>JALJVW010000206.1:56464399-57064399 GCA_024865655.1 Emberiza elegans
TCTCTCCAGAGGAAGGAGGGTCTTCGTACCTTAGCACCATTTGCCTGGAGGAAACCCTTCCCTGTTCAGGAAGCCTTGGCCAAAACATTTAATAACTCTCTGTCTCTCTTTTCTCCATAGATGAAGGAGATGGAAGGCATGACTAGAGAGGATGACAGAAAGATCTCTCAGAACTGACCCAAGACTCATTTGCTGAGCATAGTAAAGGGATTTATGCACTTGGGAGGGAAACAAAGTCACCAAACACTCTAAAAAATAAGAACAGATACAGGCAGCCTACAAGGTTCAAAATGGGTAGTTGAATGACCTGTGTCACCTTTCTTGTGACCTCCTCTTTGCTTTTTTATTTTTTTTGAAACCATACACCTGTGTTTATAATCATCTTGTAACTTAAAGAAGTATTCTTCCTTTATCAATGATAAATTTGGCATGCATTCTTAATGCAAGGAATTAATGGAATATCCTTCAGCTACGCGAGATGAGATCTTGAGAAACTGAGTGATAGAATGTAATGACATGGCCAATCACTTAGGGGCTAATAAGAATTTATGGTTAAATGGGAATCCATCAATTGTAAATGACAGAGAAGGAGAAGGACAAAACTGGCCTATTAGTCAATCACAGAACGTCTGTGAACCTCTGAAGTGATGTGTCCAGGAAAAAAAAAACAGGCAAAAAGTGCAAAGGTGTATCTGACAAATTATATTCAGCAAAGAGGAGGAATAGGGGAATATTATTCCACTGGGCTCCCCATTTAAGAAGGCTTTGACCATTTAAGGCTCCCATTTAAGATGGTTCTGACCATCTTCACTGATAAAAGCTGAACTCAAGCTATAGCAAAGACAGGGCAATTGGGAAGACAGTAAGTTTATGTCCTAGGAGGAGGGTAGAAGCGTTGCTCTTATTCAGTCTAGGATAAGATAATTTAATGCTACTTTTTGTCTCTAAAGATACAAGGTGCAGCAGCAGAACTAAGAGTTAAAGGACAGTGCTGCTATGAAGATAAATGGATATTAACTAGACACAGACAGTATTTCACAAAGGCTTTCCAACCATTCTGGAAAGAGGCTCCAGAGCAGTTGTCCTGTAGGAGTCAGATGGGGCAAATGGTCTCTTTGACTTTCTCATGGCACTGAATTTCTTAACCAAAGGTGGTTAATTATGTGAGCTGGTCGTTTTGAGATATCTGATCGCTTTCAGGATCAGTTTTTCTGTGCAGGGTCCCAATAATTCATGTTAAGTACTCTCAGGTGTGCATGTGCACACATAGAGCAGCCTCTGTGTTCTCATCATTGCCTCTTCTGTTCTGCTGTGCTCAAAGAGCTGCTGCTTCTCTGCTCTTGACATCCTCCATCTTTAAGCAACAGAGGCCCACCCTCCCTGCATGCCTTCAGGGTGTTTTTCCTGCTCCCATTGCAGCCCAAGAGCAAGTTGCTTGATCCAGCAGGCTGGATTATATCACATTTTTATTAACTTTCCTCCTCAACAAAGACCTTTGGTGAAGGCTCCATCTTGGGTTTTGGGCCAGAAGGAACCCCACATAATAACCTGCAGAGTCTCCTGGTCTTTCTTTATGTCAGTCTTTGACAGTGAAGCTCTCTTGCCTGTCCTCAGAACACCATAAACCCTGAAAAGTAATCGGGTTTGTGTGAGGGAGCACCCTGAGGAACAAAAGCTTGTGTCATTACCACCTATTTTGTTCCTCTGTTGTATTTAACCATATGCTTACTTGCTAAGCAGAGATCTATGTCTTGATTACATGGATGTGGAATGCCAGCTATAACCTGAGCCCTATCTGCTAAGGGCCCCTCCAGGCACTATTGCAGCATGAATTATAAATGCTCTTTCCAAAGGACAGAGTTGCTTCCCTCTACAACAGAGGGCAAAGCAGTTTAGGCAGTGAGGCCAGCTCATGTTTTCTGCCCATTGGCCCTTTCAGGAGGTGGCAACCATTCTGGAAAACAAGCATTTTCCATTCTCATGGTAGGGTAAAAATAGCAAGGATACATAAAAACTAAAGCAAAGACACAAATAGTTTGCAATGTATAATTACATAATGAGAGCTGGTAATGCTGTGGAAGAGATTACCAAAGAGAAAATGATTGATACCTGAATAGAGAAAGGTAATGTTATTTCATTAGGATAGTAAACCTTCTCCTTTTAATTTCATAAAGTTTCTCTGATGGTCAGTTGATAATTGAAAGATAGTTTTTAAGTGTGTTTTTCATTAGAAAAGTTATGCTTCAAGCTGACCAAATTTCTTAAGCATCTGCTTTTGAATACCCTTCCTGAGGATTCAAGGGATCTGAGTTCATGTGAGAAAGAGCTGAGAACCAGCCCTGAAGATATGCCTTGGTACCAGGTTTGGCTTAGCTGAACTCAAAGGTAAAGTATTAGAAATCACTAGTTAATTGAAAAAATGTAGACTTTGATTTGGCATAATACAACTGGGCCAGGTACTACACTAAAAAGTAATTAGTGCTGTTGTATGTGGTCATCTAAGTCACAGAGGGTTTTAGCCCTTCCTCTTCCCCTTTGCACATCTGAGTGAAATATGTAGTGTTGTGCTGTGGTGTGACATTTCATGCTAAGAGGAGGGATGGGCAGTTGGTGTGAATTGTACTGCACTGTGAATTTGCAACTTCTATCGTCCTTTATGAATATTTGCATAGCCATAAGCATGTATTTGCTCCACTTTCTTTACCTGTAAAAGTGGGATGTCTGACTTCCCTTCTTCCTGCACACGGTATTTGTGAGGCTTACTTCATTACTGCTTGCAAAGCTTTTTGAATTTACAAAGCTCTATGCAAATACCACATTGCTCACTTATATATATCCAGTAATGCAGAGCACTTTAGGCAGATAAGGTTTAATTAGAGATGTGGAATAGGGCAATAACAGTAGGATTTTATATGTTCTAGCATATCACTGCTTGTGCTATCAGTAAATGATGAGGCCAGAAATTACCATTGGAAGTATCTAACATGGCTGCCTGAGTAATAAGCCATAGTACTCTTGCAACTTCTTCTCCTCCCCATTTACTTACCTTTGGAGAAGGTCTCTGTATGGACACAGGAACAGGAGATTTTAAGCTCTGTTATAATTGATTTGCTTTTCTCATTTCTCTGACTAACCCCACAGAGTTCACGGAGTTTTAAAACCAATTTACTTCAACATGAAATTCAGAAGTGTATTTTGTCTTGATTTCCAAAGTAAACTTCTGCTATTTAAATGAGTGAATACCTTTCATGTCAGCGAGATTTAACTCCATATTTCTAACAGAAAGGTTCCAAAAGAACAATCCAGTCTTTCCAATGTCTGCATGGATCTCTCACAATTACTCAAATTTTGCTTCAAGCTAGACCTTTTTTTCTTGGAGAGTGTATAATTAATATAGACTTGTCTTTTTCAGTTGTGTTTCTTCTGTTTGGGTTGTATTTATTCAGCTCTGGAGTAGTGTCACATAAGTTTATGAAGAGCTGCTGTAGATCTTGTATCCTATAAATCATAGGGTCAAATTCTTGCCCCAGAGAAATCGATGACAAAACCTTCTATAGATTGGAAAGTACTTACAATTTTACCCATTATGTTAGCATGAAAATGATGTTAAAGTAATCTAAAATAAACGGTGGGATCTTTTGCCTGGTAAGTTTGGCTATTTGTTTGGATTTGTGGTCCATTATTCAACTCTAATGACCACAATTTATTTGTTCAGTCCAATAGTCTAAATTTTTGTTGGCACGTCCTTATTTTCCTAATGCCCTAAGTCTGAAAAAAGGTACGTGTGTGGTCTTCATTGCCTACATGCTGTTGTGTGGTCTTTTTGCACTTTTACCAATTTATCTGTTTACTGGATTAAGCCTATCATAATATTAGAGTTGAACTAAGTAGCTTACATTTAGGTAGGTAAAACCTCACTGATCCATAGACTGCTGTTTTTTTGGTGTTATTTAAACCCACCCACCAGTTGTGAGATTTGCAGAAAATATCTGGGGTTTACGGTTTTTTTGTAAGCAATTCTCCTCAATAAGAATTAATATTAGGAATAATAGCAGCATGACAGCTGTGGTCCCATGTCTTCTGCCATGAAATGCCAGCCTTGATAGCATCAGAGTAGAGCTCTGTGGTCCTGAATTTAAATGTTAAATATTCAATATCAGAGCAGCTCTGGTATCTGGAGCTTAAGTACAGCTTCACTTTGAGCCCCTGGTAAAAAGCTGTGGGTGAGAGCACAATTTTAAGAGCCTGCTCCTGTTTTACCTTGTAGCAGTGTGTGAGGTAGATTTAGGTAGCTTCAACAGAGTATTTTTTTGCCCCAATGTGCCATATGGAAATGTGGAAATGGAAACAGGATAGTTTTTATTCTCGCTTGAATATGATACTGTTATTTAAACCTTCAATCCCCATATGAAGGTGTATTTATGCTTCCTGAAATGCAATAGTGCTATGAAAAATGAAATCTCTCTCTTGGTCCACTTTGACATAGTTATTGCATTTTTATTCCATTGTTTTTTCAGCTATTTTATTTTATTTTATTTTATTTTATTTTATTTTATTTTATTTTATTTTATTTTATTTTATTTTATTTTATTTTATTTTATTTTATTTTATTTTATTTTATTTTATTTTATTTTATTTTATTTTATTTTATTTTATTTTATTTTATTCCTCGCTGTGGCAGTTATAGGAGAGGAATAATTAAATCAATTGGAGCAAAATCTCGGCAGATCACCCTTTCATCAACTCTGCTCCTTGGGTCAACACTCCCAGCTTACAAACTGATTAGGAGTGAAAAATTCCACGGGAAAGATTCAGTCTTGTTTTGCTTTGTTTCGTGTATGTGGATAATTCCCTGCAATAAATCTTCCTGCACACCATCCCTTTCACTCTCTGATGTTAACAAGACTGAGATCTATGCGTATACATACACACATTGTCTGTCTTGAGCTGGCAACGTCTTGATAAGAGGTTCATTATTATCCACCACTGTCAGAAGCTGTTCTGAAATGATCTGCAAGGCGAAATATCATGTATATATTGGGGATTTTTTTTTTTAATTAAATAGAAAAAGTGTCATGAAACTTTCTTCAAAGGTGCCAGGCAGCTGTTCCTTCTGAGGCATGTTGTTCTTTTCTCAGGCAGTGGGTCTTTGATAAATGTCTCTCAGCACCCTCAGAAGTGTTTTCCAGGTTAGGAGGATGAGAGAGAGGAGATGGCAGTAGTGATGCCACCGGCTGATAAAGCCAGAATGCAGACTAAGCCTCCAGATCAATAGGAATGCAGACGGCTGCAACACCAGACTGCCTGGTGTCAGCTTTAATTTCGCTTCCTGTGCCGCCTGCACCCGACTTGCAGCGCTTGGAGTCGAAGGAATCCTTCCCTGCTCGCCGGGCACCCGTGGCACAAGCGAACAGCTGGTAAGCCCGGGCAGGGCGAGCAGGCAGGAAAGCTCCAAGAGCAGCACAGAACACACGCGGTTGTGTTCCTCCCTTCGGCCTGTACCCCAGGGCTGCCCACGGGTGCTTTTCCTTCGTGTCCCCTGGCCCGGCACAGGGTACCGAGCTGCCTGGGCCTCAGCCACCTGCGGGCTTAGCCTTCGCTCTCACGCTCTTTTATTCACAATAAAAATTTATGCCAGTGTGTCTGCTGTGATTTTTTTTGGTGGGGCAAGCAAATTTCAGCTTTACCCACATTTGCAGGGTCTGGCTGTGCCGGCAGCTTGGCAGAGCGTGCTGGCTGGTGGCCTTGGGTGGCCTGGCCAGGGGACAGCAGCGTGAGGCAGGCCGCCCTCCACACACAGATGTCTTGTTCTGGTCCTCCCTGTGGGATCAACAGCTCCCCCTCATGCAGCCACAAGCCTCATGTTAAATTACTTATGTTAAATTACTTCTGTTAAATTACTGTAACTCAGGTGTGGCATGGAATATCTTGACTTCCTCTATGGTTGCAATGCTGAGTAAAAGCAGGGATGAAATTAAAATCCTTGTTTTTCATGCAAGGCCTAAAGAGAGGCTTTGTTTCTGCTCTTTACGAACTCATTGGATTGTTAAATCAACAACGTAATCTAAGATTAGGTTATAAAGGAGCTAAATACTGAAATACGATAGAATTACAATTATACAATTACAATACTGCAAGTGAAAAGAAGAAAGAAGTGTTTTTTTGAAGCCCCAAATTTTCAGTTTTCAGAAGTTCACAAAATACTTTATTTAACCATCTTTATTTATTGAGCACCGAGGGATGCCTGCAGAGAAGACATGCAACACTTGAATTTATAATATAAAACTTAAATCATGGGGAAATGCAAAAAGCAGGAGGAAACCCTCCAAGTCATCTTGATTTAATGCTGGAGATAAATACAACTTGTATGTTTGTATTCCATTTCTTCAAAATTCTAAGTTTGTGTAGGTGTAAGCGTTTTTTAAATCAATTCTAATCTTGCGACTGATGAGCCTACTTGTAATCAGCTTAACAAAGTCCAGCATTCAGGAACCATTCTCCTAGACACTTTGGCATTCTGAACCTGAGTGCAAAATTTGCACTGTTAGCAAATTTGCTTTTCCTATTGCTGTTGTATTGGACTCCTGAAAATCCTTTGACTTCATAGTCGTGTATATAAATAGACATGCAGATATAGGCACAAACAGTATATATAAAATATTGAATGGCGCCTTGAAGATTTAAGGCCTCTTCCCAGATTTACTGCATAGTTTTTTCTGTCTTTTCCAGCATATAAATTTTAATTTTAAAATCAATTTACATTACACATATATCTGCTGTTGCAGTCTGGACTCATCTGAACGTTAAAAAGAAGATGCTTGAAGGTTGAGGTGGCTCATATGACACAAGCATTTTTGATAGTGGTGAAATAAAACCACAGGGTGATAGCTAAGCTGCCTTGTGAGGGTAGCTGGGGTTGGAGGCAGCTGATCATACAAGAAGCTGATCCCTGTTGTACACTGTGGCAGGCATCTCAAGAGATAAATTTCTCCTTATCCATACTCTGAGTCCACAGGCAGACATGAAACAGCAGAAAGAGAAATGTTATATCATCTAATTTACTCAATGGCTTTTAAAATTTGAAGCATAGTTACAGGTCAATATTTTTAACAGTTTATTGCTCATCATATTACTAGGAGCATATTCATTTCAGCCCATCTTCCCCCAAACTGCTTACTTTTCCCATTTTGAGCCACAGAACTTGGACAGAGTAATTCTTGCCAATAGTTTCTGATTTAGTAAATTGAAGTATTTGTAGTTGCTAATTAAAAATATTAAGGAGTAGTTGTCTCTGCCATGGCTACAAATTGTCAGTATAGCACAGACTCTTTGATTTTTGTGGGCACTCTATAAAACTTGGTCCAGCAGGAGCAGGGGTAATTTGATTTAATAAGCTAATAAATATGTTTGAAATATGCTTCCTGCAGGTTATAAAAACAGAAGGGTTGAGCCACAACACAGGAAAAGGAAAAATTATGCACATTAAAAAAATACAGATTTGGGAAAGAAATCCCTACTGACATGACCAGAATTCACTGGGAATTTCTGTAAGTTAGAACAACATTTTCCCTTTTGCCTGGTGACAAAGTGCTTTCTGCAGTAAGGTCCAGGGATAAGTTATCCTCTAAGACAGCAGATAATAAGCTGTATGGCTTCCTTTACTAAATGAGCAGAGAAGGAAGCTAAACAAATGGTATAGCTTTCCTTCTTGATTAATTTGACACTAATTTTATGTTGCCTCTAAACTGATGATTTCCAGTGGGCTGGCAAATAGATACAAAAATAAATTAAAATTCATTGTGGAGCGATGCCAAAGTCAGAAGTGGAAGTTAGAAATTTTGGCAGCTACAGGCGTCTCGTCTGTCTTCTAGGACCAAAGACAAAATGAGAGATATGCAACCCCAAATTCCCAAGTCACAGAAGCTGGGTGCTTCTCTTGAAATAGCAGGCAGTGACATCATTAACAATGTTGACATTTAAATTGACATAATTAGGTTCTTGAAGTTAATAACCCATCTGTGCAAATACATGGGCGATGCTTACCTCTGACACTGTGGATCCATCCATGGTGCAGGCCTGTGCTTGGCTCACACTTGGAGCTCTGCTTTGGATATATGGAGTCCTTTAATTTCATCTCATAAAACCTGAGGAGCCCAAGGGTGCTTCAGCTGCTTGGTTGGGATCCAAAGCAAACTCTTGGGTAAGAATATGGTAGGATATACATAAGAGCCTGAGGATTCATCCCCAGTAAGGAGCATTTGGGGCTGGCTTTGGAAGGGTTGCATTTCCCCAGTCTCTCTCTTCCTCTTACGTATCTTTGTAGAGCCTTGTGCTTTTCCAAGCATACGTCAAAACTGCAGTGCTCAGGCATCAAAACAATAGCATTAGCAAAATCTGGAAGTTATTTGGTCAGAATCCTGCTGGGCATGTTTTGTTTGTATTTGCGTAAAGTTACTCGGTTAAAGTTGCTGCTTTTGGGGAAGGAGACGATTTGGCACCAAGCTGTACCTTGAAATGCCTCTAACAGAGTGATTATTTGGAGCAAACATGTCTGAAGTAAGAGCAGTGCTCCTGGCTGTCTCTGTCTGACTGAGTCTGCCTGTCAGAAGGGACTGACATGCTGCATTACTGATAGAACAGGGAAGGGAAAAGAAGTCTCATGACTCCTAATAATAACTTTAAAATATTCATTTTAATAGTTTTAAATTGAACTGTTTCCTACTTATACATTTATTATATATTTAGAAATTGTTTATTTTTTCATCTTGAATGCACCATTTTTATTGTAAAATAAGCACTTAAAAATAATACAAAGAATGTAGCAGAATTTGTTTAGGTTTGGGTGAAATTGCTGCAGTCAAATGACTAGAAAACCTTTACATTAACAAAAGTTCAACCTTAGCTACATCTTCGTTGCATTTTCAACATCCTGCCTGATTTTAAAAATATGTTCTTTACTGAGCTCTGCCAGTACACTTTTCTGCATCCCGTTGGGCAAAATAGGTGTGACCTCCTGTTATGCATCACAACTAGTTTTATAAATTCTCTCCTTAGATCAAACTATCAAGAAAAAACACCCAAGCAGCTGGCATATTTAAATTTTTTATCTGATTTTTGGACCTCTGTTTTAAACTGGTACAGGTAGTTTTGGTGCAGTTTTTATTCTGCTGCCAGCTGTTCACACTGACTCCAGAATGCCACATCATGTTGATCTGATTTGAAATTTTATATTAAAAAATGTAAATATTTGCTACTAAATTTATTAATGAAATTTTGAAATCTGCCTGATTTGATGAATAGTTTATGACTAGCTGATTAGCAGGAAAGTTTTGTATGCATACCTGTATTAGCACTCCCTTTTCAGAGGAAATGTGTCTATTGCAAGCTGGATCAAGTCTGGGAGATTGCACCTGAGATAATAATAAGAGATACTTTCAATATTCCCTGCATCTAGGAAATTGCAAAATTAATGACCACAAGTGCAGAAAATGAGCATGAAATAATTTCACTTTTTGTGGGTTTAGTTTAGTTGAAAGCAGAACTGAAATGGGACTGCTTTGCATGCATCTATTTCAAGCATTGCTTTACCTGATGAAGACATGCTATTATGTGGAATGCTCCTATCTATTAGAAATTAGTTAGGTAATAGCTTTTTACAAGGATGAAGGCATTGCTTAATCCTGAAATCTTTTAACACATGGACTGTCAAAATGGTCTGTTCTTATCTCATTTGTTGAGGAGGCAGTTTTGTATAGAATTAATATTTTCATTTGCTCAGGGTGTGGGCACTCTTTTTTTTGCAAAGCTCAGGGTCTGTGTGATGACAGGATTTATTTCATTCATTATTATTGCCACATATTGAAGCATTTTATTTCAATTCAGTAGACTATTTTTGTTTCCATAAATTATCCAGACTGTTTCTTGTATAAATGATGGGATGGATGCCTCTGGTGTTAAGGAAGATAAAAAGGGAAGGAAAGATATATTTGAGATTACCTTTAGTGTCATGCAAGTTATTACCTAGCAGTCTGAGAAGAGTTTGCAGAAGTGTCTGATAAATACGTTTAGAACAAGCCTGAACTGGAACTAGCAGGGCAGACAGTGAAGCTGCACATCCAGCTTTTGATTTTACCCATTTTCTCAAAATGCAGATGAATCACTTAGGACGGAAATCCATCCTTTCACAATAACTTTCTTAGCTTATTTTGTTTTGACCAACAAAAGGCACTGTATTGTCTTTTCTGAGTAACTTTTGGTGCCCTTCATCACAGCTCGGTGTATTATTGGACTTGCTCCATGTTTTGCGTACAAGCTGATGAATCTTCTGCCTTTGCCCACACCACTGTGAACAGAGGGTGCCCCCCACATTAGATGAATTGCCAAGAGGTAAGAGAGAAAATAAAGTCTGTATTTTTGTTTTGATGGCAGACATGGGTGAGGGACTGGGGAGGTCTCTCTTTGAGAGGACCTCAGTGATGTGAGAAGGAGGGTTTGCATGATGTTTTCTATGTCATTTCTGCAATAGAAGGTAGTGCAGGGAGGTTGCAGCCAGAGTGCTCTGAACCTGCCCTTCGTTTCCTGAGCCCATGTCCCATTACCACCAGTTCGGAAGTGGTTATTGTGAAGTTAGTGCTCCTCCTGAGAAATTAAAGGGAGCATTGACAGAGTCAAGAACTACCAACAAATTGGAGAGAGGCATAAATGGGTGTTAAATGGGAAGTTTTCCTCTTCTTCTGAATCCTGGTACTAACCTAATGATTCCAGGTACTGGAACATTTGGCCAGTTCTAAAGGAAAGTTAGTTTTACAATTAGAAAGCAAAACATAAAACTTCTGAAGCATCTCCAATATGTGTTAGATCAGGTGAATGGCTTGAAATCCAGAGAGCTCTTGAGTTTTACGTTGAGACCAAATAAGTCTTGATGTCTATACTACAAACAGAACCTGAAACAGAAGTTCTTGCTAGCAAGATGATGCCTTTTTAAAACTTGGCTGTAACTTGTTGGTCTTGTTCTTTCTGAGATCCAGTCCTCTCCTCAAATATGTTGGCATTTGCTTCTTTGAAGGAAAGAGGAAGACCGCTTTTCCTTTAAGTAAAGGAAAAAGTTTAATCACTCGTCAGCCCTACAGTGGATGAATGTCAGTGTAATTTAACCTGAAAGAACTTGTGAAACCCAGCTCTTCCATCCTGCTGAGGCATAGCTGCTGTCTGGGGGATTTTTTACTGCGTTTTTCAGACACAGGAGGTGCATTGTGAATAGAAGGAGGTAATCTTACCAGTGAGGTAAAAGTGAAAAACTAGGGAGACAGGCACACCTGGTGATACCTGGACCAAACTGTGTCAACCACCATCTAAATTAACTATAAGAATTTGGTGTTTGTACATATGCATGAAAATAATTTATTCTTCATTTGTTAAAGGGACATTGCCAAGACTGGTAGGCCTAAAATTAGCTCCCCAGCTGTGTTTTGCTTTGCAGGCACGTGCATGTCTGTTCTGTTCCTGGAAGCAGCTGGGTGTTGAAATCTACAAGAAACCTGCTCTGTGTGAAATGCAAAAAGAATATGTGATTTTTCAAGATTCCCTCCCTTTTGTTTGTTTTTCCTTACTTCTCTCACCTCTTTATGATGACGGCCTTTTCTGGCTGGAGACCAGAAATCTCTTTAAAGTTTCTGAGTGTTACTTTTGCTTAGGAGGTGAGAGCCTGAATGCTGAGGCCAAATTTTCACCCATCAGTCCAACATGCCAGCTACAGGATGTAAACTGCATAGTCTCCTCAGAGCATGTTTGGCATTAATTTCCAGCTTGGATTCATGCTTCTTTTTGGCAAATTCATGCCAACATCTTCCAACCGAATGCCTAGTTTGGTACTGAGAAGGGAACATGGATTTTATGGTTACAGAAGAACTTAACAGAAAACTTTTTTTTTTTGTCTAGCTTGCAGCCCTTCCTCAGAGACATGACAAATAGATTTCTGAGACTCAGGAGAGCTAGTTTTTAGTGGCATTTTTAGATGACTGCAAACTAATTCTTGGCTTCTGAATTTTCACTCCAAAATATATTTAGAAATGAGTCATATTTAGAAACAAGCAATTCTCTTTTCAGTGTGGAAATATGATTCCTATATACCCTAAACATATCCAGCAGGGTCTGTGTCTCCTGGGTGAGGCTTTCTTCATATATGCACATTTGTGAGGCTGAGGGCAGGTGAAGGGCAGTATCTGAGAGGGATGGATGAGATCTGTCATCCCATTGTCACCTTGTGACGTATTTTCAATTATTTGTATTACAGAAGGTACTTGGAAATTATCTCGAGCCTCAAAGTGTTATATAAAACCCCAAGGCTCTCTTTGGGGCTAGTGTGAAGAGTTTTTCTTCTTTCTTCATTCCTCTCTAATGATAATATCTGTGAAGTATCTAAGGCATAGAAGGTAAAGATTTTTTCTTTTAATGGTAGAAGTTATTCAGACTTTGTTCATAACAGAGGTGGGCCAGGCATGGCTGTCACTGGACTTTGTAAAATTAAGTATGATCTAGACTTTGCTAACAGAACTAGTGAAAAGCTAGACAGCTAGACAGTGAAAAGAGGTGGGTTTTCCATTGATCTGTTTGGCCTCTGTGCTGCCAAACAGGAGACAAACTGCACCCCGACAAAATCTTTTTGGCAATTGAAACACTGCGGAGCCAACTGCAAAGTTCAGTTACAACTTAATGGAAGAGAATAAACATTGCACACCTGTAGCCAAAGTTCATGGTGGGGGGGGTTTCCTATACTTCTCCTGAGTTCACTAAAAGCTTATCATCTGTTTGCTTAGCTGCTGGTTCAATTTAGAATAATATTTAACTCTCACAGAATCTAAACATCGATGAAACTTTAACTTGAAAATCGACAATTCCTGTTGCTTCCAGGCAGAGATGGAAGATGGCCATCATACATTGCTCTTCATGAGAGTTACCAATAAATATCTTTTATGAAAGGCTTGCTAAAGTATCTGCTATTAACATTGTCAATATGGAGAAAGTGAAGTCAGAGAAATAGCCTGCCCAGATCTACGGGGAGCATCAGGCTGTGCTTCTGCAATATTGTAGAGTATCTACAGCTAAATCAAAACCACAGGAGCTCTATGGCAAAAATTGATGAACTGGGGTTTGTGTTTGATCCTGGCTTAAATTTACTGAAAAGATTCTAAGGACGTAATTTTCATCTGGACTTTATGTAATCTCTGTGGTATTTAGGAATTTTAACAGATGTTATTGCAGAGCTAGAAGCTCCAAGTCAGAAAGCGTCTGAGAAGTGACTGGTGTCCCTTTGTCTGATCTATCACAATCCATACTGGGCCTGTGTGAAAATAAAAGACCTCATAGAAAAAGGGTTTTATGTAGAAAGTTTTACTTGTAAGTGCCTGAAATAATGTGATTGATTGCACATTATTTTTGTGCAGAGACCAGCAAGGTTTGTGACTGTTCATTTCTGGAACACAGAAGGGAGTAGAGAGCAGTGGTGATGCTCCTCTCTGCCAGTAGCTTCCCTCTAAACCAGGACAGCAGTCAGGTGCCTTCTGGAAGATAATCCTACAGGCAAACATCCCCTTTGCATGAACATGTTTTGCCACTTCCATCACAGATGAGTGGTTTGAGGCTGACAAGCAAGGGCTTTTTATGAGAGGTGTCCCCTGAAAAGTTGAAAGAAGTGGGCAAGGGCAAGCTAAAACTAGATGAGCAACAAGCTCCTGGATAAAGTAAATGCTTTCTCTCTCTCCTTTCTAGGGTTTTTATCTTTTCTGTGGTATGCTGTCAAGATCCAGTCACTTCCTCAAAAAGCAGATCTAGCATCACTGATTAGGAAGTATCCCACACTAGCCCTTCTTGGGGACTGAAATCTCCTTGCAGTGCTCAGTGTTGTTAGCTCTGACCAAGGCAAAGGACTCCTGCTCTACAGCCCTGTCCCAGGTGGTGTACCCATTTCAGGCTCAGGATGCAGTTTCAGGAAAATAAATACAGTTGCAGTAGCAAAGCAAGAGTAGTTGTTGCTTATTCTAGTTTTAATGCAGTAACTTCAAGCTCCCAGGCTTTGTCTTGTCCTTTTAGTACTCATCAGCTGAATGGTGATTAGCCCTTAATTACTGGGTTGCAGCTGAGTATGATGAATTGTCATCCCCAGATATTGAAAGGGATGGTGGGAATCTCTGCTGGCCTGCCATAGTTTGTTGCTCTTGTTCAGGACCTCAGTTTGGCCAAACACATTGTGCAGTAGTGGGACCAGGGCATATGGATTTGGATGCCCTGTTTTGCACTTGGAGGTGCTTTTGTAGACCTGGTGTGCCACAGGTGTCACATGGAAGAGCCAGAGTAGCAGGCAGCAGGATTGTCAGCCTTGGCCTGATCTGCCTCCTGTTGTGTCTTTGGGGACTATGCCGGGGCATAGGTTGGCATTGCCCATAACCAACTTTGCTCTACCTTGAGCTAATGGCAAAGAAAAAGCTATTCCTCTGGGGAACACCCTCTTCCAGAAGCCTGTATGTCAAACCATCTCTGTACCACCCAAGGGAAGAGGGATCACAGACGTGGCAAAGAGAAGTTGTTTGTTAGACTGAAAGGGAAAACAATAACCCATTTTGGGTGTTCTTGTTGAAGGAGGATTGCATTCCATTTTGAGGTGGACTACAGCAACTACAGAAGAGAGAAGGTGCCTATGTGAGCTTGCTCCATCCAGGGCTGGGGATCATGTGCAACCTCCATAGAATGAGACCAGGAAGTATTTACTGAGCTCAGGTGTTGCCTTCCTTGACACAGCAACGCTCAGAGCTGGAGGAGGGACTGGAGCCAAGTGAGACTGGTAAGACACCAGCACTTCTTCTCTGGGACCTGCTTCACCTCAACAATTATGGCAACATCTCCTGCTCTCTACACATCTCCACACCTTTCAGAGTTTTGAAGGGACACAGGTGTTTGCCCTGTTGTATTTCAATAATATGGCCCTTTAATTCGCAACTATGTTTTACACTGTGTTCAGCAGATAAACAGCCACTATAATTCCTAGGGCCTTCAAGGCAGTACTTCAAGCTGCCATAGCTCCTGGGCTGCCAGAAGGTCTCTGACCACAAGACAGACAAGGCCAAAGAAAATAAGAGATCAGAGCAAGAGATTCAAGCAAGATTTTTATTGCTTTTTAGCAAGCTCATGTACAATTTCACAGCATGGCAAGGAGGAATCAAGGCTTTTGCATAAAATCATCATCCAAGGATATCTCCTAATCTCTGATCTTCTCAGTCCTTATGGTCAAACAAATAAACTGAAGCTGTCACAAGCGATGGCTGTAATTTGACTTGATCTGTTCCAAGCTCAGCCTGCTCCAGCCCAACACCATCTGCTTCTTCTGGCCTTGCAAACAGCCTGCAGGACACAGCAAGGTCTTCACCAGGAAAGGTGGGCTGGTTGTTCACCTGAGGGTGAGGACCTGTAGTTTCCACTGTTCAGGTACCCAAGCTGCTCATGTGTTCTGTGGCAAAGCAGCAGCTGCTTGGGTGGAGAGTGACACAGATGGTTGGCATTGATGGTGAATGGCTCTGAGAGGGAGCATCAGCAAGTGCTGCTCACCCAAGAACAGCAGTGGCAAGATAAGTTCTGCCGTCTCAAATCAGGCCAGCTCCAGAGGGCCCTGGCCAGCTCAGCCAACATCTAGCAGGCCTGTGTGCCCCACACCACGCTGGCTCTGATGCCTGTGGTTATCCTCTGAAAGGCCCCAGAGATCCAATGCTTCCTGTTGATTGTGTACCACTCCTTGCTGGGGGAGTAGAAGGTGGGGAAATGTTTTCCATCCATTGTGGTGACACACCAGGGGAACCCCATGGAAACAAAGACTTCTCTGACCTCTTGAATCCCACTGGGGAAGGACTGCATGTGCCAAACGCCTCCTGAGCCATCCCATGTGAGGCTGACTTCCTAATCCTAAACTCATTATTTGCAACTCAGGGGTGGAAGCATGTGGCTGCCAGCTCCCAAATGACTGGTTCAGCCCACTCAGGACTCTCTGATCCTCTTGAGGTGGATTGTGTCTTCTGCCCCACAAAAGGAGTGAGCTCACCACGGATCAGGCTGAGTGTGTCTCTCCCGCCCCTGGCAGTCCTCCCAGATTACAGCATGACCCTCAGCTATGAGTCACCTCTTTTCTCACAAACCCAGACGCTGTACAGAGCAGGCAGTTGCTCATCTGCGCCAATGCTGAGAATTTACTGCAGCAAAGTGAGTTTGGCCTGCAGTGATTTCTTCTCTGTGTGGGACCTTTCTGACTTTTGTTGGTTCTCCTATGTAGAGCATCTTTGTGCAACTGCTTCTCCAAGCATAGACTAGCAGCAGTGCTTGGGAGGAGAGAGGGAAAATCCTATGGGGCTCTTGCAGTGCCAAGGAAAAAGTGACAGCCAGCTGCTGACCATGCAGTGGGGCTTTCCACGGATTCATTTCTGGAGACAATGCCTGGCAGTTTGCCCCAGCCCTGCTGGCTGTAATCAATACTTTATATTGGGCACTGATGTTGTTGGTGTGAGTGTTGGTGTGCTCTTCCCGTGCATCAGTGGAGGCGAGTAGGGTCAGCGCAACCAGTGACCACTGTGCCTGATCATCCTGGCTGAGCCCAGTGGGGAGCACCAAGGCTTGGGGGGAAGACAGGTAGGCTGGTGAGTGGGTTGCCAACTCTGTACCTTCCATAAGACGTGCATGCACTCTGAACCTGCTGGTTCCCACTTGCAAGCCAAATACTGCCTTTGGTATCAATTTTGCTGTGTCAATCCAAACACCTGCTCCAGGACTGGAGGAATGAGCAGTACCTGGGCTATCCCAGGTGCAGGCAGGGTATCAGGGACAACAGGCAGCTACAGGGCTGAGATCCAGATCCTGCTGCCTCTGCTGGCTGGGATGCACAACCAGAGAAGTGAATCAGCACCACTGTGATGCACAGTCATGAGAGAGCTGACTCCTCCTGGGAGGGCTATGAGAATGCTGGGTTTGAGGAAAGGCAACTTCAAAGTCCCACTTCTGTTCTCCCCTTGTTTCCACACCTGCATGCTTCCAGCACTTTCAAAGGAGGAAGAACTAGCCCAAAACTCTGTGTTTTGCTTTGGTTTGTTTGTTTCCTCTCTTCTGGAGCTGCATTTCTCCTATGTCGCCTGGTTTAGCATTTTGCCAGCTTGGCTAAGTATCTTGTAAAGAAATCATTTATAATAAAGCTAGTATGCTGGGGTTTATCATTTATAAGTGTGGGTCAGGGTTTAGTTCACTGTGTTAAACTCTCCATGCTGCATGTGATTTTTCAAGCTTTGTCAGGAACAAAAAGTTCTGGGGATGTGCAAAGCATGACTGCATGGTTTCCATGGAGACACTGCTAGTTAGGCTGTGGAAATCCTGAAAAGGCCAGAGGATGACTGACAATACAAGGTCTTAGCGGCTGATCTGAAGAGCCAGACTGAATTAATGAGATTTTTCACAGAGAGTTATTAGCAAGGCTAGCACAGTATGGCACTTAGGCCTCTTTCGTTTTCTCAGCTGCAGTCTTGGAAAACAGAAATGGAAATATCTAATTGCTGTTTTCTAAGCCCTTTTAAGATTATTTCAACCTATAACATTTTAAGGATGTAATGAAAAGCAGGTTTGTTTGCTTTTTTTATCATTTGGTTACTGTTATTACTGTGTTTTTTGGTGGCAGTTGCCCTTTATCTTTACAGAGATGGGAAATTCAATAATACTTATTACATTGAGCAGTTAATTCCCACATACTGTGAACACATTACTGTTCAAAGTAAGTTATCTCGAGTTCCATTTAGAGCCAAGCACGAGATACCGTGGCTTTATATCTCCTAGGGCCATATTAATTATTTATTACTGACTGCTAACACAAACTGTTAACTCTGGCTAGTAATAGTTTGTTCATTTATCCATCACTTACTGCTTCTTCCCTGTGTTTCTGCCTACCCCCTTTCAGCAGTCTGCTCAGGCTATGAATGCATGTCTATTTTTGGACCCAATTAAAACAACACCAAAACTATTATCAGTCTGAGGTGCTGAGTTTTGATCAGTACCGACTTTCCTGAAAGTTTTACAGTGTCTGAACTGCAGGATTTCACTGGACCATTAACAGGTGGATGGTCAATAGTTGGAGGGAGATGTCTATTATTTGCCAGTGAACTAAATGGATGCCTCTGCCTGTTTCTGGTAGAAGCAGGTTGTTTGCTGTTTCATTTTCAACCAATACAACAAAAAAGTGTTTGAACACTCTTTTCCTTTCCCTGAAAAATGCTGTATCTGCTGAAATCAGCACAGCTGGTACAGCAAAGCAGCATGTTGGGGACTGCTGTTTCTTGTTGGTTTGCACAAGTGCACATGCCCATATGTTTCTGGGAGATGTAAAACCATAATGTTGCTGCTGAGTAATCCACAACAAAAGCACATGCGGGCTGCATTCCTTGGATTCCTGTACAGTAGACTAATCCACTTAATCTCGCTGTTCGTTTCTCTGGCTGGAATTTCACAGTCCCTTTTGATTTACTGGTTTGTAAATCTCTGATTAAGTGCCTGGGGGAGGGGAGGAGGAGAGGATATCATCTCTGAAGCCCCCTCTTTCCTCTCAAATGGTTTTGTGGGAAGGAAATGCGTAAGCTGAAGTGAGGGTTAGCTGGTCTTATTTGGCCATCATTTTGTCATCATCTTATGATTTTAAAAAATATTTGTTCAGTAATTTTCTATGTTCTCAGCTGTTCAGTGCATGGGCAATGTCTCTTTTTTGCCACATGGCAGCATTTCCACTCCCCAAGCTTCAAATTTTTACTATTTTTTCCTTTTCTAGTTGTGTTTTTTTTTAAACAAACAAGTTGTGTGGAAGTTTTCTTTTCTATTAGTACACCAATAGTTATAGACCAGCACGGAACACAGGAGCTAGATGTTGGCTGTGAAGCAAATTCCTAGAAACCTGCTGTTTAGGAGGAGGCATGCATATGAACACAAGATAAATCCCTAGCTAAGCAGACAGATAAATGAGAGAGCTTGGTCTCAGAAGGTGCTCAACTGACACAAATATCAATTTAGGACCTGCCCTTGAAATATAAAGGTATAAGTAAATAACAGAGGTGGCTCACCTGACTTAATGAGTCATAAAGGATGGGAAATTAAACACTGAGCTCCCAAAATAAACTCTCCATTTAAAATAATAAGTTACCACAACCCACTGCATCCTCAGCCCCTGCGAGTGCCCTGCTTTTGTGAGTGCCACGGCTGCAAGCCGGGCTGTCCCCAGGCAGGGTCCCGCGTCCGGGGCGCAGCTGCTCCGCTCCGCGCAGCTCTGACTCACAGCCCGCCCCCCCCCGCGTGCTGCTGAGATGACTCCGTGCCGGAGCGTGAGGACACTTCCCAGCTCATCGGAAAATTCCTCCGCAGCCCCCCACTGCCTTCGACAGCATCGAAGGAGGATGAGCTTTAGGTCGCTGCCTTCCTCCCCCTCCTGCAGTCACGCATCCCACTGAGCAGCTTATGGGTGTCTCCAGACAGTGCGGCTGGTGGGAAGGATCTGTCAGAAGCCTGGCGTAACTATCCATCAAGAAATTAATCAGAACAGGTCTGAAGAAGTGAGCAGGCAAATAAACAAACATATGGGCTACCTGACAACGCAATGTTTGGAGTAGCTTTACTCAGGGAGAAAGGATAAAATCTCCCACGCTCTCCAGTGCTGTCCAGAGACATTTACAATTAGATCCAAATTGGGTTTAGGCAACAGATTTAAGTCTGAGTTGAATTGCCTGGACTTGGATCTGAAGATGCCAAATCCCGTGAACTCTCTGCCCAAAGTGATGAGAACTGCACAAGAACAACCTCTCTCACAGCGCTCCTGCCATCTGGGCTGGTGCCAGGTCCCGGGGCGTGGAGACACAGCCTGCTCCCAGGATGGACCGTGCTGGTGGGATTTCAGCTGCATCTGAATGGGAAGTGGAAAACAGATTTTTCTAAACTTTGGCTGCAAACCAGAGCTAAAGCCACTGGGGCAGTCAGGCACTTGGGTATCAGGCTGACTTAATTCGAAAGCTTGGAAGTTTTTGTTCTGATATTTTGGCTTTAGCATGCCTGAAATGCTCAGAGGAAGCACTGAGAATGCTGTGAATCTCACCACCCATACTGTTAAACTCCTACAGCCAATATAGCCTCAGTCATTCTTTTGAAAGGGCTCCCTGGTAGGATTGCTGCAGCTGAAAGTCAGGTAAGAAGCGATGGGCAGTCAGGGGAAAGAAGTAGGGTCCCACAAGGGTATTCCCACAGTGAATTGATAAGGAGGGTGATAGATAAATGCCACCTGAACTTTGAGTTCAAGATGTAGAGCAGATAAGTGAACCACAATGACTCAAAGGCAATAAATCTTCTGTTCCAGACAAAATTAATCCAAGGCTGTCACAGGAGGCTAGAGAGGAAATTTGGAAACCCCTTTGGAGTGAATGTCTGCCAAACTTGGAAACAGATACATTGTGCTATGACCTGTCAGTCTGCATGAGCCATGCTGCTGGGGTGCAAGCCAGACCCTTTGGCTTTTTGTCCCTCACAGTGCAGACAGTGCTGCTAAGGAAGGATAATACAGGAACTCACAGAAAAGTTTTGTCTATCCAGGCATGCGTCTGCTTTCAAATAAGCTTAAGTAAAAGTGGACAAGAGAGAAAATACACAGCAGCAAGGGAAGACTTAATGGGATGCCAGCTGGTTTAATCAAACCCTCTCTCAGGTGTGCCCACACTGAGAAATGAGTGCTTGCTTTCACAAGACTAAGGCTGACCTGTGCTAGCAAACTACCATGCTGTTTCTGTGAGCATGTTACAGCCTCCCAGCTTGCTGACCATCTGGTGGTCTCTCCTGTTAGGATTAGACAGGTCTCTGAGTCCTGTTCATATCAAGGCAGCAGAATGGTTTGGTGCCACTCTTTCATGGCATGCTGTGCTTGGTGGCACTAGGGGCTTGGCAGGTCCCTGCCCTGGGACTCACTGAGTCTTGAGGAGATTGTGAGTGGGTGTCTGCAGACTGCAACCAGTTCCCCTCCACCTCCCCTAACCTCTCTGTCTGCCCAGCTGCACCCACCCCTGTGAGCTGGCTCAGGGCAGGAAGGTTATCTTTGCCACTATCAGGGCTAGAGGCTTTGTTTATTTTTAGATTACTCTGTAAAGTCTGGACAGAGAGATGAAAAGAGTCAGCGTAAAGAGGTCTGTGCATGCCAGACTGTCTTGCTTGTGCTCTGTCTCTGAAAACACAGGGAAAATGTGAAAGGATGGGCTCAATCTAGCCAGATTGATTAAAGATGGCTTTGCCCACGTTTTGAGTGGCAGATGTAGTATGGGGGTGGGCTCTGATTCATTTTGGTGCAAAGGCAGCAAGGCTCTGCCAAATCCTCTGCTTGAGCCAAAATGGTGGATGTTGAGCTGAAGAGGATAGACCCGCCAGCACAGCCTGTTGTTCCAATAGCTCCCCTTAGAGAACAACAATTCCCACCTGAGAAGTGCTGAAAACACCTTGTGGGATGTTCAGATCATCCTGAAGTGCCCTTTGTTGGGGGTGAGCTGTGAAACAGAGGTGAGCCTGAGCAGCAGGCCATTTAATGAGCAGGGAAAACCCTTTTCTATCATCCTGTGTTACACATTACAGGGAATATTTTAAAAGTGGGCAGGTCATTGTCATTCAAAGGCCAAATTTAAAAGCGATACAGAAAGGTGGTTACTGTCTGCCCGGCTTTGGCGTTTCAGAGCTCACTGGGGTTGAGGAGAGGAAGCCTGGTAGCTCTGAGCCCTTTTGGTCCTGCCCTTCAGCAGAAAAAGGTGGGATGCAGGGAGGTGAGAAAAGCCACCCTCCCTGCCATCCCCCCAGGTGTGGTGACAGCAGCTCTCTGGCTGATTGTTAGTGAGTTTACTGACTGCTAATGAAGTGGAGGGAGAAGTGACTTTCAGTGATATCCATACAAAAATGAACGTGTGAAAAACACTAAAACCACTGGCTATTTTTGGAGAATTCTGCCCTGCCTTCTCCACACGCCCCCCCCAGATTTAAGCATCATCCTGGGTGAGGTGGGGGTTTTTTATGACTATATATGGTTGTTGTTGGGTTTTTGCAGCAGTGAAGTTAATAAAGATGGATATCAGCAACAAACTGTCAAGTCCTGAGCTGGAGAGATTTTTCACTCAGTGAAATAGACCAGGGAAAATAAATAATCCAAGAAGTGGTAGAGCTTGTAAATATTGACATGTACAAGCAAGGAAAGAAAAGTTAGGCAAAATAAAAAATGGGCTGGGAATCACTATTTTTCAGGTTACTGCTTGAAAAAAAATCTACTTTTACCTAGCATCCTGTCTAGAAGAGTTAATATTTTTCAATTAGAAGGTTTTAAGTGTTTGAAGGGGCATGTTGCTGTTTCTCCAAGACAGCATCTATATTTGAGGGTCAGTCTTCCTTCCCAGCCTTTGGGAGCATCAGTCCTTCATCCCTGTTGTATCAATAGGAATACCCATGACAGAGAAGACCGAGGAAAGAGAAAAGGAATGCAAGGTGAAAAGCAGAAGAGATCAGAGGGGAACTGCTCTTTTCTCTGGTTTCCCACCAGAAAAGGAATCTTAATATCTCCACAAGAATACCTTTTAACCTCAGCTGGGGTCCAGGCCTATTGCCCAGTAACTTTGCCAGTGCATTGCTTTGCCCCAGATCACACAGAGAGATACAGAGCTGCACAGGTCCCACTAGCTGTTGTTCCCTCTCCCATACAGGGGAGATTTTTGGCTCCCTGGGGTCTGCCCCTGTGACACGTGGCTGTCACACACCAGCTAACTAGCTAAAAACATCTTTAAAACAGCTCCTGTTTTGTTTTGTTTTTCTCTACCTTCTTAAAAGCCCTAAGAAGCTACTTGGTGTATCACCTGTAGTTAACCCATCCACTGGGTTAACCGGTTGTTTAACCGGTTTGTTGCCCAAGTCCTGCTTTCTTCAAGCCAGTTTATCATCTTTATGACTGGAGGAGAATTTGCATTGCTGCCCTGCCTGTACACCCTGTGGAAAGGTTCCAGACCTTTGAATGTTGCAACCACATGAAGAGCAAGCCAGTGATGTAACCTTAAAGAGGAGGTTTTTTTGCAGTCAAGGTGGGAAATGTTTTGTTCCACCCTGGCATAACACAAGAGTGCCAGTGAGCATAAATAGCAGCAGTGCAGTAGCCAGTAGTGTTTCAGCCTCTCGTTATACCTTAGTGGTCAAGCTCCTGTAATTATGGTAGGTAGAAATGAGGTTATTGGGGATGGTGTTCTTACAAGGCAGACATAAAATTCTAAATTAAAAAAAAAAGTGTTTCCAGATACTAAGTGAAATTAATGGAAGGGAAAGAATAGTGGTCTTTAATTATTTCAAACCCAGACCGTTAAGGCAGATGTGCATCATCAGTCTTCTGAGAATGTCCTGGGGACATAGCCAAGACAGTATTTTTTTCCTCCTATCACAGCTGATTTAATATCTGCACTAGTGCACACGCAAGAAGATGATATGAAACTTGTGCTTTTCAGTTCAAGTCCCTGTAAATGACTCCCCCTTGGAGATTGTTAGAAGTGGAATGGGGTTGTTGTAACACATGGGAATCAGTACTTCAATGCATGTGCCAGCAAGGCAAAGGTGGGTTGACCCCGTCTGTGTTAAGGCAGGGAAACTATGGGGTTGAGCTGAGCAGCTAGTGGAAATAAAAAGAAAAAACTAATTCCAAGCAGGCCCCAGTGAGCATGTTTTTATCCAAAAAGCAATCAGAGAGAGGAATATGACCTACCAGATGGAATTGCTGAGGCAGAGGTGAAAGTTAAAAACAACAATAACGAAACCCGATCAAGTATAATTTTGACAGAATGAAGACATTAGACATAAAAGGCCCCAGCAGGCGAGTTTGGCTCATCCTGAGCCCAATATTTTGCTTTTTTTCAGGAGACCCTTGAAGAAAGCCATGTCACAGCACCATAAGATGTTGAGGCTGAACCAGAATGAGTGCCTGCAGCCCTGTGGTGGGGCGGAGGCTTTGCTGGCAGCAACCTTCCTAGGCTGGTGTGCCAGGTAGTGGGGAGGGCTGCTGGGCCTCTCCTCCTCCCCAAGGCCTCTGAAAAGACAGACTGGGGGTGCTGGGATATGAGTCCCACTCCAGTTTTCCCTGTTACAATATTCCACAGCATTGCCCCTGTAAGCTATTGGGAAATTCCGTGGAGAAACACCAGATATGGACTTAACTCTCAACCCTCCTTTTGCTCTAAAAGGATTTTGGTGTGCTAAATGAAATTTAGCCCCTCTTTATGACTGTCAATATTGCCCAACAGATACGAGAACTTTAATTTAAAAGAGAACCAGACCATCTCTGCCTATACATTTTGGTCTGTCTTTTAAAGCCAAATGGTTGACAAATTCACTAGGAAAACTAAAAAAACAAACTGGAGCTGCTGTGAGGAAAGTGCACTGGAAACAGAGGATCATGTTTTTAAAATGTGCCAAATGTTTGGTTTGCTGTTGCTGTTTTGCACTGCGTGGCTGCTATGGGTGCCCGGGATGGACTGCAGGAGCCCAGAGGGGGACTGAGGAAGTGTTGGCTGTGCTGGAGGAGGTGGCAGGAAGTGGAAGGGTGAAGCCACAGCAACGTGCAGAGAGCTCTGTCAGCTCCGTAATAACGGGGTTGTCTGCTTGAGCTTGGCTGGATACCAAGCCAAGGGTTTATGGTGTGAGTTCATCTGCTGGCTTTTCCCTGTACGTGATGTAATGCTCTCTGTGAGTGCCATATTTATTACACCCAGCTCTGTAGTGAGTACGTGCAGTCAGAGCCAGCCTCAGAAAGTTTGGAAACAGCTCCTCGATCTTTTCTGCATCCTTTCGGCTGACCTATGACATAATCAGTCGGCGGCCTGGCTCCCTCCTTCGCCTCCCCCTTCCCTCCTCGCCCCCTCCTCCCCCTCCCTCTCCCAACGGTTTGTCAAACTGTCTTGCCTTTATCTCCTCTCGCAGGCTCCTCGACAAGTCACAGGATGATTTATGCCCTGATAACTTCTGCTTTTAAAGGCTGGGCTAATAAAAGCAGCCTTTGCAAAAACAACTTTTGCGGGAGGTGTGGGGAAACCCACCCATCATCGCACTCAGCAGGCGAAAGCACCATCTCAGCAGTGACACCGGAGGTGCCTCCCTCGCCATCCTCATCTGGCACCCAAAGGGATGTGGTGCTGGGAGGATGGGTGGGAGGAAAGCCTGGCCTGGCGAGTCCCAGCAGGTGAAGGAGCACAGGGTGTGCATCACCCATTTCCCTTGTCTCTCTGTCCCGATATGCCCTGCTCAGTATCCTGCAGAGCTGGAACCTGGTGTGCACCTCAGCAGCAGGTGCAGGGACCAGTGCTGGGTGTTTGGGATCTTGGTGGTAAGGTCTGTGCTTTGCTAAAGGAGGAAAATATTTTATCATTATGATACTGCTTTCAATATTGAATCTACAAGCTTTCTCAGTGCTGGGGCAGCAAGGAGGCCAGGGATGAGGCAGGCAGCTGGACCTGTGATCCCACTGCACTGACCACAGCACTGGGCATGCCAGAGCTGCAAACACACATGGCTCTCTGCCCTTCATTAACTTCTGGCCTTGAGGTTTACCTCAAAGCCTCCAGAGGCACTGCAGCTGCACCAGGGCAGGCAGCAACCTGCCCCTGTGCAGCGGGGCCAGCAGTGCAACAGGGCTGCACCTGGGGACGTCTGTGCTGGCCTTACTGACCTGCCCAGTTAAATGTTGCTGGAACTTCAGACTAGTGGCAGTCCACCCTGGAAGTTCAGATGTGGGCAGAGACTGTTTTTGTGTTTTGAGCACCATGGAGTTAAACCCTTAAATCAGCTTTTACTTCAAAGCCCTCCCGCTGTAACTATAAGACCAGAAGGATGAGGTGGGCACTGGCAAACATAGGAAAGCATAGGAATATTTTTGCAAGATCTAACATATTTAAATTGTTCTCTCGAGGTGAGTTTATAATTTTATTTTTATTTTTCATCTAGGAAAGAGATTTTCCTCTGACTG
Organism: Emberiza elegans; assembly: GCA_024865655.1. Classification (NCBI taxonomy): domain Eukaryota; kingdom Metazoa; phylum Chordata; class Aves; order Passeriformes; family Fringillidae; genus Emberiza; species Emberiza elegans. The sequence continues at coordinate 56,490,462 of JALJVW010000206.1, forward strand.
CTTTATTAACATGGGTCTGAAACCATTATGCCTTCCTGAACAAAAGCAAGCAGGCCATGCCACAACTAAGACCAGCACACTGAGTTTTCTGGGGTGGAAAAATCATGAACAAATAAAAATCAGGTGTTGAAATGAAGGCTGAATCCGTACCTTAACTGAAACCTTTGCAAATAATACAATGAACACAAAGGAGAGAACAATTTAGATTTTTGTAAAGATTTTTTGTACTTATTTTTTGTGTGGTATATTTGATTTCTCAGATTTTTTTTTCTTTTTACTCCTGAAAGACATGGTTGTACTTGCCTAAACAAACTAGTTAGACTTGAGAAAATATTCAGAGCAAAATTTAAATTTAGTTGAAACTTCCTTGGCTTCAGGTTTCTTTACAGTCTCCAAGCTCAGCCCTGGTTCACTGGGAGGTTTGTGAAAGACCATGAACTTTTAGAGGGAATGTGGATTGATTTATAAGTCTGCCTGAAAATCCATGTGAAATTTGCCTTTCAAAACCACCATCTTCTTTCCCCCTCAACCCCATCCTGCGGTACTGGATAAACTCTGATGTGTTTTACTCCTGTTTCTGCATTGAGTCTTCCCAGCACAAGCAACAAGCTTGTTTCTTTATAAATCACCAGTGGTGCTAACAACAAAATGTTCACAGCTCTGGGGTTAGTACTCGTTAGTTTGTTGCTGCTACATGAGCCAGGCAGGATGAAAACGATGCCGATTTTGATTTATTTTAACTTGATGTTCATGCTGTTGTGCACATTTTGCTCTGGATTATAACAGCTGAAGACAGGCTGGGGCTGCACAAAGGCTTCTCAACATCTTGTGACACATGCCAGGTTGGAGGAGGGCATGTTGCTGTTGCATCTGGTGCATGCTTGGGGAAGTGCTGTGGGATGGAATTGGCCAGCCATGCAGGGTGCTCGCTGCAGTGCAGCCCCATGATCTGCTGCAAGGACAACAGTGGCACATTCAGCAAAGGGTCCAGGGGGGAAGGGCCACTGGTGTTGTGCTTTTCAGGTTGCTTTCACAGTCAGTGTCTGTCACAGGTTTGGGTCTCTGTATACTCTCACCACTGGAATAGTGCAATCTTGGGTTAGGAATAAGGGATTCCACAGTTTTTCTTGTCTCCTACACACATGCAAATGGTTAGATATTTTTCACATCCGGATGTCTTGTTTCTCCATTTCCAAACTGTGTGAAAGATTTTATCAGTCATCTGCAGGCACCAAGACCTACGCTGGGCTCAGGACAGTCCATCCTCTTTCAAGTAAAGCTGCTCCCTGCAGCAATCTTTGCAAACACAGCCACTTCTCAGGTTGGAGAGGCAGACCGTGTAGGGCTCAGTCTCTGTGGGCTTGACAGCATCCTGCAGTTGCCAGCCAGGGGCTCATTTTAAGAGTAGGTGGCCCATGAAAAGTTCCCATCTGGCCCATGTTGCCACAGAGGAAAGGGCAGGATGCTGCAAGGGGACAGCAGCTGCTGAAGGGACAGCAGCCTTGCAATGGATTCAAGACCTCTTGAAAGGTGTTTGACATTGGAAATTCTTTGGAAATTTGTCCGGATATAGGAAAAGACCAAGTCTATCCCAAATACACAGCTGAATTCCCCCTTATCACAAGGACTGAGTTCTCCTTATCATAGGGAAAACACAGGATAAAGAAAACGTTGTAGAATTTTTTTTTTAACCACCACATGCCTCATTTAAAGGCTAAGTTGAACATTACTTCTCCAATTTGGAAATGCTTTCCCATTTCACATTGCAAATTAATTTACAGTAAAACAAATTTGTCCATTTGTAGTACTTTAGGGGAAACACTTGGAAATCTCCCAAGCATTTTGATTCAGCAGATCAGACTTATCTCTTTCCCTTTTTCCCATCCTCAAATTTTCTCCTGTTGATTTGGGTTTTTTCCATTCCTGTATGAGGTGGGATAAATATTAAATATGACAGTAATTCCAATGGGGCCAACAAAACGATTGTCACTCAGCTCTGCTCAATGGCTACTCCTCCAGCTCATATATCAGCCAGAATGATCACTGCATAGTTGCCTGGCTCATTTCCCTCTGTGGTTTGTCTGTGCAGATGATGTGGGTTAACCTGAGAGTCGAGAAACTGGAGCTGATCCTAGGCCCCTCCTGCACTTCTGAAGAGCACAGATGTGTGGAGCTCATAGGCCAGCTCATAGGTAATTTCCCTTATTGGGGATCTTTCATTTGGCTGGTCTTACTCTTGATATATCATATTTCTTCTGCTTGAGAGTTACTTATATTACTCCACTGTTTATCACTTTGTGGTTTTATTTTATGTTATCCCTGGTCCATAATGACTTATCGGGCTGTGAACACATATAACGAAACTTGAGCTGCATTTTTTTTGGCAGAGTTGCAAATGGAACTCAGTTCACAGAATTTCCTGATCCTGTGAGCTTCATAAAGGTGTGAGGTGATAATTCAAACCAACATCTCACTTGGTCTTGTTGTCACATGAAGTTAAAAATTCACAAAAAAAGTTCACAGCAACTAAGAGTTCATCTTGATACCAGGACAAGAGGGTGCCAGAGGAATGGAGAAGTGAACAATCTCTAGGAAGAGAATATTATAAATTTCTTTTCAATTGACAACTAATTGTTCAAATAGGTTCAAGAAGAATTTGTAATAGAGTGTAAGGTTAAGTGATAACTTGCTGACAGTTGATGGAATGAAAATATAGCCTAGAGTTACCCTAGACGAGCATAACACTACAAAAGGCACTTCCATGGAAATTTGTCTACGTAAATGATAACATAATGAACTGGATCAAGATTAGCACATGTGCATGAGCAATTTTGTCATATTGAGTGAAAGAAACCTACTTTAGGGACAACACTGAAAGTACAATTGCTTTGAGGGCAAATCTGTCTTCAGAAATAAAGGCTTGTGAGACTGCAGGAGAAAAAAGAGCCATTTCAGGCCAGAGTAAGTTGTTGTTTTATTTGTGTCTACTCAAAATATAGGAGTGTTTTATGTCAGAGGAGCTTTTCCCAGTGGGAATGAATGAGAAACTCTAATGGACAATAAATTCTGGGGGTCAGGAGGTTTTCAAGCTTCTTTTATATTGTGCACTGTACTGGCTTTGAATGACTTACAGTCCTTTACCCTTTTTGTTCCAGGGAGCATGCATCCCCTTCCTACCTCTCCCATAAATGAAATACAGTGGCAGAGCATTCAGAGCAAGACCCGGAGGGTCTAAACTGGAGGGTCAAGTCTTACCTTGGATTTTAGATGAAAATCTGGAGATGATCTGGCTGTTTGTAGGGGTTTGGTTATTTGAACCAGGAGTCAAAAGGCCTGGCAGGGATGTGACTGAGCATGCCATAAATCCTGCTGGTCTGAGAGGCTCACTGGCTTAGGAGAACCCTTAATCTTTAACACACAGCTCCTCTCTGGCTTTCACAGATGTTACTTGCTGTGAGAACACAAGAAGGGATTTGGAGAACAGTGTTCCCAGCCACTCTCATGAGAATTTGGATGTGGGAGCCAGAGGGGATCCTTGTGCACTTCTTTAGACCCTCTACAGTGTCCAGCAGGGTCCCTGATGGTGACTTCTGTCAGGCTGTAAACTACAGTTTAGGAATGCCTGTCCCACAGCATCAATACACTTTCATATCTTCCCCTATGACCTCAGCATTTGCTGCAGTGCCTGGTGAGATCCACAGCCATGATGATCTTCCTTCACACCATCTGAAATGAAATCCTCCTGGGTCAATCCTTACAAACATCTGAGACTCCTAAGAGTTCCAAGGGACTAGGGGATGATGGAGCGTTTTTAGCCATGTCCAGCATCCTCGTGAAGCAGATGGGAAGTGACCATTAAGGAGCACAGGAAGATGTGTCAGTACTTCTGTCTGCCTCAGGTGTGATCCTTTCCCTTTCCCTTTCCCTTTCCCTTTCCCTTTCCCTTTCCCTTTCCCTTTCCCTTTCCCTTTCCCTTTCCCTTTCCCTTTCCCTTTCCCTTTCCCTTTCCCTTTCCCTTTCCCCTTTCCCCTTTCCCCTTTCCCCTTTCCCCTTTCCCCTTTCCTTCCTTTTCCTTTTGGAAAAAACTATAACAGGACAGCTGGCTAAAGCACAGCCCTCATAAATGGAGATGTCCACAATATAGTCAGTTTAAAAATACATGTATATATAAGCACAACATGATCGTTTGCTTCTGCCAACTCCTGACTGTTAAGTGAAGATGATAAATGCTTTCTCACTTTATAGAGCAGTATGACACTAAATATATTTTCAAAGGTGTCTCATGGAACAAGGATGACTGCCACAGTGAGAAGGAAAAAAAAAGGCTTCCTCATCAGTTTGTATCTCCTTTCTGTAAACTCTCTAAATAGCTGCTGGGAAAATGCCATCACTTTACACACAAGACTACCAAATAAGAGGAACCCCCTCCTTTCTCTGGATTCAGGTATATTTCCCTTCTGCAGCCTGACCCTGGCCTCAGCCTTGCCTCTCCCTGGGCCCAGCAGTGACTCAGTGGGATCTTCCCCTGCAAGCTTTGGGAGGGGGGCAGCCCCAGCTCTACATTCCTTTTGGGTGGGAGCACGGGTTCAATAAGTAATCTCTTAGTTGGCCTCTGCTTCCTCCTACATTGCATGAAGCCAGCTAGGTCATTCTCTGCGTTGGGGAGGGCTCTGACAGCACTGCACTGAGCACAGAAGCCTACGAGGTAACAGAAAATAGATCCCTCCCTTGGCATCAGTTGAGTATCACAGGAGATTTAAATCTGTGCATAGATTTTTCCTCTTATGGAGAAGTGCTCAGCGTCACTCTCCTTTCTGTAGGTGCAGAAGCCGCTCACCTCCATGGGGTGGTGCCGGGTGGGTGAGTGATGCCGGGTGGGCGCAGGCATGGGGGCAGTCCAAGCCTGTTCAGCTGAAGGAGTGCGAGCAGCCCCGCTTCCTCTCACATGGCCTCGCCTGCGGGAGGGAGGGAGGGAGGGAGGGGGAAGGGGAGCAGTGCCGGGATGGTAATGTCTTACTGTTGTGTTCCTCATCAGATGGTCTGGTAAGCCAATTTCCAGGGCTATGAATCCAAATCAAGGGAAGGTTGCTAAATCAAGGAATGAAAAAGTAATGAGATAACCCTTGCTGCTTCTCTGTGTAGTGTTGATAACCACAGATCTTGAAGCATCCCAATGCTGCAGAGGCAGGAGAGAGTAAATAGCCTTGTTTAAGAGAGGAGCTGATAAAGGCAGGGGCAGATGTGTTTCTGCCATCTCTGTAGACTTTACCTGGAGGCACAGAGGTGGCAGGCCAAGATCAGCAGCCTTCTGCCTGGATATGCAGCTGGGGAACATCTTTGTCCTGAAACAGGGATATTCCTTTGTGCAGAGAGCCTTATGGGCTGCATCAAAGGGCTGAGGCTGACGTGCCTGGTTGGGTCAGAAAAAAGGTGAGACCCTTTGTGTGCATCGCAATGTCCTGACAGTGCTCTCTGGGGTGGCACAGCCACACTGAGAGACCCCACTCTCCACACCACACGTGCTACGGGGCTCACTGCTCAGCAGTGACAAAAGCTGGGACTCCTGCTGCTGTGGAGTACTGGCAGGTGCCCCAAATGAGGGCCAACAACCCAAGTCAAGACATTGCTCTTTGAAAACCTGCTGCCACCACTGCTCGTTTTCATAATTCTTTCCCCTACGATAGTATAAACAAGCTGTCATCTATTTTTCAATGAAAAATACTTTTGCTTGGCTTGGTTTCACATTGCACTGTTACTCTTCGGTGTGGCAGGAGCTGCTGCAGCTATAAATAACCTCACCACAAGCTCCTCTCATCCGTAAGCTCAAGCACTCACTTGAGAAGAGGCAGGCGAGATTAGGATCTTGTTTTGAAGGGTCAGGTGTTCCGGCAGAGGTGATGAGTGGGTGCTATGAGAGGGGTGCTGGCACCCCATGTGCCTGGCCCTCCACTTGGCTTTGTGGCAGAGAGTGCAGGGTCCAGAAGCCCAAAACCACCTTGCTTGTCACACAGGAGGTTATGCTCATGTCAAGAGCATCATGAGAATTGCCAGCAGCAATGCTTCGCTTCCACATCCTGCTGATGGAATCAGGGCAGCACTGCTGTCTATGGCCCTCATGTTACTGTCTTGCACACAGCTTGGGAAAGACATCCCAGGAAGGCCACACTCCCGCTGTCTCTGGGACCTGGCTGCCCTGGAGTAGGTGACATGGCCCTCTCCACTCCAAATGGGACAGAGGACCATCCAGAGGTGGTGTCAGAGCACATTTATATGCTCTAATGCAGGAAGAGAGCAAAGGTTCAAGCTGTCAGAAAACTGCTTGTTTCTGGGGCTTTTTTTGACTTGTTGTTTTCTTCCAGATTTCCAAGTCAGACTGGCTCAGATGAGAGGGTCAAATGAGACTTGGGTCTGCAGCAAGGACAGAAAGGGAGAGCAGGCCCCATTTTGCGGTGAAACAGTGCAAGAGTGACATCTCCCCACACATGCTTGCACCACTTTAGATAGCTGCAGAGACCCCCAGACTGCTGAGAAACCACACACCAATCACAGGCCTGTGCTTTGCAGGCGTCTTGCTCAACCTCTGGTGCCAGCCATGCGTGCGACACACCAGACAGGTTTCATGCACTCCCCTCTTCCTGCAAGCATGTCTTTGTTGTCCAGGGTTGTTGTTTTCTCTGCTGTGTGTGCTCTGTAGTCCTGCCTTGGCCTCCTCCGTGGCGACAGCTGCATCCTCCCTGGTGTGCCGCCACTCATGGTAAATGTGTGCCATGGGCAGGGGACGTGGTGTGACTTGCCCCAAGGTGGAGGGATGCGGTTACGCTCATCCAGATCATTGCCCACGCCAGAATAAGTGCTCTGAGCTGATGATGCCCTAGATTGAGCTGGGAGTGAACTTCAGAAAGGAGTCCTCATTTTGACTGTAGGCTGAATGAATACAGTGACTCATCTCAGTTCCTAAAAGTAGAGAAGTGTTTGTTTCCATACAATGCGAAGATGCTTTAACTCAACATTCAAGGTCTCTGGCTGTGGTTTCACATATATCACTGGCTGCTGCTGAGCAGGATAGGTTCCCCTCCTTCTCCTGTCCCCAGTCTCACAAAGTCCTGCCCCAACACATGTCTCACCACCATAGTGAGGTGACATGGGAAATTTCACCTGGCAAAATTTGTCGCCTTCCTCTTTATTTTCCGGAATCTAAGTTTTCTGTTGGCTTAGCTTTGGTATCAGGCATGAGGTAAAGGAGAATGAGGTCTGTCATGGGTGGCAGACAGCCTTTGGTTGGCATAGCCATAACATGTACTCACTGTTCCAAAAGAGAGACCCCACCATGTCACTGCTGCCTGCCCTTGTGTGGTATGCGCATCATGGGCAAAGCTGGCAGAAGCGCTGCTCCCTCATTGCCTGGGTCTCGGGCACAAGACCAGAGAGAAGCAGGCCTGTAGATTTATTCCTGAGCCCTTTTGTTTTTGTGATACTTTACTTTCCCAGCCAGACAGGATGAGAAACAAATACCACCAAAATACGATGAGAGAGGCTATTCTTGAAGTGTTTATAGCCCAGCCTCACTGGAGAATGTTTGGCTGCCTCCCAAGACAGCCAATTCTCACTGTGTTTCCAGGCCAGTTTCTGAACTTTCAGGCACTTACCCAAACAGAATCTGGACTTTTTGAAGTTTGCTTATCTCTGTTTACAAGGGCCTCCTGTGAGGGTGAGTCAGGAAAGGGCAGCCGAGGTCAGGGGTGTGAGGGGGGAGCAGAGCAGGGAAGCTCTGGTGAGCTTTGCATGTACTGCACGTGAGAGCAGTCGCCCTGTGCAATCTGAATGCCTAGCTCTAATCTGCCCAAGTCAGCTGTCAGCCTGACTGTATCTAACAGGTCTCATAATTGAAAAAGGTTTTAAAAAGCCCGTAAGTCCCTGAAGCATTTTTAATTAATAAAACTGAAAGTCAAAATGGTGGCGAGGCCTGATTGAGAGAGTAGGGGATGATCGGAGCTGGAGCTTCTGACCAGCACCCTCCTGCAAAGACAAAGGTGTCTAGGTGAAAGCTGTCAGTTCTGGCACACTTTTGCAAAATAGTGGTCTCAGCCTGCTTAAGAAAAGAAGCCACTGCCCTCACCTTTCTCTTCCCTCTTTTTTTCCAGTCAGTCTACCGTTACTTATTAATTTGGAGGAGATGCTGCCTCATTAGTGCTGGTGTATAGCAAAGGTTTGCTAAATTCTCCTGGTTTTCTTTTTATTACAGGTTGTTTCCTGTGATGGTATCTTGGGTTTTTTTCTGTTTGCTTACAGATACGATGTGTGAGAGCTGTATCAGTTTAGAAGGAATAAAATCCAAGCCAAATATGGGTGAGAAATGAGCTGTGTGTTTTAGTGAACGGTCACAAATTTGCAGTCTGCAGAAGTACTTTAAAACAATAGTAACCAAAAGCTTGTTTTGCATATTTAAGGTGAAATACAAACCAATCAGGATAGGATTAAATGACATATATGCTACTGTTGATAAAATTCTGATATATTAAAAAGTTATTTAATTGCATGCAACTATCCAATATCCTCAGCTGCCACTCTCAATTACTGACATTATTAGTCTAACATTATTGTATTCAAAATGTAATAAAATAGCTCCATTAGTTTGGGAGCAACCTCATCACTGAGAAAAAAGGATGTTTGATAATGCACTGAGTGATCAAGCAAACACAGGGATTTTATTCTATTAATTGGCTATCAGGGCAAATGTCAACATTTTATGAGTAGCGAGCGATGTCAATGCTATGTTTGTTTAAACTTATTGCTGTTTGAACTGACTGAGCAACAATAAAAAACCTTTGTTTTTAGATAAACATTTTTTCTTTATCCTACAGGGACCTTGTTTTGTTTAGCATGTGCCATGAACAAATTTCACTGTGCTGCTACTAGTAAAGCATGTCTGTTTAAATCAAGTAAATTAAATGTAATCCTGAGATTAAGGAAAAAGCTGTATTTTCATTTGGAGCAGCTTGTTTTTCCTAGTTGATTTTGTTAACATTTTCCAATGTTATGTAAACAAGTAGTTTAATCAGGAACAATAGTGGGGGGAAGCCTTAACTTTCCTTTTTCCTCTACTGGTGGAAATAAATAACATATGTAATAAAGATACCATAATTATGAAACAATACTATGCAAAGGCTAACACAGTGATTATTTTCAGTGTCAGAAATGTGGCATGAGCCACGAAGTTCAGAAGCAAGGTTGCAATTTCACAGACTTAAGCCTTTGGTAACGTTTGGTAATCTTCAGCCCCACTGAAGTTAGAACAGTAATAAACAGGCCTGCAGACTTCCTCCATGCAAAAACTCCAGCTAAGTCCTTGATATAGCTGAGAAATCACAGCTGATGTTGCAGTCTGCTCCCCACTTTTTGGATTTCGGTCTCACACAAGAAGCATTGGTTTGCCATGTCCAGGCACGAGTGCAAGTGCGTGCATGTGCACACATAGTCCAAAATGAAAATGTCTCCTGTGAGTCCTTCTATCTCAGGGAAAAGATGATGGGAGTAGATATGTTACTGAAGTTAGTCATGTTGCTTAAGACACTGGTGGGAGGCACCAAGATGCTGCTGAGATAAATGCCATGCAGGAACCCATGGGTCTGAGCAATCCCTCAAGTTTTGCTCTCAGCGTTTCACATGAACCTGCCAGGAAGGTGCAGTCACTGTGGTGACTTGTGACAGCGGGAATAGAGATGGATTGTGCTGAAACTCTTTAAAAATCTGAAGCCTGTAACCCAGTTCCTGCCCAAATTTAGCACTGTGCATTGTGTGACAAGACACTGACTCAGAGGAGTTACTCATATACTTGAGTCTTTGTGAAGTCAGTACCTTTCTGGTGACCTTCCAAACTGTTGCCTCAAAAGCCACGTATTGTTAATTTGTGCATGCAGCTTTACTGAGAAGGTTTTGCTGAAAGAAATTTGAATGGAAAGCGCTGTTAACATTCTCATGCCCGGCCCTAATACATCATTTCTGAGTATACTTCATTGCCACTTAAACACTGTGGTTAACTCATAGCTTTATCTACATGTTCTTGAAAAAGTCAATGCCTAAATTAAGTAACCTTTTCTAGCAGTGTCTTGAATGGAAGGGAAAAATGTACTTTTTAAACCTTCTGCACAAGTGGCAAGCAGGGCCTGTAATTTTGCATATGCTCCCAAACAAAACAAACATTTTATTTAAACTTTAAAAATATCTGTGTTGAATCTCATGTCCTGTGGTTTTGCATTAAGGTTTCAGAAGTGAGCCTTGGGGTTTCTTGTCTCATAAACAAATGAAGTGTTAATTCTGTTGTGTGGATATTTTTATGGATAGGTGTTTTCTTAAACAAATTAAATTGTAAACAAAGATGGAGGCTGTTGAAAATTTACCTTTCCCTCTGACTCCCATGATACAGCCTGTTCTCCAGCCATCCATGGAGTCTTACAGGAAATCAGAAAATCTGGCTTGCAAAGCAATAAAAAAGCAGCATATAGTTTTTTTTTTTTTTTTTTTTTTTTTTGTTGGCCTATCAAACCTCTGTAAGAAGTAAGAATTCAGTTGTTTTTTTTTTTAACAAAATGACCAAGATGTTTTATTTTCTGGACTGTTGTGTTTTACTTTAGTTTTTCCTTTAACTGAAGTGTCCTTAAACAAAGGCACCCTGTGTCCAGGGTAGCCCAGGGTGCCAGACCTCCCTGGCTGGAGTGCTCAGCAGAATCTGAATAGCAGTTGTTTTCACTTGTGCGCATTAACTCTGTCTTTGAAAGACATACGCCATGTCAGCACTCCACTATTGCCTCCCATCCATTTGTTTAGAGATTAATCTTCCCCTTTGACAAAGGTAATTTTTAAACTTCAGAGCGGGGCAGCCCCCCTGTGCTGTGATGCGATGCAGAGGACGTGAGCTGACGCCAGGCAGCAGCGGCTCCATGGAGTCGCTGCTGGTGCCCAGGGGACAGGGGAGGGAAGTGGCATTGCCCAGGCACAGCAGAGCTGCCACAGCCCCCCTGGATGAGGGGAGCCAGGAGGGAGCCAGCCCGGAAGGCCTGAGTGGAGCTGAGCCGCCGGCTGATCGGAGACAAGAAGGCAATGTGCTGGTTAAAATGCCTGAGTCCTGCTTGAAGCTGCATTTTCACCACACAGAAATGATGGGCCCGTTTCCCTCAGGACCCTTCGTAATTGGTTTTGTTTAAAAAGAATAAAAAGCAAAGTGCTGACAGGGTATTGTTGGCCAGCCTAATCAGGTTTTAAATATGTTTTAAATCAGCTAACAGAGCAACATAGATGCTAGATTCATCCCTTCTACTTTGTGTGCTCAGGGAAGGAAGGAAAGAAAAACAGCAGAGCCAAACTTACTAATAGATTTTAATCCTTCCTGGAGTTACTATCAGCTAGGCTCCTGCTACTGTTTACCCAGCTGAGGAGTCTTTAAATGGGTGTCTCCATTTGCAAGGATCTCATCCCATTGTGAATATGGCAATGACTAGACAATGAGGCTGTTACAGAAGAAAGATGAGCTGGCTGCAGCCAACAAATCTTGCACTCTCCATTTACAGGGCTATAATTATCCGAAGTTTTAAAACACAATGCTATCTGCTGAAAGGGACCATCTGGGTGAAGACCAAGACATCTCAATTAAGTGATTGATAAGCAGCTCGTGCTGGAGGAGCACACACCACCCATACAGTACAGTTCTAAAAATGCCACTTGCGCTAACAACCGTCTTTAAGGAGTTTGAATGAAGCATGCACTGTGGGAGGGAGGAGATCAAGTGTGTTTGTGTGATTCAAAGTCAGGCAGAATAAATAAGATCAGCCTCCAGAGCACAGTGGAAAGTGTTTTTAGAGCACTGAGGTGCAGTGGTGGAGCAGTGCCCATCTGTGCTTTGCAGTCTCCCGTGTGAGGGCAGTGATTTTGTCCCAGGGGAGTTGTGAGGAAGCATTACAGAGGGGAGGGAGAGCAAACCTCTGCTCACGGGAGGCCTTTGCTTGCTAGGCACAAGAGCAGGTTGTTCATCCACCTGCATTAGGTGATGAGTGGAAGCATGAGGGAGAGAAATCTGTGCTGGTGTACTCCATCCATCACAAACTTTGACTGTGGACTTGCCCTGCAGTTCATTTTTCCATCTGCAATGAGAGGATGTCCATCTGTTCTCCTGTTCTTGACCCACCCATCTTTTTAAAGTTTTAAGCTAAGCTCAGCTCTTGCAGAACACGTACATAATACCTGACTCAGGGCCAGTGTCTTGTGTGGCACTTTGTCACACCACAGCAACAGAAGATGCAGTTTTGCCCCCTAACACCTTCCCAGTATGGATCAACACTCCTTTGCGTCTCTTCTAAGCAGCAACTGGCACCCTGGGCATGGATATGGTCAGAAGTGTGACTCAGACTGCCTGCAGTAAAATAAAGCAACCAGCTACAGCTGATTTGCTCTTCAACAATTGCCCACTGTTGCCATCCCCATTTTATAAAGCCAGATGGGAATTTGTGTGATAATCTAAGATGACCGTAAGCCTTTCCTTGATTAGTTCTTTCAACTTGCAAAATGGTTCATCCTGTGTGTAAGATATATTTATATAGGGATATAATATTTTGTCTCTGGAGCTTGAATCTTAATTTTAGTGTTGCTGTGTCTAGCCACACCTTTGAGACTTTGTTCTGGCCTGTGGCCTCTCTTGCTAAATTTCTCTCTAGATATTGACTGTTCTCACCCCCGCCCCCCCACCTATTCTAAGAATTGATTGAGGCACATACATCTTTCAAGTAGATTTATTTTCCAATGCTTTTCTGTGAACCCATCTTGATTAACCAGCAAAGTTACTCATATATGAGCATTCAGATGGGATGTGGCCTTTATTTTCTATGCCTAGAGTACATGTGACTGCATTTCAATAATATTTAAATGCTGTTTTGCAGGGGTTACTGTGTAACTCGCCATTTTCGTTTGTGCATCACTTTCCCTAAATCTTTCTCTTATCTTGCAAGCTTTTCACGTAAGATTTGTTATCGTCTTTTGCTGTCTTGCCTGGAAAGGAATCCAAGTGGGTCTCAGTGGAAGCAAACCCTTGTCTTCCCAGCAGAAAAGGACCTGGGGATGCTGCCTGAGAGTAATTGAACATGATCCAGCATATGCTCAGCTGGTCAAAAGCCAATGGCATCCTGGCCTGTGTCAGCAAGAGTGTAGCCAGCAGGACCAGGGCAGTGATTGTCCCCCTGTACTTGGCACAGGTAAGATAGCATGTCAAATTCTGTGTTCAGCTCTGGTCACCTGTAAAAGAGAACATTCTGTGATGGATCAAGGACTCTGCTTTGCTCTGGGGTTGCAAGCATCTTTAAAAAAAGTCATGAGAGTAAGCCACCTTGAACAAAGAAGTCTGCAAATGTAAACATCCCCAGAACCCACATCGCTGGAACAACTGGTGAACAAGCTTATGTGGTGTAACCCTCTACTGCCCAGATGTAGGTCAGGGCTCTGGGACTATTCCCAATATGTGCAGAGGTTCTATGGGTCAGGCTGTGCAGGATTGGCTCTCTCTGTCCCATGTATCCTTCAGTGCTCTCCTGGACGACCTTGCATCTTAAAACTTTGTTCTGAGAAGCTTTGATGCCACTCTGCCATGTATGCAGCACAGACCCATGCTGTGAAAATACTGTTCTGGGAGGCTATAACACTCCCAGTACTACCAACATTTTTGAAGTAATCCCACTCCTCACACACACAACAGAGTCCATCCCAGTGTTGGAGGGCCTCCACAAAGTGTCTAGAAGCCCCATGGGGCCAGGTCACACAGGTCCCTGGCCTCTTTGTATGTACCAGCAGAGGTGACAGCTGCTATAGCAGCAAATGAAGTTTAGAGAAGGCAGGTTCTTTGGCAGCCACATCCCAAATTATTTAGGAGTTTATATGACAATGTACTCAATGCTCTTTTACCCTAGGAATCGTCAGAGGCCTGGATGTAGATCATGACTATACAATATACTCTTTGTGTGAAACAAGGCCTGATGTCAGTATCAGGTGCTAAAAGATGTTTCTGAAGGATGACTGAATTTAACAGCCTTTTACAATGCATTGCATTAGCTTAATCTGCAGGTGACAAAGGCATTGATTAAGTGCCCCGAGACCAATAAAAAAAGGATCACACCTGTTTGTGAAGCCATGTGTAAACATACAACCATATCCAGAGCTGAGGCTTCAATGTTTGAATCAGCTTTAGGAAAACTCCAGTGTCAGAATCTCAAAAAATGATGTAAGATCTTCACTTGAGGAAATACACAGGACTGCTGCAGCACCTCCTAGAATCTGCTTTCTTCAAGTGCAGGCTCTATTTTCATATGAAAGATGCAGCTGTTCCTGTCCTCCCACCAGTCTTTCCTGCCAGCCTTGCTGAGCTGGAGGGATGTCAGGACCATGAGTTCCTCTAAATGATGGAGTAGGCAGGAGCTGCTTTGCACCCTCTTCATGTTCATCTTCAGGTCTGTGTATCTTCATGGGAGATATGCTGTACTCAGATAAAGGTTGTTTTGCTCCTTAAGAAGATACTGGATGGTACTCTATGGCACTTCTGTTACAGGAAGTGAGGCTTGATTTTCTTCATCCCTAAATCTCCTATGTCTCTCAAAAAGGCAGGAGAAAAGCAACTGTAAAGTCAAATAAAATGCCAGCTATACCTCATTGAAATATTAGTGTCTTTGTTTCCCTCTTGACCTAAAAGAAACCTAATTTTCTTAACTTAATACCAAAAGTAGAATGGTTGATTCAATTGGCTTCTGCTGTTCTGGAGGAATATAGTATTTTTCATGTTGATTCAATTGTTGGACCTTTCTATCCTCCAGCAGTGGAAACAATTGAAAACAGAGAATTTCCCTTATAGCGAGACGTGGTCTTAAATTACAAAGTTTGAACCTGTTTAAAATATTTCCCAAATTCAAGGTCTGGGAGCTAAATAGTGGGAGTTGGTTAAATCCTCCTAGGGAAACTGGAATTTAAGGTATTTTAAATATGAGTTTCATGTAGCAGTCATAGTATTTGCATCCATTCCATTTGCATCATTAAAGGCTTGCTGATGAGAAAGGGAGAAGTATTTGGGTGTCAGACTTCAGGTTTGTCTACATTTGTCTGTCTTCAGCTCAGAAAATGTCTAAAGCATTTTCTAAAGGCTCAGCTGTGATCTGCCCATTCTTTATACATTCAAGACAATTGCTAGGCAATTTCCTCTTCTGTGAAATAGTTTCTGTTCAGATAGAGCACTGCTAAACCAGAACTTGTTTTTTTCCTAGGCCATTTTCCCAGACTTGCCTCAGATCCCCTCTTTTCTCCAACAGTCTGTGATCCAGCCTGTTTTATCTAATCTGATCCATCTTGGCCTCTATGCCATGCTCATTTCATGGTTCTTGAATGTCCCAACAGCCTGACTTCATTATTTTACTTGCCCCATGAGTCCCACTCCTTCAGTCAAGAAAAACCTGGGAGAGCTATCAGATAAAACCAACAAATTTGTATTTGCCTGATAATCTCCATTATATCAGCCCATCCTTCAGCTTGGTGGAGAAAAAAACCTTCCAAGCTGGGTCTAGGAAGAAAGGACAGGTCTTTCTGTCCTCCATATCCTTTGGGCAAGTTCTCAGATGACTTGGCTACCTCTGGAGATGGAGGCAGCAAACAGGCTGTGAGAACTACTGCCATGGCATGCTCTTCTCCACCCTGTCACAAATTTGTCATCAGCTAAGCTCACAGCTAGACCTCCTGGAACTTCCACCCCCTTGTCAGCAACTGCTAGTGTGGGCCAAACACGTGTTTGTGTTTCCCTCTTGTGGTGTGCCAGATCCTGGCTTAGTCTGGGGTCTTTTCACTTGTGCCAGGGATGAGAGCTGAGCCAGCTGCTCCAAGGCTTCAGCTGGATCTGGGATGGCCTATGTGAAGAGCAGGCAGCTGCTGGCTTTATTGGTGGG
Organism: Emberiza elegans; assembly: GCA_024865655.1. Classification (NCBI taxonomy): domain Eukaryota; kingdom Metazoa; phylum Chordata; class Aves; order Passeriformes; family Fringillidae; genus Emberiza; species Emberiza elegans. Next base: position 56,506,421 of record JALJVW010000206.1, read on the forward strand.
TGGCACTGGAGCTCATGAGGACTTTAGGTGCCTGAGTGCATGTAGTTAGGATTATGCAGTGCTTTACTGCAATGAGGATATGATTTCTCAAGTGACCAGTCCCAGAAATTTTAAAGTTCTCTGAATTTCTTCCTGGAAGTGACACCTGGGTAGATGTGATCCATCTGTCAATTGGCTGTTCTGACAAACACCTACTGAACATGTCAGTCAAAAAAGGAGCACACTCAACAAACATATCAATCTGACAGTCTGGAAATCCTGTGAATTGTTGTGTGTGTGCTACTTACAGCTACTTACTTTCCACCTGGGAAATACCTTGTACTTTTGAGGCTGAAGGTCCACATTATTTGCAATAAATTAAAAAGCTACACAAACATTTCTGTGAGTCAAGGGCAAAAGCTGAAATGACAGTTTTGTATTTCTGAGGCAATTTTGTCATGTAATAAAGCCAAGACACTCTTTAGTCTTTTAAGGAGAATGTCTGACAAATGTTCCCAGTTTATCTTCTCTTTCCTTTCCTACACCCTGCAGCATGCATATGTGACTGGGAAATTGAGGCACCCAGAAATTCCTGCATGGAAAGGGTAATATCCCTACCAGTTATTTTAAAGCCCAATCACCGCTATCAGGAGTATACTTCAGACAGCTTAAAATATTCTTATTTCACTGACGAAATGCAGTGATTTGTATACAGGCTACTCAGTCTGTGGCAAGGCTGTCAGAGCTGAGGTCTAAGATGGGCATAGAGCATCTTGCTGTTTGTCACTGTTCAGATCCAACCATCCACTAAAAATGCAACTGCCAGAAGAAATGCTGGCACAAGATGTAGAGAACAACCCTCTTGTTGTTATTTCACCAATTATTATTTCAGAGAGGGGACCATATAACTATGGGGCCTCAAGAATAAAAAGTAACAGATGCACACTGGAGCAGAAGCATTAATGTTTGATTCATAGCAGAGAAGCATTTTCCTCCGCTGCCAGGTGTCTCTTAAGTCTGAGCGCTTCTTGCTTTGTTAGATGTATTCTCCTGTAAACACTTTGTTGCTGCTATTACATTTTCCCATGCTGAAAGTCTATCGCAAAGGCTTTTTTTCTGAGGCATTGGCAGATGGCAATTAGCACCCTTCATATTCTTTCCCCATAACTTCAGCAGTTTTTTGCCTGCATCCACTTAACAGCTCCAGGCATGCCAAATCGCATGCTTCTGGAGGACTTGTTGCTAGTAGCAGATCTTTGATTCTAAATGCCTAAGTAGCGTCTGAACTATATTTAGAGCAAGTACACGCCTGCCTATTCATGATCTTTTGTGTATAGCCTGGACAGCTCGGTGCCAGCATGCAGCATAATCAGCTTCTCGTTTAGCGTTCAAATTCCACAGCTCTTCAGACAGGAAGGGAGAGGGGAAAGAGTGGTGGGCAAGGAAACAAGGATAGTAATTAAATATGACTTAGGAAAAAAAATCCCTGAATAGCAAATTAGCCTTGCTGTTTTACTAATGTTACTGCTCTCTTCATAAAAGTCCCAGCCATGTAATTATTGCACATTCATAACTCCTACAGACTTTCTAGAGACTTATACAGTACTGAGTGAGGCTCTGAACATCAAGAAGTTGTCCTCGTTTTCCTGGACTGCTAAGGAAAGAAAGAACTGACTACATTTCCTGCTTAACAGCATTTCCATTAACTGAGAAGGCAGGCACCTCTTAACAATTGTAAGTAGTTGTCCCACAACTTTGCAATGTAAAGATACCTGGACTAATGAGACAAGTTTACAGCAGATGCAGGATAATAATTTGGCTCTGACACTTACCAACTTGTATAAATGCTCAGAATTTATGTATTCCAAGCATCTGATTTTTCTAAGTCGTGTTTGTAAGTACTTAGTTCTGCAACATTAGGGCAAGATGTTTCCACTGTGAGATACAGACAAATTCAACCAATTTGATCATTTAGAGATAAATAAAAAAGATGATCAAACCTACCCGTTCATTCACTTAGAGGACAAAAGGTAAATTTGAGTTTATGATTGACTGTACCACTAACTTTTGCTTCTCTTGTGAAAATGTCTCCATTAAATTTCTAATTTGGCACCTCTTCACAGGGAGACAACCTCTAAATATTTTCCTTATAAACCTCTTAAATAATAACATCTTTCCCTTGAACTTATGTAAAATCAACAAAATAAAACATAAGCCTGTAATTTTCTACTGAAAGAAAAATTGTTAATAAAACCAAGAAGGGATCCTGCTCCTATTTGTCATGGTTAAATTTTTCAGCTATCTGCATTTAACTGGTCAAAGTGAAATCTGAACCTGTTCAGATGTTCAACGTGGGTGGCTGGAAAAATGGGTGAAAAGCTTGTCCAGCCACTGATATCCAGCTGTGGAGCACAGACCCATCTCGTGAAAACACAAAAATGAAAACCAATTGAAATGTCTGTACAATTCCCTGTAAATTGCACTACTAAACAAGAGAATATAATCTGTTTAATATTTTTTACTTTCTCTAAATGCATTTGCTGTTGACTTGCCTTGAGAGAACCAGCATGGTCATTTCTTTGCCGATGCACCACTTCGCTCTTTGAGCAAAGTGCAAAACTCTTTGCTCATTTCTGGTTCTTATGTTCCATTAAAAAAGGTTCTGTACTTCCACTATTGCTGCTGCTAGAGATGCTCACTGTGTCTGACTTCTCCCCACACTATGGATTGTAGGTATCAGCCTGTGCCAGGAGCATAGGGTGCTGTGCCTTCAGCTCTAACAGACAGCTGGAGTTTTTAATTCCCTCTGAACAGATGTGTGGGGTTTTCCAGCTGAAGGCACAGGGGGGAAACAACCTGAGCTTGTACTTTGCACTAGAGCCATCTTACCATTTATCCAATAGTTGTCACATTTGCTTAGTTGCAAATTGAAGCTCTGGGAATTAAAGAGGGAGGATTTCTGTCTGGACCTTATTGTTGACATTCTCTGTGGAACACATCCAATGTCCCAGAGAAGGAGGTCACTTTCTTGAATGCAGATGGACTAAGGCTGTAACATCTCCTGCTGGCCATGTGCCATTTCCCTTCTGTCCTGCTTTTCTTGAGAGGAGTTCAATTTCTGTCTTCTCTATATTCCTCTGATAATATAATCTTGTTTGGAAGAGATAAGTATAGTCATTTCACTATTAAAATTGACTGTGTACAATTTTTTCTCTGAGAGTCAGAAAATTGGACATGATTTCAGCAATGTGCTTTGGGAATGGTAGGCTATTGATTATTCCTCTATCATACAGATTGTATTTGAAAACAAGACAGGTCTATAATTCTTTTCTTGATTGACATTTCTGAACAAAATAAATGAGTTTTATTTATGTTTTTGGATGAACTGTTAAGTAGAAAATGTTATGGTGTTTTCCCCAGGACTAGAAATCCACAGCTCTTAGGACAGCAATGAAAGTGGTTTTGTTTAAGTGATGCATGGCCCAAGATAAAGAAGTGAATTTGGAGCCTCAAAATGAAGTTTATGGCTCAGTCCCATCAAGTATAATCAAGAACAAATGAAGTCCTGTTGGGTTTCTTTGTCATTTGAGGACTGCCTTATTCATACATAGTGGGGTATTTTTCCTAGAAACTTTAGGTGATGGAGGTTAGAGTTTTCTTGCACAGATACTTGAACAAGCTCTAAATAGTCAGAAATAATTTTATAAGTGTACTCAATTCACCACAATAACTTGAGTTTTGTCTTAGCAGGAATTGTATTACCTGTTTTTCTGTAGCAAGCGGTTAATTGTAAAAGCTCAAAGTTAATTTTACAAAAGAGAACGGTGATTTAATTATAAAATAAGCAGATTTTACTTGCTCATACTCCCCCACTTGCATATTCACAAGCCTTTTGAACTCTTCAGGAGGTTACAGTGAAAAGGAACTTTTGTTTCTGTATCCTTTCCTACTTCTGAGAGCCATTATGGTTTTCTCATAATTTTTCATCTCTGTGTCTGGGTGCTCAGAGCTCCAACCTTGTTCTTCATCTTCATCACAATCTCTTAGCTGCTGTCCCTCTTTTTCAGCAGTCCATTGTTTTCTCTACCTGGGTCCTTCAGAAGTTGCACATGGCTGTGCTGTGATTTTGATGACCTGCAGAGCTGCGCACCAGTGAAACCTTCTGTCGCACCTTCTGGTGCTTCCCACCTCACCATTCCCCTCATTCTCCACAGGCCAACCCTAACCCTTCTATTCCAACTCTCTATACCTCTGTGCCTGTTTTGCATTTGTTCAATTAAAAATTTGCACATAATTTTCTTAGGTACTGCAACACTTTTATGAAATAATGATGAACTGCTCAACTATTTCTAGCCTTCCCTTAACACTGTGCTAATAACCTGGACCTCCAAATTAACTGCATCATAGGAGAGAGTGTCCTGGTCCTGATAAAAGCAGTCAGAAAACCCAGAAAGTGACCAGCCTCTTAATGTAGTTGCTTCAATGTTCATCCTTATGCAACTTGGAAGTCATTAGAATTGAGGCCATATTTGGAGGTTCAAACCTGATACCTCTTGTCTGAATGCACTTTTGTCCATGTCAGAATAATAATATTCCTTGGCATCCCTGATAGTTGGTCAACAGGTAAGTGATATTTTAGGTACTGAAGTTGAAAATGCTGAGCTTTGGTAGCACACTTTTTATCCCCTGGTCATTCTCAGGGCTAACACAAATGCAAAATGAGCACCCTTAAATAGAACTGAGCTCAGAATGGCAAGCCTTCAGTGTCTGAAATCAAATATAAGTAACAAAATGTGCCCTGAGCCCACTCATCTCAGGTGGCACTGGATACCCAGCTGGAAGGAGCGAGCAGACACAGGACCAGCTGTGTCATCTGCCTAGTGTGGGGTTATACAGAGAGCTTTTTGGAGCAGGAGGAGGGGAGGTTCATCCATTATTAAAACATAGATAATAGAAACTTTATGCCCCACTGGTCTTACATTAGACAACATGAACTGAAAGATGAGGTCTCTGCTAATTCAGCGCCTGGTTCTCCTGAGACAGGCTCCCATGTGGGGGGGAGCAGACAGCACTTGTCTGTCTTGTTCTGCCCGACCCCAACCACCTGAGAGTTCTTGCTCCTTCCCTAGTGATGGCCCCCTGTGACAGCTTCACTTTGCTGGAAGAATAAAGGTGCCAGAAAGGAGGAGAAGACCAGCACCTACACAAGCCAGGCCATGGTCACAGGATGCAAAGTCAGGCACAATGAAACAATCTCTACTCATGCCAGATCAAGTGCTTAATGTAAAACACATCTCCAGCTCTCTTCTTGAGCAGTCACCCTAACAGCAGCACTGTTCTCAAAAAGAAGGTGTCCCACAGGCAAGATTTTTGCTTTCAGAGGGCTGGTAAAAGATGGATGTCTTTACATTCATTTCTTGAGGAAGAAGCTAGGATGCCATGGGTTAGTCTCAGTAAATAAGAGAAAGCTGAAAAATCCCATAGTTAGTCTCTCTTTCTGGTGGCCCCATAACTTGATACGATAAGGGCCTTTTTCCTATTAAACCGTAGGCTTTGAGAAACTCTACCCTATGCATGGCTACAAAAAGTAAGAGGAAAGAATGCTGAAGCTAATGGGGTAGCAATCCATGTCTGATGCAAATATTTGATGTGACAATAGCTGCTAACACCCCCTGCCTCCAAGCAGAATGTCCAGGCACCCTGCCTTGAAGTTTCTGAAACCAAACCAAAGGTCTCTTTGGGACATTCTGTAATTGTGGGATGTTTGTGAATCAGGGATTTTTTTTTTAACATTTAGTGCAATGAGAGACCAACATGTTTTCTCAAAATGAACCATTCCATTTTGTCCCATGCAGGGCTAGATTTGTTTTGGTAATCTGTGATTTTGGCTAAGGTCCCAAACCACTGGCAATGCAAGTCCTAAGCAGATGACTCTTTATGGTAGTTTTGGATACCAGAAGCTTAAATAATGAAGTCCATATTTTTTTCTTCAGTAGGAAAAATAAAACCATCTGAATGGTATTTAAAACAAAAATAGGTTGAGAATTTCATCTACTGCAAAATTTGAAATGTGTTTCACTTACTTTGAATATTTTTCAGATATGCTGGTTTCAATTATTCAGGAAAATTTAAGTTTGATGTTCAGATAGCAATATTTTTCACATATGTTTAGTTTCACAATTTTACTTAGGGTAGGGGAAGAGAATTGGAAGAAAATATCAACTTGTTTTTATTTCTTATTCACAATTCTCTTGTAAATGGCACAAGTCAAGCTCTGATGTTGGATTCACTGAAGTGTTGCAATAAGAGACATTAATTGTACCCAGTGTATATACCATTAGAAACAACTACGATTTGAAGGATTTCAGGATGTAGGAACAGATCCCTCCCATGTGATTAGACATAGAAAGCCTCCCTTGTTCTCTCAGAGTAGTGTAAAATGGACTCCCACTGTTGTCAGAGCATCCCTGAACACACACTTTTCCTTCTCAGGAAAGTGTAAAGCCAGAGTGCAGGCATCCAGGGATGTTTCTTTGTTTTCAGGAGGAGCAGAAATAAGCCCTATTGCCCCAGTGGGTCTTTCTTCCCATCATTCTGTATCTCCCTTGAGTTCTGAAGGATATAGTATTTGGAATAATTTGCCTAATTTCAAGCTTCCTTTCCCACCACTCCCCCACAAAAGTGGCTTGTACTTAGCACAGAGATTGTGTGAATACTGCTTTCTTCCAGAATGAATTTCTAGGTATTTCTCAGAGTTATGGTTCATCTAAACTTCTTCCACAGATGAATTAAATATTGTGACCACAGCCACGACTTGCTCTTCCTTTCATCCTTTGCCCAGTGGGAGACCTGATTGCATGGAGGTGGGCTTTGTTCTCGGGATAGAGAGGAAAGGGGGATTAGGAAAGTTTTATCTCTATGTCTTTTGCTTCCTTTAGATAATACTAATTTGTAATTAGTCACTTTTGAGAAGGCAAAGGAATAGATCTGGTCCTTAGTCCCTGCTGAAGTTTATTTTCCCAGTGTTAGATGCCCTCTCCTAAAGGTCTGTTGCTTAAACAGTCTGCAGCTTCCCCCAGGAGGTAGACAGGACAACATTACAGAGGTGCAGTTCCCTTGCATCTGCTCCAGGCAAGTCAGACTCTCACCCTGGGACAGTGCCCTGAAAGGGATGATAGATTTGATTAGAAATTTTATGATTCATTTACAGGTCAGCCAGCAGGTTTGATTGCTGCCCTAGCCAACATTGGCAAGGAAATATGCCATGTCATGGTGAACAAAATGTGTTTTCAGGTGGGTCAGGAGGTCCTTGATGAGCAGCAGGCTGTAGTTTGTGGATTAGGCAGCAAAGGTGTGTTATTCACTCTGTTGGAGGCTGCCTGAAGACAATGAAATTACCATGGACTCTGAAAACCTCCCGAATTACCAACTGGCTCAGCCAGCCATGCACACATATTGGTGGAGGAACCAGCCCAACCACCTGCACCCAGTGGGGTAGAAGCTTGCTGGGGCCTTGCACTGTTGGCAAAGATGCTGTGGCTGTTCCCTATAGGGTGTAATGGGTTGTCTGCCCTTCGTGAGCCTTCCACCCACCTAAGGAGTGAGTTGCAGGTGGCAGCAGTGGGGAGCATGCTTTACTTCACGTTTCTGGGGGATGTTATAACGTTCATTTTCAGCCTCTGCAATTTATTTTACACCCTGTACATTACTCCTGAAGGAGAAAAAAAGAGTTGGAAAGTATTTAAAACAAGAGAAAGGCTAGCCTTGAAATGTGGAGAAGTCACAAAGCAAAGAGACAAACATCTTGGGAGGCTTTGTCAAGGTTGCCTGTGGCTTGGTGCAGAACCAGAGGCATCAGAAATGGTAAGAACCATTTCAGTTCTTGTTTCTTATTCCCCTTACAATGGGGAATAAGAATACTCCTTTTCTCCAGCTCCATCCTTTACTAGTGCATTTGGGTGATGGCAAGCAGGTAAATCCACAGCAGAATATTTTCTGTGAGCATCTCTGCATTGCAGAGGAAAGCCCACAATACCTGTGGAGTCAGTGCTGTGGGTACTCACCTCCAGCCAGCGCCTGTTGCCCACAGGTTCACTCAGCTCTCTCTGCAGACAGCTGGGAAGGAGTGGCATTCAACATAAGGGGCCCATCTTCAGAGCTTCTTGTCAGCAATTCCCTTCACCTGGCCTCCAGTTCAGCTCAAGCTGTTCTTTCGCATGTTTTTTTCATTTATGCTGTTATTGGAAAAAAGCAAAACAAATGAAGTTGACTTGAATGTTTTCCCCAGATTGAAAGGTGATTAACCAACACCAGTAGTGGCCAAACAGGTGTATACATCAAAGATTATACTAGTGTAGAGAGAAGCTACTATTGTTGCTGATTAGTCCATTTATTTAGTATTTTTCCATGTGATTAATTAAGGATAGGATGTTTTCCGTGTGCATGAAATTTCCTTTCATAAACAGGTGATATTTTTCCACAGAATGAAGGCCAATTCTGATCTCACTCACACCTGTGTAAACCAGGACTCACTCCACTGGAGCCTCTTCATCTAATCTAATCTGCGTGTTTTCAAGTGTGCTGGGCATTAGGGTATCTGAACACCCATGCTTATCCCCAGACACAAACTGATGTCATTGGGTTCAGTCTTAACTCACCATGCCCTGTCTCTTATATATAATTTATCAGCCAGAATGATGTTAGGTGATTTGCACTCTGAAGTAATCATCAGTCAGGCAGCAAGATGATGGATAGGTGGAGGGAGAGCAGATGGTATGAAAGATTAATCAAGAAGCGAAAGTCCATGCCACTGCTGGTCCACAGCTAAAGATCATCTTTGGTGTGAAAAATGCTAGAATAATGGTGAAGTATTTGTCTCCTGAATTTGTGCTATTACTAGGAAATCCTTCCATGCTGCACAGCTCTGGAAAGGCCAGGTGCTTTTTTGGGAGCCTCTTGTGGCAGATTTTTCCCACAAGCATGGTTGTGTCAGGGTGGCTTGGCCTCCATTGCTTCAGCAATGCTGCCTCCTCTTTTTCCCCCCTCATGTACCATTTGCTCTGGCACAAACACCATGCCATTCCTCCCTAGCCATCATTTCCCATTAATTACTACTTCTGCTTCCCATGCAGAGACCCCTCTCTTCCTTGTCAGGTCACCCCTCCTGCCTGTCTGCTTTCTCCTTAGTTGGGTGTCTCTTTTTCCATCACATCAAACCTCTCACCTCTGGGTAAGGGAGATCACCAGTACTTCTGAGGCAGCTACTGCTCTGTTCCCCCTAGCAATGGCTTTTCCCATGTCCTTCTGGAAGTCAGATCTTCTTCTGTGAAAGATGCTTCACCTTTCCCAGTTGCATTCTTTTGGCCACTGTTTTCTATTCTAGCTTATTCCTGAGTCATGATTTCCCTCAGATAATTTGGGTCCTCCTTGAAGAGTGATCATGTATTCTGTGAGAACAGTTGAGTGTGAGAAGAATTCAGTTTTCCTGCCACAAACCAGGGCAGACCAAATGTCAGGCTGCAGCCAGAGCCAGGCAAAAGGGAGGAAGAATGAGGGTTAGAACAAAGAGTTAGGAAGCCAATCCCATCATCAGCCTTGTTGTCCCCACTGCCACCACAAAAAGCAGGGTGGAAACCGAGACTGATGCTGTGGAACTAGACCTGGCCATGAGATTTATGCAGGACCTGAGGAGAGCCACTGAAACTGGTAATAATAAAAAGCAGAGAGTGATGTGGTATATTAGACCTCAGCCAGTGAGGGCTGAGCATGGAAAAACAGAGGGGAGAGAAAAGTGTGAATCTCATACTTATGGCCCTGACCATCAGCAAACACTGCAGCAGCAGCTTTTTTTGCAGCTTCTGGACGTCAGTGTCTTTTTAATTGCTTTCATGCAACCTCAGCCCCATGGCATGCTTGGCTGATGCCTTCAAAGGGTGTCTTCACAGCACAAAGGGCAATAAACTTAAAGACCATTACCTGTATTGGGCCACTCATTCCAGCTCTGTTGGAGCTCATAGGCATGAGTCTGGGCCAGGAGTGACTATACCTCAAATTTATTTTAAATTAGAGCTTCTGGTTTTGCAGGAACTTTTTTATTGCCGCAGGCAAGAAGAGGGATGGAACAGCATTCCACCCTTCCAACATAAACGTGTGCTGGGCAAAGCCCACTGTGCGCCGGCTGTGCAATCCTCCTGCAGCACTTCCTGCTCAGCTATTTCATTTGATTGCCATTGGCCAGCTTTAAAACCTGGGGTTTTAAGCTGCTGTAAATTGGTGCAGCTCTACTGAAATGCGGTTTTCAGCCTGTGGTCTGTCAATCCCTAGGTCTCTGTGAACTGCTCCAAAAAAATCTGCAAAAAGTAACTAAGAAAAGCAAACCCTAATGTCAATAGGCTTTGAATTGCCAATACATGGACTTCCTCCAGAAGGTCATTTTGGGGTGCCAAAAAAAGAAAATTACTGAAGATCGTGAAAAGAGTACTGTTTGGCACTAGCTAAGAGTCCTTTTCTGACTATTCATTGACTAAAAAAATTAGTTTTGAGGAGGTGATCAGGGTAGAGTAAGCAAATACCACAGCTTAGGCTCAAAGTTCCATGTGATTTTTGAAAGGAGACCAAAATACTGCCACATATACCCTGTATCTGTTTGCAAGCTGGCCTGGTTGAATAGTAGAAGATAACAAAATGCTGCTGCAATCATTGGAGTATGATATTTAAGAAACTCTTGTTCCAAATGTTCCTTCAAAAGGCCTACACTCATCTCTCCTAAATTAAAAAATGAGCATTAGATGTAATGTTTTAATATACTTTTATGTAACATAACCTCAGCTAGAAAAAAAAATACATATAACCTCTTAATAACTTCAAAGCAGTGAAAGATCTTTCATTCTTTTCCAATAGTGTCACATTAAATTTTCTCTTCCTGAGTTCCAAGTGTTTTGTATATTATATAAGCAGGCACAAATATGTTCTTTAGAGTATTTTATTTATTCTTCTCTTAGAAGTGGATAGAAGATACATGTGCAGTTTTACAAAGGATTTTGAGACTTAGTGTTGTCCTGCAGAGCAAGAAAACATTCAGAAAGAAAATTCAGGGTTTCTGAAGGCAACAGTTTCCTACAAGATGTCTAAGCAGCTTCCTTGGAGACTGTCACAAGTCTTCCTGTGTTTCTTCTTAACTGTAATTTTAAAATATTACTTTATTCTGTAAAGCATTTTAATTTTACAAATCTGCAAGCTTCAGTGGAATAGGGCTCCATACAAACTTCTTTGAACAGTTCTACTTCATCATAGCCCTACGACTGCAGCACAGACTGGTGGGGGAGATTTGGAGCTAGAGCCACATGCCTAACAAAGACTTCAGCTGTTTGGATCTGAAATCTAAATTCTGTTTGTGATCAAACTCAGATTATTCTTCTAATATTCTCAAGCACCCAGAGAAGAAAAACAAATTTCTTTCAGTAGAAGTTTGGCAATCAAGCCATCCTTGCTAGGCTCAAGCAAGTTCCAGTGACAGTACTGAACTACATGCACGCAAGCAGCATTCAGCCTTCTGTGTGGAAGTGATGCTGCTTCCCTGAGTCTGTATTTTCTCCCTCCCTTAGCTGGCACTGGGTTACAACTCCCTGCTTTGTGACTTGCCCTGAACTTTTCTATTCTCAGACTTCAGAGAGTGTAACCAGTCATTAATAAATGAATACATTTTTTTTTAAAAGCAACTGTAAACCTTACATAGGGAGCAGAACCTGATGTGCTCCCCAGACAAGGGAAAAGCAAGTGAGGCTGCTGCAAAGGGGAAACCATTTTGTCTCTGTGATTCCATGTATGTTCTGTCTTTAACCTTTCCCCTCTCTGAATATTTGCCATGTGCAAATGACATGCGTTTCATATGGATCTAAATCATTCACTATTTTTATATAGATTACCTGTGAGTAGTGAGCACAGCCTGCAATGAGAAGCAGAGGTTTCTGTTACTTCATATCAACATATGATCTCAGCAGTATCTAAAGCATATGCTACTTACCATACCATTTGCATGTGCATTCTTGTGTTTTTGTTCCACTCGGGTTATCTTAGAGCCTTAGGGCCTACCCCATTTGCACATGTTTGAATTAGATGGATGCAAAACCACCATACGAAAATATAATTGTGGAGGAGAGGAAGGGGGACAATTCAGAAATGTGGATGATTTTCCTCCTTTCCTGTCAGTTCTGTGTCTGCATCTGCAGTTATATGCATATGTTGCTGTCACAGGTTTACCTGGATTTACTTTCAGGACAAACAGTCCTGAAGCTACATCTGGCAGCACTATTTAAGGCAATTCAAAACAGGGAATATAAGACTCTTCTCCCATTTGAAATACAAGTGGGGATTCCTATTTTTTTATCCTCTTTATTCAAGTGTTTTTACTGTCATATATGCACCTACAAGCCATTTTCCCCATTACTAACTGGACCAGGGGTGTGTGCATGAATATTGACTCTGGAGGTTACAGTGAGGCAAACTCATGGTATTTTCTCTTTATGGAGCAGAAGCATTGGCAGTTCATAAGTTATTCATGCCCAGTGCCCTCAGGGATCCATTTATATAAGCTAGAGAGATGTATTGGGTGCCTGACTATCTCTTATGCCTGCCTATCAGATGGCCCTCATAACCATAATCGTATCCCAATTTATACTGTCATCATCACAACATGCTTTTGAGGAAGAGAATTGCAACTGTTCCCGGTTTTCTCAGGGCCAAGAGGGCCTGGGGGACTTGAGCTGATTGCCCCACATCTCAAGAAGTTCATCCTGGCTCTCTGAAAACCCAAACTAACTCTGTTGTCTGTTGGACCTCTGTTACCCTCTCTGCCAGGGTGTGTGAAATCTCCTGTCAAACACTTAAGCAGCAGAAATTGGCAGATCCCAGCTTGGCTGCTGCAACACCAGCTCTAAGCATCAACCTTGTCATTAGATACTAGCTCTTTTCTTAGTGGAAGACACTGTGTTCAGTATGTTCTACTCAGCTTTTGCCAGTACTCTTCAGGGGAAGGATGGGTCACAGGTTTTGATATTTCTGTCACTGGACAGATCGATGGATATAAATTCTTTTGGTCCATTTGGTGTGGTTTGATTGAAAACATTATGCAAAACAAATGCATGCTTGAGTGCCTTCCTAATGCCTGTTTAGAGTTACGTGCATCATTCCTTGTGCTTTGTTTACTGTTTTTCTAAATCAGCTATGGATGTCCAGCTTCTGATTTATAAAGACCCAGAGATGCACTAGTTATCTCTGAGCCTAGTTTTCCTGTGGAAAAACTCCAGGGAAAGTCGTGGATGCACTGTTGAATTAATCAGGAGGAGGAAGTTTTCTTGGAAGAAGCAGAACTTCCTTTCATGCAGGATGAGACGCAGCCAGATGCCAAGGGTGGGGAATAGGGACATGATTAAAGATCTAGATAAAGAAGGAAGTGCTTTCCCCTGCAAAGATGATGCATTTTCCTAAAATTTGATTTCTTACATTGCTAGGAAATCAAGTTGTTCCACCCTTTTTTTTTTCTTTATCTTCTGCTTCAGTTGCAAATTTTCCCTCTTACTCAGCAGACCAACCAGTAGAAACAAAATTTCCTTCCTCTTTGAAGCTTGCAGATGCTCAATTCAGGAAAGGGCAAATGGAGGAAGAGCACAGGCCATGCCCATTTTTGGCTGCAATTTATCCCCCCAAGGCGTGGATGATGGAGGGGAACACCATGGTCCTTTCCAGCTTTATTCTTGGTATTAGACCACTGATGTCATCAGAATTTGTTCCACGCTCAACTTTAGCCTCATCACTATTATTTCCTGCAGATCTATAATTAGCAGAGGTACATATGTGCGTGTGTACACTCACAGAGAGGGATTTATGGAGACAGAAGTGTGTTTCATTACTGCAATCACTCCCAGGTGTTTAAGTGTAATAGGGTTACAGACAGCTTGATATTTATACAACAGCAGGACATGAGTTCTCACCCTCCATGTAAATCCTTTTGACTTTGTATGACCATACATCTAATGGTGCTGGCTTTCCCACCAGACTCCCATAGCCTTGTTCTCGCTGCCTGCATGGATATATTTCCTTTCATTTCCTTGCAGAGTGTGTTACTGTTTCATAACTTGGTAAATCAGCTTACTCTTTTGATTCCTCCCACCAGCGCAGCTGTACATCAGAGCAGAGCCCTGCGTCCCCCCACGTGGTTTGCCAGCTGTGGCAAATGAACAAGGAAGCCACCAGAGCTCTGAACTTCTATTTTCTTAGCTTCCATGTAAAGACATATATATGTGGGGTTTTTTTTTCACCATGCAGACATCCGCCAGAGCTAGCATTGTGTTCATTGATTGCTGCCGCTGGAGCTCTGGAGGCAGAAGTACTGATCCATATGGAAACAAGGTTTCCATAAATCTGTCAGACTTAAATTCTCTTGCAGAGCCTCATCCGGTTGCTTGCTCCTATTTTCTTTTCCGTGTTTTCAATTCCTGATTGAGTCAAGTTCAAAGAAGCAACTTATTTGGCAGTGCCCTTGAAATAAAGGTCTGGTTTAATTGTGCCTTGGGAAGCCTGGGAACATAAGGTTTCCTCATGTTTTCAGAAAAAGTATATTCGCAGGTACATGTGCATCTGCTGTCCCACGTCCTCTGGCACACGGGGTAGAGCTCTCCCACATGCCTCTTTTTAGCATGGGGGGCTGAGTGCTTTTCAAAGCCAGGGATTAGACTCTTTCTTCTGTTAAGGAGTGGCTATTAGCATTTGATGCCTTCTGTCCTGCCTGCTGCTTTTATGCTCCATTGGCGCTGTTTCAGAAATGACATTATCATGGGATTGAGCAGCTTGAGGGATTGCAAACCAGCAGCAGAGTCTTTCCCCTCCAGGTCAGGAGTTCATCGCTGACCTGAGCTAATACTGGCTGAACTTCATTAGCATCTGAAATGAGTTAGGGATCTCCTTTCCAGTTCCTACCAAACAAATATCTCATGGATTTCCAACACAAAATTTTGCTTTACTGAACACTCTCTCAGGGTGCTGCAAAAACACCCACAGCTAGGAAGCGTCCTTTCAGCGATGGTGTCAGGGCAGAATGGCCAGGTGGTGTGAGCATAATATGCATAATATGCAGATGTGTTCCCCACCATTGCCCCCTCTATCTGTCACCACTATCAAAGTTAACTTGCACAATCTTGGGCTACAATGGATGATGAAGAGCAGGAGACTATGCTACACTGAGAGGGTTGTTCATAAGCAGAACCATTTGCAAGTAAACTAAAATGTCTGTTCTCAATAAAGACTTCAGACTTTCACCGCCCATTCCTGTGTTTCTGTGGAAGGTTATCACTGTGAATCGGAAAGAAATTATGCTAATTCGTTGTCACCTTTGGGATCAGAAGATGGTGTGGTGATAAAATCAAAAAGGATTTTTTTTCTTCATCTGGAGTAAACCGCGTGAAAGAAAATTTGCTTTCCATATGATACAAGATGCTACATAGATACCACATGCCTGACCCGCTCTAAAACCATCTGTCATCAGCTCTAGGCAGCGCCCATTTGTCTCAGTGGAAGATCTCCTCTGGTTGGTTTAGTGGTCTGTCTGTTTATATTCATAAGCCTAACAGTGCTGCAGCTGGCTTAAACAGCTTATTGTTTACTGTATTTTGTTGTTTAATCAGAAATACTGATAAGCAATCTAAAAACTAGTGGCTGTTCAAAGGCTTTCATGTAAGAATGGCATTGGCATGGAAGTACAAAATCAAGTCTTGCGAAGATGCAGCTGAAGGCTCTGCCTTTGCTCCTCCCCTTAGCTTTGTATTTTACCCCTCAGGAATGCAGGGAAATTTTCCCCCTTAGAGCAGCCTTTGAGTTCTTCAGCTGTGGTGGGTTTATTATATGACCTTTTCTTGTATCTAAGGAGGCTTGCTCATATAATTTCTACAAAGAATTAATATTTCAGCTTCTCCTCTGGCAAGCATCAGGGTGTTTAAACCAGTGCATCCTGCTGGGGCCCATTCCTACAGCTTTTCTGGCCTCTCCTCTCCAGTACTGAGCACTGAGCCCACCACCAAGCTTGCTCTGTGGTTTGTGTTCCTGGAGGTTACTGTGTCTGTGTGTGGGGACCTACCAAATGCAATCTGTCCTGAAACCTGTCTCTCAGTATGAATCAGCTGTTGGGAAAGCTTGAGGAACCGCTGGACAGCCATGAGAGCAACCACATTATTAATTCCTGGCACACAAGAAGGAAAGGCGTGGAAGAAACCCGAAGGTTTTCTTAGGGCTCTGTCACACATGGCCATACATGGTATTGCTACCCAGACAACACCATGGCTATTTGGCTTCCCCTTGTCTTTTTCTGTGACACTGTTTCCATGTGCAATATTTGCCTCTCTCCTTAGTTGCCATGCTACTTTCATTCCCTTTTAATCCTCACTAAAGAGTCCCATTCTCCCGTGATTTCCTCAGGAAATGGAACAAACTTGAGTAAGTTCTTGAGTCCTCTGCCCACCCCCTTCCCCTTCTGTATTCTGCACATCTGCCTATTAGATTATAAGTGATTTGTAGAGAGGCTTAGCTTTAGCTGGATAATTGTACATGGTCAACTTCATTGTTGTCAGTAAATGCATACTTTACCTGGGCTTCTTGCTTTCGTCTTTTCCTTTTAAAAATGAAAAGTCCCTTGAAGTTCTAAAATAAAACTACAAATCCACAAAGGTTTAACTGCAGTGCCTTAAACAGGTGCTTTATCCACTGTTCTCTTTGAAATGTGGATTCTAGCTTTTGTGACAATCTAACAGCGATGCTTTGTCCACTAGAGAAAGCCTAATTGCTCCCCATGATGGCAAATAAATCCCTGGAGATTTTCAAGTTCAAATTTGGATTTCAGACTAGCTGCATTGTACGATGCACAGCACTATCTCCACATCACAGATTCAAATGCACTACCAATTTCCTGGAAAAGCAATGCATTTTCTCTTTTTATTAGTGTTTATTTATTTGTTTTATCTAACTGCAGTACTTGTTGGAAGAACATTTGTTGTTCCAAAATGGAAATCAGATACTCTACACTTAAGAAATTAATTGTGGCATCACTGTGAGAAGCTGGTGTGACCAGAGGGGCAAGGCCAGTTTATTCATCTCAGCATTAATCTTGATATTGGAATATGAATCGGTCTTTGGGCATTTCAGCAAGACTGAGGATTAGTTCCTGAGAAGTCTGGAAATCAGTCTCATCTCTACTTGTCTAAGTTCCCCATCTGAACAGTTCCCTTTTCCTAGCATAAAATGGACAGTGGAAAATCAGGCTTTGCACTGAGGCAATGCTTTATTTTAAAGAATTCCTAGATGTTACTGGTTTTGGGTCATTTTGAAATTTTCCATGATGGCAAAGCCACTTGTGAGAGAATATTTAGACAGCACAGGCTTGTCTTGAAGC
Organism: Emberiza elegans; assembly: GCA_024865655.1. Lineage (NCBI taxonomy): Eukaryota > Metazoa > Chordata > Aves > Passeriformes > Fringillidae > Emberiza > Emberiza elegans. The sequence goes on from JALJVW010000206.1 coordinate 56,523,834, forward strand.
TGAATAGGTACAAGAAAGCACCTCACCATTAGGCTGATTTGCACCATGCACGGCAGCCAAAGCTAAGGCAGAGACCTGGCAGTCTGGAGACCTGGGTTCTCCTTCATTCTGCAGTGGAATTGAGGTGACAATGGCCTCAGGTTACACCAAGGGAAGTTTGAACTGGATATTAGGAAAAATTTCTTCACTGAAAGGGTTATCAAGCATTGAAACAGGCTGCCCAGGGAAGTGGTTGAGTCACCATCCCTGGAGGAATTTAAAAGAAACGTAGATGTCGAACTTGGAGACATGGTTCTCTCTGTGCATCAGCAACTTTATATCATTTCCAAAGAAGGTGAGAGGGTGATGGTCACCGTGGGTTTGGGTCTTACTATGAATCTATGCAGAGCTCACTCAGAATTCAGCGTGGTGTGAATTTTTGCATGAATAAACTTGGCTTTGTTGCCAAGTTGATGGACATCACCCACACGTCCTGTCATTGTTTTGGAGCAAGTACCTTGGCTGGGATGCTGAAGGAATGCTGTATGTCCAGTTTGTCAAGGTGCTTGGAGTGTTAAAGGGCTGACATGCAGAGAGCTTGCTCTGCTAATGGATCAGGATTTTTATAGGCAGAAGGGATATGCCATTGTTGGAGTGGTAAATCTGTAATGACAGACGTTCGTTCTATATTTGTGAATGACCTGATTTGGCATGCATGCAGTTCATTCTCCTGACAATAATGGAAACATGGTGTGAGACAGACAGAGAAATAAAGCTGTGGTTAAGTGAAGCTATACCTTTATAAATGTTTTGATTTAAAGTATTTGCCCCATTTAATTTCTTGCCTTGTTTAAAAAAAAAGCAGCCGCTGTTTGAATAGTCTTTGTAAAGCTTTCAGCTCTCCTCCTCCTTGTTTTTCCTCCTCCCTCACCTCCCTCCTAAGCTGAAGAGATGAGTGTAAGACATCTGTCAAAGCTGTGGTAGCGTATTTCTGCTGCTCTGTGAGGACCCCAGGAATCTGTCAGAGCATCCCTGGCTGCTGCAGTCCTGTCACCCGGTGATGCCTGCCCCAGAAGGTGAGAATCAGGCACTGCTGGGACACAGACCACTTTGTCCCAATGTTAATTTGTCCCTGAATAGAGGGAGGGGAAGGGGAGGTTTCGCTACAAAAAGAGAGAGTTTTGAGTGGAAGATACCGTAAAGTTTAGGAAATATTAGCAGAGGCTGTTTTGCCCTTAAAGAGCCCTTGCTTTCTGCTTCACATTTCTTCCTCCCTCCTTCAGGAAAAATTCCTAAACTGCTTTGGCTCAGTACCAACTATTCCTTTGGCCTCCCAGCCAGAAAAGCTTGCTGAGGATGGAGAAATAGCCATACACAATGGTTTTGAGAACTAATAACACATGCATGCAGTTCAGCCTTGAATTATATGAAATATGGTGCATAGCTTTCAATCCTGTTTTGTCAGAGCCCTTGGTTTAAAAGCCTTCCAGTCCCTCTCCTGCCTCTCTTCCCCCTCAAAAATAAATCCTACACATTTTCTCCCAACTTCCAGCATGCGTGACCATAATTGTGTCTCAGATGCTGGCAGAGTGCCCGATCTGTCAGCCTCACATGGGAATGAGGAAGGATGCCTGCTGGATCAGCTCAGCTGGGAGGGGACGTGGGGGCCAGAGCCTGGGACACTTGCTCCCATGGCCCCACAGAGGAATGGGAGGGCATGGGGCTGCCACTCCTCTGGGATGCACACGGCAGGTCAGGATCTGCCCCAGTGGCTGCTTCCTTCTGGGGCAACTGCTTGGGGCCAGTGGGTATAGCAGAGAGTAATTAGTTAATCAAGGGGCCAGCCTCAAGTGAACTAATTACATTGGTGCATTGTACTACACAGCCTGTAATTCTTCTGCCCTGTGTTAGTACAGATGGGTCCTCCCTCAGTAAATGAAGACACTCTGTGTGTTAGTCACGCTGCTGGATCAAGGAAAGTGTGATACTGGGTTTGCAACTGAGCTGGACAAACCTGCTCAGGACCTGATCCTTCTTGCATGGCTTCTAGCATGGCTAGAAGTTAGCTAAAATACACAAGGGTGCAGATCACACAGCTATCCAGAGAGGATAACTCTTGGAAGTTGTGTGGTGCCAAGGGGAACAGATTCCTCTCTTGATTATGACCCATAGGGACTGATGTGATTGAAAAATCAATTTAATTCTGGAAGAACTTACAGTTAAAAGACAACTTGTGGAACTTAATTGCTTGAAATAATTTGAGGTAAGCACAATTCTGGAAAATCTATCAGAGATAACAGCCATATACCAGTGGGGGTAGCATCATCCTCTAGTTCTTAAAAAACTCAGTTTCAATGGAAAAGGCTTCCAGGAGGCTTATGCTGTGATCAGCAGTGAAAAAATTAGTTGTTATTAATCATTAAGCATTGGTTTGCCACAACATGAGCCACTCACTAAGTAAGCATTACTGAGCTCTTTCTTCTTGGTACTTAAGCCATCTCTTGTATCCACTGGCATGGCAGAAGCAAATTTCCCTCTGGATTGTCCTCCAAAAGCAGGTTCAGTGTGAGGGATGTGGATGCAGAGTGATGCCATGGCTGGAAGTGAGACAGTGAGCAAGGAGCCGGTGTGCACAGCGAGTGTGATGAGCATGCCAAAAGAGAAACAGCAGGAGAGGTGGTGGAGCTGTGCTGGGGACTCCAAGCCCTTGTTCTCACTCAAAACTTCCAGACAAACAAGACTCCATTGCTTTTTCCTGCCCTGCAATGAAGATGAGGTTTCAGCTGCACAGCAGAATGTTATCAGTGGACATTTCTGCCATCATCACTGGCATTCTGCCTTGGTTTCCTGTGGATGTGGTAGATACTGAGTGTACACAAGGACACTGTTATGCCAGGCACTTTAAAGCCACCAGTAGCCTGAAGATCTTACATCCTGAGGGAGCATTCTTTTCCCCAAGGACAGCCAAGCAGTGGAAAAGCACACAGAGGACATGAAGTCTCTATCTTTGGAGGTACGGATCTGATCCCATTGATGACCATCATTGAGCAAGTGGTTATCCCAGGGGCCTCATAGATTCCCTCACCCTGAGTTATGATCCTGTGATGTTTATCTGGGGTTGTTTGTGTTTTTGCAGAGCACATAAACACTGTGATGTGTCTGCAGGCAGGCACCTGCCTACAAACTAACTCAGTGGTGGTTTTTTTTCCAAGCAGGGCCTTCTGAAGGAAGTGTTATGCATATGGATGAAGGCAGTCTTAGTTTCTTCTCACCTGCATCTTAATGATCGGGGCAGTTCAACATTAATTGGGAATGTTTCTTAGAAGTATTATTTGTTAGCTGTTTGGTACATTTTCCTTTAGCTTATTAAGTAATTACTCACTGTTCTGTCACTCCTCTGACAGAGGCTGAGTACAGCAAAGCATTTTTTTTCTTTCTTCTGGTGCTAAGTACATATTTGCACAGCCTTTTTTGTTTTATCTTATGATGCTATTTTGTTTCTCCACAAGTGGATACTTCCTTCACTCTTCACCTTTCTTTCTCTGTACCCTCTCTACACCCCCATGCCTTCAGTGCCATGATGGCAGCTCTCAGACTGATGGTAGTCCCTTGGTTGTTGCAAATCAAGGACTTTAATCACAGCATGTGAGCAAATATGATATTGATGGTGTTTGATAATTTTTAAAAAAATGAAAATGTTAAAAATGTATCTTTTTGGGGGGGTTGCATATTAACGTGTGGTAATTTGAATATGTGCTAATACATTTTGCATTCGGAATGCTTAATTGATAAAGATTATGTGGATAAAGATCTATAATTAGCTGATAAACCTAAAACATTAACAGATAAAGATTTATATTGTTCCTGAGAAAAATTATTAGAGTTTTTCTTCTCTGCTGCACCCTTTTAAGAAGCGATAAAGGAAGAAAAATAAGAATATGGCATTTAGTGCACCTTAAATGTAACTTGCTTTATTGTGTTGTTGCTGAATTGAGGTAATTAAACTTTACACAAACTTTAAAAAAATAATTTTGGAAGAGACAGAAGTTAATTTCAGCATAATTGTTATACTTTATTTTGGGACCTAAAATTCCCATAATCAAGGATCAAAGCAGACAGGCAGTTTTCCTTCATCTGGAAATCAGCAGACACCACAGCTTGCATAACAAAAGATCAGAGACTAAAGGCTGTGCAGTCTGTCTTCATGAGACTAAAAATTTGCTCACATACAAGGAAGTCCATCAAAGCTTGTCTAAGACTTGTATGTCACAGGAAATACACTAATTTTACAGGCAGAGTGGTTAAACAGATTTTCCTACCAAATCAAAAGTATAAGGAAGATTAGACCCAAATCCACCCACCTGTGGGACTTCAGTGAAAACACTCGCCTTGACTCTGCATCTGGGAATAGTCCATCAGACTTGCAGACCTCACTCCTGCTGATCCCACCCTGGACTCACCAGATTTTGCTGCAACTCTGCCAAGGAGGCTGCAGTCCTTGACTCCAATGGGCCAAGGGCTTGGCTCACTGCTATCTGTTCACTCTCAGTGGCACACTGAACCTTCCTTATTATTATGTCAGTTCCAAATCCATCCTAGATTTTAAAATACATATTGTATGCCACTGTTTGCAGGCACTGTTTTCTTTTTCTCAGCCTTTTAAAAGGGCTACTCAATATAGATGTCTTGAATTAGTACTCCTGCAGAACAATGCAGGTGTAATGATCAGCACAGTCCTAATGATGTTGCTCCTTTAGCCTCTGCGCTCTAGGTGTTTGCAATGTAGAATGTATTTATGATCACTTCTCCCAGTGGAAAGAGTGAGCAATTATTAGTAATGTACAGACCATTTACAAGGCTTTCTTTTCATTGTGATATTCTACTCCTCAGCCAAGGCTTTTGCCTTCATCCTAGTGAGTACAGTATCTTTCAATAGTTATGTTTCAACATTAAACGCATGCCTTTTTACTTCTAAAAGTCTGAGTCTTGAATCAACTACCCTGCTTGTGGAATATCAGTGCAATCCCCAGGGTCTCAGATATTTTTTAAAAGGGAGAACATCTCACCTCCCTGCCAGCACTTGTGTTTTGTGAGGAAACAGGACTGTCTCATTAGCACAGAACCAGTGTGGTTTCAACATACTGTGAACATACTTGTGCTGCTGCCAATCCTTTATCCTCCCAGAAGGGCAGTTAAGCATTGGCATGGCCTGTCCAGGGAGGTGGTGGAGTCACCATCCCTGGAAGTGTCCAAGAAATGACTGGATGTGGAACTTACTGCTATGGTTAAGTTGGCACGGTGGTGTTCAGTGAAAAGTTGGACTCCATTATCTTGGAGTCTTTTCCAACCTTAATGATTCTGTGATTCTATGCCTGGCCACATCCAGTCTTTCACGTCTTAACAGCAATCACCATCTTCACCAATTCCTTTCCCATCACTGACCTGCCTAGGAAGGCCAGCAGTGTTCAGGCAAATGCCAGTGGCAGGTCCTAGCTCTTCCTGAAGGCATCTCTGGTGACTCCTAACAGTGTGATGGGATATGTCTGTGCCACTGGTCTCTCTGACTTCAAGCTCACCTGCAAAGAGAAGGGCCCTCCTGACATGACCAGAATTAACACAGGTGATAATTCTGTGATTGCATCCAAAGTAGTCAAAACCAGAGTCTCAGCAGATCTGAGCACACAACATGAGCACCCTTCCCCTGGAGTTTTGGCTCTCTACTGTCAAAGAAGCACAACTTAAACTTTTTAATTTTATTTCTTAAAGCAAAAACCAGTCTGTTTGCCTTAAAGCATTATTGTGGCATGACTAATTTCACCTAGATTTTTTTTTTTTAATTCTTGGTAACTAACTGGATTATTAACTTTATTAAGAAATCAGGTCCAAAACAGGCAGCTACATTACCTTTGATCTCCCTGCCTGTGCTTTAAAACAATAACCTATTTGGGTGCACTCAAGTTTAACTTTCCCTGGCACCACTGACTAGAGTCACTTTGGTTGGAGAAATAGCTTTAGGAAATGTTGATTAAAAAAAAAGAAAAAAAATCAGTCATACTGCTCTGCTAATTACATTTGCCATATTAATGGCACAGACTGTTCATTTTCAGGCTCTGTTGGAAAGATTACCCAGAGAGGTGTTATCCTCTCAGTACAGTGTCAGATGTCACCCTGTGGGATATTAAAGCCAAGTCAAGATTGTGGTGAAAAATATTTTTTTTTCCTTCTGTACAGTAACACATACAGCTCTAGATTGCATTAAAAGAAATCCCTTTGCAGAAGAAATGTTAATGTGGGCTGCCAAATGGGAAAGATTTTCCATAGTTCACTGTTAATGTGAGACCTCAGCTCTTGTGGAACATGCTGTCCTCTAATGAAAAGCTCCTTAATGAGAGCAGAGAATCAGGGTTTCACATCTAGATGAATGACAGCAAACTTTGGAAGGTGTTGTTTCTGTTTTTCTTTCTTATTCTTTCTAATACAAGCACTAATTGGCCTTAAATAAATGTGAGTAGGACACAAAAGATTTATGATATTTTTTGTGAAGCAAAACCAGATCTCAGGCATTCAGAGAAACAGACTCCCCTTTTATGAGGTAATTATGATTTAGTGTTTACTCTCTCCCTGTTGAGTCTGTGGGTTGCCTTTAAAGTGGCTCTGGGATGAATGTCAGAAGTGGAATTTACCTTTTCAACATGTAAAATGCAGAAGATATATATTATTTTTGTGAGTAATACTTCTCTGCTGCTACATTAGTTGGGTGTTTTTTTCCTGAAAAACACCTATAAATTATCCCCAGTGAACAGGTTGCTGCATCATCAGAAAATGGTTGTTCTGAAAGAGTGTGGGGAAGTTTCTAAAAATTCAGCTATCTCTTCCAGTAGTAGCAACACTCCTCCAAGCTCCACTTCAGTCTTTCAATTGGAAATCAAATTTTATTTGATTTTAAAAGATGTAAATTAAATATGGAACGTGACAGCATCACACATGCTTGCCTTTAGGTTTGTTTCTTGTTTTTGGGAGAAGACTTGGGAGCAGGCTCCTTTTGGGGTTTAATTACACAAGGCTGTGACCCAGCTCCAGGATTTCAGTGGGAGCTCATTCTGCCACACAGCACTGGCTCAGCAATGTTGTTCTGGAAGCACAACCGGACAGTTTGCTACCAGGTCTCAACCTGGCTTTTTCCAGAGGTCCTTGGCAATGAGGTATATCTCTCTCTCTTGCACGCTCTGCACTTTGTTCATTGAATCAACCTGCACATTAGACAACCCACCTGAAGGGCATGCAGGAACTGTGGGCTCAGCAAACCCAGCACCTCACTCCTGTCTGAACAGCTCTCACAGACATCCTACCAAAAAACAGTCTCATCATTGCTAATTTCATACCTGCACAATTCATTTTTTAAGCTCTTTTCCCTCCCTTCCCAGATACCAAACTCAGAAACATTGAGTAGGATTTAGGAATGGTTTAGGGGGGAAAAACACCTAACAATGAAAAAGATAGAAATTGCAAATAATTGCAATAGCATGCAGTGCACAATATGTACTTCAGCTGCAGTGTAAGATGGATGGTGAGCTACCTGAGAATTTGACAGAGCTGCAGGAGTTCAATCATGTGTTCATGCAGTCTGGGAGATTTACTCTGTTTTACAGTCTTCCAGCACACAACTGGGGCTGCATCAGAAGAGGTGTGGCCAGCAGGGTGAGGGAGGTGATTCTCCCCCTCTCTGCTCTCATGAGACCCCACCTGCAGTGCTGCATCCATCTCTGGGATCCCCAGCACAGGAAGGACACTGACCTGCTGGAGTGTCTCCAGAGCAGGGCCACAGGAATGATCAGAGGGCCAGAGCACCCCTTCTATGAAGACAGGCTGAGACAGTTGAGGTTGTTCAGCCTGGAGAAGAAAAGGCTCCAGGGATACTTTAGAGCAGCCTCTCATCACATTAAGGGGGACTTTTTACAAGGGCATGTAGTAACAGGTCAAGGGATAATGGTTTCAAACTGAAAGAGGGTGGGTTTAGTTTAGATATCAAGAAGAAATTCTTCACTATGAGAGTGGTGAGAGACTGGCACAGGCTGCCCAGAGAGGTTGTGGATGCCCCATCCCTAGAAGTGCTCATGGTCAATGAAAGATGTTCCTGCTCATGGCATGGAGGTTGGAACAATATGAACTTTAAGATCCCTTCCAACCCAAAACATTCTACATTTCTATGATCTCCAGAAGCCCAGGGACATTGAGAAAGTGTGTTTAAACCCTGAGGAAATGTATAATAAAAATTCCAGAAAAGCTATTATCCTCAGAAACAAAGAGAGAGCAAAGAATGCAGACAAATCATGAACCTGCATCAGCTCTTGGTTGTGTGTAGCAGAGGATGAGTCAAACATAGATCAATAAACTGAAACACTGACTCATTAAAACCCAGCAAAATATTCAAGTGGTTTATCCAGGAAGATAACTGATGGAAGACATTAATTAAAAAAATATGCTTGGTGCATATGGAGGGTGAAGATCTGAGCTTTCTCTCCCATTAGTCTGGTGGCATTTGGCAGAGGCAATTTGAAATTTACACAGCTTTGCTGCAAACAACAGTGGATGGTCAATAGAGCTGAAGGAGCACTCTTGGAAACCCACACCACAAAGAACTCTTATCCCTTCAGGGGAGGAGTGCCAGGACTCAAGGGTGCAAAGCACAGCCCAGTTTATGTATTTTAGGGTGATGCTGCTGGCTCCCACCCACAAAACCTGAGGGTATTGCAGGCCTACATGACCTACGTGAGCCACATGTTCACCAGCCCTGAAATAAAAGGGCAAGGGTGGTTTCCAGCATTTCAGCATTTTCAAGCCTTGGTGATCCTCAGGAACACACTTATCCATTCATCTCACCCAGGTGATTTGCATCCACACACTCAAGTTGCGTTTTCGCCACCACCCCAGTTGTGCAAGCATCAGCCCAAAGAACAATTACTAATTAAAAATGTTTTATTTACAACAAACAATGATGCAATTACTTGGCATGATGGACAAGGCAAACAGGACACCAGTCAAGCAAGTTTTTGGAAGAGTTTCAACATCTGATGTGTCTTGGAAAACATTCTTGCTGCGTGGGACTGGATAACCAGCAGGACAATTAATGGTGGTTGGAAAGTCACACAGAAGGAGCGCACTCACAGATCTGGAGGGTCTGAAGAAGAAGGTGATGGTGCAGCTCAAGGAGTAAGTCTTGGATGAAAACTACATTTGAGGAAAGAAAAGAGATTGCTATTTAAGAGAGTTACCTGAGGCTGAACCCAGTGAAGAAGAGCAGAAGAAGGAGAGAGAAGGCATTACAAATGTGGAATGACAGTGAAAAGTTAAAAATCTTTCTAAATTGTTATAGAAAACCTATAGCTAATTCCCTTTAGAAATAGATCTGAACATAAACTGAAACTTGAGTATAAAGATTACCAATGTTATTGCAGTTCATCAAGAAATGTCTAAACACAAAAAGCAAACAAAGTAGTTAACTTCATGGGAGGTTTTTTTAGGAACCCACAGACCCATTGGAGTTCTCTTTCCTGTTTTAAGTGAAATTCAACCTGAAACTATTTTTCTTCCCTGTTCCTACACCATCTGTGTCTGATGATGACCCAGATGAACCTTTATTGCCATCCTATATCAGCACCCAGCAGTTTAAATGGTATCTTTCCCATCTGTCGGCAATATGTGTGTACATTACATTTCTTTCAGGTACATTATTACTACCCTATATTTACTCTAATGTCATTTCATTGGCTTATAATTAACCATTGTGTTCATACTATCTTTTATTTCAATATATTTCTATGGTGATAAATGTGTATGGGATGCATTAGTGAAAGGAGTTTAAATATATTTCCCTTACTTCCCGTGGAAATAACAGTTTGCAAATGGTGGTTTTGATATTATGGGCTTCCCTTAGGAAACACACACACACATCCACGCGTATGTGTATCAGCACAGGGGATGGGGGAAAGTGTTCTATCCCAATCCCAGCACAACCCACCCTTACCCAGCACTCTCACTCACCTCTTCCTGGTAAACTATAATTATTTTCAATTTCTGGAAATGTTGATGCTGTGGGAGAAAGAAAGGTCTCATGTGCTTTTCCTGTCTCCTTCCCTATTTGGATGTGAGGGGAGAAAACAGAAAGCTACAGCAGCTACTTGTTTTTAAAAAAATAGTATTTTATTTATTTCTTGAGCAGTGTGTACTGTATTCTGTAGATTTAGCAGCACTGTATAAAATAGCACACTAATGTAGTTCAGGGGTATTTTTGGTCACTGAAATAAGGGAAGGGCAAGTTAAATCCTAAAAATAGAAAGTATTATAGGGTTCATATATATTAAAAAAAGCAGGTATACTTTATAGAAAGCTAATAATGCAGCCACTGTAAACCCTCAGGTTTCTATAGAAAAATTCCGGAAAATCAGGATGATGTTCACAGGTGCCTCTGTGTAGTTCTTTGTGTTGTTAATACTGTAGTTAGTGTAGCATCATATTAAGAATCAGAATTAAATTTCATCTGTGACATACAGGAATTGGAATGACAATATAACAGGATTTTGAAAAAAAAGTAACTCAATTTGATGTGGTAACCATAAAAATAATAACTGAACATGCAGCAAGAATGTCTAATTTCAAACCATATTCTAAATATCTGTTCAGTGACTACATTGTGATAGTGTGTTTCACACAGTCATTTTTTCATTTTCTTCCTAACATTTCCCATTATTTCTGTATTATGCCCAAGGCATAGTTATGGAGGGGGAAAAAGTGTGAATATTTTCTCAAAACCACTTTTTGCTGCTGGCTTTGCCATCTACAGCCAGGGTAAGATAGATACAAACAGGCCCGTGAAACTGGGTTATGGCAGGAGGATAAGGCAGTGCATTCTCCTGAATGCTTAGGACCCAACAACTACTGCTTGGCAAAAATGGGAATATTTAAGGAAAAAATAAAAATTAAAAGCATAAATAAATAAAAAAGAGGGTCTTAGGTGCTGTTTCTAGAAAGCAGATCATCTAGCTGCAAAGTTGGCTGCCTTCATCAGGCATATGGCCAAAGCAGGGACAGTCCCAGCTGCAGATCCCAGTGAGGGACAGGTGAAAAAGACTAACACAGGGAGTCAGGAGAGCTTTGAAAGCCAGGTAGAGCATTTTGAGATGTATAAAGGGGGCAGTGAACTTGACAGGAATAAAAATGATGAGTGTGTGGTCTGGTGTGTGAAGGACCCTTTTGGGAGTTACAGTAAAATTAAAATTTTGGAATATGCTTTCGAAGAGTCTCAGAATATAATTGTAGCATCTGAACAAGAAAATCAACAGCTGGCAAACAGGATAAGTCAAAATCAGAGTTTTAAATTACATAATTTTTATACAAAAAAAAGTTGAAACAATTTTCAGAGGTCAAATTAAAGCAACTATACATATTGGTTTTAGTACTTACATGGCCAACTAAGCTTGAAAAATTGAACCTTCCAGAAGAAGTACATCAGACTGTCACTGTAACAATGGTCTAAAAAAGGCAGGCTCTTTTTTAGAAAACCTAGCTGAGAACAAATATCAGATTGGCTTTATGCATTAAGGCAAGGTGTTTCATGAGGGAGAGATAAGCGTGGAGAAAAGGGAAAAACTAAGTGTCCCTATGTAACTGGAGCCAAACAATGTCACTCCTAAGAAAACAAGTGTTAGTGAATTTTCAACAGCACTCCAGGAAGGCAAGACAAGACCTTGAGAATAATTACTTTTGATAGTTTTATTCCCCAAGCAAGCAAGGAATTAAAACACAAAAAATAACATTGAACAGAATTTTAACTTTTTTTTCTCTCTCTCTACTTGCTAAACCAAATTCTGAAAACAAACCATGGGCCAATAAACCTTTGGTGAAACCCCAGGTGCAGCACTTGACACTTGTAAGGAAAGCAAAAGGGAATTTCAGAAGTCTGACTTCCCTTGCCCCCAGGGAAAGTTTGAAACCAAGTTTGTCATTCTTCAGAAAGGTGGTCCAGCTGTCAGACTAGGCAGCCAGGAGGGCCAACCCTGTCCTGGGGGGCATCAGGCACAGCATGGCCAGCTGGGCAAGGGAGGGGATTGTCCTGCTCTGCTCTGGGCTGGGGAGGCCTCACCTCTGAGTGAGGGGGCAGTTCTGGTGCCATAATGTAAAAAGGATATTAAACTGTTAGAAAATGTCCAAAGGAGGGCCATGAGGATGGTGAAGGGCCTTGGGGGAAGCCGTGTGAGGAGGGGCTGAGGTCACTTGATCTGTTCAGCCTGGAGGAGACTGAGGGGAGACATCATTGCACTCTCCAACTTCCTCATGAGGGAAAGCAGAGGGGCAGGTACCAATCTCATCTCTCTGGTGACCAGTGACAGGACTCAAGGAAACAGCATGAAGCTGAGTCAGGGGAAGTTTAGGTCAGATATGAGGAAAATGGGCACAAGTAGGCAAATAAAGTTCCCCTGCCCCAATAACAGGAGTCCAATAGAGACAGCTTCTGGCATTATGCAGTAAATACACTCCCATCAGGAACTATGTCAGATATTTGGAATATTCTGCCAGGCAGAGCATAACTGAGATGAGCTTGCCAATTTATCTCTGCTACTTTTAAAGATAATTTGCTCTGGAAGTCCCCAAAATCTTTTCACTCTCTGACTCCAGGACTGTGTGAAATAAAATCAGGAGGTTTTTTTTCCATTACTGATTTTCCATCAGGGATAATTAATTTCATAACCTCCCCAAGCCCGCATGCATGTGTGTGTGTGTGTGTGTGTGTGTGTGTGTGTGTGTGTCTTTCCTCCTCATAAGCCAACATCCCAGATACATAGATAATTTATGAAAACAGAGTAGATGCTTTTTAATAATTAAGTCATAGATAATAGGAGGGGACTTTTTCCAACAATGTACAGTGGCTTTGAAGTAGACTACAGTGCTGAAAGGTTAGTTGCTGTGGATAAATTACATTTCAAAAAAGAAAACCTGAAGAAAGCTGCTACACTTACACTGTATTATTAAGTAGATTAAAACACTGAAAAGGTTCTTTTCATTTTGCAATGCGTGCACTTCATTGCAGTAACATGTGAGCAGCAGTCCTGTGGCAAAAAGCCAATTGACTGCCCCAGAGTAAATCACATAGCATCAACACGGCCCATTCTCTCTAAATTACAGGGCAAACAATAACACAGGTAAAATTAGCCCCGGCCGTAATTATATAGCAGAACTGTGCCGAGGACGCAGAATGATAAACGGCAAATGCAGAGTGTGTTGTGTCATATCATCTAATCTCTCCTGCTGCAGAGTTGAAAAACAAAGGGAGAGTTGTGCCTTGTTTGTCTAACATGCTCTATATCACAAATTAGAAATCCTTCCTAATTAAGATATTGTTAAATTTCCTTTGTTAACAATTTTTTAACAATGTTAATTAGTGATCATTGATGACATTTTAACAATGTTAATTAGTGAGCATTGTTCATCTAACAAACAATTAGGGTGATTTGCGCTGCAGTTCTCAGGCGCAGAAGTGCATCCCAGAGCCTTCCTGCCTTTTTACCCCCAGGCTGCTTAAGCCGAGGGAGGGCATCTGGGAATGCTAATGCAATACGTAGCCACTCATTTAGCAGAAACATTGCAAGGAAAATCATGTCTGGCTTATGAACGTTTAATAGTTTGAAACAGCTGTAGCCTCACAAGGGTGTTCTCATCATACAAGTGCTCCATGAGGTCACTCAGGCCATTTTTACACTAATGTAATATAATACAATTCTAGAGGCACACGGACATTCATTTCCCACTGTTCCATTAATTCTCAAATAGCTGTGCAGTTGGCAGTGGCTCTCAGAGGCCTGAGGTTGTGGTGCCATCTAACTCCAGCCATTTTCTGGTCCATGTGCTGGTGACAGCAGTAGCAGGAGCGCCTGCTGTAACTCATGTCCCTGATGCCTTTGTGAAAACCGGGACCAAAACCAGCAGAACAAGAACCACTGTCACATTTACAACGCCAGCTTTGGGAGTTGCAGTATCGCTTTGATTCGTAAGAAACGTCCCTGAGCAAGAAGGATGTTAGCAACAAGCTTTATGAAGGGGCTTGAGAAATCAGCCTGTCAGTTAGACCACAGGAGCACAGAAATTGGACTGCATTTCCTGGCAGAGACAAGTGGAGGGCTACAGGCTCTGACAGATGTCAGGCTCGATGCAAGCTTCCTCTCCACAGTGATCAAAGCATTATCTCTGGCTGGAGCCAAAAGACCTCTCTCCTACCCGAGAACTTCAGGAGAAGTTGGGTTAAATGCTAGTTCAATTAAAACAAACAATCAACCAAACAAAAACCAGACTTGCACTGAGGAAAACAGTCTGGAGGTTGAGCAGTGGGATAATATTAATATTGCTTGAGACACCTCCTGCTGTTGTCCTACTGCCTGTGATAGCAGCAATCAGAGGGGCAATCAGAGGCAGGGCCACCACACAGGCATTGGGCAGTCACACCATCAAGGCACCAGCAGCCATCTATGTTATCACTGTGCCTCTGCTCCAGATAAGGGCAGACAGCCTGGGTGATAAGATATTGACTATGGTGTACATCAGTGCTCCTACAGTGAGTGCTGATGGTGGACCACCAGAGTAGCACTGTGGAAGGCCCTCAGCATGGATTTTGCTGCTGTGGGTGTTACCATGCTTTCCATAGTGCTTAGCAAGAGGCATAAACGCCCTTTTCTGTGAACCTTGCCTCAGCAAATATGCTTGAACACTGCTGCATTACAATTTCATTTTTCATTTAATGTTTCTTTACAGCCATGAGTACCTGCTGTCCACCCAAAGCTCAGTTACATAATTTATCCTTTTTTTTTTATGTATGTAGTTTCTTTACTCTGTGATATGAACACTGAAATGTTTGCATGTTGCTATACATAAACATTTCTGCAGAAAATGGTAGATGGAAACAAATGCCAGAACCCACGCAACAAGTTCTAAATGTTAACTGCAGATTTGGAAAATCATTGTTATTGTAGGGCTGACATAACAGACTTGTTCTTGCATTGTCCAGGTTAGTGGATGGCATTAATCCCTCCTTTTCCTGATTCTTATTGACAAAATTGGAGTGTAAACTAACACTAACCTTCTCAGTTCCAGCTACATTCTCATGAATATACATGCAACAGTCCATCAAATTTACATTTATAAAATACCCTTTATTCAAGGACCTCAGAATGCAAGAGGCAATCAATATAAAAATAAAATTGTTAAGCTTGATTTGGTAAGAAAAATTCAGCTTAGGAGTTCCAAGATTGTTCTACTGGCACTTTCTACGGCTGAAGCTGAGTAGGATATGCCTGAGTTATGTCTTTCACCTTGCCACTTGGTCTTGTGGTTTGTGTGCAAATCTAAGTGCTGATAGAAGCAAAAGATTAGTAGCACTTGCTAGGATAAAGCTCTGTACCCGTTTTTACAGAAAAGTAGGGCTCTTTTCCCCTACCATTTCCTGGGAATGGCCTCAGGGAAAGGCTGTGAAGCTGCTTGCCTCACTTTATGAATGGAAATCAGACTCCAACCCTTGGAGAAGAACTTGAATGTGCTATTTGTTATGACAAGTGAAATGTTCCCAGTTTTCAAAGTCAGGAACACACAACTGGAAACCTAAAATCACAATTTAAAGAGGAAATGCATTTCAATGCTGCAGGGCTCATCTACGGCAGGTTGGGGCAGAAGTGTCCAATTTTAAACATCCACATTTGGTGAGTTGAGAGAGCGAACTGATAAATGCTTGCTTGTATTTCTAGGTACCTTTTTGTCATAGGAAATTTCATTATTGTTTGTATTACGGATTGTGATTGTCAGACCCAGATATGAAAGTCAAAATATATTTTGACTTCTGTGGGAGCAGATGGAAATTGTAAACTGATTTTCACCTTTAAAAAATGACCAGTCTCATTTTAAAATTTGAATAATTTGTTCTGTTGTTGTGACTTCGCTGTGTTCTAGATTCCAAGTAACTGTGATTTCTTTTTCTGAAACAGAAGTAGGTATCCCTAAGGGAAAGTGTAAATGTTTTGTGAAGATGATGCTGGCAATATGCTAGCTGTGGGGGAGTGGGCTATAATTAGAGACCCATTTGCACCCAGTAATTTTCTGTTATCGTTTGTAAGTGATGTAAAGTGTGCTGCATTTCCACCATCCTGTGGATTTACACATTTACCAATTCTATGACTCTTCACACTCCTCAAGTCAATCTTTTCTGGCATCATTATGTGATTGATTTCTAAGCAGAATATTCCCAAGAACCCAGCAGAAACATAGGACACCTCAGCAGTAGAGAAAGGCTAAAAATTCTATTTGTGCTCAGACTTGCTGACTTTGCCAGGCAGAAGTCATCAGTAAGCATGACCTACACATCACTTCTATGACCACTGTCTTGTGTTTGAATATTAAACCAGGCTTTGCTGACATTAGGCAAAGGCAGCAACAAAAGGTAGTAAGCAAAGGAAGAAAAAGGTTCCTCAGTACTTGATCAGTTTCTTTTTTATTTCCTCATGTACATCTGCTCCTGAAAATCTGTTGAAAATCTGTTCTTCCTAAGGTTTAGTGATTCCTGAGTCTGAAGGGGTTGAAGACCAGGACAAGGGAACATCCTTGTTGGGTTTTGGCTTTTTGCTTTTTGTTTTTTGGTTTTGGTTTTTTTTTTGTTTGTTTGTTTGTTTTTTGTTTTTTGTTTTTGCCCCAGTGCATCTATCTCCCCTATTTATCTCCCTTTACAAAAGAAAGGCAAATACCATCTATGCAGACATGCATTTTTTGAGGTTACACTCAGGACAGGTCATGCAGACTGGGAGTGAAACCATCAAAGATCTGCTGGATCTAGGTATTTTAGTAACTTGAGCTGCGTGGATGCTGCAGTGGAGATGTAACACCCAGCAGTCAGCAGCGCTTAAATACCAGCACTTGCAGACAGATTGCTGTCTGGCAGGACAAATTGACACAAATTGAAGCTTCCCCCCAACACCCGCAGTTCCAGTGGGCATGGCTGTTACGCACTTTCATGCAAAACATTCAACTTAACTGGAATTAGTTGCTTTCACTAAAAACTAACAAGTAATTCAACAAATTAATTAAAACAAAACAAAACCCAACAAACTACAAAACACCAAAAAAACCAAAACCCCAAAACCCCAACACAACCCAAAATGTGCTGATGCAAATGACTTGTACATTGCAGTAGTTCATGATAAATCTTACATTCTTGATCATTCTTCAGCTGGAGCATAAAGGAAGAAAGCACAGGAAAAATGCAGCATTTAGATCCACATCACAGGGAGAAATGCTGATAAATGGTCAAGAAAATTCCAGTAGATGTGTGTATTTGTTTTCTTAAGTAGAGATAGAGAAGTAGTGTAATGTAAGAAATCGATTTCTGCTATTTTCTTTGTTTGGACAGAGAGCTAGATCTCCTTCTAAATGCAATTATTTAATCAGTGGAAACTGTACCTCATAGCACAAACAAAATATGCTATTAAATGTTTTTATATTTAACACCAGATACACAAAATCTCTGAAATAGAAGAAGACAACTTGAAACATACAGTTGTGTTGTTTGCTATGCCCTGTTTTTTCTTCTCTCTTGGCTTTGAAGGCTGCTGCTTGGGAAAACAAGTGGAACATTCTTCCTGAATGAAATACCGCTATTTTATATTGTATGAATTTATGAGCAGATAATTATGTTCTAATTCCTCCCAAGTGGCCCTCTCCTGTTCTTTTCTCTTCTGCTCTGCTTCATTTTTCTGAGTTTCACTATACTTTTCTGCCCAGCTTCCACTCTTATTTTTTCACCATTTTTTATCTCTTCAGATCCTGCTGCTACTTTGTTCACCCTTTCTGATTTCTTAGTGTCCTACCTTACAGCCCTTCCTCCATCCATGATGCCTCCTCTTCACTGCATCTTGCCCTGGCCTGTTTCCAGCTCCCTCCCTCTCTCTCTCTGTTGTTTTGTGGTCTTCCTCGCTCTGCTAATTTCTTCTTTCTTCTTATAAGTTTCCTTTCTTCTGCTCTCATGCGTGAGTTGTACCAAGAGACCACCTGCCTTATCAGGAAGGCAGGTATTTTAGGAAGGCCCTAGTTAGCTTTATGGTCTGTGGGCTGCCTGGCACCAGCCCATAACAGGCTTTACCAAGATAGAAAATTAAAATGTAGTGTGGAAATAGTCAGTCCATCATGTTACTATGCAAAGTGTCATCTAGTGGCTCATCTTATCAAGAAAATTGCCCAGCACCATAACAGTTTTCTTCAGTCTTTACAGTCTGGTCATTGCCTCATTTTCAGTCAGGAAGGATTTTCTTAAACAATAAAACTATCCATAATGAGTCTGCTCTCTAAATTATACTCAGGCATGCCATCTCTCACTCTAATTTTGAAACCTGATTGTCCAAATGAAGACACCCAGTTCTAAGTTCTAATTTTCAGGCAGGCATTTAGGCACCCAAATACCCATTTTATTCTCCTAAGTGCCGATCTGAGCACTCCAATACAGCAGGTGAATGGGCACCCTCCCCTAACCTGCAATTTCAGCAGCATTGTTCTGTCTCACTGTGTTGCAGTGTGATTTCATGGTTTACCCCAGAACCCCGGGTTTCTCCCCTGAAGATTCCCTCCCGGTGTGTCAATCACCCCTCCTTTCCCCACCCTGATCCCTGCTGAGCACTGTCTGTCCTGGAATCCAAGTGATTGAATTCCAAAACCTGGGTGGTGGCATCCAGGTGTCCTTTGTCCCTTGAGATCTCCTCTCCTGTACCTGGGTGGTGGCTCCCTACCGCTTCCCTCCTCCTCTCCCCTGGGTAAAAGGGCGAGCAACCACATGGTCTTGGAGTTTAGTTAGAGGAGTTGCTGGATTCAGAGGCCTGTGGGCCAGAATAAAAGCTCTGGATTAAAACCCTCCATCAGAATTGACTCCTTTCCTTCTCTACTGCCTTAAAGCTTCTCTGGCAGAGGGAAACCTGAGAGGAAGCTCCGTCCCACCACCACTGGAGCCCCGGCATGCCTGGATTCTCCATGGGCCCAGCTGCAACCCACAGCTAGCCAAAAGTGCCTCTGGGGTGAAACAGCACAGCTGCTGCAATTTGGTTCAGCTGCTGGGGCCAGACAAGCCAAGGCATGTCCCGTCCACAATATTGGTAATACCAATATCACTGCATAGAACTGCGGTGTTGTTCATCGTCCTATGCCACCAGCACCCTCCTCTGTGAAACTTCTGCTCCTCCAGCAGAGCCTGTGGCTTGGCTGGCTGCTGGAGATGTATCCCTGTGCAGCATCCCACTGTCCCTCACAGGGACAGGCTCTGCTGGCACGTACCACACCGCAGACCTTGGGGCTGTTTGACAGGAACAGCACAAACTGGAAGGTGACTGAAGGACAACACGAGTGCTTCTGGCTTTGCAGCAGAGTTGCCAGCTTTGGGTGCAGCCGCTGGGCCCCACAGCGCATGGGAGATGATGCTCACAGCATCACCCAGGAGCGGCACTTAGCACCTGGACTTGGGCTCTGTAGCCTGTAGGAATGCTCCTGTGCCTCAAGCACCTTCCCAGCCAAGGCAATGACCTCTTTGTGGATAAAATCTAGAGCCCCTTGCATCCCACTGCTCCTGGGCGACGGCCGCGGGACTCCAAGCAGGATCGGGAGGAAGGGCGATGTCTGCTGCTCGGCTGAGTGCTGCGGAGCTGGGCCGGGCCCAGCAGGCCGGGGATGGCCCAGAACAGCCCCAAAATGAAGCTGTGAAGCACATGGGCCCCACGGCCCAGCACAATGCAGCGGGAGATCCGCAGGCGGCCGTGCCGTGGAAGCAATCATATTCTTTGTTCCCCAGTTTAATGGAAGCCTCCTCCACAGCACCCAGCGGCTGATTTAAATCACAATAAGGCGCTGACTCCGGCTCACAAAAAAAACCAAGGAAGCAGACATTTATGGTTTAAATCTGGTCTGACACCTGACCTTAACTGTGACTGCTGTGCCAGCAAACAGCAACAACAACAAAAAAAGGCTCAATTTAAAGCCTGTTCTTGTTAACGCGGAGTGTTAGATATAACTGTGAAATTCCGGCTTTTGTGGGGTTAATTGCATAACTCTTTGCTGTGCTTTAACAAGATGTTTTGTAGCTGAATAGCTGTGATTTCCTTTGTTTCTTTCTGTGGGCCGAAGGTAGTTTAAGAGGGGAAATTAGCCATTTAATTATTATGAGTGCAGGAGAAGTAAAAAGACCATATGGTTTGCTGTTGAAATTAGTCACAAGAAACTTTTTTTTTTTTAATAATATGTGATATTTTTAACAAGCAGATGTGAAGCCACAGCGTCTCCCACAAGAGCTTTGCCAGGCTTATCTATTGTACCAAGTGCTGCAGGGGGGTATTTTTAGCGCAGGGGGTCGATGCGTGGAGGAAGAGGGTAAGGAGGAGTGGTTGCAAGGCAAGCTGGAGGCACTGCAGGGTCAGCAGGGACTGGCCCCTGATTCCAGCATGGCTGCTCTTCCTCTGTGGGACTCTGCAGCACTGGAAAGGATGCTGAGCCCAGGCCTCTGCTGCAGGGTATCTGCTCTGTTCCTCGCTGTCTTGAGTACCTGAGCATCTCTTCACTGGCCTGGGCTGCTGCTCGTGCCCCAGCAGGTGTCCTTTGAAAAGGCCTGTGCTCCTTTATTGGCTTGCTTCCTGTCCTGATTCTCCCTCCAGTTCCTCATTGGCAGCCCTGAAGCCTTTTTTCTCTCTTTCCACAACTCGCTCACTGTTCTAGACTAGTGACCAGCACAGCGGGATTGTGGTGGCATTCCAGGCACTAGCTTTCCCAAATTACAATTTAAAAGCAGCGTAGGAGCCCTGTGGGCTGTGAGCAGTGCTGCTCAACAAGGGAAAATGCTGCCCATGGGGCCAGGCGAGATGCACACTCAGCTCCCAGCTCCCCTGGGGACTCAGCTTGGTGGGAGCAGGGAGCAGCTGCCTCTCACAGATGCACGTCTGCTCCTCCTTCCCCGTCCTCCTGGGGGCCATTGGAAGTCTTGGCGTGATATCTTTGGCACCTGTAGGTACAGCATGTTGACCCCTCTACCTGATAACACAGATCCTATTGCGTAGCTCTGAAAGTTCATTTGCGTGTTTTCTATTTCTTAGCCAGCTTTATCTTGGTTTTTTTTTCTCCTTCACCTTAATCTGTTTTCCCTCTCATCCTATTCTTTGTTTGTAAGGGAAGTTTTATCAATTAAAACAGAGACATACCCTTACCTTTATTCATTGTTTTTTATCACTTATCTAGATACAAAGGTTATGGATTAAAGAGGTTAGAGGTCACAGTTTAGAGAGGCATAGCTTTTATCTAGCAAAGTTGTGCTGTCTTTCCCCTACCTTGCCTGAATTTACTTTGTATTAAACTTTTGCAGAAAGCAGAGAAATAATAAAAGAAGTAAAGTGTAAGGGAAGTGAATATTGCTTTATGAGACCTTCAGAACATATGAACAGCAAGAGTGACACCAGGTTACTTTTGTACTGGCTCCTGGCCAGACCAATAAAGTCCCACCCAGCAAGAAATACACTGGTTTTGCTGCTAACCCATGCAATCCTTTTGGAATTGGTGGGTTTGCACAAAAAGGTAAGTCAGGGCAGGATTTGAGCCCTTCAGGAAATTTTGAACCAAGTGCTTGATCATTGCATTGCTCATGCTGCAGAGCAGGAACTCAATTAGGTTGGCATTTACTGTGTGCAGGAACACCTACGCTCCTTTTCAGGCCTCTGACACTGGAGAGCTGTAACACTGTATTGAATTGTAGGCAGCAGTCTTAAACAGTGCTGCTTTTTAGATTGGGCATTTCAGGGAGTTATCACTGCTCTGATGCTTAATTTGAACCTTCTTTTCTAGTTTCACATTCTCCTTTGCAGTCAAAGGATTTCTGATACTTCTCTAACACAAACAATCAAGGGGCCTGGTTTGCTTTTGCCTGAAATTCAGGAATTATTCAAGTCCCCTTATCAAGATAATTCAATAAGCTCTTCCTGTTCAAAATCACCCAATTGAATGGCCCACGATATCTGCTCCTTCCGTTCCCTTTTTTCCTGCCTGCCTTCTTCTTCCTCTCTGTTTCTCTGCACCAGTTCTAATTATTTTACGCTCAAATGATAAATGAGTTTCAAATAATTAGAGGTGGTATAAAGGACCACAGCTGGGAGATTTATGCCAGCCGAGCCGTCCGAACAAAGAGCCTTCTGTGGGTATCGTTTTTCTCTCTGGACTTTGAAGCCCTGTTCTGCTGTCTCCACCTTCAAAGAGCTATATCATTTTTAACCCACATAATTTTATTCTCCTTTTTCATACCTGGGCAATGTCACAGGCCCTTATTAAGGAGCAGACCAAATGTCAAAGTTTTGTTGTAAATCAGCAGGAAGCCAGTAACAAGTAGGGGTGAGAGGGCTCAGGGGAGGCCCTATACAAGGACCCAAGTCAGATGTGTTGCCAATTCATTAGAAAAGAGTGCTGTAAAAGATAAACCACCTCCAACTTTCTTTAGGACAACTTAGTAACAATAACGACATTGGATTACTTTTGCATGGGCCCCTGGCCAGACTGGTCCTGTCATCTGGAAATAAAGGTAAACTTGCCTGACTTCTGCAATGCTAAGCAGTGTTCTTGCCCGCTGCTAAATTCTTTGAGAAAAAATATTAATTTTTTAAAGTTAGATAAATAAATAAACGGGCATCCAGGACAAGAACATGCAGAGAAAGAACCTTTGAGAGAGAATATGTTATTAGCAATTCTCTTTTCTTTTTCATACTCTGCTGACAACTTCCTATAAAGTTTGAAAGGAGAGAAACTTGTCCTATCATGAAACAACACAGATGAAACACCTCCTTCTCTCTGAGGCTCAAGCAAGGGCTTCATGGTCTGGCTGCAAAGAGCTTCTGCTGAATCAGAGCAATGTTTTGCCTGCTGCTAACAATTGTAAGACAAGTTGCAATGCCAAACTGAAGTGAATACTGGTTTGGTGTTTTTCATTATCAGAGCAGGGCCTTCAGCTGTGCACATGCATTGCCATCTGACTACAGGATGGGAGGGAGACTGGAGGTGGAGAGGTGGGTTTAGCACAGAAGTATTTGGTGCAGACCTGTGGAAACTGTTTCCCTGGGAAAGCCTCCTGGGCTCTCTAGTTCTAGTGCATATGGTGATGGTAAAGGTGTAAATACCTGTCATGTGTCTTTTCTTGTTCAGCTGTAAAAACTAAGGTGGAAGGCAACAACTAATATTTAGGGGAATGCCTAATATGATTTCTGATAGCTGAGAAGCAGGTGAAGACAGCTTCAGTTTCTCAGAGAGATGGAATGGTAGAAAGTGTGGCCCATGACCACACCGGCTCTTTCCCTCAAGGCTAGGTTTTGCTTTTTTGTTTGGTTCTTTGTTTGGTGTTTAGGCTATAAGCTCATTGTGCCAGCTCCTTTAAAGTCCCTTGTAGATCTGCTAGCATGATGCTGTGTTGCTGCAAGCTATGAAAGGGTGCTGTCTGTTGCAGGAGTAATCAGTGACTATCAGTATTTTCAGAGTGAAAAAAGTGTATCTTAAACCAGTTCATTTCTCTACTGAGCTTTTCCACCATAACTTGCCTCACTTTGCCAGCTGCTGGAAAATCAGAACTGGGAGCAGTGAGTGTGAGAGAGGGATGAATCTTCACTTTCTCCAGGATGAAGCTGCAAACTCCCTTTCAGTTCACTGGAACAACTGTGTTTGTGCAACTTAGCATGGGAACACAACCAGAGCTTTTCCTCTCATTTTTCAGCCAGGAAGGATGAGCAAACACACGTTGTAGAAACAGAGTATTTTGTGAATGTTGCCTGAAACATGGGACTATGTACAACAGTTTTGATCACAGTAAAACAATTGCCATGAAGATGTGCCATCCACATTTGATTGACATCATCACTCTGAATCCTTTAGCGGAGTTATGGAACTGTAAGTCCAGGCAGAAAGCTGAATGAAAGAGGAGCCCCTATTTTCAGGTACAGCAGCCTTAATGGTCTATTGCTTTGGCACACAAAAATATGTAATCTGGAGAGAATATAAGACAACACCATGAATCAGAATATGTGGGGTATTTCTTCCTAGCCAGTGCAAAAAAATCCAATGAACACAAAAGAGAATAAGCATTTAGAATAAGTCTGTTAGAGAGTTGCTGTAGTAAGAAGACTGAATAAGAAACCAGAAAAAGAAAAAAAAAAAAAAAAAGAAGGAAGATCAGGTCTGAGGACTATGCTGAAGTCAAGAATTAATTTCACACAAGGAAAGGGATGAAGCAGCCTGGCAAACTAAAACTACACCTGCACAGAAGAGGCAGTGATGATAAAAGTGAAGGAGAAAGGGATATAAAACAGAAAAGGAAAAAACCCACATTCGTCTCAGCAGGGCAAAACTTCTAATGCCACACTGTAAGACTCATGTGGATATGATCCTCCAGAAAAATATCCCTTACTTTACATGTCTAAAATACATGTTCCAGTAAATGGCTGACTTGCCTGGATTCTGTTGCTTGGATTGGCTGTCTGTGCCACATTCAGGTGTTCAATAATTGCATGTCATAGATTATGAAGCTCAAAGAAAAGCCATTTCACTGCACAATTTTTGTGAGCAGTATTAATTAAACTCCTTATGACCCTGGCTCTCTATCTCCAAACCCTTTGCGAAGTTATGGCAAAGCTCGAGGGGTACCTAGAGGGGTTTCTGAAGGCTCCATGTCAGGAAAACACTGCAAACATTGTCACTGAATCTGTGTGTTCAGTGTTTCCATGGGCTGACAGCTGGTGTGCAAGCACAAGATCACCCTGGCAAGGTGGGATCTAAAAAAATAGGAGGATACTGAGGAAATTTTTGTTAGCAGAGCAGTGCAAAATTATTTAACTCAGAAGTTTTTGTAATCTTGGCCAAACACATTTACAACATCTAGCTCGTTCTCTAGTTAGGTGGTCTGGAGACTGAATTCATCCCGGGGGCCAAAATATGAAATATTTGGGAATTCTGGCAGGCTACATGCAACTATTCATGCTTCTTATTTATCTCGCAATATTTCTTTGCATAGTGATTGGGAAAGGGTGAAATAAACACAGCGATGTTTAAAACAATAGAATGTTTTGTATTGAGACATTACTGACCCCATTTAGATTTTCAGCAACAAGGCAAAACGGTTGCTTTAGAGATAATAGTGGTTTTTTTAATGTTGGATATGTGTCCAAGAGCTCTTTCTCTGCTTGCAGCACTGCTTGGGAGGAAGTAGAAATGCCTTTGCAGGCTTAAATCCTACCTAAGTTTGGTTTTATTTTTGGTTTTGGTTTTGTTTTTTTTGTTTTGGTTTTGTTTTGTTTTTTTTTTGTTTTTGTTTTTGTTTTATCTTAGAGTGCCACTTTTCTTGCTCTTGCAGAGGACAGAAGGTACCCCAGACAAGAGATCCATTGCAAATACAGGCTGTTGCAAACACATTTGTCCAGCAATTCCAGACAAACTTTCCATCATATTTTTCAAGTCCATGGAGATGGTTTGGTTTTTACTATGGGCAGAGAGGAGTCCAAAATGCTCAGCCTGTTTGTGGACATGTACAAGGCTGCACACAAAATAGCTGAGGTGCCCGTGGGCAGCACTCAGAGGTACATAGCACTGTTCTGGGTTCTCACAGAACAAATGGAGTTTGTTGCTGTGACCAGCACATGGTGTCTCTCCTGCACGTATTTTGTCTTCAACACTGCCCTCCTGCTTATGGGATTTCCATTCAAAAGGGACAGATCTATTATTGTTTAAATCACTGTGAGGGGGCCAAGCTTCGCTTCTCTTTCATATCCAAGTGCTTGGGCTGTTAATGGGAGAGGACTCAAGTGTCTCTACTTTCAATTAGTTATCTTTAAATAAGAAGAACTTTCAATACTGATTTTTGGATCCCATACACAAAACCATTCAGTACAGTCTTAATGCAAGTCTGATAGGCCAAATTCTGTTCAGGGTTTAGGAAAATGTGGCCATTCTGGCTGTGATGAGTGTGCATACTGCATAAATCTGCATGTGGCTCGCTCTGCTTATTCACAAGCTCAGTGATACATTTTGCACGGAGGGAGAGAATCAACAACTTGCATATACATCCAGGGATTTGGCTGAGTGCATCACCACACGCAGACACCAGAGTTCACATACCCAGGGCAGGTTCTAAGTGCACAGTTAATGCCACTTCTTGCCAGATCTTCTCTTGCTAGCAAATGAAGTTATTTCCAAAACTGCAAATGAATATTTAATATCCTATCAAGAAATTAATATTTTCCTAAAAGTGTTTTGAGGTAGCACCTGATCGTGCAAACAACCGTATTTTCACATAAAGCAGGTTGCAGGCTCAGGGCATTCCTTGCCATGTCAAATAATCATTATCTTTTCAACAATATCAGGGGGATCTGTTGGTGGGTTTTTTCCTGCTTGCTTTTGCGCACTGTAGAGCACTTGGATGCTCATTAACATACATGTCCCTTCCAATTTCACTCTCATTTGCACTATGTTAACAGCTACTTTTTCATCTTTGCTCAGACAAACGATGGCCTTTGTAACCAGGAATAAAATTAGTCGCAAGTGGAAACCTGTTTTAATGAGGCCAAATTGTTATTTAACTCCAAATGTGTACAGTATTTTTTGTCTAAATCTCCTTTAATCCCTCCCTAGTATTAATTATATCTTGTCATAAACAGGCCTTGGAAATACTCGCTCCTTCAGCTGAGTTCAAAACAGAGCCTCATGCCAGACCACCACATTAATAAGGTAAAATAAAAAAAGGGGAGAAGGGGGGAAGCTCCTTTTGTCTAATTTTTCCAAAACTTCTGATCAAAATAAATGAGATCACTGGAATTTATATAGGCTAATTTGGCAGCTCCTCTATATTTACTGAAACTGTGACATAAATCAAAACTGAGACTCTCCAAGAATGTGTTATTTGTTATCAGAGTAATTATGTGTTAGTGACTCACACATGAATAAGGTACTTCTGTTACAGCTGTTTATTAGAGTTTTCTTGGCTTCCATTTCTTGTTCTGCCACTGCCTTGCTTCATAACCTTAGGGAAGTTTCTGTGTTTTGATTAATTCAAATGATGTGCATATGTATATGGCTGTACATACACACACAACTATATAAATATGTAGTAATTTGGTGCTAAAAGAACATTTCAAAATGCTGTAAAAGATAAAATGAAGATGACATAGAGAGACTTTACCTGTTAGCATACCTTCTTTATTTAATTGTATACATAAGCCAGAGCTATTCAGGTAACATCAGGCAGTATGGAGTTACAACTCATGGACCAACATGAATTTTTAGGTGAAGCAGCAACTATTTCTCATACCTTCCGCTCTCCCCACTGCCCCAAAATGATTTATTCACAATAGCAACAAGAAGGTATTGTTTCTTCATTAACGCAGCAGTTCTTGCCCAGTTAGAGAAAGAATTTGGAAAAGTATGTGTTGTTACAGTGCCATCTGGTGATTCCCGCATACAAGTGGGTGAAGCTCGCTCATCACTTGCTACTGCACTGCATTACTTAGCATGTTTCCTCAGGCAGCTTGTCTTGCTGATTTTTTTTTTAAACTCTTAGCATTTTAATGCGTAGGAAATTTCAACAAACGGCAATCAAAACATTTTCCAAATGTACTCCTAATCAAGTTTATCAGTACCAGTTTGATTTTGAGAAATTGGAGGTAAAGCAAAGGAAAAAAGTGTTTCCTAAAAATGTGTAATTCATCAGAAGCCTGATTGTTCTGGTGCTGCACCCCTGGACAAAGGAATGTGCTCTTTTTGGTACCCAGGAAGTGCTGTAGGGGTGTTAGCATCCCATACGCATTTATTTGCATGGCACCTGACTCTTTCAAGGTGATAAGCAAACATTATTGGCTACCACTTCTCAGTGAATTGGAGAAACCTGGTCCCTGTTTTACGTATGGGAAAATGAATGGAGATGCTTGTTTGAGATGAGTCTTGAACAGAGCTCTGTATGTCTGTTTCTCTTTTCCTGCCTGGGAAATGAGGATGGTCTTATGAGCAGTCCTCATGCAAAAATGGAGTAGCTACTAGTAAAATTTAACACTAAGTGAGCCTCTGAGGCTTCAGATTCTTGCCTGAGATGTTCACATAACTGCGATGACTGTTTCCCTCACTTTAAAATAGATTGAAACAAAACGAAGAATCCTGTTGCAGGCGGAATACCAGTTGGCCTCTAAAAATATTTTGTATGCTTTATTAATTTAGGTAGAGGAATATAAAGTTCCAAATTTTGAGTATGAATAAATATTGAAAAGCAGTAACAAATCCACCATTTCCCTTCCACCTTTTGATAATCTGTAGAGGAAGGAGACCATTTCTCTCTCTTGTTTGCTCACTTATCCCAGAGGAAGTGCAGTCCCCTCTCCTTCCTTTCAGGTGTTAGCCTTTGTCTCCTCTGAAAAACAGCAGTTCTCTCTATCCTAAATATCTGCAGTGCCAGCTCACTGTCCTCACATTCAGCTCAGTTCCAGCCTGCTGTGAATGGGGTCTTGAGGTGAGAGGTGTTTTTGGTCTTCTCTCAAATCCTTCTGAAAAGTCAATGTCCACTCTTTAAAGAGTCTGCAGGTGAGGGTATGACAGCTCAAGGTGACAGTGCCCACTATTCCATGGAAATGGCATATGGTAGAAAAGACTGTTCATATAGTTGCAACGGGTATGAACCAAAGGGCATGTGTTTAGAAACACATTCCCAAGAGCTAATAAAAATATATGGTATATATGTTTCAAAAACTGAGGAAAGCAATCAGAAGCAAAGAAGGTGTGATATCTGCAGGCAGGGCCAGCTCTGAGAAGAGTTTGCTGTTTAATTGGCCAAGTTAAACAAGATACAATTAGGGCTAACATGGTCTCCTAGGATTCATAAACCCTTATTTGGAAATTTTGGGGAGATGGTGGGGAACCAGTGGCTTTAATTGTATCTTGTTTAACTTGGCCATTTTAATCCCTTACACTTCTCTGACTTGGCTTCCTTCATAGATGTCACACCTTTGAACAGCTGACTAGCCTTTCTTTTTTCCCTTAATGCAACTTTTTCTGTAGATTAACTGCTGCAAATCAGATGGAAGCCACATTTGTTTTCAATTTATTATACAACCAGATATGAATAATATTGTTAATATAATGGCTCAAGTTCTCTGCAATTTTTATTCTTGAGAACAAAAGTCTTCTCTGCCATTCACAGAATTATGGAATAGAATCATAACATTTCTTTGGTCAGAAAAGACCTTTAAGATCATCAAGTCCAACCATTAACCAGGACTTCCAAGTCCACCAGTAAATCATGTCCCTGAGTGCCACATCTACATGTGTTTTAAATACCTTCAAGAACTGTGACTCAATTGCTCTCTTGGTCAGCCTGTTTTAAGGCTTGACAACCCTTTCTATGAAGAAACTTTTCCTAACATCCAATCTACACCTTCCCTGGTGCAACTTGATGCCATTTCCTCCTGTCCTCTCACTTGTTACCTGGGAGAAGAGACTAACCCCCACCTGGCTGCACCCTCCTTTCAGGCAGTGGTAGAGAGTGATAAGATCACCCACCCCTGAGCCTCCTTTTCTCCAGGTTAAAAATGTCCATCTCCCACAGATGGTCCTCATAGGACTTGCGCTTCAGACCCTTCACGAACTCCATTGCCCTTCTCTGGACACACTTCAGCATCTCAATGTCTTTCTTGTGGTGAGGGGTCCAGAACTGAACACACCACTGGAGGTGTGGCCTCACCAATGCCAAGGACAGGGGACAACCACTGCCATGGTCCTGATGGCCACACTGTTCCTGATACAGGCCAGGATGCCATTGGCTTTCTTGGCCACACTCTGGCCCTCATTCAGCACTGTTAAGTAGCCCAGCAGGTCCTTTTCCACTGGGCAGCTTTCCAGCTGCTCTTCCCCAGCCCTGTGTTGTTGCATGGAGTTGTGACCCAAGTGTAGGATCTGGCACTTTGCCATGTTGAACCTCATGCAATTGACCCCAGCCCCCATTCCAGCCTGTCCAGCATCCTCCACAGAGCCCTCCTGTCCTCCAGCACTCCTGCCCAACTTGGTCGTTGTTGGCGAGCTGACTGAGGATGCACTCAATCCCCTCACCCAAGTTGTTGGTAAGGAAATTAAGCAGGACTGTCCCCAGTGCTGAGCTCTGTGGAGCAGCACTTGTGGCTGGACACGCCCAGGGTGTAACTCTCTTCAGTACCACTCTCTGGGCCTGATCACCAGGTTATCCTGCCTGTGTCCATGACGGCACTCAGGATGATCAGCTCTGTGACCTTCCCCAGCACTGAGGTCAGCCTGACAGCCTGTAGGTCCCCAGATCCTCTTTACAGCGCTGTTCGTAGATGAATGTCACATTTGGTAACCTCCAGTCAATGGGACCTCCCCTGTTGGCCAGAACTGCTGGTAAATGATGGGAAGTGGCTCTGTGAGAGCTTCTACCAGCACTTTCCACCTTCCCCTTGGGCGGATCAGATCTGGCTCTATTGACTTTTGTGCATGTGTGTGTCTAAGTGGTATAACAGGCCACTGACCATTTGCCCTGAGATTATAGTGGCTTCATCCTGCTACCAGTCCCTGTCTTCCCACTCAGGGGATTGGGTACCTGGAAAACAACTGGTGTCACTATGAAAGAAAGCATCAAATACCTTGGCTTTTATCCTCATCCTTTGTCACTATGTGTCCTGGTGCACTCAAGAAAGGATGGAGATCCTCCTTAGCCCTCCTTTTGCTCTCAATGTCAACAGCAACCCAGAAGCAACTCTGCTGATCATGCACAGACTCATTGCATATTTGTGTTGTACCCAGGGGCAAAAGCCACTTTCCATGCCTTCTGCTCTCCATGTCAGCCAGTAACTGAAATTACTGATCCACTAACTTCTCTGCCAGCACGAGACTGTGGCAATCCATATGGGTGAGATAAGGTGATTGCTACAGGCTTCCTACATGTGCCTACCTGTTAGACACAGCTGAGACAGTTAACACTGGAAAAGCAGAGTTGGGTGCCAAAATCCAAAACTATTTGGACCATTCCTCCAGATGTATTTCACTGCGCCTGCTCTGACACACTGCGATTTTCCCTGTGTGTGCATGCTGCTGTAGGGCTTTGAATATCAAGAGGTACCAGCTTTTGTGTGATGTTCTTCACAGAGATTTCCTGATCAAACCAATTCCTGTCTCTACTCACAGCAACTGCATATATTCTGGGAGATGTGGTCTGAACAGCCTAAGCCGTGGGGGAGAATAGAAGCATGAGACTTTTGGCTAACCTCTTCCTAGGGCAACATTTTCACCACTGGAGGCCAGAGAAATGTTTATCAGGGAAGAGTGAGCACAGCTGATCCTGCCTTGGGGCAAGGCTCTAGACAAGGGTCTCCTGAGCACCATGAAACTCTGCGGTTTTAAGATTTCTGGATAGAAATATTTTGATTTGGACTTTTTTTTTTTTTTTTTTCACGTCTTTCCTTTCAAAGGAAAACTTCAACAAATTCAATTTTTCTTTTTAAGGAAGTTAGTCATAAGTAGACTTCAATTTTTCTAACTGGTACTGTTTTATGAGGGAATAACAAATCCCACTACAAGACTAGGGATCTAGTTTATCAGTTCCTCTTGTCAGACACATGGTTTGGTCCCTTTAAGGCTCAGAATGTCATTTAAGGCTCTGGCTAAGCTGAACTAATCACCTATGACTTCTCAAAGTGGCAGTGTTACTTCTCCCTTACCTCTTTTGTCCCTGGCTATCCATTCTCTCCCATCTGTTTCTGCCTGAGCCAGCAGTGAGCCGCCTCAGTGGCCTGAACCAGCACCAAGTGCCTCTCTCCCTGCAGTGCAGCTATTTTCCTCCCATCTAAGCCCCTTAAACCAGCTTGCCATGAGGTTAAAAGAAAGAAGAGCCAACAGTCTGAAGACACGAGGAACACGGAGGGTGGAGGGCAGGATGCCACTGCATGGACTCCTGTAACATAAAATAGGGCACTTCATTAAATCTGTTAGATAAATTGGGCCCTGACCTTTTGGCAAAACCTGCATGTGAAGGCCTCAGTCCCTCAGGGCATAAAGCAAGGCTGGGGAGATAGCCCCCAGCCTCACTGAATGCCCATCCATTTATTCCTGGCTCTGGCACAAGCCATAGGGAAGAGGCAGTTTGGGACTGAAAAAAGTGGCATGTTTGTTCTCCTCTGAAGAGTGGCTTTTTTGTAACATGTGGCATGTTAGTCATGTGAGCCAAATAGCCAAAGGTAAAAGAAATTACCAGTGCTGCTGATGGAACTGCATTTATAAAAGCAGTGTGTCTCTGAGTTTTTCATTTTCTCTTCTTTTTTTCCTCAGGGAACAAAAAAAAAAAACAACAACAAAAAAAAAACCCACAAAAACAAAACAAAACAAAACAAAAAAAATAATAAAAGGACTAGCAGGAATTTAAACATAAAGCCATGCATATTGTGATATTTAGCACTCAAAAGTGTTTATAAAGTTAAGATTTCTCCTTTAATTGTAAATTTTCTATTTGATACACAAGTATAATTTGCTATTATTTCCTTAGATTTTGATGGACAGGTGTGGTTTGAGGTAGATTTGTCATTCCCAACTGTCTTGCTAGAGGATTGTGTGTGGGCAGATATGTTGCAATGAAAACCAAAGGCCAGTATGCTTATAATATGTGTATATGATACACACCTCTCCACCAAGCCTCCTAGTGAGACCAGGTTTTGTGCAGTTCTCCTGGATTGACCCAGATCAGATTATTCAAGCCAGCATTCTATCACACTCATTCTTGGGAGTGTTAGGAAGCAGGCCTCATTTTTGTTGAATCCAATGCCACAGCTCCCATCTCCTTCTATTGTTCTTCTTGTCAGTGGCAAACTTTGGGATCATGATGTAGAAATAAGAAAAGCAACCAGCTGAAAGATCCTGTTGGTGGCTGGGAAGGGGGGAGGATGGGGAGGAAAGGGCTTTGAGTCACCTAGTGGTGTTTATCTCTGCTTGTTCTATTTTGTGTGTTTGTTTGCTCGTGTTTGGTTCTGGTTTTGTTCTTCTGGTTCAGTGTAACCTGGAGGGGGACAAAGGGAGAAGAGATGGAAAACAATCAAGGGGTGTGGGGGTCACAGAGGCATAGTCACATGCACCATTGTTACCTGCTTGGGAAGGACCTTGTCTCACCAGTCCTGGATCAATTTGACTAATCTATTTTATCTCGCCATCTAATCTATCTGTTTCTGCTGAGCTATCCATCTGCCTAGTGGTATTGATCCCAACAGTTTTGTAATTGTATTTATAAAATGCCCTTTCACCCTCCTGGGAAGAGGGGTCTTGTGTAAAGGCAGATGGGGAGCAAGGGGTGGAAATAACACACTCCAGTGCTCCTGATGACAAAGCCCCCGGCACCTGCTACAAGCCCTCCAGCTGTACATTTCTTCCTCCTTGTGCAGCCTTTCCTCATCACCCCCAGCTTCAAAACCTTGGAGACAAACATGCCAGGGGAACCCAGGGCAGTATGCAGTGGCAGAGGGATGACTGCCAGAAGCAAAGCCATTTGCAGAAAATGGAGCAGTGTCCCATCTCCAGCCTTGTTCCAAGCTGAAATACATCTGTTTCCAACAGTTAGCTAGAGAAGGCTGGAACTGCCAGATCATCTGAGGGAAGAAAAAGTGAAGGAAGAAGTATGATATTTGTGATTTGGAAGGAAACAGCTTTTTATCCCCACACAAAATCAAATTTAATCCAGAGATATGCAGTGACACCCTCCAAGAGTAAACAGATCCTTAGAGAGGCTCAGGAACATCCTCTGGGTAGATAATCTGCACAGCAACAGAGCCTTCTCCTGATTGCAGAAACCAGCTGCCACGTGAAGCCCTCAGCAGTTTGATTCTTTCTGTTCGTCCCTATTTTGACAGGAACCCATTCTTTGCACAGGGCTGGGCATCTTCTTTAGAAATCAGTGCATGTTATTTTGAAATCAAAACTTATATCAGTCCTAAATTTACCTACACTGACCTCCACACTTTCTAACCATAGAAAACACTATATACCAGCAAAGTTTCCTGTATGATGAATTGTGTGTGAGAGAGAGAGAGAGAGAGTGTGTGTGTGTGTGTGTGTGTGTGTGTGTGTGTGTGTGTTCATGCCTATGTATTCTCCTCATTTTCCATCTCTGGAGTGTATCATGTCTCACCTCTGAGACTTGTGGAGAAACTAAAGGACACTGGGGTCACACTGGTCTCTGTTTACAGACTTCTTTCCAACTTCTTCCTAAGCAGGAAGTGCTTTCTGATTAGCCTCATTTTTTTCAATATCAGTATAAAGCTTTTATCGTGTATTTGTTGTGCAGGAACAATATGCCAAACTGTGGAGACCCACTGCTTCCACTCAGAGTATTTCCCTGTGCAAAGCACAGGAACCTCTGAATTACACATTGGATAGACATGGGGATTGCAGGGAGCACTGCAGGCAAAACCCAAGTGTTCCCAACTCAGAGAGAAGGATGGTTCACAGGGATGCAGGGGCACCAGGCTGCCTTGTGCAGCAGAGCGTGCTTGCCACCCTCTGCTGCTGCTGGTTTACTGGCAGAGGGAGAGGTTTAATTTGCTGTGTTTGGAGACAGTCTTTGAATGCAGGCTGCAACCAGGCAGGGTCTGTGTGAGACTCTGCTGAGCTGTGTATTTGTTAGCTCAGGTTCTGAAATACCTCAGCGATTGCAGCAAGGGATCCTGAGCAAGCTAAAAACACTTTTCATTGGCCGTAACACCTAAAAGTCCCTTTTAAATTCTGGCAAATCCCTTTGCTCATGGAAAGATTATACACCCATTAAGTAGCCTGTTACCCCTCTCCTGGCTCTTGTTGGAGACACAGAAGCTGGCAGCCAACCAGGCCTTCTGGCAAATGGAGCAGGATTGTTGCTGTGAAGGGGTACCTCCAGCCCCATAGGAGAGGGTCACATCTCCCCATCTATTTATGACTTGTTCTGTCCTCCGTTATCTGCCTCTCATGAGCAAGTGTGCAAGTAACATTGCGTTTAAAACCATTATTCAAATATGCTAGTTGTCTAAAACCGGCATTTATAATGCAATTTCATAAAAGTTATATATCGACAGTGCAACACTTTAAAAGGCCCTTTCTGATTAACAAGGTTCAATATAGCTCCCCTGATTCCCCTGGTTGTGTTTTAAGAGAGGGAATAAAATGCTATGGATCTTGAAACAGCTGAAATCATAATTTTCCAATATTATCTGCAGTGTTCTTGCTCTGGGAAAGCAGAGGCCGTGATCAGCAGAATGCCTGCTCCGGAGAGGGGTACAGCTGACAGGGTGGTACAATGGCCAAATGACACTTTGGTTGCTCCTGCTTCCATCGGAGCCTCAGGGAGCATGGCAGTGCCATTAAACCCATTCAGGTTCCTGCCTGAGCTGATTCCATGCACCCACAAACCACACCACCTTTGCTGCCTCCAAGAAGTTCAGTAAGCTCCATGAGATGGGAATTTGTGTTTGCATTTCAGCACCCATGGCAGCTGCTCAGTTCTTGATATCTCTCTAGGTGAAAACAAGATTGCATGTGCTTTATTTTCACCAAAGACCTCCCCTTGCCCCATGTTCTGGCAGTTCGTGCACCAAACAATGATGTGAGCTCCTCGGGACACCTGAGTGAAGCTCAGAGTTTCCAGCAGCAGCGTCCAGTGAAACAACAGATTTATTGGCCAAGTGGAAGAGCAGATACCAGCAAAATAGCCCCAGTATGTGGGCTGGGCAAGGGGGCTGGTGACATGGACTCTGGCTCTTGTTAGTGGTGATTCTGTGAGTGCAACCTGAGTTGCACCCCTGCAGGCACATCATGGAAAAGGTGATTATTTCTGATTTTTTCGGTTAAAGGTAGATGATACCCCTTCACCCAAATCACACTCTTCCCTCTAGCACGCACAGGAAAAACTGGTAGGAACACTGAAACTCCTTTCATTGTCACAGCCATGGATTTACCTGGAATTTTAATTGTGGATTTTTTTTGTTTTGCTGAAATTAATTTTACTGTTTTGGTTCTCTTACCCTCCATCAGCACATTCCATAGGGACTAGCAGCATATCATCATGCTGGCTCACCTGGAAGAAAGCTTTGGAAGAAAGGAACTGAAATACAGAGAGCAGTGTCTGCTCTTTTACTTAGGCAATAAATCTACTGCTTTATTATTACTGTTGGGAAACTCAGAGCCAAATTCTTTGCTAGGAAAACATTGGCTTCGGTGGAGTTCAGCCAGCAGAGAGTTTAGCTTCCTGTTTTTGTTCCAAATCGAAGACTATGCTTGGCCCAATTGTTGTCGTTGTTTTGCTGGTTAGCTGTTTTAATTTAAAATAATTATGTGTTGTGGGTTGGTTGGAGTTTGTTGTTTTTTTGTTTGAGGCTTTTGTTGTTGTTGTTGTTGGGGGTTTTTTTGTAATTTCTTCTTCACACATCACTTTGTAGCAGTCAGAAACAAAAGAAAATGATGGAATTGCTGCTTTGTTCGGGAGTTATGAAACTCAAGGTCTCATCCAAAGGGAAGGCTTAGCCCAGGCTGAGCACATCTTGGCATGACCTGCTGCCCAGGTGGGTGTCCACGTTACCAGCCCAGGGATGAGTGTGCAGCTGGTTCTTACAGGAAACCCTGGGTATCAGCTGGGTTTTCTAGTGGCACGGCAGCCCCCCAAAACCCTCCTCTCAACCCTCAAAGAGTGGCAGAAATGTAACTCACAACTTGCCAGGGCAAGCCCCATCCCTCACGTACAGCTGGCATTAAGGCACTAAAGATGTTTGCTCCAGGGGCTGTTATTAACTTGCTCCTTGTACAGGGTCTGGCACCTCAGGGTCCCAGCCTAGCTGGGGCCTGTAGCTATTCTTGCAGTATAAATGTTATTTATACAGTGCAATTAAGCAGAGGTTTGATGTAAACTGCTGCCAGCACTGGGTTAGGTACCAAAGTGAAAATACATCTTATGAGATATTTTTGAGAACAAAAAGCACAAAGTTTTAAACTCCTGACAAAGAGACAGCTTTCACAGAGAGGTTAAGCAAAACAAATAGCAAACAATTTGTTTGGAGAAGTAGCTATCTCACGAGCAAGCTAAACCTAAGCATAAGGCAGAGACAGGAGCATAGCCATCTTGTCTTGTCTGTGTGCTCTCAGCCAGCTGCAGGCTGCCTTATTCCTAATCTTTGCATGGCAGGCTTTGGGAAAACAACTTGCTGTGTTTTAGTACATCAAAATCAACATCATCGCCACTCTGTAAATGAATGTCAGAGAAGGACTAAAGCCAGTGCTCATAAACATTATACCCTGCTGTTCGTACATTTCTTCATCATACTGAGTCTGGATTCCCCTGGGGATTTCCACATTCACCTCACCTAGAAGAAGGACTCAGGAGCAGGTTTTGCCCCCACAGAGGTCCTGAGCAGCAGCCAAACTTCTGGGTTCCTCAATCTTCCTGTCTTTCAAAAGAAGCAAAACAGCTGGAGTCCCATGTCACAGGCCACATGAACTTTTGGAGTATGTTTTCACTGGTACAGCATTGATTTTACTGGGATCAATGTAAATATTATGTTAGCTTCCAACTGGTAATTATATCAGCATAAACTTAACTTATAGTGATGATCACAGTCCTAATGCTGTGCTGCTGCCAGCTCTCACAACTGATGCTTTGAGACATGATGTAAACCCAGCCATTAGCAATCAAGTAAATGCTCCCATTATGTATCACTGATATTGGCTGAAGAACTTTTTAATTGACTTCTTAGGATTTATGACAGATGATGCAGACTGTGTGTTTAAGTTCAGGATTCTTTTTCATGTTTTATATCTGCTGCTGCTTAGATAGATGCTGGTCTTAGAGTAAATAGTGTAACATTACGTGCTTGAAATTGAAAAGACTAAGTTTGTTTCACTTGGAAAGAAGATAAAAAGAGGGCTCAAGAGAAAACTCTGTGAAGGAATGAACAGCACAGAAAAAGTTAAATGGGAACATCTCTTCCCCATCTGCAAAAATAAAACTACTGAAACAGTCATTGAAATGAAAAGGTGGTAATTCAAAAGTGGTAAAAAGGTTTTCCCTCATAAACAGAAAGTGAAAATTTCTTACTTGGTTACTTGAGAAATCACTAAGGTTAGTAATTTAGCAATTTTCAGATAAGGACTGCGTATTTATATGTAAAAGGACTACCAACACAGGTTATACTTAAAGCTCATGCTCCCAGGCACGAATGTAAAGCTTTAGGATCCTGTGGCTTAAACTGCTCTCTAACAAGCCTGGAGTCAGGCTGATATCTTCACAGAGGCTGGATTAGACAATAGGGGTTTTCTTATCCCTTTCCACTGAAGCATTCAGCAACAGCCATAAGGAGAATTAAAAATAAAAAGCACACCACCAAACAAAACAAAACAAAAAACAAAAAACAACAAAACAACAAAACAAAGCAAAGCAAAACAAAACAAAACAAAAAACCAGAAACCCCCAAACAAACAAAAAAAACCCTAAAAAACCAAAAACCAAACCAAAACAAAAAAACACACCAAAAACACGCACAACACCCCCGCCCCCCGACATATATAATAAACAAACCAAACGGCTTTCAGTCCTGGAACATTTTAGGTTTGAGATAAAGTACTGAAATTTCAGATGCTCCATCACTGAAAGAAAGCTTACTGTATATGGGGGATTTTCAGTGCCCCTGTCTGCAAAAAAAACCTCCCAGAGGTATCAGTGAAATAGGGTTATTGAGTTGCACAGAGACTATGGCAGTGAGCCAGGAGGCAAATTATTGTAATAAACTCAGGATCTGAAGGCTAGGGGACAGTAAAATAGTGTCTAGACTACTGGGGGTTAGCGGCAGCACTGAGGAGTGGATAGAGCAGGGAAAAATCACACAGGGTTAGATGAACGGCATCTTTTATTTCCCAGATAAATCATAGTGACAAAGTTTTACACCTCTGAGCAGCACTTGGAACACAAAGTACCTGCATAGTCATGCACCAAACTGATAAAGCTTTCTGTTTGTTTTTAATAAGAAGCATTTTTATCTCTCTCTCTCTCTATGTGTGTGTGTGTATTTGCTTATTTAGAAAATTCATATGTTTATACATACATAAATATCTATATTAATTATGTGTATAGGTGTTATGTGCCATAGCTTCTATGATGAATATTCATCACATCAAAAAGTAGCTTATTCTGCCTAGGCTAGAGGTTTAAAATGGTACTTAAATACATTTTTTGAAAGCATGCTATCCTAGCCAAGATATATCCATAGCTGTCAATATAGAGACATTTTTTGAAGGAAAAATCTCCAAATAAACCAGTGGGCTTAAGCTCAGCAGGTTTTGGTAACTGTGGGTGACATTTCTAAATGTTGTGTAACTCTGAAGCAGTGCAGCAGAGGTAGGTAACATCTTCCTGCAAGATGAGTCCAGGAGAAGGACTCTGTCCCCACCAGGGATCTTGACTTTCCTTTTTATAAAGGGGTATTACAAAATGTACCCTTAAAAAAGAAGTGATGGATATGAAAGCAGGGTTGCTGAGCCCTTTCAGATTAGGATAAATCTAGATTCCCTGTGAAGATGTATGTCACCTTTTATAGGATGTTTATTGATCTGTATTTATCTTTGTCGAGGACTCAGCTAAACATGGCTTCAACTACAACTGAGGATTCAGATGAATTGATTAGAAATGTATCCAGATGAAGCTGTTCATTTTGCCTGGTTTTGTCTGCATGCCTGTCACACAGAACAGTGGCAGCTGGATCTCGAGATGATTCTATTTTGGCAGATTTTCAAGACAGTTTCTGTGTTTTGCCTACCTGATTTGCCTTCTGTTGAATCTGATGACATTTGTTAGTGTGCAGCTGGGGGGAATTTTAAAAAGTGCACATTGCAAGTACATGTGGATCAGTGAGTATTCTGTGCTTGGCTATAGAGCTGAAGATTGCTGCTATGGATAGAACAGGCTCAAAAATACAATAATTTTATTCATAGCAGGATGATATTTATGCTTTGATTATCTGATTTCTAGGTTCCACCACCTGCTGGCTTTTAGGTCTAAAACCCCTCTCCAGGCAAAAAAAAAGTTCAAAGAAGATGGAATTAATCATTGTAACAAATCACAGTAAGCAACAAAGGGATTTTAACTACTTCCAAGTAAGTTCAGCAATGTTCAACAGCCCATTTAATGGCACAAGACATTTGCCATCATAGAGGATTTCCTGTTCTGCAGACATAAATCTCTGTTTGCATGCAAAGCAACAAGCTAAAAAGCTCTTCAGATCATTTTGCTTTAAGCACATGTTGGCAAGTGCATTAGAAGTGTCATGCGCGCAAAGACTAAGACAGTTTAGAAGAAAATATTTTTGACCTATTACCTTACAGTTTTGTGTGACTTGGAGGTTTTCTCCTGGAAATAATAGTGGTAGTCATATTTTGATAAGCTTGAAAGGGATTCAACATTCACCTTTTCATCATCTTTGTGTTCTTCTCTCAGTCTACTGTCCTTCCTAAAAGATAAAGCTACAAAATTGTGTCTTATCCCCTAGTTGTGCCATTGCTTGGATAAGAAAGAGTAATGGACATAAATGTCCCTCCTGCTAGGCAGCCACTTCAGAGTAATTTGGGCTTCAGATTTACTCTATGCAACCAAATGATTAAATTATGACTGAGACATTCTGTTGCAAGACAGAGCAGCACCCTCAAGGCTTCAGGCTGATACATTTACCATAGAAACGCAGAGAGAGAAAAATATTTGTTTCATTAAAATTAAGACTGTTTTTCACCATGACATAACCTTAAAATGGAGAAATTTGCTCGTTAAAATAGAATAATTTAAGAACAGTTAGTTCCACAGCATGACGCACCCCACAATATTATGCCAAATTACAGGTTAAGCAATTGAAATGGCTTAAAAAAGCTTTTGCATAAAGATTAATTCCTGACTTTCCTTGTCTTCATTCAGAAGCTCTGAAAGGTTACAGCTGGGTCTAACAAAGCCCTTAGATGCAGGATAATACAAATGAAATATAATAGCTAAGATAGTGTGATAAGAAGATACTGTCCCAAAACTGGCTTCTTTTTTTTTTAACCTACAAAAATTGAATTGAACTGCAATTGAATTGATCTCAGAATTAAAAAGATAAATTTGAAAGTGTTCAGTGGACCTGCAGCCCAGTGTGAGATAGAAGTATTTTAATATTCATAAGGAAACACTGAAAGCAGAGTCTACCAATTTCAAAGCCTTTCTTTTTCCATCCAACAGTGATCCTTATGCTCACTGAATCTGGAGGAACAGAGTGGGTCTCCTAAGGTTTTCAGGGCAATGAGTGTGGTGCCATTCTGATATTAAATGAGCCATCCCACAATCTAACAGATTCATAAGGAATTCTCACGGGAGAGGATCTGAGAGCTGTGGGATGATGAGCGCTGAAGGACGCTGGGAGAGGCGCTCGCTCACGCAGCCTCAGCAGATGGGTGAGTACTGAGATACAGATCAGCTGAGGCTGGCTGCTCCTCCTTCTCTCCTGCTGTTTTTACTGACCTGGAGTTCCTCTGAGCAATAAAGAGGCTGAAATCCTGGAAATGAGCTGGGGGTCAGTAGCACCATGTGATCTCTAGGTTCTTCAGGCCCCATCAGTGAATGGCCTGTAGACCATGGCTTGGGACTTGCAAGGGAACTGAAGGGAAAGAAGGCCAAAATTTTGATTATACAAAAAATTGCACCACTTTCAAAAATTCAGTTTAACATGGATGTCTTTAAAACAGTGCAAACATCTTAATTAGATGTACATAAACTAATCCTTTGCTTAAATCAGTTTATAGTGATTCATCAATGCTAGCTAAAAGCAGTGCATATAAGGATTACACTGGTTTAAATGTCTACAATATAGGTGTGCACTGGTTTACTGACATTGATTTGATATAGATTTGATTATGTAAATGCAACTTTCCCTAATTTCATTGGTTTATTGATATGGTAGTTAATTAAGTAGGAGAGTCATGTAGAAAGAAGGATCTTGTTTAAGAGTAAAAAAGGGTTAATGAATAATTTAATATTTATTCTGTTTATAGATATTTGATAAAAACACTGACTATTTTGATTTTGCATCCTCTTTTTTTTATAAATCTAATTAAATTATTTTCATGCCAATTAGACAGATTATACTAATATTAAAGTGCAGGCCTTTGTGCCTTTTTGTCTAGGTGGTAAATCTGAGAGAGCTGTTGTGGCATAAATTCCTACAGGTGGAAACCAGAGGTAGTTAAGGTCAGTCTGACTCAAGTCAAAAGACTGTCACTGTCCTGAGAAGCTCATGGTGTGAGTGCAAGGCAAGGCAGATACAGTCAGATGGTGGAGCCCACACAAATCACTGCATGGTATCTGTCAGTAGGATTTGCTGCTGATCTCAACCACAGTCTAACAATTACCATATTTTGCATAAATACCACGATAAGGAAGAGTTTAAAGACTAGAAGAGTCTAACAACATGTCAGTGCAGACACTTTTTTGTTGGAGAGGGAAATCCTGGAATGAGTGCTGATTTTACAATTTGCTGTGCTTTTATATTGAGCATGAAACATTAGTATGAGGGTGGTTAGCCTGAACATTTAAGACAGACAGAACACATTCAATGCAAGTGGAAAATGGGAAAAAGTGGAGGAGAAAATATTGGATCAAAGTAATGGACAAGGACCTCTGGCTCTCTAGGAACATGCTGGGTTAATAAGAATCAGGAGGACACTAAAAGGATGTTGCAGCGATACAATTGAAGGGGAATGAGAATTTCAGCAGCATTGCATTACAAGGAGATACCATGGAAAAACAAAGTACATGACTTGGCCACACACAAGAAACAAGAATATGAAGAGAGATATATGCAGAACAGAATGCACAGACAGCAGCAGAGAGGACTGAACAAAGGCTAACATGGCAATAATTAAAACAAAGCAAAGGAGACTATCCAAAGAGTTTAGGAGCTCTACTTTTTTAAACTCAGTTGACTTTGAAATGGTAGATAAAGAGGTGTAGAGGCAAGGTGGCTGTGGTTGTGAGGTTGGCAGACTGAGACAAGAGATTCTGACCTGTGAATTGCCCTCAGTCATGTGATTTATGGATGGCTTATAGGTCAAGGAAGTTCAAGATGAAGCATTGACCAAACCTTTGTCTAAAACGAGGTAGTTAGAAACTCTGTGGAAAATCATTCCATTAAGTGCAAGGCAGGGGAGTATCCAAGACACAATTAGAAGAAAAGAGTTCTGGGTAGATTGGCCAGATATAGGTGAGTGTATTTTGAGAGGCAGGGAAGAGTGAAGGTCCATTCTAAGTGGGGTTACTGTACATCTTTCTGCAGGGAGAGGAAGAGCCAGGAAACTGTGAGAAGAGGATTGATGAGATGGATGGAAGGGCTGGAAGGGAGATGAAACACTCCTGTGTTTTGGAAGACAAGAGGTTACAGAGGAGGAGGCAGAAGGGAAGGTTAGATGGTTGAAAAGCTGCTCTGTTTTTACCTCCAAGGAGGCTGGACTGAGATGGTGAATGGCAAGACAAAGGGAGGGTCCGAGAGGTGGGTCATGGTGAAGGAGCAACTGGCATTGTGCACCATCCAGTCAAGTTGAGTAGGGGAGTAACCTAGATGGGAAGATCACTGACATTAAGAGGAGGAGATATGGGAGAATTTGGGAGAGGGATGTGCCACCTAAAAGGGAGTTTGGAGGGAGGGGGCAAAGCAAGAGTATGAGCAGTAGCCAGGAGCAGTAAGTGGCCATGGGATGGGGTATTAGATCTGGACTTAAGACAAGTGGGGGGAAAAGGGCACAAATAGATACTATGAATTTGCAGTGGTGGCAGGGAAGGGAGACAATG
The DNA here is from genome assembly GCA_024865655.1 of Emberiza elegans. Classification (NCBI taxonomy): domain Eukaryota; kingdom Metazoa; phylum Chordata; class Aves; order Passeriformes; family Fringillidae; genus Emberiza; species Emberiza elegans. Next base: position 56,567,728 of record JALJVW010000206.1, read on the forward strand.
TCTAGAGAAAAGCACACGACGGGTTTGTGGGAATTGCTTGTGCATCAGGACAAGAGGAGACTCTGCCAAAAGGAAGACTGGCATATAGACAAGGCTGGGAGAAAAGCAGTCACAAATTTGAAGCTGGTGTCTTGTGGCCATGGATCTTTCCTCTTCCCTGCCTGTGTGGAAATGCAAACCCTGTGTGATTCAATTACTTCAGATTTCCTTGATTTGGAGGCAGTTTCCTCTTCCCCAGCAACAGTGTGCACAGTCATCCCTCTAATTGCAGCAGGAACACTGTCATACTCGGCAGACACAGAGCTTGCAAGCTTTCAAAACATGATGGTGCTCTGGGATCAAAGCTTGCAAGGGTCCTTTTTAATTAGTATCACTTCATATTTTGTGGGTCTGCCTCCACATCTCTAGCTTTATCCTGTTGAAAATAAACACCCTGGAAACCTGAATTAGGTGTAAACATGATTATGTGAAACAAAAGGTTTGAGAGGTGTGAACTGCTTTATGCCTCCAGGAGTGGTGAAGCCTGACACTTAAAATAATTATTTTAAAGTCATCATTGTATGGTTCACAGCTGATTTTAGCTGAAAGCTCAGGTTGGGAGTTTCATGCTGCCATCCCAGGAGACAAAGCCCTATATTTAATGCCCCCAGCTCCAATGTCACAACCCACTTCTTCCCAATCACTCCTGTATATACAATCTATCTTGGTGCTTGTGGTGCCCTGAAAATGGTCCCTGGCTGTGGCTGTCTCCTGAACTGGGGTCAGATCTGGACCCAGGGGAGGGGACAGAGCAGATCAATGTAACCTGCTGCCAAGCCATGGGGAGTGGCTTGTTTGTTTTCAATGGGAGTTTCATTTTCCTTCTTTGCTCCTTTTTCCTCCTTGTGTTTAAACATTATTTTTCAAATGTGCTTCTGTTGAAGCTATATTTAGGGCTTGTTTTCTAATTTGGCACTTCTTAGGTTCTCTCACATAGATCTTCTTGGGATTTTTTTATTTTTATTTTAAGCAAGTGATACCTTTAAACGTGTAAATATCCGGCCTAATTGGAATGCCTAAACAGTCACTTCCCAAACTGCCAAGATGTTAAAATCTGTTGATGTGTGCAGTCCTGAAGTTACCATGGCAACCCCATCCATTGCTAGAGAGACATGCTAGATCCCCTTCAGCTTGTGGAGGGCATCCCTCAGTCCCAAACTTTAGGCAGCGTGTTTATTTCCAGCTCCTGAGCAGCTTGCTGGGCTATAGCAGCATCCTGATGGTGAGTGGGAAAGGGGAGGGAGCCGTGGCCTGCTCCCAGGTGGTGAAGGCCCCTCATATGCCCAAGTTTTGCTGCACAGGAGGCTCAGTCTAAGCAGCCCAAGGGTTGCCCATCATTGATCATCATCCTGGCTGAGGCAGGACACAAGCAGGAGTCTTGTGGGATAATGAGATATGTCTGACTTTTTGTGGCAAATGGATGAGAACCACCTCGAGAAACTGATAAAATGTTTTAGTGGGTGCTGGCTTACTCTCACTGTGCAATGGTGAGAGTCTCAAATCACAGCCCAGGTGGGTCTGGGCCAATCACCCCCATTGCTGCTGGGCAGCTGCCAAGGAGCACCTCCAGTATGGAGGGGTGATCCTCTGAGAAACCTGAGTACAATGTGGGAGAGGCACAGAGAGACACATTCATTGCTTCTTTTTGTCCTTCAATTTGTTCTCTGAGACAACTTCTTTTGGAGCAACTTCCACAAGCTTGTTTTGTTCTTTGCCCCACAAACTGCAGTTATATGCTACCGTCAAGGTAAGCGTGTGGAGTCTGCATTTTTTCCTTTTGTGGTAAATCATTATGTGAGTAACATAAAGTTTGCAGTTCCTTTTTCACATCATTTTGTCCTTCTTTCGTCTAAGGGTTTCTAGCCCTGAAGGGTCCACAAAACTTTTGCAAGAAGACTTTTGAAGAGAGGCTTGAGCATGTGCTGAGAGTTTCCTGCACTGAGGCTTCCATCGAAAATACCCAAGGATGGACTCAATGTTTGCTGCAGCTTCCTGGGTATAAGAAATTGTTTTCATTTTACATTTGAACTAAATCCAAGAAAAACAATGTGACTGTGCAGAAAGGTTTGCCTTTTGTCTTGCTGCTTCTGTGAAACCTGCCTGGGCTTTCCATTAGGAGTGAACAGCTTTTATGATTGCAGTGTCTAACATGGGACAAAATACTTAAGAACTTTGTGCTTTTAATAGCTTTGGTATTCTTACCATCTCTGACAATTGCAATCTGTGTAACCATCAGGTTTATTTTTACATCTATAAATATTTATTTATATATATGTGTACATATATGTGCATCCATCCCTTCATTTTCACAGCTGGACAGATAGAGTATCAGTCATCGTGAAAGTATGCTCCTGCAACACTCTTCTCCTGTTTAATAACCTCTCAAGATCAATTTACTCACATCAGCATTTTCAAAAACCATGTCAAAAAGTCTCCTTATAAACTCATGTATTGCTTAAAATTAATAAATATATGTTTAGAAAATAAAAAGCAGACTGGGTTTGAAGTTCGAGTTTGATTTCTGCTATTTAAAAGAATTCAACTGTACTTTGACCTTTTCAGATTTGCACGAGCCAAGTTTAACTCTGCAAGAATGAGGATTAGAAATTAAAAATTACTGATATTCTTGTGAAAAAGAATTATTCCAGCCACAAGGGCTAGAAGCCATTTGTTTCTGTTCATTGTGGCAGCTCCTGACACAATGTTGAGGTGCCAGTGATCCAGGGTCCAGCTGAACAGGAGAACTGCAACCCCTTCAGCATCTCAGCACCTTGGGGGGCTGCTTTCTTCATAATCTCTGTACCAGGGCATTTCTGTTAGTCTAGTTTATGCCGTGTTTACTACACAAAACTCAACAATGCTCTGCAATAGTAAACTTTTGTTAAGGATTATGTCAGGTTCTTAACAGATGAGCTGTCTTTTACCATGGCCACATCAATATACACTGGTAGTGTAAGGAGGAGCACTGTCCCTTGCAGCCTGGCCAGCTCTGCTCTGCCTTTTCACTCCTGCACCAAGGGAGAAATCTGTGCTGGGTTTCACAGAACTTTCTTGGTTGCTGTGAAAGCATTGTCTAAGGTTTATAAGATAAAAGAACTTTTTTCTTCATGGGGTGGTGGGTTGGCCACTTAATTTTGCCTTCCCCTCCAGCAAAGCTCCCTCTTGTTTCTGTCTTCTGGGTGTTTTATCACAGGGATGTCTTCTCAGGTCCTGTAGTCTTAATAAGCATTAAGCAATATTTAAACAAACATTTTGTTCAAAATTCACTAAAGATGCTGTGTCAGCTGGGAAATGTAGTGCACACTTTTCTAAAGATGATCCTAAAAATTCCACCTGCCCCCTAGGGTAATGCTTCCAGAGTAACAGGGAGGCCTCAAGGGCAGGACATGGGATGCTTTATTCCCCTCTAGTCCCAAACACCTGTTCTTACTTTATTCAGGGTCAGACCTGTGGTTCCCAGCTGCTGCAAATCAGAATAGTTTGGAAGACTTTCAGCTAATGAAGGGAAAATAATCAGCTGTAATCCAATTACAGAAGAAAGAGATGAAAAGAGCAGGGAGGTTTCCTGCCCCCTACACTAGGAATGATAATTTTAACTATACTTTTAATCCTAAATATTTTAGCAAATGAGCTGCATGAGGTCATCATGCTGCTGACTCTTCCCCATTCTAGTCAGTTTATTGCCTGCACAGCCATGCAAAGCATCCCCCTCTAAAATGGACATCTCTGTTCTGAAAGGAGCTCTTCTTTGTCCTCTCTTTTTCAACTTGATACAGGCAGCCTGGGAAAAAGAAACTTTACTGCGAGCTGTCTCACTTTTATGAAAAGAAAGAGACATGGCTTCTCCATTTCTTGTGTCTTTTCCTTGAGCTCCATTAGCAAGAAGGATTGCACAGATATCTGAGCCCAAACAAGACTACAGACAGTTTTATTTGTCCACCAATTACCTCCCATTTGTCATTAATTAGGGCAGGGGAGGACAAGCCAGTTTATTTTTTATTCTAGCCCTGTTACTTTCCTGAAGATTTTCACTTTGGGGGAGATGGAGCATGTTTTCCCTGAATACAAGTTTCAAACACAAAAAGGAGAAGAGAGTGCCCTTCAAAACTCTGGGGATATATGTCAGACATGCTTTGAGGTTACCATACATCCTTTTCAATCCCATGAGGGTTCCAACAGCCCTGGGGTCCTGCAGTCCCGGGGGAGGTCAAACCTGGTGCAGCTCTTTTGAGCAGAGCTGTGCTTGTGCCTCTCTACCATATAAATGGACAACTCTGCCACAGGCAGGCGTGTGGGCAACACCAGGCAACAGAGTTCTGTGTGACCTGAGGCTCAGCCCTGCCTTTCCCTTTTTGGGTTTCTTCACCCATCTCTTTGGGTGCTGAGTTTGCCAAGGCAGAGGCTCCTGTTCCAAGCCCATGGAGTGCTCTCTACAGAGGTGGCTTAGTACAGCAAGGAAAAATTATTGTAGTGGAGAAGGAGCAACCGCAAGCCCAGTCAGAAAGAAAACTACTTAGTTTCCTTTGGAAAAAAGCCCCACAACATCAAAGGATTTTAATAGTGTTTAAGTAATGCTTTTTAAAATGTGAAGATACTTGTTTTCTCAGTCATTTGTAACAAAACCTATTACATGTACGACAGTGCAATCCATCATAAACACAATGAAACATGTAAGGTGGGAGGAGGAACTCATGACATGTTTTTAATAGACATTTCTTCCCTTCCCCCTCCAAAATGAAGGTTTTTGTTGTGACTTTCACTTAAAATGGGGAAAGAGGAGAGGGAGGGGAGTATGTTTTGAATTCACTGGAGAAGAAGGAAGATTTGTTTTATTTTATTTTAGTAGCTCCAGGCTGCCTTTGAGTAACTAGGTATTACAGTCCTGGTGCATCTCTAATTAATAAGATCAACTGCCCCTGAATTTTCTTTTACAAACTAATTTAGATATGTCAAGGCTGCAATTATTTTGAGAAAGATCTGACTCCTTGCTTATTCATCTTTCCTCCTACTCCATGAGAAAATAAAACCATCAGCTTAAATGCCCTTTGAAGTCTGTTTTAGGTACTTGATTGAAAATTAAACACTGCCTTGCCACTGTTAAAAGCGGTCAAGGTTCCCATTCTTTTTTCTTTTTCCCTCACCACCACCCTACAATTTGCAAAGGATAATGAACCTTGGGATCTGGCTTAGTTCCAGATACAGCCTGGCACTGCTGTGGCCATCTGGGCCCCTACCCCCATGTGTGATGGATGTCACGGGTGAGATGGCGGCACCACCGGGGTCAGTGGCAAAGCGCCTGGCGTGGGAAGGGCCTGACCCTGCAAGGTGCCGAGCGTCCTCTGGCTCCAGCTGACTTCTCAACCCCATGCAATCAAGCTCTCCCTTAGTCCCAGAGAGCCCTTGGATTTGTGGGGAATGGTTCTGAAAACTCGTAAAGATCAAACCGTTTATTGGGGTGAGTGGTTCACTTTTATTTGGCAGTGTTTGTGGAGCCCAGGCACTGGGCTTGGGTTATAAAAGTTATTGCATGTCAGGTACCTCCCAAAATCCTGCTCCAGTAATCCCTTCTTCTTTCTGGAAGCCTCCAGAAAGAAAGAAATTAGGCAGGGGAGAGGAGAATGAGGGAGAATTTGAGCTCCCACTTGTTAAATCCTATCAGTCAAGCTTTCATCTCTTGACAGAGGCTGTTCATCTGGAATAGTCCCCTCGGGATGCTGAAATAAAAGGCTGAAACAGCAAGCCTAGCCTGGGCTATGCATTTCTTTCTTGTAGCAATAGTGCAACAAGGCACAGCAGCAGTTCCCCAACCAACACAAGAACTGGATCCACCAGCAGAAGGAAAAGCTAACCATGCCTGGGTTTAACAAGAAGATCAAGTTTTTGTTACAGAAGAAGTTGACCCCTTTAAATGAAGAAAAGCAGCCTGGTTGTGGTTTTGTTTTGGTTACTCAGGCTGGGTTTCCTATACAGGCAGCATGACTTCACAGTGACCTGCCTGCCACAGAGGAGAAATGTTTTCCCCCTTCCTCCCTCCCCCTCCTCTTCCCTACCAAATTCAAGCAGGATCAGCAAAAAGCCTGGCAGGAGGGACACTAGCAGGCAGGCAATTCTCTGACACCCCACTGAGCATCCTCCACCCTAACCCCTGCATGGTGTGGTTTACAACTTAGACTTTATTATCTGCTGACAAACGAAGACTTTTCTGGAAAGCAAGCTTTATTTTCCCAGAAGCTGACAGAGCCTGACCAGAGCATAGCAAGCTCTCAGAAGAGCTTTAGCCGTGCCAATTCATGTATTGAGAGGTCTCAAGCTAGCATTACATCCTAGGTGATCGTAAATGCCGTCTGTCTGGAGGGGTGAGAGGGGAATTTCTAGCCCAGTCCTGTCTAGACCAGGGTTTCTCATGGGGACAAAGTCACAAAGGGGACACTGTGAAAGTGCTCTACATGGCTGTGCCATTGTGGGGGCATTTTGGACACATCTAAAGTGTAAACCTGGCATCTGGCCCTCGTTAGGCTTGCTGGAAATAACTGGAGAGCTGCCTTTCAGTGGTCTCTGAGAAGCTCATAACCTGAAGGCATGTGGGCTTCTGGTAGCCATATACTAAAAAACACTCACTTTTGGGTTTTTTTTCTTTAGACCTGAATTTTCAAGACTGCATTAAGGTGAAGAACAAGGACGTAGCTGTAAGAAAAACACGGTTTTTCTCTTCAGTCCCAGACTGATGTTTTACCTGTGTCCAGCTCCACATAAGAAAGTGGGAGAAATAGATAAGAAATTAATATGATATACATGTATTTTTGCATAGCCGTGTATACAATGTGACATCCATACCCGTTTGAAACTGAGTTAAATGTCAGATGTGCTGTAAGATGTGTTACTGATGCAGAGGGCACAGTGAGCAGTTTCCTAAACCCTGATCATAGCAACCACTCACTATGTGGAGAAACTTAACATTGAAAGCATGCTGACAGTGCCTGGGAGACTAAACAGTAAAGCCCTTGTAGGACACTGCTGCACATTTATTTGTCAAGTCTTTCTGCCATCATCATCATCATTAACTTTTGCTTGAAATGTTGTCCCTTCGTGCTCTGTATTTTGAACAAATGACATGAGAGTATCAATTGTGGTTTTTCATGATCACATTTTATAGCTGAAATTGTATTTTAAGTACTAAAGGGATCAGACCAGGAAAATGTTAGTATGGAATGTGTGAAGACCACCGTCAGGCATCTCTACCCTCCCACTGCACCCTTTCATGCTCTAACTCTAGTCTGGCCTCTTGCAAAGTACTGCAATATCATGTTTCCTCAAAGTCAAAGTTTTGCCAAATGAAACACAAGCCTCTTTAGATCCATTTTCACCAGTATTTGTTTCCAATTATAAAAACATGGCTACTCTATTGAACATACTCCCTGTCATTGTTTCTCAGTGAAGTTAACAATTTTAAGTCTGTATGTGAGTAGGAAATGATAACTTATTTATGAATGGTTTTCAGTGGGAAAAATACAGCAACTTCCTGGTATTTTGAAATGTTATCTGCCCCCTCCCTCCTCTTTCTGATGATGATTTTAGGAACTTAAACCCTAACAATGTGGCATTTTCTTATCTGTGCATGTGGTGGTTTGCCTGTCAGATGGTTACAGAACAGGATCTCTCACAAGGACAGACTGCTGACACAGACCTGCCCATGCTAGAACAAAAGTGACCTTGCAGTTTATATTCCAGAGCTTATTTTCAGTCATTTGAATCTTTCAGTAAATATTTTCCATTTTTACAGAAACTTCTCTGTTTTGACCCAAAACATTCTGCGTTTTGCTAAGCCAAGTATTGTAAGCCTGTGCTTGCCTCCTTCAAGCAAAAAGTGTGTTCCAAGCCTTGTGCAGAGGGTCCTCATGAACATCACTTTATTTTTACTGCAGTTGGGTACAACACCCCCGATCACACCCCTGCTTGGAGAAACAAGCTCTCCATACTTCTTATGTGCCTAAAAATAATCCAGAATTAAATACATATTGGTGCATTTCTGTAATCTGTGTCTTAGGCTGTTATGTATATTATCTTTGTACATCAGACTGCACAAGTTATTTTTAAGTCCAAATTTTCTTCACTTTATCCCATTCCAAAAACAATAAACAAAGCTCACAAGAAAAAGGAATAATAACATATAACTTCCCTGTAAACACATGGCTATCCCTCCAGCAGAATTCCTGTACTGCCTAGCAGCCTCTGCAGATCTCACCTCCTCTTGCAGGTCTCAGTGCTCCATTAGACTGAGGGTTTATGCCAGTAGGAACCACTGGGTATTTATAGTGTTGTTCTGCACTACCTTGTACAAGGCTTTCTTTGGATAAAAGTTCATCTAAACCCACTGAGACACTTTACACCCACGCAGCCCAGCTAAGGTCACAGCCACGCTGCATAGGGTGCCCATACAATGGATGTGATGTTCCTGCTGCCAGCCCTCACCTCTCAGGGCTGGTACTGGAAACCCCAGGTGGAGGCGTGTGGGACCTTTCACCTCGAGAAACAAACAAAAAATTTCTATCTCTTGCAGTTCTGGGAAAGAAATGGGGGCACACCACAGGCCCACTGCAGCAGAGTAGCCAAGCACCCAGGAAGAGCCCAGCAAGCCACACCACCTTTCCATCTCATCCAGGAAAGGTGCATTTTTGAAGCTGTATTTAGCAGATGTTGGCTACAGCACTGCAGCAAGATGCACACTGGACAAAAATAGCTGCGATCATATTTCCTTCTGTTGGCCTTGTAGGCTGGGGGATGTGGGAAGATTTCTCTCTCTGCTGGGGTCACAGCAGGGCAATATTTGTTGTCTTCTGCCTACTGTCATGTGCCCCATAAAGCCCAAAAGAGGCCTTCTCGCTATTGAAAGAAGTACTTGGCATATTTGGAGCACATGCTGACACCAGTTGCTTTTCAAAGGCTCTGTAAATTCCAGCTCACTCTTCTATCCAATTTTCCATTCAGAGACACAGCAAGGGGCATTTGGCAGACCATGAAATAAAACTGCACGTGCTGTAATCCTTTTTAGGGTGAGGCTCAAGCTCTTGCTCCCTCTCCTCCCTCCCTCTCCTTTTCATTCCCAGTCTCTTTCTATACAAGTGTGACCAACTACAGGAGCACCTTGCTTGGATTAGACAAGGTCATGGAAAATGCTTGGAAAATCTAGGGCTTGTTATGAGCTCAGCAAGCAGTGATACTGACCTTACCAGTTTTAATAGCACAGGGGTTTAATTCCACCCTATGAGCTGTCTTTTGTTTTCTCCCCCTCCTTCTGCTGCTAGCCAAGGTTAACTCTTTGCAGGCCTGGGAAAGGCTGCTTTGTCAGCCATAACAGAGTAATGCACAGTGCCTAAATCACTTGTACTGTACCTGTGAACAGGCAAAACTGGCAGTTCTCAGATGTGTGACTGAGCCCAGAGGGGTTTGCAGCAGATGTGCCAACACCTTCAGTGTATTCCTGGATTAATTTGATATTCCTTCTCAGCACTGAAGGATCCTGCTGCTCCACTCAGAGTATAAACCATGAGAGTATAAAGGAAATTCTTCAGTCTCAGTGTCTATCAGGTCTTAGTCTGCAAGGGGACCTTTAGAGTGTACCAGTGCAAAAGTGATGCAGAACAAGGCAGTGGAAGTGAACCTTAGGAAAATCAAAAGGATGGGGGAGAGACTTCATGCCAATAACTCGTGAGCTTTAGGGACCAAACCTACTTAGTTAGTTTAAAATTGGCTTTGTTCCATTGACTTGGTTTCTCAGTTATATGTAGCTTTGTGTGTTTCCAGATCATTTTATTTCAGGCCTCTAAGGAGGAAAAAAAAAAAAAAAGTCCAAAAAAGTCCATCTGATGTCCCAGTGTCTATTTTCCTGAGCAAGGTTGCTGTTCCAAGCATCTCATGGGTCAGTAGTGCTGGCTGTCAGTTTGCTCCCTCTTCTCCTCCTCTCCCCTCCCACCAGCCTCCAGCCACTTGGTCTTATTCCCCTTCTCAGTTAAAACACAGGCAAAATGGGTGCTGAAGGCACCAGCCAGTCAGTGGGAGAAGGGAAGGAGAGGAGGGGTTGGAGAGGGGGAACCTGTGTTGGACTGGTTAGGTGTTGTGTTGGGTCATCCCAATGGAGCCATCTCCTGTGACATTAATGATTTATCACTGGAGAATCGTTTGTGTTCATTGAGCCTACCCACCAGTGAAGTGGCTGTTGTGAAGCCATGTGTTGCCACAGTGATGAAGAAAGTCCTTTTCCCACAGAGCTGACATCAGGAGATGAGAGGTGGCCACAGGCTCACTGATGGGTAGAAATCATCTGTGGGGGAAGCAGCTGCCAAGGAATGCACTGTAACATGACTATGGTAGCCAGGAGCTGAAGGCACAGATCAAAAGAAAATGGAGAAATGCCTGTGAGGAAAGGGAAGACTCAGGAGGGAAGGATGAATTATTTACATTAACACCAACCAAGCAGTATTCAAAGGGGCACTTTTATTTTGAGTAAGTAGTTTTCCAGTATATGACTCTGGCATGACTTCCTAGCCTTATTTCTCTAAATTGAATTTTAAAAAAAATCCATTCTCAATTTGCTTTCGGCAACTTGGAGACAATTCATATCTAGATGCAAACCTCATGTCTCAGTCCAGTCCTTTCTGCCTCTCTCTCCACTTATTTAGTTTCCAGTTTAGAGCTTTCAGGGTAAGGGATAAAGCAAAGTTGTTTTGTTAACCTAGGCCCATTTCAGCTGCCTTCTGGTAGAATAGTCTTCAAATACATGTTTGTACATATTTGTATGCCAGTACTGCTTTGGTTTAGAAACTTACAGAAATAGGTTATCAAATATGAATACATTAATGAATATAAACTGTATTTCTCCACATACCTCTGGACCAGTCTCTTTTTACTGAGCGGAGATACAGTTTTTAGTTGCCTTGGGTTTTAAACCAGTGACATCAAAGAAGAGGAAAAGCAACAGTGATGGGCACCAAAGTGTGTTTACTAAATGTCTTTGGAGCTGCTGAAAATCCATGCCTACTACTGTCTCCTGTAATTCAGAGGAGCTGTGTGGAAAGGGAAAGCAACAAATGCTGATGTCAGCAAATTCGATACAAATTTGGGCAAAGGATCAAAGATTCTAGTTTTTATGGAAACCAGTTCATCAATCCTTATCTTTCATGCAGCAGATCTTTTTCTCCCTGACCCCCTCCTTTCTTCTTCTTCTTCTTCTTTTTTGGTAATTCTTGTTTCAAACATGAAATGGGGAAAAAAAGCTTTACCACTAACCAGAGACTGATTTCCACCAGCATGTGAAGGTTTCTTTGCCTTGGTCTTTTCTAACAACCAGTAAATATCTAAACACATCGTTGTGCCAGACAAAAGAAGAAAGTAATAATGCTGTATAAAATCAGCCTGGGCAGCTAGCTAAAGTGTTGGCTTTAGTTTAGTTCAGAATTAAAGGAATCAAATCCAGTTCTGTGCAGGTATTTACTGTTAAGTGGCCTACTTCAGATTTTAATGATCTCTTGAGACCCTGGCCTGACCCAAAATGTTGTTACAACTTGGCCCACCCCAGTATAATAAACTAAAATCTTGTCACATGGTGCCCCTCATCCAGTAGATATGTCCTAAGAACAGTATTAAGTACTATGCCTAAAAACAGGCTGAGTAAATGCCAGTTTACAAGGGATTCATGGTCAAGGTGCTGAGTGAATTGCTGGCTGTAAAGGCATGCCTCAAACAAAAAGAAATGAAAAGAAACCTTGCTAGGCTCCCTTAGGGACAATCGTGGCAGCCTCCCCTCTGCATAATCAACAGCTGCAGAAGCAAAAGTGTTGTTCATCTGTTTTCCTGCCAAGTGGAAAATATATACTATATGCATCATGGAGATGGAGAAGGGTTATAACAACACTATAGATGGAAAACATTTATAAATGGCTAGTTGGATGCTACTTTTCAGGAAAAGAACCAGAGAAGTAAGAAATTGTTGCAGAAAATGCCAAAATATGCTTTTAAAATGGAGGAGTAATGAATACACTCTCTTGTGTCTATACATTATGAATGCAGAATTAATTTATATTGCATTCAGCAACGTTATACTCTACTTCACACTTAATTATATTAGATAAATACCTGGAGTGAGGAACACATTGCTTACACTTGCAGCTAAGAAAGTCTTTTGTCATAAAAATAAGGACTCCATTTTTGCAAGGTGGAGACAGCTTTAAGTGTTTTCATAGTTAACCCAATCTCTACTGCTATTCCAAGTAGGCTATTAACACTCTATGGTCCCGGAGGCTTTTCTGCTTGAAGACCTTACACATCACGTCACATCAGTGAGATCAACAATTTGCTGCACCATTCTTACCCTGGGCAGCTAAGCCAGGTTCAGGATACTGAAATGCATCCTCATTTCAGTAGGTTTCTTGGTCTGCCAAGGTGGAGTGATATCCCAGGTAATGGGAAACCTCCAATAACACCATCAGTGGTGCAGCTCTTAGGTGAGAAATTGAGCAGATGCTTTCACAGGGCCCCTTGCAAGCCATCGTGTCCTCTGACAGTACAGAGTTAACTGCACTTGCAGTATCATTAACCCCACTAATTGTCTAACAAAAAAAGCCCCAAACCAAAGTGCCCTCATGCAACTCAAAAGGCGCTGGTTCTAAATATATTTATTTAATCTTTACAACTGAGTGGATCAGGAACAAATCCTTTCATGCATCTTTATGCCTTATAAAGATGCACAAGGATCATGCATATGCAATTTATTATTCCTTTTTAGGTCACCTCTGGGGGCAAGGGAGTTGAGTCCAGGCATGGCATTCCCTTGTGTTTGGTGTTTTTGACCTGCAAGAGGACTTGGGGTAGGCTCACAAGTGGGAGGGAGGGAAGCCATTGGATGAGAAAGGCATTTTTTAGAGATTTCACTGTGCGCTGTCCCCCAGCTTGGTGAGTGACGTGATGCAGGGCAGGGCTGCCACACCTTTCCATCACTCTGCCACTCTGCTTGAGGAGGGAGGAAAAAAGAAGTGTCTGCAAGCCTTGAGCCAGGAGGCCTGGTTGTGCATCTTTTGTCAAGGTGTGGAACGCACGGCTGCTCCCAAACCCTCTCAGCATGCCTGGCCACACCACTGTTGTGGAAAACTTGGAAACTGCAGAGACTGTTTCTTTCATTGTCCTGCAAAATAGAGCCCATAGGAAGAGGCTGCTGTTTTCCAAAGTGACCCTATTAGGAGCAATTACTAAAAATGGAGGATAAAATTAGCATGTGATAAGGTTCATGTAAATCTCAGATGACTATTTGGAGCTACAACAAAAGAGCTGACCTGATGCATTAAAATAATTTTTTTCCATCAGTAACAGCTAGATTATGGTTTGAATAAAAAATAAAATCACCCTGTGCAAGGCTTAAGTGTGCAGTAAATAGAAACCAGCTTTCCAACCTGAGATGGAAATAATTTTGTTGTGTTCTTGAGCTTGTTGTGTATCTCTGTCATTCCAGCATTGGTGGGATAGGTTTGATCCCACTGACATGGGCTTAGACACCTGGTTTTCTGGGGCCTCTTGGTGACAATTTTCAGTGAAGAGTCTCATTAAAGAGCTCAGAAACTGATACAAAGGTGAGCTGGTGCTTGCCTCTGGCAAGAATCTCTGCTGTAGAAATATTTAGAACTCAGTTTTGATGTGATTTGATATATAACATGCCACTTGATTTGGAACTGCTATCTTTTATATTATTCTATGAACACTCTTAGAATTAATATCCATCAGATTAGTAACTGCCCAGGATAGTACTTAATCCACTTTTAATTTGAATGAGAGGATTAAAAATCTCTAAGTAAATGTTACACGACTGCCCTCTGGGTTTGGTCCCTTTCCCAAGGACATAATTTAGAGTGTTATCAGAAGCTAAAGAGGTCACTGGTAGGACAGCTCTTGTCCATTGGACGACACTGAGTTGGCACACAGAGGTGCCAGGTTTTAAGGGACTGAAAAGAGGGCAGACACTGCTGGAGAATGAATGAATGCATTGAAATGACCCCAACTCAATCTGCAGCTACATCTCTCTGTAGCAGGCACCCTCAGGAGTTTGCTTGCAGCTTTATCCAGACATCCTGCCTGAGAAGTCTACAAACTCAGTAGTCTCTTCATGGGGAAACAAGCTCAGATATCTTATTTTGGGATCAGCAGAAACCCAGCATGGCTGGAGGATAATCACACCAAGGGAACCTGTTTCCTGCCTTTCTCCATACTGCTTCTCTCTCCATTATCTCCTTGAAAACAGCGGTGCGTGTCTCCAAGTATAACCACATGCCATCCTTCTCAGGGAGAAGCTGTTTGCACAAATACTATAGAAGAGAAATACTGGGTTATTCCTCATGCTTGAATGCTCCAGATTTGGAAAGAGATGCTTCACCATCAAGTGGGTCAGAGGTGTCTCCAGGTCTTGGATCCAAATGATAAGGTGGATAGGAAAAGGAAACAGAGGCTTTCACAATACGTGATTTTAATGGATGTTTAGATTGGCTGTAAATCTGCAAGTGCCTGTTTGTTTAGAGTTACCAGGATATGAATCAAAGAAATAAAAATAGCAATGCATTAAGGCTTAGAGAACCTCTTGGGAAGGAGCAAATTAATATTTCTAAATGTAAATATTTTGACCCAACCCATTAATCATGTTCTCATGCTACAGTGGGAGAGAATTGAGTTGGATGTGGAAACTTGCCTTCTGTTTTCTGCAGGAAGGGCACATTGTGCTTCATACACCAGCACCCTGTCTGACTGAGTAAGCAGTGCTATTTTCTTCAAACTTTCCAGTATTATGCCACTGGGTTATTGGGGTTTTTTGTAACAAAAAAATTAAATCAAAACTTATTTTCCCCAGTTTTTCTGTTTGTGATGTGTGGCACAGCCAGCAAATTCCAAGTCTTGGCATTTCTTTTAATATCTTTACTACTATGAAAAATTGCTGGAGACCTTAAGAATACATCTTAATTAAATCAGTGAATTTCCTCATCCTTTTTTCCTCTTTTCCTTATCATTCCCATGGTCTTATGTAGCTCAGATTTTTGAACATGGGTGGTGATGTTTAAAATGTTTAATAGATGACTAACAGATGTCAGGACATTAGTGGCATGTTATATATTATTAAGACACATTGTCATTCAAAGATGTCAACATAGTCTTCTGTCAAGTTTTGAGATACTGTATCATTTTATAGCAGTTGATATCTTTCATTACAACATCCTCCTAAGACATTTGCAAATATAAAACTAATGCTAAATATGTATGCATGTATGAAATGTATTTGCAATGATTTATCAAGTTGTTAGAACCAATGATAATTGGAACAATTATCTCTGCTAACAGATGTACATCCAGAAAGATGATAGCAATGACTTTGTTTGACTATGTCTAGTTTTTCTCAAGAGTGCTGCTAAGCCAGAGGAATCACCCAGGGTTTGTGCAGGGATAGTCCCTAGCCACAGCATTCAAGCACTACAGTAATGGGGAGAGTGCTTTTAGCAGCTCCGTGCCTGCCTCTGGTGCCCTAGGTAGAATTAAGGTCCAGTCTGAGGGTTGTTTTCTCCTGCTTCATCCTTCTTTTGTGAGTAATGATTTGTGATGCCTATAGATCACGTTGGGTAGCACAAGCCTTGAAGCCTTGAAGCACATTCTTGTGTTTACTTTGTGCTGTTAATTAAAGTCTGTAAAATGAATGCATCAGTGTCTGCAGTGGGCTCCTTATTTCTGTGGACCAGTCCAGGCTGTGGGTGATGTCTCTGTGACCCATGTGGCTTTGGCAGTGCATGATAGCAAGAGCTGAAGTGTTTAGACCAAATCATTATTATCAAATGCATTACAGTTTAGACTTAAAATCTGGGTTTGTAAAACAGGCATTACTGTAGTGTGGTGGACCCAATCACTGGAATTTCCTCTTTCCATTGGTCTGAAAAAAGCACAAGCCCATGATACAGAGCCTTTCTTCCTCCATTTCTGCCCTACAGAACAGCTATTGTGAGGAATGTAAAGAGTTTTCTTCCAAGAAAGTAGTCTAAAGAGGTTTATAATACTTGCTGATTTACATTTTTATATGTCCCCAGAGATGCTGTAAAGAACACGTTTTACAAATGCTAGAACAAATAATGGAATTGTGAACAAAAAAAAAAAAGATTTGTGTGTCAGAGCTGCATTCTTTGCCAACCTTTGTCTTGAGGAGAAATTCTGGGAGAAATGAAGAAAAGATTCCTTTTCCTAGGCTTACTTCCAGCCATTTGGCATTTTGACTACATATTAAACCAACCCTCTTTCTGAAAGTTTTGATTTTTACAGAATTTATAGGCCAGGAATAGCAGTAAAAAGGAGAGTAACAGTAGCCATATCTGACAATAAAGTGTTACCAAATTTTTGCCCATTTAATGTCTTTAAAGTCTCTCTAATTTATTTATTTATTTCTTAAGTCTTTCTTGGGTGTCTGTCAATGTATGGAAAGAAGACAAATTTCTGCATTAACCAAATATCTTAATGGAGTATAAAAGATATTTTACTTTCCTTGTCTATCTCTGACTGGCTGTTATCTGACTAACAGTAGGCAACTCTGCCTCCTTCTGCCTTGTTTTTACTCTTTATCAGAGATGCACAAAAGTACTTATTTAACTTACTTTGTACAACCTTAGTTAATCAGCTAAGAGGTTAGTGAACTGTACAATAAATGTCCTGGGACTGAAAACTAGTAAGAGATTCCCATGGATAAAGGATGAGACAGCTGGAGGTCAGGCCACATCATATGAGAAGACAAGAAAAAACCAAGAAAGTTTCAAAATTGGGCTCCTACAGATCATTATCGACCAGTGCAGGTAGTAAAATGTGTCACTTAGCTCCAGTCACTATATCAAATCACATTAATTTTACCACAGCTCTGAAATCTCCTTCCCAGATTGCCTCTCTCTTATACTGTCCCCTGAAGACTTCCCTTGACTTTGAGGTGACATGCTGATTTCCCACTGGAGTCATAATTCAAATGAAATCACGTCATGGTGACACCCGCACAATTATATCATAAATAAAGGCCATGACATGTATTTCTAAAAGCTATTATGAAATATATATAGAGAGAGACATATAATCTGCATTAGATAGTTACTTAAAAGGCATTTTTTTAAAGCTCAATGTAAGTCAACGTAGATTGCACATATTTACTACCGTTCCTTTCTAATCTCAGGGTTTAGCAAACATGAGCCCGAGTCACATCCTCTATTATATAGATAGGAAGACTGAGATATTAAAGGTGACTTTCTCCTGGTCAGAAAGCTGGGGGCATGGGAATTTTTCAACTCTCAGGCTCCTTAACTCCTCTGTCCTTTCTGTTGCGTTGATACATTTCCGTACTTCCTTTTTTAGCTATAGAGCAGAAGTGATCCAGGCAATCCTTTATTAAATCTAGAATCCTACCACTTCTATTCCCACTAGGGCTGTTCTTCAGCTTTTACAAGCATCCTTACTGTCCACTGCCTTCCCAAAAGTAACTGGGCTAATTGAAGGTTTTACTGTATCTGAAGCAGATTCTATTAAAATTAGACATGAAATTGAGTTTGTAGGTATGCAGTTACTGGCATTAATGGGCATTAATTCTGAGGGGCTAGAGGCAGCCAAACCACACCCTGTTCCCAGCTCTGTAAAGAGCAGCATATGACAGAAAAAGAAGGGAAAAAGCACTCGCACAGTTCTTCCCTGGGGAATTAGGAGTCTGCAAGAGACATCAACTGGTCCCAGATCCTCAGGAAATGGCTTGAGCGTCACTTGTTGGCATGTAAATAGTGCAGAATAATCCTGTGCCAGATGCCATCTTTTCCTACTATATCTCAAACAGGAGCTGAGATGCATTAGTGCCATTTGAGGATGGATACCTCTGAAGGAAAAGCCAGCATTTGCACCACCACACAGGCTAGAGACACACAGCAAATGTGGCGTCTTGTGATGATGCGTGTGATGACAACATGGGAGTGGAGCACTAGCTGATCTTGACATTGGAAAATTTGGCCCCCAGACTCACTGTTTTGAAGCCTGTCCTTTTTTCCTAATCTATGTGACTACGTTTTCAAGAGTATTTCATTTCCTAGGCAATCATTATTTCTTTTTTTCTCTATTTCTGAGCAGGGAACAGAAATCAACCAGATTGAAGTTACCATACAAATAAGGGAAAAAAATTACCCACTTTGTGATGACCTGGAGATTCAGTTCCTAACCAGCAAAGGCCAAGAGGAATTGAGATTCTGTGTCTACAGGGTCTTAACAAAGGAGCAAGTGGGGATGTGGAGAACAACATCTGACACTACATGGGCTCACATGAGCCTGGCACATGTTGTGCGTCAGCAGCACTGATGGACAGCACAGGAATTCAGCCTGTTTTGCCTCCACTCCTGCAAGGGTTCAGGCCTACACTTAAGATGCACATAGGAAGAGTAATAAAGCTTGGAGTATGCAAACAACATTATGGAAGAGAGGCCTTTTTTCATCCAGAAACAGCCTTTGCTGCACAATTTTTTTGTGCCTCAGAATATCAAGCAGCAGCAGAGTTAAATGGAATCATATTAATAAGCATGGATAATCTCATCATCCCGGGCGGGCTGACAGCAAAGCAGCTCCAAACACATGCAGCTGAGTGAAATGTTCCTGCAATTAATTGGATTTGATTAAATTTCTCATTTAATGGCTAGAGGAAAAGAAACAGACCAAAGACAGTGAGCAACTTTCTTGCTAACCGGGAGCTTTGAGTAATGGCTGTGGAACGCCAGGTTCCCCCACTGCATCACATGGGGAAAATGTTGCTCTGGACACAGGAGCACAAGAACCCAGTTTCTCACAACCTTTCTCTTTGTCCTGACCTTCTCCTTTCCTGAAAGAGAAGAAGAAAATTTTGACTCTCAAATAGCTGCTCTGATGCTGCTATATTTCCATTTAAAAAAATTTAACCATTTAATTTTTGTTCCCAGGAAAGAGGAAAACCAACTTTAAAGCCTTGAAAGCTAAGGGGAAAGAGAGCTCTCAATCTCCAGCCTGCTTTAGATTATGATCTGTGAACTTAGATGGAGGCACAGAGCTACTGATCCCATCCTTGTCCTTGCTTATATAGGGTTAGGCTCTACTCAGAAACATTGAATCTTGATTAAAATCTCTTACAGCAAGATCCTCAAAAATCCATAAGTAAAACAAGTAGTTGCTTTTACCATCTTGCTGAAATTGTGCCTGAGACATGGAGGCTTACATGGACAAAAATTGGGCCTGGTTTCAGCTTAATTTTTCATTTTGTGATCAAATTATGTTACCTGTTGAAAATTTGATTTATTTTATACAAATAACTTGAGTCCTTTTTAGTGTGTCATTGAAAAAAGAACTAAAAGGGCAAAGGAATTTTCCATGGAAACTGAACATAATTTTACAAATATCCCAGCTGTGACATATGAAACAGCTTTTTCAAAACCCAGTGAAAGCCTTTGTGAGCCCTGTTTTGCATAATTTTCCATTATGGGTAACACCAGTGACATAACAACAATGGGAATTGACTACATCTGCTAGATCACCTGGTTTAGGTAAGATTTGCACATCCTACTGTTTAATGTAAACTTTCTGTCACAGGTATCCTGCCATCTGTCCAAGAAGTAGCAGTTGCTTCTACATGGCTACAGGGAGGCCAGGTCCATGCAGCTTCTGGTGGTGCAGGCATTATGAGGTGAGTACTCTTACTTCCTAAAATATTGGAAAATGTAGTTTATGTTGGACTGATTTACAATACCTGAACAAATTTGAATTAAGAGTGGATCAGTGGGCAGAGGCCACTTGTATGAGGCTCAACGAGACACAGTGCCAGGTCCTGCCCTAACATCACAGCAACACCATGTAACACTACAGGATTGGGGAAGAGGTGCTGGAAAGCTGCCCAGTGGAAAAGGTGAGGTGTTTGTCAACAGAGGGCATAACATGAGCCAGCAGTGTCCAGGCGGCCAAGAAGGCCAATGGCATCCTGGCCTGTATCAGCAATAGTGTGGCCAGCAGGACCAGGACAGTGATTGTCCCCTGTACTTGATGAGGCCACACCTTGAGTGCTGTGTTCAGTTTTGGGCTCCTCACCACAACAAAGATATTGAGGGGCTGGAGTGTGTCCAGAGAAGAGCAACGGAGCTAGGGAAGGGTCTGGAGCACAAGCCTGATGAGGAGCAGCTGAGGAACCTGGGGATGTTTAGCCTGGAGAAAAGGAGAACCAGAGGGGACCTTATCCTTCTCTACAACAACCTGAAAGGAGGGTGTAGTGAGGTAGAAGCTCATCTTTCCTGCTAAGCATCAGGAGACAGGATGAGGAAACAGCCTCAAGTTGCACCAGGGGAGGTTGAGATTGGATATTATGAAAAATTTATTCAGAAAAAAGGTGGTCAAGCACTGGAACGGGCTGCTCAGGGAAGTGGTTGAGTCAGCATCCCTGGAGGTATTTAAGAGACATGTGCATGAGGCATTTAGGAACATGGCAGTGCTGGATTAAAAATTGGAGCTCAACAATCTGAAAGGTTTTTTCCACCTAAATGAGGACCTAAAGGTTTTTTCAACCTAAAGAGGACCTCAGTGGTTCTCTGAGTTGGAGAGAGAAGCAGCATCACAGCTCAGTCTCATGTGCACATACAAACACATGGAGTCAAGTACAGGTACACATGTCTGCATATACATGTGTGAGCACACCCCACCACAGTTCCTTAACTTCAATACATCCTTTTCTCTGGTTTGGGTCACATATACATGGATCATTTCTAAAACAATTGTAGGATGACAGAACTTGCAAATGACAAAAAATCCCCCATGTCTTCTTTTCTTTCCCTCTTGGGTTCTTCTGTGTCCAATAAAGCAAGCCCAAAACACTTACAAAGCTGGCCACCCTGTAACTTACAGTGGTGGTTGTTACAACACTGGTCTAAGTCAGCCCCCACAACTGTGCCTGAGTGAAACTCACAGGGGATCAAGCCACCTGCTCTACCCTTTGGCACAATAACTAGTACTGCACTTTGGAAGGTTTTCAGGCCAAAAGATGGCTTGCTCCTGCACTGGCTCAGTGGGGCTACTGACAAGCACTCCAGGGGATACCCTGGTTACTTCAGCTTCAATCCCCACCATCTCAGCGAGCAGCCTCAGCTGAGGTCTCCTGAAGGACATGCTCATTCCATAATCCTTCTAGGTCCCTGCTTTACTACTTGTCTTTCCTGTCTGGCTGATTTAATAGTAGTCTCAGTACTTTAAGGGTTCACCTTGTTACAACCACCCAGGATGCCAGGCAACATTCAGCCACACCAGCTGCCTCTAGGCCAAAATATGGCAACATCGGCTGCCTGCCGGGTGCTGGTTCACTGGTGGGACTGCTGCTCCTGCATGTCCACCCCCTAAATCTACAGTGAAAGAAATGCCTTCTCTGTCCCTCTTGGCGGTAGGTGGGGGCACTTCACCAGTATGGAGATAGATATTATTCTACCACTGAAATGAACCTAGACTGGAAAGAGCTATGCTGGCAAGGATGTGCCTTTTCTCCCTATAACATTATGGGCAATGCCAGCCCACACAGGCAATATTCTCTAAAAGCATAGTTTAGTGTTCATCTGTTTGTTTTTCTTAATTGCTGTGTAGCAGCTCCCTGTCCATTACAGAAGATACCATTATCCTTTCTTCACAGCCAGGGATTTACAATGCATGGATTTAGAGAGGAATACAGGCCATGCTGAAATCCACAGATGAATTCCCAAGCCTGACCTTAGCAGGGCTGGGATTTCACCTAAAATGACTTGTGTGATGTATCATGCAGAAAGACTGTGGCATGTTACAGGATTAAAGACTGGTTTGGGGAAAATAACCTGTTTAAAACATTCCTCTTTTTAAAAAACATACATGCTATGCAGAAATAAAAAGCTGTTTGGTCTCATCTTAATTTAGGTGCCGATTTGTCAACATATTTCTTCAAGAACAACTAATAATAAAGTGGCTGTTTTGTTATATTTTGCTATAAGATTGTTATTTTTGTTTGAATATGTTTTTCTGAAATCTATGACACGTTGTTGCGAGAAACACCGGAACTCACTCTTGCTTTCCTGAGTGAATGTAGGGACAATTGAGTTGAAAAGGTCAGAACAAATATGTGTTACCTTAGCTTTTCAACATGTAGTACTCAACTTCAGTTGAGTATCCAAAGTGAAATAATTCAGACTTTCTGCACCACAAGAAATTATCATCATTTCTACGCTCCTAATTTGGAGGTGACAAAGTTCCCAATAATACTTTTTTCACCTTCTTCTCCCAAGAAAACGTAATTTCTTTTTTTCAGACAGCTCTGGCAATGTGTGCCCCTATGTGGTGTTTGAAAGATTCATTCTTCCTTTGGCATGGGAAAGATGCCTTTCCTACGTGGTTACTGACTCTGGATTCATGCCTCAAAAGTTGCCTGGCTGGTGCTTGCCCTTCGCAGTGACCCACCCACCAAGCAGAGTGACAGGGATGTGGGCTGGACTCCTTTGGGTAGCTGGCACAGCCAGGCTTGACTGGAAGTAAGGAAGGAAATGCAGCAGGCAGGTCATGTTTCTTGATGAAGAGGTCTGACCATTATTCCTTCAGGGACAAACTCAGGCTAACAACTTATTTCATATCAGTTAGTGCCAATCTGGCATCTGAGGGGCTGTGGGAGCTCTGCAGCTGCGAGCCTGCATCGGATTCAGGCAGCTGACCCCGAGGTGAAAATCTCTCTATCCCATTATACACCTCCTGAGACACCCAGGCCCCATCTACTTTTTCTCTGCTCTCCCTGTCATTTATTTTCATCTCTTGTTTTAATCTCCTTAGCATGTCATGTGTGCCCATCAAAGAGATGTGTTCTGTGCAGCCCAGCAAGCACATTGATGGGGTTCCTTCCTCTCCACATCTGGTATCAGTGGTACTTTTTGGCCACTTGTCAAATATTTCCATAAAGATTATCTTTCAGGGTTTCACATAATCACATTAACTGGGCAGACATTAAATAGAAGTGGGGAAAAAGGTGCTCACGGGGAGTGGGGGAAGAGAGAGTAGTTCTAGGAAATGGTTTGGTTCTTTCATTGCAAGGAAGAGGTGACTGGGGCAGAAGATGATTGCTCCACTTGTTTCCACACTAAGGTTGAGAAATAAAAAAAACAAGGTAAGGATGAGTGACTTTAGCCCTGTTAAAGCTGGGGTGCAAATATTCTGCAGAAATGACCCAGAAATTTTATTTTGCAGGTAAATGGCGGGGGGGGGGAGGGGAAAGCCCTCAGGGTTATGCTACAAGAGTGCAGAGCAGCCAGAAAGAATAAACTTTGTCAGTACAAAAGGCTTTACTCATTAAGAGAGAATGACCTTCATTTTTGTAGGGCAGACCTTTGTTAGGGCTTTTTGGACTGCTGTGGTCCCTAAGTGAGGGTTCTTTCCACATCTGACTTTGCACAACGTGGCCCTGCAGAACACAAGGTGCTCCTGAGGCTGTCAGTGGCAGAAGCCCATGGGGCTGGTTGCAAGGTTCAGCTAAAAGACCCTTTTGTTTGTTTTTCTGTGCCTGAAGGGATCAGTTTTATTCAAGGTGAGGAATGTCAGCTCTTGATTCCTCTTGAATCAATCTGTCCACAACTCATTAGCTTATATGTAAACTTTGGATTTTAAATAAACAGCAGTACACCCTGATTTTGTATCATAGAATGTATCAGAATATAGACATGTTTTTGTTATGAACTGGAATTCACAACATGTTAAGGGCAGCTCTGGTTTTTGACACTTACAAATGCCTTCTATTTTTGGTAAGATTCCAGATGGTTTTTTCTCATGAAATAAGACTTGCATCTGGAACCACTGATTCTCCAGCTACCTTCCTACTTATATTTCTTATGCTAGGAATTAGCTTTGCAGGATCTTGCTGTTGTCTCTTGATGCTTTAAGAGGCAGTTCTACACTTTGATGCTTTATTCCAAATACTTTGTCCAGGTAGATGAATGCCAGTATATTCAACACTGCTGGCTGTTCTATTTGCTTAGTTGAGGAGAGGTGAATAAAAGACACCTCTTATAAAAGAAATAAAAGAAATAAAAGAAAGTGGATGATTTTATTTCTTATAAAAGAAATAAAAGAAAGTGGATGATTTAATATGATTTTTTGCTTTGTGCTGTGCAATTTGTGTTGCTAGAAGTTGCTGATAGTACAAAATTTGTTGAATTCTTGGTTAAATATTAACATGTGGGGGGTGTCTGTAATTTCCATGTGACACTTGATACAACTCCTAAGTATTGTCTGAGGTCTTTTTGGCAACTTTTCTTCTCCATGAACTCTTGCATAAACATCCAACTGGATAATCTACTTGCAGTGTGTTTTATCCAGGTGTCTTCAGTGGTGTAGGAAATTAGACAGTTCTTGTTCTCTGATGACTCTGCCTACTTGGGGATGAAAAGGGCTTTGACTTTTGCCCTGACTCTGCCCCACAGTGGCTCTGAATGCCAGTCCTTTGCCATTTCCATGAGGTTTGAAGCAGCACTTCATATACCCCTGGCATGCCACTGCTCGTGGGTTGTACCTGATGATGTCATCTTAAGGTGATTTCCAAACTGCTCTTCTGCCATCTTTCTTCCCTATTTACAGTAGTTTCTGATTTGGGAAGAGTACTAACTGAGGAGGGGGGTAGATGGGAATATTGGGGGGTGAGTTTGAGACAGGCAGGCACAAGAAAGATGGGGAGAGCGCTGTTAGCAGAGGCCTGGGAGAAGCTGAACTTTGTTCCGTGGGGCACCAGAAACAGGAAGGCAGAGAAAAACACCTGAAAAGACAGGAAAAATATAAAATGCTAAAGGAAATTGATGCTGAAAAGGAGGGGAAGGTCTGCAGTTGGGAGTTCTGCCAAATGACTGCAGTGCAAGTTGCACAGCTGGTGTTGCTCTGAGACCAGCAAGGACCCAGACACACTATGGTGTGCATCCCATGCAGCCTGGAACTGGTAGCCACACACCCTGGAAACTCTGTCACACCTGCCAGAATTTAAATATTGCACAGATTGGCATTAATTTTTGTTGTGTGGGTAGATTTTTCTCCCTAGAAAATATGTTTTCCTTAACTAAGCAAGTATTTTTTGGGTGTTGTCTGACTTTGTTCTTGACGCCAAAATATCACAGGATGAATACACCTTTATGTGTATCCTGAATCAGGATAGTAAAGAAGGCAAAGAAATACTGAACAGTCCTAATCCTGGTTGCTCTTCTGCATCATTTCCAAATGGGAGCGCCAGGTTTGGCCCTGGCCTGAGCCTGTGAAGTCTAAGTGAAACATTTTATTGTATAAATCTGAAAAATATTTTCCGGGTTTTCTTAGTAATGAGGTGGTTTTTGTTTGCTGGGGTTTTTTTTGTTCCCCTCCTTTTTTTTTTTAATGTGGCCAGCATTGGAAATGCTATATGTCTGAGCACAAAACCACACAAATCAAAGGTAGGATAATGAAAGCCACCTTTTCACCAAGCAAATGAGATAAAACAGTCCAAGGAGGAGCTTGTTAATACAGACACAGGAGTTTTGACTTGGATATCCCCTCAATCATCTGCATGTAGCAAGTCTGAGTTTCATAACTCTGTCTGTGAAGACTAAACATTCTATTTTGTGGAGAATCACAAAAGCCTTTTAACACAGGTTTAATTATGAAGCCCAGAAAAATGGTTTACCTCTAGAAAGAAATTAATAAACAGCACTTCAGTTGAAAGAGGTTGTTTCATAGGTGAGAAGAAGCATACACAAAAACTTTTTTATTATGTTAGGAAGAACATTAAAATAATGGATGTTGTTGGTTTTGTGTTGTGCTTTGTGATTAGTACTGGAGAAAGTACTTAGATAGGTTTAGGTCACTTGCAATAAAGAAAGCACTTATGCATATGATATAACTTTATACAGGTATTAAAAACATCTCTGGCCCCTAGAGGATTTACTGAATTGAATTCAGTATCTATCAGTAAATTTTATGAAAAGCTACTTTCATATACGCACAGCTTGAGCTCTGAAAACCAAATATGAAATAGAAATATTTCCATGATTCTTGCATTTAATTGCATGATAGAGGAAAAAAAAGGACAGTTGTAAAGAGAAGAAAAATAGTTCCCCATAGAACATTTTAGCTTTTGAGCCCAGATAAAGAGCTTATGGGTAATAAATAGAATAGGACGGTACTTACTACAATAAGAAAGAGAAAACCAATAAGAAAGGGTAAAAAGTGGGAGTTTTAAACTTTTGTCTTGGGAAGATTTAGCTGATTATCTGGTTTGCTATCTGAAAAGTGTTGTAAATCAGGCTTCTGCTCAACCTTCAATGCACCTTTGTGCGTCTTGAAGAAATACTTGCGGTGCAGCAGTATCCTTTACAATAGTAAAGGACCACTAAAGCCTGGCACTTCAGAAACTCAGATCTCCCTCCCTCCCTCCCTCTTGAGCAGTTCTCCATCCTGAGTGACAACCCTCTAAGTGTTATTTGTAATGAGAGTCAAGGCATTCCTACATACACCTGAATTTCAGTCTTTGCAGCTTCTACTTCAGTTTTCAAGGGAAAACATTAATGTATAAAGATGCCCTCTGACAGATTCAGGGCATGACTCTTCTACATCTCTTGAATCAAGCAGAATAGTACCTGTTGTGATGTTATTTTCAAGAACAGGAATGTCAATATCCACACCAACCAGCCTGGAGGAAAGCAGAGACCTGGGAATATAGGAAGATATCTAAGCAAAAGCAAGTATATGGATTAAATGTTATTTACAAAGCAAAGAGCTCAGACAGCCCATGCTATAAAACCACCATTTGGGGCAGTAGGTCCAAGCTTTCTTGGTTCCCTTTAAATTTTCTTCAATTTTGGAAATGTGTCTGCATACACATATCAACCTTTTAAATCTCCTTGAAAAGGGGAAATTTTAGGTTCCATGATGAGTCACTATATGCCTTTTATGGTTAAAAAACCAAAACAAATCAAACCACCAAACCTTAAGGTAAACAAAGAAGCAGGTTACCCTGTGTGTTTGTGTAGCACTGAGCACAGAGGGCTCAGAATTCAGAATGAGACAAGAATAACACAAAGTACAGCCAGGAGAGAGCCAGTGATCAAACTTACACCTGCTTTGCCTGTATGTTTATGCATTTGCTGCAAAACATACAGCCCAATTCTTCTCTTGTGCCTATATAGGCATGAGAAGTCTCCGTAGTAAACAGAACAATACCAGAGGAAGCAAGGAAACAAACTGGTCTATTTATAATTGTTCTGTTACCAATATACTCCTTCAACAGCTTGCCAAGATTAGACATAATTGTGTATTTTTACTCTCTGGGAGAGTGGTTCTGAATAATTTTGTCTCTTTTCAGAAGATGGTTTTATAAATTCTGTATTTGTAACTGGATTCTACACATCCTATTGCATGGATACTTTAATATTAATTACTTTGACCTCTGTTTGACTACTGTGTAGAGGGAAAGGGGGCTTTTTCCAGGAACATAATCCTTTTAATTTTTCAGGAGAAAATAATTTTGGTTTAATTTTATTTCTCTTCACTTACTGTAATATTTGTCTTGTTCCCAGGGTCCTTTTATAAGAGGAAATGATCTTTCTGTGTGAGCTTTTTTTCCCTTAAAATCTTCTCTCAGACTTTCTACCAACAGACAGAGTAGAAACTCTGGCATGCTAAAAAACAACAAAAAACTCAGGTTCCTGCAAGTATCCTGCCAGTCTGTGGTCAGATGCAGGACAGCACAGCTGCCTGCCTTTTCCTTGGAGCAGTCAAGGGAAGGATGTTGCCTGGTGCTTCTTTCTGCAGAGGGAGGATTTAACTGCTGCCAGTGTTTATGTGGAGCAGCACCCATGCTAAGTGTGACTGCAGATTTGGCACAGTTCACACTGTGCCAGGAGACCCACTCTCTGCTTCCCCTGCAGCAGGTCAGAGGGGCAGCTGCCTTGCTGTGATCCCAGGCTCTCCTGGCACTGCTATTCCCTTTTCCACCTTCCTTCTGCCCTGCCTAATTACAGTGTGGGCTCTTCAGGGCAGTCTCTGCTGCCATGTGCCCAGTGCAGTGGGGCTCTGATGTGGGTCAGGGCCCTGGGGCACTGCATGCAGTAGAAGTCATTAATAGGTCAAGAGAGAAATTTTGAAGTATGTGGTAAAGATGGAGAGTGCACAAAACCCTGAAAATTCTCAAATGTTTACTAATCTGAGCTCAGAGCAAAGTGTGCTTTGAAATCTTTGAAAGATCTTGGCTTAGTACTTTGATGCTGCTTCTTTTTCCTGACTGAGGATGGTTGGGTTTGGCCAGTCATTTCTTCCCTCTTCTCCTCCTCCCTTCCCTGCTTATTCACTGACAAAAATCCTCTGGATGGTACAGGGGTTTGGCTGGCAGGGAAGAGTGGCATCTCCAGTAGAGGAACTGGGTTGTCCCACTTCTCCACTGCCACCCTCTGGAGTCCATCACCCCAAAGAATTACAATGAGCAGACATCTTATTTTACAGTAAAGCAAACATATTGACAATGTCAGCCATTCCCATATCGAATTCAACCATTAAAAAAACAACCCAAAACCAAAAAAAAAAAAACAAAAACCCCACCAAACCAAAAACAAAGCAAAAACCCCCCAAAACACAGCAAACAAAACCCCCTGTAGCTAAAACCTTTACAATGATGGCTCCAGAGGCTTCTCTCACCTCACTGGAAGAGAGGACAGGGAAGGTGCTGCATTGCAATGAGTGTGTTACGTGCTGCAGCAGCAGGCACTCATCTGTGGTACATGAGGGAACTAATGTTCCCTCATTTCCCCATCCCTCCAGTGCCAGCTAATCTGTGCCTGCCCGTCTCATTTCCTGGCAACTGTTCTAATGCACAGGCTAATAATGTTTGCAGCAATCCTGGGAGACGCCAGTGTGCAGGCTAACTGTGAGGTTTTGGGTCCAAAGGAGGATTAATTAGAGGAAGTGTGACATCTGGATAGGGGGAGCTTTTAGGAAGCCCTTCATCCAGGTGGTGTGAGCAGTCCAGATAAGCACCCAAATATTTCTGTGGAGAACTGGGATGCCATCCCTAATTGAAGTTCAACCGCTACTAAGTCCCCTTGATGATTTCTCCCCCTTTCTTCCTCAGAGTATCTTTTTTGTTGTTGTTTCCAACTATAACTTAATGAAAACACATTTGAAAGTAAAATTAAGGATTTCTCAGGGACTCTGACCCTTAGGGGCAGCCATAGAGATACTGCAGAAGGAGCTGAGTACACAAGCTCCTGTTAATTAGAGCAGAGTGAATGATTCATAGGAAATAATTTATTCAATTAATTTAGCCTCTCTTTCTTTTGCAAATTATCTGTGAAAAGTTTGCAGTTTTATTGCATTCAGCTTCTAGACAGCAAATGATTTCTCTGCATGTAGTTGACCCCTATGTGGCTTGAAATGCAAGGTCTGACTTTCAGTTTTTCAGTGGACAGGGGTACTGGAATTATTGTTCTTCCTTGATTAAACAACTGACTTTCAGTATGTGCCTTGAAAAACTGATGTTCATTTTTACAAATGTAGAGGTGACCTTTATAGTGAATGTTATTAACCATGGCATAGAAACATCTCTGCCAGTGAGCCCATTTAATAGAAGAGTGATCTGGAAAGTCTGTCCAGCACTTACGCTCCAGTGTCCGACATGGTGTGTCTTTGTGAGCCTTCCCCTCTGGCATGCTCAGGGAATTTTCACTCCTTCTCCTTCACCAGTCCTGTGCTGAGTCCTTTGCTTAAGCTTCTCTCCACGTGGAGGCAACCTCTCCAGAATATCAATTGTCTGATCAAAGCAGCCATGAAGCACAGTTGTTAAAGTCAAAGTCATAAAATTCATTGCCAATAATCTGATGCCTCTTTGCTGAAGTCCTTGTCAGCAAGGTGAGTATTTATTCACTGAAAAGCATTCATGTTGCTTACCATTTTCCACAATAAAGATTACAGAATGCTTCACAAGCAGGAGAAAATCCTAAATAACACCTGTAATGACCCTCCACCACCAAGCAAACAGCCCTGCTCCATAAGCTTGCAGCATTTCCCTTTGCTTGACTAACACACATAGGATAAACTAAATTGACACAGACCTCGGGTGTGGGTAACTGAATTTGCAGGTGTGTCTGTCCTCGTTTGGGGCAAGGCCATTGTCTCCAGCAGATTTCTGCTGCCCTGGGAAGAGGGACATGCAGAGAGCCCCACCCATGGCAGGCAGGCTTTTCTCGAGATGCATCAAGCATGGGGCTGTAACTCTGAGCTCAAGGTAACAGCACTTTCAGTAACAGCTTTTCACACTCCATCAAAAAGCATTTTTAAAGAAGGACGGTACTGCATGGAAATTAATGCATGGGAGCATTCTTGTAACAGGTGCATAATATTTCAGTAATAGGCTTGTGGGATGTTTATTCACTAGCCAAATTCATTTATCAGGTATTGGATTCAAAGGATTTCCCAACAGGATATCTGCAGAGATTAGTGAGCTAGGCAAATGTGCTTTGAAAAAATACATCCTTTCATCAGGCAGTCATTTGGATAATTCCAGCATCAACATGCTCGCTGCTGGAATGGGTCTGCTGGTAATTGCATTAACTATTTTTCCTGTGGTCATTCATATCTGTGCCTTTAGATCCTACAAGGACAGAGTTTGGCATGCACACATGCAGTTTGGCCAACCCAGTCTTGCCCAAAGTAACCTTTCTTGCCTGGAAAGACCTGCTGTATCAAAAAAAAACCCAAAAAACCCAAACAACTTTGCCAGCATAGGCTGACAATACTTTTTTTGAAAAATAATTGAAGAAAAATTGCTTTCAAGATGTAAGAACATTGTATTTCAACGTATTTTATAATAAAGCATGCTTCATTTTCTTGGGTTTTAGTACATCTTTGATTTTGTTTTTGAAATTGAAAGTAAAATTAAACTTGGTTTTGCCAGGAGAAATTTCTCATCTGATTTTACTCTAGAAACTTTAAATAGATTGTCATTTTGATGGAGGACAGGAATCAATACTGAAATAAAAGGAATTACCATGAATTGAAAATTTCAGAAGTTCATCTTTAAGATGACAAGTCATTCAACAGCTATATTGGAATCCATGTTTTATCATCAGATTAATGAAGAAATAGCAAAAATTTTGTTAGTCTTGTTCCAGCAACTAAGTGTCCTGTTTCTTTTCTTATCTGCTGTATCCTATAATATTTCTGGTCTTAAACACTGTAGTAACTAATTATGGAAAAACTAATCAATTTGGCTTATTAAGTGGTCAATTATGTTTGAATAAATTATTTTTTTACTCTTGTTAGATGCCTGGTCTAATACAATGAGTCTCTATTTGAGACAGCTGAAGTAAAGAACAAAAATTCTTGGGTCACAACATATAATGTACCAATCTTAAATCCTGTAATGACTTAAGTGAGGTTGTTCTGTAGAAATAGAAACAAAACTGAGGGTTTTAGGGTTAGCATATGACTTTTCAACTCAATGCATGCCTCATATTTTTGAGCCATTTAAATTGTGAAGGGCTGAAAGAATATTCAATAAATTTATTTTTGAGTATACCAATGCTACCCTGCCTTATGAAATGAAATCTTATCAAGCCTTCAGCATGATGAGAACCAGGGCCATGGAGACAACACAAAAGCAAGAAGGACTCTGAGAAACAGAAAAGGAGAACAAGGAGGGTGAAAGTGTTTGGAGATTTGGGAAGGTGGTCTAACATGCTTGTGGTTTTCTTTCTTTTTAAATGTTTTTTTTCCTTTTTTTGGGGTTTTTCTTTTTGTTGTTGTTTTTTTGTAAAGTATATTATTTTGCTGTGAAAGAAAGCAATGTTACATTCCCAGCAAGCCCCTTCCCTTGTTTGCATCCCTTGGAGGTCACTAGCTGCTCACGCACACTACAGAGCAGACTCTTTCTTGTGCTCATTTTATCAACACAAGAGCAGATGTCTCAGGGTGTGAGCCTCAAGCTGAGTTCTGCAGGCCCCAGGAATGGTGAGATGTGATACACATCTGTGTTTTGGGCTTGGCCTGCTCCAAGGATGTGTGTCAGTTGTGTTCTCCACATCTGGCTTCAAGTGCACATTCCCCCGAAAGCTCTGCTGGGAGCTCAGGGCTGTTCCCCACCGCAGGCATTGCATGTGCCCACCTCAGTGCATTAGAAATGGCACGGGAGGGGGTGACAGCCTTTCACACACAGTTTTGCCATTGGTGATTGCACAAACAGGTAGGACATCACCTCCCCATCTTCCCCTGCCATGTTGCCACTGAAGGCATCAGCCAGACAGCAGTGTGGGCCATGATGGGCCCATATTAGTAGGGCCTTGATTTCTTGACTCATCCCACCATGATTTGCCCCAGTGTCCCCAGGCTGGGCTGTCCTGGGGGACCAGGACATTGTGCCCCACATGCCCAGGAGAACTGGTAGGAGGCAGCAGGGGAGCATGTTGGCAGCTGTCACGCTCTCCATCGTGAGCAGGCTCTTCTGGATGTCTCTGGCATGGAAGCAAGAGCATGCAGGAGCCCTTCAGGATGAGGAAAGGAAAGCCAGAGCACACTGCTGCTTTCTGTCATGGAGAGGTTAAAAGCAACTTGCCAACTGACAAGCAGCAGCTGCAAGGAAATTTCCCCATCACTGCCATCACTGCCATCACCCCTGTTTCTCTCTCTCTCTCTCTCTTTTTTTTTTTTTTTTTTTTTTTTTTTTTAATGACAGCAACATTTTAATCAGCTTGGGCTGAGCATAAAAGTCTGAGTGGGAGGTGGGAGGAATATCTGGGGAGGGGAGGAGGAGCAGAAGAATGGCTGGCTGCTGGCATATGTCTGAGCTGAGGGACGCTCTCTGCCTAGGAGGACAGTTAACCTACACAAAATGTTCTGGCTTCTTGCCTACATCAGCCACATCATGCTGCTCCAGCCTTTCGTGCCAGATCCCTGAGATGGTGACTGTCACTCTGACAGAGGGAGAAGGAAGGAGAAAATATAGAAGAGATGAGGGGGGGAAAAAGCAAAACAAACCTACAAACTCACCAAACCTAATACCACAACCCAGTAATAAGCTTGCTGTCAAGGCCAGGTAGAGCAGTAGCAAGCCAGCTGTGTGCTTCTTCAGAATAAATCGAGGTTGGATGGAAAGCCTTGGAGAGTAAAGTCAGCAAAGCTCCACAGAAATGGCTATGAACATTTAATTTAATAGGGAGCCTGAACTCATAAAGTCTAGCTGCAAGCAAACCACAACTCAGGCTGGGATCTTTTTTTCCCCGTTAAATCCAGGTGGAAGAAACTTTCTGATTTCTAGAAGAGAAAAATTCATTGTCAGAAATGCTCTGATAACACCTTTGTTTATACCCACAGACTTTCTTATACAAGGGATACTATGATAGCCTATTGACCAAAACTGCCCCTGGTCTTGGGTCAAATTCCCTGATTTCCTTAAGCCAGGACTTCTGTCACCTCCTCCCTTACACACTTCTTAAAACCTTCTGTAGAAGGCTGTTATCTGCCACAGATAAGAAGCTGCCTTTCCAAATTATTCCGGAAAGCCAAATGGCTGCTCTCCACCCCAGCACTTAGCACGTGGGAGTTGACCCTTGTCATTACCCAGTCCACAAAAAATCTTTTATTATTAGCAACACAAATGCCGTTCCCAGGTTACACCACAGCTCTCACAGGCTCCAGTGAATTAGCTGGACACTGCCAGTGCAGAGCAAAAATGTTCTTCTTTGTCCTCAGATGTCTCCTGAGCCTTGTGGCTTGAGTTTGAAACTGGCAGCTCCCTTGGCAAAGCCCAGAGGAAGGTCTGCCTGCACCCACTGAATGCTGGGGTGGGAGCAAGGGGGCAGAGAAGCTTTTTGAAGCATTGGGGAGAGTTACAGCTGATCCAAAAGTGAGTGTTCAGAAGTGAAAAGACTGCTGGAAAGTGCATCTTAATAGCTAAAAGCTGTGTGTGACTTCACTTTGAGAGCTGGCTGCTGATCTCATAGCTTGCACTCAAGTTGTGCTTTCAGGCTGTTCTCCAAAAGCACTTACCCACTTCAAAAATATTTTTGATGGAGCCCGAGATTCTCCAGCAGTTTGAGTTCTAAGGGAAAACACCAAATACAAGATGACTCATGTCAGAATAGCAACATTAGTCCAGGATATTTGAAGATGAAGACCTAAGATCATTTAAATGAAAGGATGTGAGGTGGGGAGGCTTGAGCATAATTTCATTTATTTTACTTAGACTCATCACATAAAAGAAGAAAAGCATCTAGGGACCCTTAATGTGACTTTTAAAATCTGCATAAGCCACAAATCAAGAAATTTGTTGGAAACAAGTAGACAAAGGGTTTAAAGTACACATTAGGTGCATATGGACCCACAGCTGCTCTTATTCCAACTGCCACCCAAAGTACAGGTCTCTCCATGATCCAGCCTGTCACACAAGAACTGTGCCAGATGCCATGCAAAAACCCTCTCAGCACCTCCCTCTCCAGTGCTGGCAGCTTCTGAAGGGCAGAAAGAGAGAGAGAGTGGACAGGGGGTTACAGCAAACACCTTCCAGCTGGTAGAAAACTTTCATTAGCCCCAAATGGATGGTAAGGCTGCTTAAATAAGCTGTGCATTTATATCACATCTCCTCAGAGAATTATAGAAGTGACACTGCTGTATCTCAGTGGAAAGGCAGCAGAAGTTGAAAAAGTAAACAGAAAAGCCTAGTGGATGGATTAATAGAAGGTTCAGACCTTACTGCTTTCTTACTATAAATTCCCAATATCTTGCTGCAGGTAAGCGATGCAGTTGTTTTGGTGCCAGCTTAACACCATGCATTATATGGGATGTAAAAGTTGGAGGGAAAAAATATAGTTTCTGTTGGTTTTGCCACTTGCTTAGGGTTGACGTGTAAAGAATCATGAGAGATGTTGTTTTCAGGGCTCTATTTTCTTCCCACCTCTCTACTTTTGGCAATATTATTTGTGTCAATTTTGTTGTTCAGCTACCTCTGGTGGAAAACTTCTTGCAGGCATCAACATCAAAGGTCCTTCAGGACTTATATGGATGTTTTAGCTCTTGAGCAAAGACTCCTTCCTCTTGTATTTGTTAATAAAAAATACAAGCCCCTGGAGCTTTTAATAACTGTATAGATATTAGGATAAGTGAAAGATGTTAACAGAAGTAGGGGGGATGCTTTCTTTTGCTGTGAGAATGAGGCATCTCACCCAGCAGTCCTCTGTGTCACCTACACTGCAAAAGTCTTCAGCAGGCTGGGGCTCCTTGGGTTGTAGTGCCCAGATATGCCCTGACAGTGGCCTCTACCTCTGAAAGCAAAGGTAGAGGAGGGAAGAGTTCTGTAGGAAGATGTTAGCAGTTGGGGGTGGCATTTACTGCGCCCACTCAACCTCCATCAAACTCAGTCCTGAGCCAGGCATCCAGACCAAACCTGTGACCATCTGGTCCCTGGAGAGAGGCTGCTCATCCTGATGTAGACACAAGTCCTTCTTGTGTTAAATACCCAGCTCAGAGTGCTGTGTCCCACTCCCCATAGGCTGCCCCCCACACTGGGCATTTTCCCAGCCTAACCAGCTAACTCTGACTTAAAACTACACTTTAGGGTAAATAAAGTTTTAGACAGTAGGATAAATGCCATCTCTGGTTTCCGAATAGCTAAAACAACAATCAATTTTTAAATAATGAGTGCTTTGTCACAGTGGCTTCTAGGAAGTCCTGTGGTCAAAACAGACTCCAGAAATTAGTTTTTCACCATCTCCCTGGCAGAAAAACAGAGTCTATCATGTCATTTAATGGATAACATTGGATATCCAGAAAGAGGTACTGATGCAAAATGAGCTTTGGTTGAATCATGGTAATTGGGTTCAGCACTCACTGAGTTAATGTTAGACATTAGAATAATCTGCATTTTGAGCAGGATGAATTTAAGTGTGGCGTAAGTGTGAATATTCCATAAGGTGGTGCACCTCATTCAGCTGATGAAGGATATAAAATCAGAATTGCCCTCAGAAATATATGTAGCTATCCACAGAGCAGCTTTTAGACAAACATCACTTGAGAATGTGTTTCATTCATAGATGTGTCTGAGGGAGGATACACGGTACTTGTAAAGCAGAGCAGAGCATAACACTGCCCTCTTTTGTGTGAGACAACACATGGTCACCTGGCATCCTCAACATAATTCCTGGGAAATGCTGCTTTTATGCAGCAAGTAAGATCAGTCTTACAGAGATTCTTTCTGCTCTGGGAAGAGGGAATGATGCATGTACTTTTCAGCCTAAATAAAGGAAGAATTATAGGTTCAATTTTACCTGTGCAAATTACTTGAGAATCGGGTTATACAGGTAGACCCACTGGCACTGGGAGGGCAAGATTATCATTTTCCTGTAGCCCTAAATAATTAAAGTGCTTTGATCAAAAAGGACGCCAAAAAACATGAATGGGTATCTGCTGACCACGTGCTGGGGCTCAAGTTCATGTCAAGCAGAGTTCTCTGTCAGAGCGTAGGTTTGGACCATGTTCAGGGGCTTTAGAGAAGGCAGGAACTTCTGTTATGAAATAGGGGTTTCTGCTGCTTGTTAGAGAAGTGTCAGCTATGATGTTCCGTGTGTGATTTCATGGTCACATTTCATGTTATTAAAGGCCTGTTTCTTGGCAGTCATTACAAAATGAGCTGAAGTCTGAGTTTGCTTCTGAGCCCAGAACACCACCAGTGACCAGACCAGTAACATCCTGTCAGCTCTCACTGGTTGTGAGGACAGAGGAGGGATTTTTTAATCATCCCTAGTTCAGTCTTCAGCAAGAATGAACAAAATAATGATCAAGATCTTTGGCTTATCCCTTCCAGGTCCACATTGTGGATGCACCAGCAATGTTCTTGACAGGGTCACGTGTTTCCTTTGGATGCTCAATATGCAGCGATGGGCAGGATAAATGTTTGCAAAGCAAATGCTTTCTGGTGGGCCTGCCCCTAAACTCACCAGTCACAAGCCATTTGTATGGAAATGACACTAAAATTGCTATCCTAGAGCTGCATCCAACCTCAGCTTCTGCCAGCAGAAGATACAGGGTACCAGATGGCAGAAATCCTACCCGAGCACCAAGTGGTTTTAACTGCTCTTTTTGCTAGGAATTTAAATAGTCCATATGCTGAAAGTAAAATGCTCAGCTGCACCCTGGCTGCCTAGTGGAGGCCTCTGCTGCCTGAGCTAAAGGGGATGAGCAATTAGCTGGTAGCAGCTTGGAGCTTGGATCTCCTGTGCATCCCAGCATCAGGCTGTGCTACAGTCACACACACATCAAAATGTCTGATCATGCATCTGGAGGAAGATGGTGGTGTCTGATTGTCAGACTGGGGCTGCCGTGCCAAAGACTCGAGAGACAAGCAGACTGATGGGGTCTGGGTATCTGATCTCCTCTTTTTCTCACCTCCTGGGATCACCTGATGAACTCCAGGCTGAGGCACACCAGTGGCATAGTTTGTCATGAATTTCAGACACAAACAGCACAAAGAGGGCTCTCTGGGGGATTTGCAGCCTCAGATTTCCAGGTCCTGGTGAGACACCAAAGCTGCTTTGCAGCATGATGCACAGTGCCTGGAGCAGAAGGTCCTCAGCTCTGGTCACAGGTTGTGCTTGCCATTGTGCAGCTAGGACAGCTCTGCTCTTTGATCATTTGGGTGATTTCATTTAGTTGCTGGAAAGGGCTTGCTTCTCCTGGGCAGATCCTCTACTTTATAAATCATCTTCCAAAAATCTGCCATCAGTCTGGCTGGCTGAGGCTGTACCTGTTCCAGGGCAGTAATCTCCTTTTTCTTTGT
Organism: Emberiza elegans; assembly: GCA_024865655.1. Classification (NCBI taxonomy): domain Eukaryota; kingdom Metazoa; phylum Chordata; class Aves; order Passeriformes; family Fringillidae; genus Emberiza; species Emberiza elegans. Next base: position 56,605,616 of record JALJVW010000206.1, read on the forward strand.
GTTGCAAAGCTGACCAAGCAGAGTGTTTCAAATGAAGAAGTGCCCTACCTCATGCAGAAATGTTATCCCTTCTCCTGGTTTATAGTCTTTTCTCTGGTTCATCCAGGTTCCCATTGCCTATTGTGCTGGAGTTGAACTCCAGATGGATGGCTCAGAGGGCCTTGCTAAAGTATTCCTGGAGAAAATTCCTTTCCTGGCCAGATCACTCAGAATTACTCCTTTGCTTAAAACTTACTCTCACTGCCTCTAGATTTATTATGTAACATTTCTCTAATTTAAATTGTTTTCTATTTACTGGCACAAATGCCTGAAAGGTCTGCTTCATCCTGAAGCCAGTTACATTGGTCATTATTCACCTTTTCTCTCTCCAGTTGTGTCACTATCAACAGCCATTGGTATCTCACATCTGACATCCTTATCTAAATCATTTATGTACATTCATTTAAAGGATAGGGAGGTCAAATGTTTCAAAATCTTGCAAGGTCACTGAAAATAAAGCTGTCATTTGTTTTTTTGCTTGTCCTTTTTATGTGGAAAATTGTATTTTGGTATTCATAAGGAGACTTTTATTAGCAAATGTAAGAGTGCCTTGAAATGGATATTTTAATTATGCATGTAATTTTTTATGATTGTGACTATTAGTGTTTAGCATGCTTGTTATCCTTGATTTTTTTTTTTTTATTCCTAGAGGGTCTCTAGATGAAAAAAGAATCAGATATTTTAGAAAATTATTCTCTTTGTATCTGTGATTTGCTGACCCTTTTAAAAACATTTTTGCAGATATATAAATATGACATATATTTATAAATAAAATAATAGAGTGGTCTTTCTAATAAGAACAGACATCAAGAATTTCCCAATGTAAATTACTCTCTAGCTGCTCCTTTTAGCCTCGTGCCAGAGCTAGATAACTTCCAAGGGGGCTCCAAATCCAGAACTTCAGGAGGTCCAACCCCTCCTATAATGTAGGAACTTGTCTGTAGTGTTTTACTGGGCTCCAGGACAAGTTTGTTCATTTCAACAAAAATTATGTCTCTTCCCAAATGCAGCAAATTGTAAGGAATCCTTAACAGCAGACATGAATCCATTTTCACAAGTATCAGGTCTCACATCTCAGTAAGTAGACTCAATTTTCACAGAATATGCAGATAAAGGGGTTGAGGTTTGGAAATCTCCAAAGAAAGAATCACATGATGGGGTGATGAAAAGCTTTCTCACATACAGCATGCACTGAGCTGGTGTCTCCACAGCTTGCTTTACTGCACATCTCCTCAGACTAATTATGTCTCTGAAGTGAGAAAGCACTGTTATTGTTACTGAATACATGGGTTTGTTTGATGATGGACAGATGGGAAATCTGTAAGAAACCTAGAAAAAAAATAATCTAGATTTTATAAGTTCTGGACTAGGAAAAGCAAGTTAGGGGGTTTAAAAGTGCTGTGGATTAGAGAATAAGTCCCCTGACTAAAAGAGTGGAATGTGTTTCATCATGGATTTATTGCATTTGCTCTTTTTCAGCTTACAGTGGTGAAATAAAAATGTCAACAATTGGCTAAGAAATTAAACTGATCCAATATCTCTTAATGTATTATACTTTTCAGGTGGCACTAGTCACAAAATAACCCTTGATTAATATCTGTGCTAAATATCAACAATAAGTTTCTGTATTTGTCATCAGAGGGCCTTTAATACTGAAGCTACACATGCACAGAAAAGTAAAAGGAGAAAGTAATGCTTGCAGACAGCAAGAAGACTAGAGATGCCATACTAAATACAAAAACCAGCCCTTCAGAAAGCCACCCTGGTTACCAGTAAAAGAGAACTATTAGAGACCAAAAAAAAAGCACTAAAATGAGAAAACTAAAAAAGATAAATTTTTGCATGTTAAATACTAACTGTAAAATTAAAATTAAGCAGGAATAATAGATTTTCAGGAGATCTTTTACAAAAATGTAGACGGTAGCAGTGATAAAAATGTCAGCAGAATCAGCAATAACAAAAGCAACCACTTTTAAAATGGAAAATGAGTCAATAAAACCAGCAGATGAACAAGAAGCAAAAGAAGGATTTAAAAGAAACAAGGTCACTATGGCAAGAAGAAATTAATTATTGTCTCACTACTTACTACCTGTGAGACAGATTCTCACACCAGAACTCTATTTGGTGTTGAGTAGCCTAAGAAACTATTTAAAACAGGAGTGTGAATGGAACAGATTGCTGGACAAATAGCAAGAACAAGGTCACTGAAGAGTTACAAAAGAAGTCAGATATGAAATTGTTCAACAATTAATTGTCATGTGCAACCTACCATTTTTTCTGCAGAATAATGTAGTGACAAATGTGTCACCAGCCTTTAGTAATGGCTGCAGGCTTCACTGGGAACTACAGATCAATAAAACCACAGTCAAACTTGTAGAAACAATCATGAACAGAATTCTTAGAGACAAAAACACATACACATTGTTCAGAAAGAGCTGTGCAGATTTTGTAGTCCTACTTGGAGATTTGGAGGAGCTGGCATTTACCTGAAAAAATGTGATCCAGCTGATAAGTATTGAACTTGTGTTTGACAATGCTTTTGAAAGACCTCTCACCACAAGACTTTAAGGAAAGGAGGTTCTCATGGAGCCCACAGGGCCAGGGACAGGGCAGGGAGGGCACTGATTTGGCAGCAAAGTTCCTGCTCTTGCCCTGTGTATTTGTGTCATTTTTCAGCAAAGCTGGTGAATCTTCAAGTGACAAACTTTGCAGAAAAGATAAAATTACTCAGAGTAACAAAATAGGAGACAAGTTCTGGGGGAGACCATCAGAAAAGTCTACAGATTGGGGAGTGATGTGTAGCAAGCAAATAGGAAATGGTGAGTCATTATTTTGGTCAGTTCCAGACCCATGAGGTACCCAATGAAAACTATGAAGTAGCAAGACTGAAATAAACTAAAATGGGTTTTGTCACAATACATATAAAGTCATAAACTGCAGTGCTCATTACCACTGAACATTGCGGGTGCCAAGTAAAAGCAGGTTCAAAGCCAGATCAGGCAACTCAGAGCTATCACTGAATACATTTCAGGTCAGACCTAGTATGGCAGTTTCAGTACCCTGTGGAAAAAAGTCATGGTGCTGATGGTACAAAATGGTACTTGCATTAAAGAATTCTTACATGTAAAATGTGTCCTTAGATGGTGAAGTAGCTGTCAGTGTTTGGTTCTTGGCACAGTTGGTCAGAAAAATTGCAGAAAGTCTGTATTGCCATCAGAAATCAAAACAGTTTGCAAAAGAGGATTGCTTTCAGTAGATTCCTGGAAGAAAATAACTGAAAAAAGTGCTAAGTGTAAGGTTGAAACATCCCAACCTATTTTTTACTTTCAAACAATTCTCTGCCTTGATTTTTCTTTTTGTGGCTTTGTATTAGCTTTTTTGCTATAACATAATATTAACTTTAAAAAGTCAAAACAGAATGTTTCCGTTTCCATTACAACAAAACCTGTCAATCAACTTGAAATGCATTGAAGTTTGGGTTTTTTTCAAATTCCCCTTTGCAGAGAATTTCAGACTCTGGAGGTTTCATTACAATTCAGAATAAAGTTAGCTTTTGAAACCTGAAAGATCTGTGAAAATCAGAACTCTTGTTCTTTAAAACTTGGCGAAAATCACTCTATCTTCTTTCTCTTTCAGTTTGCTTATCTGAAAGGTGGCAAGAATGTAGCAGATCCATTTTTGCAAAGCCCTTTCAGACTGAGCATCCAAGAATTCCATGTTTCTGTGTCTGATACTAAAATTGTATGCTTCCCAAGCACCATCCCAATTCCACCACCTTCAGCTGAGTCTCTCTCTCCCTTAGTCATATGTTCACAAATTTCAATGGTAGTTCTTTTTCCCCTCTCCTTTTCTTCCTGTCCCCATCTAATGTTTTTGGTTTGCCTTCTCATTTGTGCAAAATGGGAACTGTTTCCTTCTGGGATGGGGGGAGGAGTTACTTTCCAGAAAGCTGTTGCATTTTGCCCTTGTCCAAGATCTTTTCGTGATTAGTAGTTTATTGAGTGGTGCATGCAAACTCCTGACAGCCCAAGCAGAGCTGAATCAACTTTGGCAGGACAGTACAAGGAAGTTCACAGTGCCGCCACTTGTGCTATAAATACAAAAATAAAAGGAAGAGCTCATCCTCTAAACTATGCACATGGCATCCTCAGACTGGGGATTCAGGCATGCTTTGTGCTGTACTTTGGCCATCTGCACCAGAGGGAATGTCCTCCTTGTTCTGTTCCCAGGACACATGCATCAGGATTGCTACAAGATAGCGTGAGGCAGGAAGAGTTTTCTGGATCCTGGAATGCCAATAAGCACTTCAAACATCTTTCTTGGCTTCTGGAGTCCCTGCATCCAGCACCCCGGAGCGTGATTTCTTTTTATAAAAAGAAAAGCCTGTGCTATTTTTCATACCAATCACATGCTGTTCTAAATGGCTTAAAAGTTTCAAGGACTCCAAATGCTGAAAAACAGCTGTATGCTGATGTGAGCAGCATGTGTAAGGATGATTTAAATCTAGTTTTTATCCTATTTAACTCCCAGTGGCTTTTATGTTTTCCATAAATGGATGAGAAAAGTTCTTGGCTGGAAAGAGTCATAAAAACATGCAATAAATTCTTTGTAGTCTCAACATGAGCAATTCATCATATTTTTGTTTGCTTGTTTTCTGGGATTTTGTTTGCTTTCTGTGACTTTGACATGTCTTGGATCTCTGACGAGTCTCTTGTTCCTCACTACATGCTAATCCACAGTGATAAGCTGTTCTTCATGTTTTAGTGACAAGGTGGTGACCTACGTCCAGAACAGAACATCCACTGTCTGGGATGGCCACAAGGACAAGGACCACTTCTGTCCTGCTGAAATGTGAGTCTTCCTAAAAATCTCCCCTATTGCCTAGTTGTCTCTCTATAAAGGGGAGAAGGATTTTAGCTCATGAACTGATGGAGCTCATTGAAAGGATTTAAACTAAGTTTGTAGGGGGAGCGGGATGCAGCTGGGCTGTCTGGAAGCAGGCCCAAGGGTGGTAAGCCTGAGTTGGGGGTGAAAGCAGCCCCAGCTGAGCTGCATGTATGCTATTGCATGCAGCACAGGTAACAAACAAGAAGAACTGGAAGCCATGGTACAGCAGCAGAGCCATGATGTAGTCGCCATCATGGAAACCTGGTGGGACAACTCATGTAGCTGGAGCACTGCTCTGGATGGCTACAAGCTCTTTAGAGGAGACAGGAAACAGAGAAGAGGTGGAGGGGTGGCCCTTTATATTAGGGAGGGTTTGGATGCCATGGGTATTGAAACTAATGACGACAAAGTTGAGTGCCTGTGGGTAAGAATTAAGGGGAAGGCCAACAAGGCTGAGATCCTACTGGGAGTCTGTTATCGTCCACCCAACATGGAAGAAGAGGTGGACAACTTCGTCTATGAGCAGCTGGAGAATGTTGCAGGATCACCAGCCTTTGTTCTTGTAGGTGACTTCAACCTACCAGACATCCGCTGGAACTCAATACAGCAGAAAAGAGGCAGTCCAGGAAGTTTTTAGAGTGTGTGGAGGACAACTTTTTGTCGCAGCTGGTGAGTAAGCCCACCAGGGGAGGAACTATGTTAGGTCTGTTGTTTGAAAACAGAGATGGGCTGGTGGGAGATGTGATGGTTGGAGGCCACTTGGGGCACAGTGATCATGAAATTACAGAGGTCTCGATATTTGGTGAAATCAGGAGGAACATCAATAAGACTTTTACACTGGACTTCCAGAGGACAGACTTTGGCCTTTTTAGGAGGCTTATTAAGAGAGTTTCTTGGGAAGCAAGCCTTAAAAACAAAGGAGTTCAGGAAGGGTGGGTGTGCTTCAAAACAGAGATCTTGAAGGCACAGGAACAGGCTGTCCCTGTGTGCCCAAAGATGAGTCAGTGAGGCAAAGGTCCAGCCTGCATGGGCAATGAGGTTTTGAAGGAAGTTAGGAATAAAAAGAGGATGTATCATCTTTGGAAGGATGGTCAGGTCTCTCAGGGAGTATTTAAGGGGGTTGCTAGGGCATGTAGGAAAAAAATTAGGGAGGCCAAACTCAGATCAAACTTAATTTGGCAATTTCTGTAAAGGATAATAAAACATGTTTTTTACAAATATATTAATGGCAAAAGGAAGGGTAAGACCAGCCTTTGTTCTCCACTGGATATGGGAGGGAACTTAGTAACTGCAAATGAGGAGAAGGCGGGGGTGCTTAACAGCTTCTTTACCTCAGTCCTTGGTGGGAAGATGGCTTGTCCTCAGGACAACTGTCCTCCTGGGTTGGTAGATGGTGTCAGGGAGCAGAATAGCCCCCCTGTTATCCAGGAGGAGACAGTCATAGAAATGCTGAGCCGCTTGGATGTTTATAAATCAATGGGACCACATGGGATCCACCCCAGGGTGATGAGGGAGCTGCCAGATGAGCTTGCAAAGCCGCTCTCCATCATTTACCAAAAGTCCTGGCTCACTGGTGAGGGTCCAGATGACTGGGCCAGTGTGACAGCCATTTACAAAAAGGGTGGGAAGAAGGATCCTTGTAATTATAGGCCAGTTAGCCTGACCTCAGTACCTGGTAAGGTCATGGAACAGTTTATACTGAGTGTCAGCACACAGCACTCACAGTGTGAGCAGGGTTTCAGACCCAGCATGGGTTTAGGAGGGGTAGGCTGTGTTTGACCAACCTGGTCTCCTTTTATGACAAGGTGATCCACCTGGTGGATGCAGGAAAGGTTGTGGATGTTGTCTGTTTGGACTTCTGCAAGGCCTTTGACACTGTCTCCCACATCATACTCCTGGAAAAGCTGGCAGCCCACGGGCTTGGACAGGAGCACTCTTTGCTGGGTTAAGAACCGGCTGGATGGCCGGGCCCAGAGGTTGGTGGTGAATGGTGCTGCATCTGGCTGGGGGCCAGTCAGCTGGGGGTCTGTGCTGGGGCCAGTTCTGTTCAATATTTTTATTGATGACATGGATGAGGGTATTGTGTCTTTTATTAGTAAATTTGCAGACAACACTAAGGTGGAAGTGTGTGTCCATCTGTTGGAAGGTAGGAGGGCTCTGCAGAGAGACCTGGAATCGTTGGATGGATGGGCAGAGTCCAGTAAGATGAAGTTTAATAAGCCCAAGTGCCGAGTCCTGCATTTTGGTCACAGTAACCCCCTGCAATGTTGTAGGCTGGGGACGGGCCAGGCAGGGCCCCAGGGCCCAGACAGAAAGGGACCTGGGGTTACTGGGTGACAGCCATCTGAACATGAGCCAGCAGTGAGCCCTGGTGGCCAAGAAGGCCAAGAGCATCCTGGCCTGTGTCAGGAATAGTGTGGCCAGCAGGAGCAGGAGGTCATCCCTCCCCTGTACTGGGCACTGGTGAGGCCACACCTTGAGTGCTGTGTCCAGTTCTGGCCCCTCAGTTTGGGAAGGACCTTGAGATGCTTGAGCACATCCAGAGGAGGCAATGAGGCTGGTGAGGGGCTTAGAACACACACCCTGTGAGGAACGACTGAGGGAACTGGGATGTTTAGACTGGAGAAAAGGAGACTCAGGGGTGACCTTATCACTCTCTACAACTCCCTGAAAGGTGATTGTAGTCAGGTGGGGTTGGTCTCTTTCTCCAGGCAGCACTGACAGAAAAGGACACAGGCTTAAGCTGTGCCAAGGGAAATACAGGTTGGATATTAGGAGAAAGCTTTTTATTTTAGGAGAGAGTGATAAAGACTGGAATGTCTGTTCAGGGAGGTGGTGGAGTCACCATCCCTGGATGTGTTTTAAAAAAGACTGGATGAGGCACTTGGCACCATGGTTTAGTAGAGGTGTTAGGGCATGGTTTGGACTTGATGGTCTTGAAGGTCTCCTCCAACCTAGTGATTCTGTGAATTCTGTGATACTCTCAGCAGCCCAGAGAGCACAAGAGGCAGTAGGACTTCTTGGCAAGAGCTTGGCAGGTTACAAGTAGAAGTTTGGGGATTTGAGAAAGCACTTTGTGGCACCCAACCCAGCCCAGCAGAACTGCTGACAGAGGATTCCAGGCCCTCCTGAACAGATTCTAGTGTGTGTATTCTCATCACATCTCCAGGGTCAGATTTAGTGATAATTTGACTCAAACTAATATCTACATAAGGGGATTTTGCAAATTTATAATTTCCAAAGGGCACATCTGCTAATATTCTATTATAATTTCTGAACTCCATTTCTTTCATTAAGGAGCTAATTTTGTTCCCAAGAGGATCATTAGCTTTTACCCATTTTGATTAATTTAATTCATATTACCAATAGCTACCTAAGGCTTTATGAACTGGATGGGAACTTTTAGCTTTTGCTTTAACGCAGTCTCTCACCATGAGAAATCTTGTCACCTCTAATTGCATTTAGAGGAATTTAAATTAATTTCCTTTGACATTTTTTTTTTCAGATCTATACTAAGTGCATGTTACGCTCTTCACAATGTTCTTATTCTGCCTTCATAAAAATGTTAAGCATGGAGGGCTCTTTGTCCAGGATTATCCCAAAATTACTCTCAGGAGACTTGTTCCCAAGAGGTATGGGATTTTTCTCAACTCCTAGTGAGTTACAGAGCAGACATACAGATTTTCTTTTCCTCATATCTCTTTCAGTGGAGTTTAGCCTTGGGGTCTTCTCCTCCACAGGTCTCCCTGGGGTTCTTACTTTCAAATTTACAGCTGTCTTGGAAGATTTGTGCCCAGGAGAGAGAAAGTGGACAAGGGAATTACCTTTCCCCCATGATGGACATGGGGATGAGGCAATAACAGCAAAGAGAGGACCGAAGGGTGCTTGGTGCGTGGCACGTGGGACAGTATAACCAGGTGTAGGCTTTTACAGATGTAGGAACCAATGTTGTTAGTGAATAGGCCAAACAGGGCTCTCAGACGTCTCTGGTGGCTGCTGCTCTCTCTGCAGCTCCTGCCAACCAAAAGCCAGCATGCTTCCTCTTTCCCCACTGTCACATTCAAGCTCCAGGTGGTGCCTGGAGAGGCTGAACCTGGAACAGAGACTAGACAGAGCTAAATGAATAAAGTAGGTATCTATTGAAAGACCTTAAAGGATACATTTTGGACAGTACAAGGCCAGGGCTACACCCAAGATAGACCCAAAATGGCCACAAAATGGATGATGAATCACAAGGTCTCACACTTTTATAAGTTTTGGGTCCATTTGCATATTGGAATTACTTGTCCAATTACAGCTTTAAGTTATGAAGTCCCATCCTCCTTGTTTGTTCTTCTTCAGTTCCCCCTTGTTTATACCTTTTGGCCTGAAACTTGTAACAGTTGTCCTTGGTCTCTAGCTGGAAAAGGATTGTTTTGTCTACCTACCTTGTGAAGAGAACCTACTAACACTTAATATGAAGCTCAGAGCTATACCCCTAGGGCAACATGAAATACGAAAGCTAAAACTTAAAGCATCACAGGCCATGGCTACAATCATATATTTCACCATTATCAGTAATTTCTTCTCAAATCACTATGGCAACTTGATAGCAGAATGTAAGTGCATGTCCCTGTGATCTGCATTTCTTTCCATTTCTACCTGGATTTGCAAAAGCTACAGTGTTGTTCTATTTTCCTGTCATTTGACTGTAAATGGGAATTCACCCTAGCTAGATGAAAAAAAAGTCACTGTCCTCAGGCCTAAAATGCCACTTTGCATGTTGCTAATAGCTTGTTATTTTTGGATGCTTAGCTTCAGCCATGGGCATTGTAGTTGTTTCTTCAATTCCCTGATATTACCATTAAAACTGGCGAGTTGTCATCACAGGTAAAACCATATACAAATGATATATGATATATAAAGCAGGCCTTCAAAGCCCATTACAGTGGCAGCTATAAATGGCAGAAATGCAGTAAATTTTCTGCATGGGCAAAGTACAAGCAGAGGCTGCATTCTCTAAATGGCACATCCTTGGAGACCACACAGTTGCTATTTAGAGACCTTGAGCATCCACTAAATCCAGCAGGAGCTGTGGGCACTATAAATAGTCCATGCTGGAGCTGAGGAACAGTGTTGCAAAACCTCTGGGATAAAGGCAGGGATGTAAAAATATAGGTCTGTATGAGGAGTCTGGCCCATGCCTTTGAAGCTAAGGTAGCTATTCACCACTCAGTGAATTCCCCTGCTGAGTGTGTATCTTGCAGTGCACAAGCAGGATGTGGCCTGCAAAACCTTACCTTGTGGAGTGCTGGTTGTGAGCTGAAGACAATCCTGAGCAGACGCACAGGCAGGAGGGACCTCCTGAAATGGCTGGCTGCCCTGTGCATGCAGCACAAAGGCAATAAACTCCTTATCTCACCAGCCTATAAATCTTTGTTGACCATCACTGTGCATGTCTCTAGAAGAACATTTGATCTAATAGCATTTTTAAAAATTTCCCTTAATTTTCCTGCATAACCCCCCAGTGAATCATTAATGTAACAAGATAAAGATCTCCAGCTAAGGAATTATTCTTATTACAAAGTTCCCAAGTTCTAGTAGCAAACCTCTCCAGGGTATATATTAAGCCAAAAAGGTCCCACACAATCATTTAAATCTACAAAATTCAATTCATTTCTGACTCCCTCCAGGCACTTGTTTTATAGTGATCTAATAAAGGAGAGTTGTGGCTGTTAAATGATAAAGTCTCCAAAGGGGACGTGGGAACTCTGCACGCTAGTCCCCAACATTTGCTGGGAGGCTTTATTCCTCCATCTCACCTACATCCCTTTTGACAAGGAAACCTTTCAAAGTCTTGCAAAATGAGTAGGTGATTCTGTTTTTAAAGGAAAGCAAAGTCAAAAAATTTTCCTTACATAAATATACTGCTCAAGGACATAGGTTACAAAAAAGATTAAGCACTTAATTGTTCCAGAAATTATAAGTGTGTCTTCACTGAATCACTGAAACTAAAGATGGAGCAGATGCACATCTGTTCTATTTCCTTGCTGGTGCATCCCTAAGATGCTTTTTCTGCTGCTTCCTCCAGCCTAGCTCTAAATTACCTGTGAAGTTATCATTGGAGCAATTCTTTTGTGTGATAATGCACAGAGATTCCCTGCAAGACAGTGTCTGATGCTTTGGGGATTTTTTCACATAGTCTTGAGAATAGAGAGGTAGGGATAATACAATACTAGCTCTCCTGATTGTATCAAAAGCATAACTGCAGGTTATCAGTATCATCCACTAAACTGCACTCAAGAGGCATTAGATACTTTTTTTTTCAGTTGGAAAATATATTTACATGAAGTTTTGTGTTAGAAAAATGAGTCTCTTCCCTGATGTTAAACACAACTTCCTACCTAATGCAGAGACAGGGCTAGGTTAAACTTGATACTACAACTAGTTACAGTCCCCAGGGTTAATCACCATCAGGTAATACCAATTTTGCAGTATCCATTTCTTCCCATGCAATAAGAGATTATTTATGCTCATTTTTAACTATGTGGTAACCACTGTATTTTGCAACACAGGGTATTTGCCTTGCAGATATGAGGCATAAAAGAGAAAATTGGAGCTTCCTTCCAAATTGCAAAAAATAACAATTCTGAGGTAGATTCACAAAGACCAGGGGAGAGCCAGCTTTATTTTCAAGGAAGCCAATTCAATTTGTCCTCCAGTGCCCACACCTTAATGCATTAAGTGTTTTGGGGGTTTCCCACTGGGACTGAATGTATTTTTTCAGCCAAAGACAGGCTTTGTGAGAATGTTTAAAGAAATCAATATGTGAGGTTTGTCTAAGGTTACATATTTGTTAATGTTTTATTGATTACGCTATTGGTTGTGAATTATGTAACTTAATAAAGCTGTAGACTCTTTCTAATAAAGACAAAGACATTATTTCATTAGCTGGCAACTTAAGGCAAAGAAACTTAATAATCTAGCACATTATAAGACCACAGCCCAGAGACTGACAAATCCAATTCACTATGGAAGTGGCTGTGATGTTGCAGACTGGGCTGTGTCCTCACACAATTAGGCTGTGCAGGTCAAGTTTAAAAGAGGGTGAGGTCTGCTCTCTGAGGCTGTGATGTGGCCATAAAAAGCAGATGAGAACAATGAAGTGGCCTGAAAGGACACACAGAGTAGCTCTGGGGTCTCAGGCACCCCACACACAGTTGAGATGGCATGTGTGCCATCGCAGCCTTCTGTCACACGTTCATCTTTTTAGCTGAGACTTCTGTTCAGTGTTAGTTTTCCCCAAAACTGCTTCTCACATCTCCTTGGAGATGAACCTGTTTTGTTTTATTTTATTTTAAAAAAAGCTCTCAATACCCAGGGGAAAAAAAACCTTGAAAATGCTTTAAAAGGAAATGAAATGGTGAATTTCCGAGTGACAAAAGATTGCCTCTCCACAATACAATTGCATTTCCACAGCTGTAGAGAACAGATACTGCAGCTCCACTTGGGGCAGGAGGGATTGACAAGCAGTTGCTTGCAGAAGTGGGTCTAATATTTGGCTTGACTGCAGCTGCCAGGCATCAGAGCCGTCTTAAAAGCAGAAAAAAAGCACACCATGTATGGAACACCTCCTCCAGCTGCCTTCACAACCTCATGCTTTTTATTCAGCTGGGAACAGAGGCTCCAAATCCAGTCTCCAGAGTGATGCCCAGTCCTGGTGGCCTCTCATCCCCACCCAGCATTCTCTTAGATCCAGACTCAGTAACTGAGCACAGGCATCAGCAAGGCTGCCTGGACCATTCTTGGGGTGCTTGAAGCACCATCAGTCAACAGGGGACATGGCAAGCACACAGATTTCATAGAAACACAGAATCATAAAATGATTTGGGTTGGAAGGGACATCTGTTAAAGAACACCTGTTCCCCTTGCCCTAGGCAGGAACACCTTCCACTAGACCAGATTACTCAAAGCCCCATCCAGAGGCATCCCACTTCCAGGGATGGGACAGCCACAGCTTCTCCGGGCAACCTGTTCAGTGCCTCACCACCCTCACAGTAAATAGTTCCATCCTAGTATGTAATCTAAACCCAGCCATGTTCACTTTGAAGTAAATTCCTCTTATTCTATCCCTACAAGCCCTTATTGAAATCTTTCTCCATCTCTTTTGGCAGCCCCCTTTAGGCACTGTAAGGCTGCTCTAAGCAGTCAGCCCTCCCTGGAGCTTTCTCTTCTCCAAGCTGAACAACCCCAACTGCCTCAGCCTGTTTTCACAGGAGAGGTGCTTCAGTCCCTGATCATCTTCACAGCCTCCTCTGCCCTCACTCCTGCAAGTCCACATCCTTCTTCTGTTGGACACAGTTAATTTCTAATAAATGCAAGCTATGGACTGGCAGAGTGGGTCTACTGCTAGCCAGAGTGCTCCTCTCCAGGACAGACAGACCTCCTTTTGCCTGCCAGTCTGTCAGCACAACTATTACCTGCTAACATGGAAACTGTCAGACCACACGGGTCTCCCCTGCCAGGAAGCACCACGTGTTGCCAGGTGAAAACACCTGAAATCTGTCTCTCAGGTCAATGGATTCAACCACCCAAAATGGACATGCTCAGGGTCACCTGGTACATTTTGCAAATGAAAGGTCTTTCAGCTGCTGCCATTAGAAGCTTTTCAGTTTCTCATCTAGGTAATTAAACCCCTTAATTTCACAAGAAATTCAGAGGCTGAGGACTGGTTCTGCTTGTGGTTACATCTGTGTCAAATCAAGGCAGTTACCAGGTGCTGCATGTGTGGAGCAGGCTCAGTCGATTTGGAGCTGTGAATTAATCCCACAGCTTCCCATAGGAAGAGAGATTTGCTTCATTGGGAATTTGAGGGGAATGGCATAACAAAACTGACTCTGTGTATTTGGGCTTTTAAAGTGACAGAGATATCCTGCCCTGCAGTATCTGTTATTACAAACCTCCTAACCTTGTAATCAGCATCCTAAACAGAAGTCCATCTCCACAACTAAAACATTTCCCTTTCACTAAAATCACTATCTCAATCCTGGAAGAGTAACAAAAACTCACAGCCCAAATATTAACTCAGAAAAAACCCTAAAGAAAAAATCAAACTAAACTAAAAAAAGGAAGCATCCTTAAGGACAACAATTCACTTTCATAGAGTCCCGTAGGAAGGAAGAGACCAGGCCACACTAGCAAAAGAGCATGCAGTGTGTTTTGAATGATCTCCCAGAATGAGCCTGTGTGCCAGCAGTAATGGAGGTGGTGGTGCATCCTCCCATCACCACCAGGTTTTGTTTTTAAAACTGAGTAGTGAATGAAATGATGGACTGGCAGTGCTCTGCAGAGCACAAAATTAGCTCCAAAACATACCATCCACATAACAGCAAATTATTCTGACTTGACCATGAGCCACTGGTAATGAAGATGATGAGCTAAGGAGGTGCTGTCAGCCCAGCCTTGGTCTTGAGTGGGAGATGTTGGCCTGAACTCATTCCCACTGCAGCAATGACAAGTTGCTGATCTGTTAGCAAAAGGGCAGCTCCAAATCCTTCATTTGTCTGGTTGGGAGTTCACTTTTGTGGGGGGTAAAAATAGTGCTGCAAAGCAATGATTAAACAGCTTAAGTAAGATGATTTAGGTCGTCATTGCAAGCTGAATTTTGCTGTAAGAAAGCAAATCTCCCAGCTGAAGGTGGTTTTAGTCACATTGCCTTTACTCCATGCTGCTGCCAGTTTAACACTGATACCAGTCCCCACCCTGCTGTCCCTGGCTCTCTCTGGGCCTCTGGTTTTTGACTCCAAGCAAGCTGGAAAGGACAGAAAAAGAAAACCAGAAAAGCTACTACAGCACTCAGGTGAGCTGTACTCAATCATTACATTTTTTCACCTTTCTTTTGTCTTGCAATGTGTCATGTTCACACCTAATTATGATCTGACAGTGCCAATACTTGGTATTATTTTAATATTTATGCCTGTGAATAACCCCTCTAAAATGAAAGGATTAATGCTTGGATGATCAAAGCCATTGTAAACTCTGTGTTCTCTATGGTGGCAAGTGTGTTTTATATTTGCTTCCTAAGCTGCTTTGAACACTGTGGCCACTGCAAAAATAGTGCATAACAATGAGTTTTCTATAGCAATACTTAACAATTCTTCAGCTGGTGAGAAGGGAAAATGTCCGATTCTATCATAATTGTGTTACAGTGCTGGTGGGTTCTTTCTTTACGAGATCGTTAAATAAGCATGAATGAGGTACAGTATCCTGGATTTTATTGGAAGCATAAGCATCAGAGTCATTCACAAAATGTTCCCCATTATCACATGTAATTGAAAAACAAAAGAAAATAGTCTCTTTGGGAGTTTAACATATATGATTTCTTTTAAAGACCTAATGCTGTGGGAGATAGGCAGCATTAACTCTGTACATGCTCTTTCATATTTGCATTATTTTTTATTCCTTTCAATAATTCAAGACCCAATGTTCCTAGTTAAATGTGCTCTTGTTTTTTTCCTCCTTTTTAATTAACGCTTACAGTTCAATGTCAGTTCGCTTTCTCTTCGCTTGACTTAGATACTTAACTTTATTGCTTATTGATTTATGTTATGGGAGACCCAGCACTGTCAATCATTGAGCTGCTCTACAGACTTCAGACAAAGATGATGATCAAATCTACATGATCAGAAACAACATTTGGGCAAAAGCAATAATCAGCAGCTCCTGGGCAGGGGGAGGGTGGGGGCATGTAGGAGGGAAGGCAAGGCAAGAGAACAAGTTCAGATGTTATTGTGGAATTGTACAGAAACCGCTACCCCACTTTCCCAACATGCCTTCTTCTTGTCTGTTGCATGCAGCGTCTTAAAAATACAAATCACTAAAAAGAAATAGAGAAATAAATCTAATATCAGAAAAGGTGGTGAAGTACGAGCAGGATCTTGACAGGAATTGTATTTCACTATATGGCCTGTGGTAGGAAAACACTAGGAAATTAGTCTTGAGACTTCTGTTCCGCTTCAGTATTTTTGTCTCTGGGAAAGGTTGTCTCTCTGTCCTTCCTCATCACATTGACTCAAAGGAGAAATATGTGCTGACATAGCAACTGGGCACAGAATGATGGCTGAGGCTGCAGTGCAAGGGGTCAATGCAAATGTACAGGGAAGGTCTTTCCCGTGTCCACAGCGGGTGCTGATGGTGACATTTCTTCCACATCTCAGGATAGAGTAGTTCTCATCCCCAGCCCCAATGAAGCCAGGGAAGTTTCTCACTGCCAGCCTCACAGCATCTGGGTATGGCACAGAGCAGCAAAAGGTTGGAAGGAGAGTAAAGACGTTATTGAAGATCATAGATCAGGTGCTGGGAAACTCTTTAAACTTACCCTAATTTTGTCTACTTAGCATTTCATCAAAATGCATCTGTGTTTTAAACAAATCTCCAAAGCCTATCTCTCCAATGAAGCCCATTACATTTTGTGCTGCACAACTTTGATCTCGCAGAACAGTCTCTTTATATTAAGTAATAAGGCATCATTTGGTTTGCATTTCATCCATTCTTTATCACATCTACATTCAGGTAATTGCTTCCACATGCTCTTTAGTAAAAGAAAAACTCAACTGCAGTTCAAGCGTGTTTACGTTTATGGATGGATTGAGTATGTCAAGTGTCGACACTTTATTTTTTTTCTCCAAGACAACCAATCCTCACAGACCATTTAAAGGGGGGAGGAGAAAAAAAAGTCAGTAATTCATGTTTCAAAAATTTCAAAATTGCTCCCAACTGAAATGTTTTTCAAAGCTCTAATTTGCCATGCACTAAGTTTTAACGCTTGCCATGCCATTGTGTTTATGTCAGGGTAGGCCTCCCATGTGTTTGGTTATGTTGCTGTTTAATGTGGTAAAAGCTTTAACTCTTTCTATACCACAAGATTAAATAAGGTAACCTGTGACTGTTTCTTCAAAGTGGAACAAAGTTGTATTTTGTCATTCCTAGAATTTTGTAGTGAGTAGCTCCACTTGCCCCTTGTGCTGCTAGCAGAAAGCAAAATAGTTTGCCAACTACAGCATGAATTGTGAAGCCTGAGAGAATAGCAGTGTGAACATGGCAATACTAAAATACAGTGATTTTAATTTTAATTCTTTTTTGCATGAAGGCTGTTGTTGAGAAGGAATAGAAAGAAAGTACAGGCTGTTCTGGAAGATGTAGAACAGATCCATATTCTGCATGCTATATAAAGATTAATCTTCATACACTGATACTTGTTGTCAGCTGAGCTGGCTTTTTTTCCCTTTTGCTAAATGTTAATAGAAATGTACTTGTACAATTTACCAGAGACACTTACAGCTGTCTGTTAAGATGGAGGGAAATGGAAAGAAGCTCTGTGAAGACAAACCCAGGAGATTTGACACCTGCTTAGGTGACAAGAAGCATGAACTGAGGGGAGAATCTCTTATTCGGGGGTCATTGCTAACATCACCAAATTTGGTCATTTAGGAGCTGTAGGGGTGTCACTTGTCTTATTTTACTGATGTTGGGTGCATTTTGGGGAGAGTAGCATGGGAGAGTAGTTTCTTTTTATTTCCCAAGGGAAGTCCTTTTAAGTAAAAAGCAGTGAACCAGTGACAATGGCCTGGATCTTAATTCACTTGACTGTATTTATGTAGTAAGTAGGACAGAGGGCCTGGCAACCTGATTTGCCTGTAGATACTGCACTATGCATTTTACAAAAGAGCTCCAACTGTATATAAATCTCTCATTTCTTCTTGGGCACCAAGTGTCTTCCCAAAAGTCCCACACAGATTATTTGTTTATTCTGGGCACTTACTGTAATATAAGGGCACTTCACAGTCCTTAAAATAGGCTTGCTACTATCCCTATGAAATAAGACAGCAATAAGGAGTTTCTGGGTAACTTAGGTCCTGAGAAATGCATGTTTAAAAAAGCTTAGCTAAAAGATGTAGCCTCAGGACCAGTGTTTTCCATCCTATCACAAAGGTCCCAACATGTGATCTGGGATCTCAGCTTTTGGCAAATTAAGGGCACAGTTTCAAGCCTGAGGATGGGATCTGAGTGAGACAGTAGGGAGAAGGGGAAGCTGCTTCCCCCCGCCAGCAAAGTGGACTCGCAGCTCCCTCAGCAGCGAACCCCCTGCTGAACTGCTCCACAAGGCAGCAGTTCCCAAGACCTGATGTCTGCAATGATAAAGGCTGTGTAAACATGAGGCTGGCTCTTTTTCTACAGTGTGACACAGGTTAGGAATTGATTTTGGTTGTTTTCATCCACATGTAAGACCCAGTATGGTTAAGTGCTGCACAGAACAAAAAAACTATGAGACCATGTGCTTGGTTCCTTGAGCCCTGGTGTGTGCATGTGCTGTCACAGATACACATCCCTGAGACTCAGGGATGACAAAAACTGTCTCTATTAAATGTCACATTTTATGAACATTTTGAAAATTCAAATACAAGATGTACTGGAGACTGTGAATTCCTGCAAGGGCCTCCATCAGATCTATTTCATATTGAGAAAGGCCAGAACACAGAGAAATTTCTCTGATAGCATCCCATGTATCCTTGTGTGTTTGTCTTCGGGTAAAGAAGTAAAGTTTAAATAATCAAGTCTGTTGCCTTTTTATTTGCATTCTGAATTTTTTGAGGCATAATTGTCCATTGTTTATTTTTTCTTTTATCCCACAGATACTTTTCATACTGTGTTCTAAAAATTTTGTCGAAGATACTTTTGGTTATTACTGGCAGAGAGCAGATGTCTTGGAGTCGTCCATTCATAGTGCAATGAACTTGAAAAGTAGTAATAAATATATGTTCTCTGACATGAAAAGTGTAGATTTATAGGATAATTGAGGTGTGAAGGGACCTCAGGAAGTCTCTATTCCAGCCTCCTGCTCAAAGCAAGGTAACTTGTGGGATCAGGCCAAGTTGCTTTGTTCAGTTAGGGCTTGAAAACCTTTTAGGATGCAGACTTATCAGCCTCTGTGAAAATCTGTTTCACTGCTTGGCTGTCCTCTAAGGGAAAACAATATTCCTCCCTGAACTACTCTTGTTCAATTTATGCTCATTCCCTTTCATCTTCCCACCATGCACCACTGTAAAAGGCTCTTTCTTCTTGATACCTGTCACATATTTACTGGGGCACTGCTTTTAAAGCCTCCCCATACCCATCTCTTCTCCATGCTGAGCAAGCCCCAGTTGCTCACCCTCTCCTCACAGGACTAGCTCTGACTGCCTTGGGAGCAGTTTTGGGCATCTGGAACTGGGTGATGGAGCTAGGTGTGGTCTGAGAGACTGAACTGAGGAGGTGGAACTGCTTGATGTGCTGGCTGTGCTCCTGTTCACAGAGCCCCAGAAGCTGCTGCACCTCTCATAACCAGTGTGTACCAGCCAGGCTATTTTGGCAGTGATGTGCTCAGCACACTCTCCACAACCCCACCGACCCTGCTGCCCACCCAAACACCAGCAGATATATGTCAAGAGAGGTGTGCTAATTTCTGCTAATGAAGAGAAGGGGTTAATTTGTCCTGGCTTCTACATAGCCCTACACTTCCAGCTCAGTAGATGGAAGGAATGTGATTAAGCCGGTGTTGATACCAAGTCTGGGAACAGATGTGAGAATGAATTGGCAGAGATGGAATTCAGATGGGACAAAAATAGCAAAAGGGAGTGGGTGGGAACAGTCGCACATTTGTGTTACAGGTGCTTGGTCTAGACCCCAACATTTACAGAGACTCCTGAATTTTTCTTCTTACTAATTCTTATTAATTCAGTTTCTCTTGTCACCAGGGCCTTTTTCCCTTAACAGTAATGTCCAGCAGCTCAAACCTGCTGTTCTCTACCCTGAACGACAACTTGGGCAAAAAGTTCTTTTCAGCTCCAAGCAGAAAAGTTGCAAACATTGCCATTCCCCTGCCTCTCACACAGGGCAACACTTGAATCAAATTGCTCCCATTTATAGATACAGAAACTAAGGCTCACAGTGCAAATATTTTTTAAAGCAAACACATAGCAAACCCCAGCCACTAAGGTTGTTCTTATTTTCTTCACAGAAGCAATTGAAAGACTCTGCAGGGAGCAAAACCCATGTTTGTGCTGGACTTGTGCAAGCTGCTTCCCCCCGCCCGCCCCAGGATGTCTCTTCTCTCCGTTGTTGCCCCTTGCCTTCAATCTGTCCATGGAGTTGGTTTGTGGCTTTGTTAGGGATTTTTTTGTCTTGTAACAGAGCAAGCACTTAGAATCAGCACAGGCTGTCCATTGGCAGTGTAACAGATGCACTTGAAACTCAGCTACAAGGACAATAGCATGCTTTTCCTTCAAAGGGTTTGAAGACTCATCAAAGGGTGGGACATAAGATGAAGCCTTCAAAGGACACACCACTCCTTGCAGCAATCTGTTGGTCTTGCCACCGCCCATTCCCTTGGTGGATTTTTCAGGATTTGCGTCACTGCTCCAGAGAGTTAACAGCACTTCTCGCAGCTTGATGCAGAAGTAATATCAGCTGTAGCCAGTGAAAAGCAGAGAACTGCAAACACAGGTCTTGGCAGCAGAGTGAAAGAACAGACTATCAACCAAAAACTTCCATATTGCTTTTACTTGTAACTTCTTCATCCCCCCAAGCAATTTGTTCCACAAAAGACTACAAACCAGAGTTTCACTAACATTTACTTAAAGAGCTGTGGGGAAAGCACTTACAATTTACCTATCTGTGTAGCTGTAACATAGTGTAAAAACATTGTCTTCACACGGAGAAATGAGGAAAAATCAATTGCAATTCCCAAAAGGCAGATGTATTGGTAGAGAAGGTCACAAAATACTTGCAATTGCTCTGTAGACTTGGAACCAGATCCCCTCTGCACTATATTGCCGCTCAGCTTCGCATGGAAAGAGGGAAGAAAGGGAACTCATGCTCAAGGGAAAAGCTCTTTATGCTCCTCAAATAGGTCTTATCAAGGGCAGAAGAAAGAAGGGAGGGAGGCATTTGTCATGCCCAAAGAGCTGTATTCTGTTTGTATCATTGACAGGCACATACTGAGGATTACTTTGGTCCACGATGCTGCCACAAGCGTGCTTGCAGCTCCCACTCAGGAGAAACGGGCTGAAAGCTGTGCAGCCTTTACAGAAAATATTACTGTTGCAGTGCTGTCAAGGTCACTGTCAGCCTGGGTTATCTGCTGTGTAAGTACTAGCCTCACAAATCAGGCTTAGCTAAGGGCTATAATTCATACACTCAGCATTTTGTGGATTATGTCCTTTAGCTTTCCCTCATTGCCATTTTGGATATTCATTTAGCTCCAGTGTGTGACTCCTGTGATTTCTCTTTGGGGTAATTTCCCCATGTGATGCAGCGTTTCCCTGTATATTTCCTTATCACAAGTGGGTACAAACCCACTCTGTATGAGTAATTTTATATACCATGCTTATTATTATCTTTGAACACAGATAGTTCACTGTTAGATAAAACAGTAGAAAAACGCAGGCCACAGGGGGCAAAAATCAATGGAAAAGGTACAAAACCCACAAGAAATAACAACAAGAAAGTTCCTGTAATTAAGGCACCCATGGGAGAGTCAGGAAAACTCATCTCCTTCATTCTGATCTAAACTTTTGCAGGAGATTTCTGTTTTCCAGATGTCCAGCTTTTATTCATAAAAGAAAGATTATGTGTTTTTCCACTTCATGGATTTATCAACACGAACTGAATTGTTTAGTATAAAAAGTATTGTAAGGAAGTACCATCAAGAGCAGTTCAGGCACACACTTATGCTATTACAGTATTTTACAAAACTGGGGACATAGATAATAAGCAGAGTGGTAGAAAATAAAACAAATCTTTTTGTCCAACAGAGCAATTATCCTGTGTAATCAAAACAGGCTTTAGACTGTGCAATACAGAAACATGTTCCCTTTAATAATGGAGTGTTAAAGTCTAAAGAATGTGTGTATGTGCTCATCTCCTCAATGCTGGGCTAGCTGTGGTAGTATTTTCAAACCAGGTTACTTAACTCCACAGATCTATATTGCAAGGAAAGCACTCTCTTTGGAGATACTATGCTAAAAAACGCATATCTCATTCTGCAAGACTGTCAGACAATATATGATTTAAAAAAAAAAATTTCTGCTAGTGCTGGAGTCATTGTAGTATATATACTTATATTCTTCTTTCTGATTCATAATAATTCCAGTTAATGTTAGTTTTTGTCCTACAATGCCATGAAAGTTTCTTCATGTCCTTTACGCCCCAGATGTGCAGGCACCTTCATTGCTTTAGGAAGTTGCCTGTTTCTCTCCAGTTCTGTGATTCAGTGAAGCATCTTGGCATAAGACTTTCTCTCTGCTTTACTTCTTCTAAACAATTTAACACATTTAAGTGGCCTTGAACATGATCACTTCTACTGCACAGCTGGGCCTACAGCAAATCCCCAGAATCACCCAGCCTGAAACTTCTAAGCCTGAAATTTGACTCACAGTGTTGATGCCTCAGGCCCAATCTTCTGTATTGCAGACAGTTTGGCTCAGGAAAAAAATAATGGGCAGCATTTTTTGCACAAAGTCCCATCTTTTTTCATTCTCCCAATCTGGTCTGATCCTATTTATCCTTCTGAAGAAATAATTTTAAAAGCATTTTTCAGCTTTTGCTGCTGACTAATTATCAACTTCTTTCAAGTGAATTTTCCCATCCTTCCTCTTCTCTGTGCTCCTAAAAATATTATTTTAAAATATTTTAAAAATATAAAAAGGTAATGCAGAGGCATCCCAGATACTCCAGTCAGCAAGCTGGAGTCTTTATCCAGGGCCTAGTTCAAATGCCTCTACACAAACAGATGGAGTATGGGGACAAGTATAAGAACTAGAGATGTGCACACATCTGCTTGGGAATGACAACATCGGCATCAGAGGGATATGGTGGGATGGCTCCTGTGACTAGAACTTTGGAATGGAAAGCTTTTTAGGAAGGACAGGCTAGAGAGACAAGAAGGGAATGTAGCCCTGATGTCAATGACCAGCTGGAGAGTCTGGAACTGCCTGGGAAAGGATGAGGAGCGCACTGAGAGCTGGTGGGTGAAGATTAAGGGGGACTGCAGGGACAGGGGATGTTATACTGGGAGTCTGCCACAGGCCACCCAATCAGAAGAATGGTGTGGATGAAGCTCTCTGCAGGCAGATGGGTGCCTGAACACTCTTAATCCCTGGTCCTTGTGGGGGATTTCAACCTCCTCTATGTCTGTCAGAGGGACAATATGGCAGGGCAAAAGAAATCCCAGAGGTTCCTCAAATGTGTCAAAGCAACTTCCTTACACAAGTGACTGAGGAGCCAACAAGAAGAGGTGTCATGCTGGACCTTGCACTCACCAACAAAGAGGAGCTGGTGGGGAGTGCAGTGCTCCAAGGCACTGTAAGTGACACAGGATGGTGGAGATAAAGATCCTTAGGGCAGTGAGAAGGTCATGCAGCAAAATCACTGAACAGATGGAGTATGGGGACAAGTATAAGAACTAGAGATGCGCACACATCTGCTTGGGAATGACAACATCGGCATCAGAGGGATATGGTGGGATGGCTCCTGTGACTAGAACTTTGGAAATGGAAAGCTTTTTAGGAAGGACAGGCTAGAGAGACAAGAAGGGAATGTAGCCCTGATGTCAATGACCAGCTGGAGAGTCTGGAACTGCCTGGGAAAGGATGAGGAACGCACTGAGAGCTGGTGGGTGAAGATTAAGGGGGACTGCAGGGACAGGGGATGCTATACTGGGAGTCTGCCACAGGCCACCCAATCAGGAGAATGGTGTGGATGAAGCTCTCTGCAGGCAGATGGGTGCCTGAACACTCTTAATCCCTGGTCCTTGTGGGGGATTTCAACCTCCTCTATGTCTGTCAGAGGGACAATATGGCAGGGCAAAAGAAATCCCAGAGGTTCCTCAAATGTGTCAAAGCAACATCCTTACACAAGTGACTGAGGAGCCAACAAGAAGAGGTGTCATGCTGGACCTTGCACTCACCAACAAAGAGGAGCTGGTGGGGAGTGCAGTGCTCCAAGGCACTGTAAGTGACACAGGATGGTGGAGATAAAGATCCTTAGGGCAGTGAGAAGGTCATGCAGCAAAATCACTGCCCAGACATCAGGAGAGCTGACCTTTGGCCTCTTCAAGGAGACTCCTGGAAAGCAGAGAGGTCCAAGAATGCTGTCTGAATTTCATGGATCACTTCCTCCAAGCTCAGGATCAATGGAATCCAGCAGGAGGAAAATCAGGAAAAAATGTCAAGAGGCCTTCATGGATGGACAAGGAGCTGCTGAGCAAGCTCAGAGAGAAAAACAAAGCTTTCAGGAAGGGGAAACAAGAATGGGCAATCCAGGAGGAATACAGGGAAATTGTATGGCAAGCCTAGGGACAAGGCCCAGTTAGAATTGAATTTGTCCAGGGATATCAAGGATAACCGAAAGGGTTTTTATAGATATATTGCAAGCAAAAGAAAATCAGGGATAATGTGAGCTCTCTCCAGAAGGAAACAGGAGACCTGGCTACGCTGGACAAAGTGAAAGCTGAGGTTCTCAATGATTTCTGTGCCTCATTATTCAACAGCAAGTGTTCCAGAAACATCACCCAACTCAAGAAAGACAGACACAGGGACTGGGAAAATGAAGACCCTGAGCCCTTTCAGGTTTGAGGCTTGAATATGCACAAGTCATGGGACTCAACAAGAATCATCTGCAGGTCCTGAGGGAGCTGGCAAAGTTTCTAAGCCACCATTTCTGAGAAATTGTGGCAGTCAGGTAAAGCCCTCAATGACTGGGAAAAGAGAGTTATAACCCCCATTTTAAAAAAAGGTGTCACAGTTTGACACTGGCCCAACACTAGGCACCCACAAGAGTCACTTGCTCACCCTCCCCTGTTACAGCTAGGCAGCAGAGAGGGGAAAAAGTTAACAAATACTTCATGAGTGAGATAAGGACCGGGAGAAACACTTCAAGGGCAAAACAGGCTCAACTTACATTACAAAGGGAATTTTATTTCCAACAGAATCAGAGTAAGATAATGAGAAGTAAAATAAGCCTGTAAAACACAGTTTCCCCCCAGCCCCTCCCTCCTTCCCACCGACAGTGCAGGGAGTCAGAGCATGGGGGGTGGGGGTTTTGGTCAGTTCATCACCGAGATTTTCTTCCACTGCTCCAGAAGAGGAGTCCTTCCCCTGTGAGACTGTGGGGTCCCTCCCACGGGAGACAGCTCTCTGTGATCTTCCCTGGCGTGGGTCCATTCTCATGAGCAGCAGCCCAACCACACCTGCTGCAAATGTGAGTCCCTCCCACGGGCAGACAGCCCTCCCAAAACTGTTGTCATGTGGGTCTCTCTCTCCGTGGGATGCACTCCTACAAGCACAAGCTGCTCCAGCCTGGAAGCAGGGACCCCCTCTCTCCTCTGGGTCTCCCCCTGGATCACAGCCTCCTCCAGACATCTACCTCTCTGGCATGGGCACCTCCCCACGGGCTGTGGGTGGATCTCTGCATCCCCCATGGATCCCCATGGGCTGCAGGGGCACAGCTGCTTCACCATGGTCTCACCACAGCCTGTGGAGGAATCTCGGCTCTGGCACCTGGAGCACCTCCTGCCCTCCTTCTTCCCTGACCTTGGTGTCTCCATGTTGTTTTCCTCACATATTCTCACCTCCTCCTCTTCTCTGACTAGAAGCAAAAGTCATGACTTTGTTTTGATTTCTTTCTTAAATATGTCATCACAGAGGCATTATCATAATTTCTAATTGGCCCAGCCTTGGCCAGCAGCATGTCTGTCTTCAGAGCCATCAAGGATTGGCTCTGCTGGACATGGTGGAAGCTTCCAGCAGCTTCCCACAGGAGCCATCTTTGTGGCCCCCTGCTACCAAAAACCAGGCTGTGCAAAATCCATACAAAAGGGAAAGCAGAAGTCCCAGGGAACTACAGTCCAGTCAGTCTTACCTCTGTGCCAGGGAAGATCATGGAGCAGATTCTCCTGGAAAATATGCCAAGGCACATGGAAAACAAAGAGGTGATTGATAACAGCCAACATGGCTTTACAAAGGGGAAATTGTGCCTGACAATTTGGTGACATTCTGTGGTGGGGCTGCAGTGTTGGTGGACAGGGGCAGAGCAATTGACATTATCTATCTCAGCTTAGGCAGAGCATTTGACACTGTCCCACACACATCCTCATCTCCAAAGTGGAGAGGCCTGGATTTGATGGATGGACACTCAGTGGATAAAAAATTGTGTGGATGGCCACACACAAAGAGTTGTGGCCAGTTGTTCATTGTCCAGTGACAAGCAGTGTCCCTCAGGGGTCAGTACAGGGCTGATGAGGTTTAACATCTTTGTTGGTGACATGGCCAGTGGAATAGAGCATGAACCTTCAGAAAGTTTGCTGACGACACCGAGCAGTGTGGTGTATTAGACATGCTAGAGGGAAGGGATGCCATCCAGAGGAACATGGACAGGCTTGAGAGGTGGGCCTGTGCAAACCTCATGAAGTTCAGCAAAGCAGAGTGCAAGGCCCTGCACCCAGATCCTGGCAATCCCAGACACACCCACAGGATGGGCAGAGAATTGAAAACAGCCCTGCAGAGAAGTTAAGTATCACTTGAGGGTGATATTTAACAAAAAACTCACGAGAGCAGTGTGTGCTCATAGCCCAGAAACCCAATGGAATCCCAGGCTGCATCCAAAGGAGAGTGGCCAGCAGGGTGAGGGAGGGGATTCTGCCCCTCCACTCTGCTGAGACCCCACCTGGATCCACCTGGAGTGCTGGATCCAGCTATGGGATTCCATAGAAGGACATGGAACCACTGCACTAAGTCCAGAGGAGAGCCACGAAGTTGACAAGAGGACTGGAGCTCCTCTCCTACAAACACAGGCTAATAAAATTAGGGGTGTTCAGCCTGGAGAAGAGAAGGTTTTGTGGACACCTCATAGCAACCTTCCAGTATCTGAGGGGGGCCTTCAGGGAAGCCAAAGAGGGACTCTTTATCAGGAGCTGCAGGACAGGACTAATGGGTACAAATTGAAAGAGGGGAAATTTAGGCTAGGGACTAGGAAGAAATATTTTGAGGGTGGTGAGACCCTGGAACAGGCTGCCCAGGGAGGTTGGGGATGCCCCATCCCTGGCAGTGTTCAAAGCCAGGCTACATAAGGCCTTGGGAAACCTGGTGTAGTGGGAGGTGCCCCTGCCCATGGCAGGGGGGCTGGGACTAGATGATCTTTAACACCCATCCCAACCTCTTAGCATTCTATGATAATAAACCACAAAAAACTATGGTTGTTGGGGATTAAGCCTTTCTGATCAAAGGGAGAAACACATACGCCTTCATTTAATCTTTTTTGCCTCCTAAACATATAGATCACCCAGGATGGTGGGCCATGTTCAAAAGTAACAGTGAGCAGACTGAAACACCTTGGTGTTTTCCCTAATGACTTGCCTTTGGTAGGGAACAGGTGTTTTATAATGTACTCTGGACAGAAAGTAAAATTTTGATGAAAATTAAATGGTCCTATGTCCTTACAAGTGCATAAAATTATCCATTGTTTAATCAGTTATACACACATACATGCTTTTTTTCCTGCAGAAGAGGCTGAATTACATTTCTACTTCATTTGATGTAATTATCCTACTTGTAAAATAAAATGCAATTGATACGGAGTTTTCCTGGGTTTATTTGCCAAATGTAGCACACAAAACCAAATGATAGGTTATCTCTGTTTTTTATTTCAAGTATCCTACACACATCTAAATGTAAAAATTATAGGAAAAAAAAAGCAATGTGGCATTACTATGTTCTAGGCAATTTGCATATCCCTTGTAACTATAAGTCATTCTGGTCAGGAGCCTCTTGGACTTCAGCAATGCGGACAACTACCCTACTCCCAGAGCCAGTGCTGAGTGATATACAGCTTTCTTCCCATCAACACTTCAAAATTTGTCAAAGGATTACAGAAAGATCTTTTTGTCTACCTGGACAGTTTGAATTCCAAACTGCATTAAAAATTCTAATGTTGCTGGTCAGTTCTTGAACTATTTTTTTAAGACTGTGCTCCTTAGGGTAAGCAAGTTCTGATGTTTGGGCTCAAATTCTGACATTATGGCATAAGCAACCACAGTCACTTTAGAGTCCTCTTCCTTCACCTTCTGCACTAGCAATCCAATAGAGGAAGGTTCCTTGGATTCAGAGCCTAGGATCACTCGCAGTTTGGTCCAAAAGAACAAATCATCTCTCTCCTTCATGGTGTGCCTGAGTTCGGCTTTTCTCATGTCCTTTTTTTCACATACATACACTGCCAACACCAAAAGCTCATATGTCCCATCTTCCATTCCTGTATCTCATACTGAGCTAACTTAGTACATCCCAAAGACATGGTTGGTTGATTTCTTCCAAGCCATGGCTTTGCTCCTCACTTGTATAACTTGACTGACATAAGTGTTGCCTATGTTTGGCTCCAAGTTTGTAAACCATACAAGAAGTCATCTTTACGTGTCCTTAATATCACAGTCTTCTTCATTCTTATTTGAGATTAACAGTCTTATTGAAGCTTCCTGCAGATTAATCTAGAAAATATGTCCCTATTTTTCCTGCTGAGATAAGTTCATTCAGTCCAGAAATATTTTGAGAAAATCTTCCTTCTCAGCCTATCGCTCTAAGATTTAAGAGTGAATGTTGCTTTTGTCCTTTCCAGTGCAAGAGTATGAAGTTACCTCTTCAGTCTACTTGAACATCACATGATGGATTACATCTCATTTGCAGCAAAAGAACTCCATCCAGCATCAGGCTCAGATCAGAGACAGCCCTGCACACGTTTCTTTTCATACCACAGCACCTGCTGTGTTTGCTTCAGAAAGGTGGGAGATATCAGTTCAGTGAAGAGCTTCATTTGCTGGCTTTGCACAGCCATGGCCTCCCTACAACTCAGTCTTCATTTTAGAAGCATATTCTTGCTCAGAAAAGGAGGGCTTCACAGCAGAGTGAAATGAAGTTGATACCAACCTCAAAACAGCATTGTAACATGTTGTGTAGCTGTACAGGTATTTTTTAGCTGACTCTCAAAAGTTACTGTAGTGAGTAACAGTGCTTGTCAAACCTTGTCCAGCACAAGCAGATCACTGACAAGGTACCTGTACTTTCAGGCTGTTCTGAAGAGACCATATATTATCATTTATTTCCTCTCCATACCACTCAGCCATCCAGCTTGTGTTTACTGATGAGCCCACAGTGCCATCAGCATCAGCTTACACAGAACTTGAAGTGAGCTCATTTTTGCAAGTGCTGTCGCTGTTTAAATGCTGGAAAGTTGTTATTTCACGTACATTGATGAGGGTAAGCATGTGCTTCATATCTGGTCTGGTTTTTTGGTAATTGGGAGACATACTCTCTTTTCTTAGGCATGTCTAAAAGAGAAAACACAAAGGAAAGCTTAAAACTGAGAATTCCTATGAAAGATTAAAAAAAAAAACTTTTAAAGATTTTCCTTATTCTCTTTGCTAACCCTAGCTCATTACATCTTTCCCATTTGTTTATCACTGGAAGCACCCAGTACCAATAAAAGCTGCTGTTTCTTGCTAAATCAATTAACTTTGTAGGACAAAAGCCTCAGTCAAAAAGAAAATTTATATTTCATTCACATTTTCATCTCAACAGGCCTTGCATCAAGCTATTTCAAGTGTGCTTCCACCTGCCTTCAATGCAAGCCAGTGCCTGAAATATTTTCATCAAATTGTCAAAGTAAAGCCCCAGTCCTGCCAATTCACCAGTTCTAAAGTTGAGTTTAGTGGAGATAAGGCACAATCTTTACTAAAGAAGAGGACAAGGCAACCTGTAAGAACTTAACAGGCATTTTAAATAATGAACCTCGCTTGTGAGATCAGGTCGATATTAAATTTTGATGAAAGCTAGGTTGATATCTGAGACGGGGCCTCACCCAAAAGTAAGATACAAGTAATTCCACCAGAGTGATTACCTTCACTACACAGCCCTGCTTTTTATAACTGCACCACTAAAAATGGGACTGTTTTGTGAGGGGAGGAGAGATTTCTGTAGAGATCTGAAATTCTTTCAGGACACTGAGAAGAACGTGAGGCATCTGTCTCTTCTGAGTGATATCCTTGCTTTCATGCTTCCATCCTAACAAATTCCTACAAGATTTATCTCATCAAACTTTCGTCTGAATGGCACAAATTACTGACAGAATTGTCAATCTAAAAAAGAGACAGGCATAAATTTAATTGCTCCCTGAAGATACATGGAAAGCTACATTTAGCACAGCTAATTAGATACACTCTGATCAACAGTTATGATTCATCTGCTGAGGAGCAAAACAAGGAGGCAAGTATGAAACAGGCAGCAAAAGTTAAATCTGACTTCCCAAAATGCTGGCGCTGGTTCTGGTTTACAATGCAGCCAGTGATGCACTGTACTGGTGCCCAAGATTCCTGCTACCTCTGAACCTGGTGACTTCACTGCCACTGCA
The DNA here is from genome assembly GCA_024865655.1 of Emberiza elegans. NCBI lineage: Eukaryota > Metazoa > Chordata > Aves > Passeriformes > Fringillidae > Emberiza > Emberiza elegans. Next base: position 56,636,009 of record JALJVW010000206.1, read on the forward strand.
CCCAAAGCATAGTTTTTCTTCTGTGGAGTGAGCTTCCCAAGTGCCTCCTCTCCCTTCCTTTCCCAGAACTACCATCCAGCAGTAAAAGTATGGATAAACTCCCCAATGAGATTTTTCTCCACGTTTTTAAAATGTCTGTTCAACAAGAAAGACGTGACTTCCCAAAAATGCTCATCTGAAATGGGGTTGACACTAATTTACCATTGTGGAAACTGAGGCAAAAAGCAGGTGGACTTGGACATGTCCCTCATGCCACCACACAAAGTAATTCCACAGATGGGGAAGGGCTCTCAGGGGTCTGTGCCTCCATCTTGGACAAATGCTGTTCCCAGGTACTAAACCAGAAGACCTATTGCCATGCCCTTAAACTGATAAGTAGTTTAAACAGAGTAACTGGAAAAAGAAATGAGTAGTGAGAGTGCAGGAAAATAACTGATAGTTTGAGTTAGATCAGAGTTAGATCAGGGCGCAGTTCGCCCTCTTTGGAACTCCATCCTTTTGTACCTGAGTTTAATCCTAAATTAAGTATAGACACCAACTTCACACCAGCTGTGTTAAAGCAGTGCTAGCAGAGAAAATGAGTGGGGGTATTTTGGTTGGTATTGTTGCTTTGCTTATGAGAAAGAGAATTACTTACACAAGTAAAGAAGATGAGCAGCAAATAAAAAATCCCAAGGCAAGTCAGCATGAAGAGCTCGCCTTTGTATTTTTTTAGTTTGTCCTCTTCTATTCCAGGGCAACCTAAAATGTAAAGCACAGTGTTACATTGCTCTGGTGTTTGTGAAATATTTTAAAACTGTTACCTTCTCGACATGGAGCACGGGACAGTCAAAGCTCTGCACTGTACCTGTTACTTTTAAGGTGACTGTGCTGCTCAGATTGCGTTCTCCGTTCTGCTCCCCCAGAGTGCACTTGTACCTCCCGCTGCTTCGCCCGGTCGCATTTCTGATCCTCAGTGAAAAGGAGGTGTCATTGGAGAGCTCCAAGAACCCCCCAGTTTCTTGTGGAAAATGAGATTCCATGTCAAGGACTTCCCATGCTATTCCTTCGTTGTCTCCAGCCATCTGGAAAACACAAATATATTTCTCTTCTTGAGCAACAGTGTCATCCTCAGTTTTAGGGTAAAGAAAATTTTAAAGCTGGCTTATGGCTGAAAATGCAGAGCCTGAAGAGAGGCAGGAGGGAGCACAACCACAAATCCATTTAATATGTTTATGCTTGCAATCCTGAAGTATATGGGGTTTTGCTTAAATGGACTCTATCTATAAATAGGAATTACAGAACTATTCTGTAGTAACTCTCCCAGCTTAAGCTGCCTCACCTGTGTGGAAACCCAGGGCACCAGGAATATTTTACTGTCTGCTCTAGGTTGTCCTGACCCCCAGGGGAGCACTGACTTTGACCCTCATTCATGGAGAAAGTTTCCTAGACTTCAAGATAAACTAGAATTCACAAAAGTGTGAAATAGATTATAGAGAGTAGTGTAGGTGTACCACTTGGTGAGAAATTTAGGCTTTTTGATTTTTAGATTGTTGTGGATGGAAGTAAGATGGAGGGCACAGGGTGTCATCCTGGGTTTCTTCTTCATGCTTCTTCTTCTTCTTCTTCATGGCTTTGGGTGGCATTTTGTAATTAGGCAGAAAAGTCTGCATTGCAGGCTCTGTGGGATCAGTTATTGGGTTAAAAGGGAAAATAATCTAGGTGTCAGTTCTTAATTGGATAGTTTAGTCTTAAAAGACCTTGTAACAAGAGATTGTTAGCCATTTTGTGCCTTCTAATGAAAAGCTGCCAAACTCACAGTTGTGAGACTGTTTTACTGATAAGAAATAATAAACACTTGAGTCCAAACACGAATTACTGTCTCAACTGCCTTCAATCCAGACTCAGAAAAATCAGCGACTGGCACCCCCACACACCTGGAGAGCAACATGACAGATGGCAGGGGTAGAGCCTGCTCTCAGTGGGCCTGTGCAGACGCCCCAGAAGAGTTCAGACCAAGAGACACAGTCCATGGGGATGGAGCAGAGGCAGCAAAGGCAGCCCTACCCAGGTGCTTAGCAGTGGCCCTGGGGACCAGAGGAGCCCAGGAGAGCATGGCAGCAGGCAGGGAGGCTCCGCTGCTGCCTGTGCCTGCCCTGCCAGCACACCTTCTGCCGTGCAGTGGTGACAATTAAACCTGCTGACCCAGCAAGTGTGCCACTGCACCAGGGCTCTGCCAAGCACAGGCTGGCATCCTCCCAGTGGCTCCACAGCCCAGAGTTCCCTGTGGGAATGCAGCCCTGGAAACTGCACTTTCCTGTGCCAGTTTCTATGTAGCTGATCCCTGAAACCATGCTGCCTCTCTGGAGGAATGGAGGTTTCCCCCCACCCCTCTTCCCTCCTTTCCTCTCATGACTGGAACCAAAGAACAAAAAATTGCTTTGACTCCTTCAGATTCAGTTGTGTGAAGGTCACAAGCAGGTTCTGGTGCACTTGGGGAGCATTTGTATGTTGAATTTCTTAATTGTAACCAGAAGAGCTACATTCCTTGGCGTTGCAGAGAGGCTGCTGGAGGAATGAAGTGTATTCCCAGAACAGTTCGTACTGCGGGGCGATAGGATGCACTGAAAATGACAATTGGCTGGGAACCACAAAGAAGAGAGAAATCACTAAGTTGATTTGAAAGATGGAAGAAGCGTTTGAATTAGCCTGTGTCCATTCTTATTCATCCAAGTTGCTCCCTGGGATTCGAGGCAGCATGCCCTCCATAAAGGCTTCCCAGGTAATGAATTCAGTCTTTCTGTGGACCAGCAGAGCCAGAGCCAGCTCGTAAGTCCAAGGCTCAGCATTTCAGCCAAATGTATAACTAATGTGAGCCAAGGCTTTTATTATTATTATTTTATTTTAATAGACACATTTTTGGGTCATATGTTGGTGCTTACTTTCTATCAGCATAGCTACTGCATCGGGGTATAACAGTTACACTGTAAGTTATTAAAATTAACACAACTTTCTCATACTGAGGCAAGGAGTATCTGGTTTCCCTCTCTCATGTGTTTGCAGGAGGAAAGCACACTCAAGAGTCTGTGGAGAAGTAAGGGTCTGATACTCCCTTCAACATTGCTATTTTTGTAGCCTAAAATGGTGTAAAACAAGCTGCAAATTGGGGAACTTTTCAGGAACTGAGGAATGAGACTAAAGCACAAAATTTCCTTAATTGTAAAGATTCTTTCTCAGAAAGGTTTTGGGTCTTTCAGTGCATCAACTGAAACACAGAGCAGTAATTTCCTGGGGCTTTCCACACTTTACCCAGAAAGAAGGAAGAATCTTCCTCTTAATCCCCTAGTAAATTTACCCCAGTTTCTCTTTCTTACTACACTCCATCCTAAGCAGCTACAAGACAAGCAGTATGTATGGTGGTTTTCAGGCTGCAGGGACTACACTGTGCTACAGGGATTTAGGTATTTTCCAGCCTTGCACATTGTCAGAGATGTGGCCAGAGGAATTCCAATATCCAGGCTGGGCTCAGCTCTGATTACAACTAGGTCAATAGCAGCTAAGTGGATATAGTTGACCTCCCTCAGATCTAATTTTTGCCACTGTCCCTTCCCTTACCACCCCCTTCCTCAGTGAAATTTAAAACTGCCCACAGGGCAATAAAAGGAACCAGCCTGGCTGCCCTTTACATTGCCCTAAATTGCACATAGGAGGTCTGAGCTACACACAAAAAATTAGATTTAAGGATTTTTGGTTTTGTTTTTTCCTTTCATTTACTGGCAGCATAAATAATTGGTGTCCTGGGTTGGTAAATGGTGGTGTGATTTTTGTGGCTGAGACCTGGGAATGAGAAAACACTTTGATCTTTCTGTATGCAATTGCAATCAGCACTGCTCCTAAAAGGGGGAACTCAATTAAGTCCATGCATCCCATGCCTGACTGTGCACTTATTCCAAGTGAGATTCTGGGTAAATGATTGAACTCCCCTATTTCATGGGAGCAGTGAGGGATAGGATTGATTATTGCCTCCAAAGCTTTTTAAGGTGCTTGGCTGGTGTTGCAAGCACAATGATGGTGACCCTGCAGACGAGAGTGTCAGAATTTTGCCTTAGACATGCTCTGCATAAGGCAAAGCAGTGTCATGAAACTGCATAAGGACATGCTTTTCCCCAAAACAAGAAGAAAAAGTTACTTTTTGGCCTAATCTGTCTCCTCACTTGCTGTGAAACCACTGGTGACCCAGATGGGGGTTGTGAACCTTGAGTTTGGGGAGGTGGAGGAGGAAGGGGTCATGTGTTGGTTTAATTCAGGGTTTGCACGCCTTTCTTCCTCCATTAAATCTCCTCTTTACTGAAGCGCAAGGGCAGGCAAGGCAGTCTGCAGGCGTGCTGTGTGCCCAGCAGCATCCCAACATTTTTTAGGCTGCAGAGACATCTGGTGGCATTTTTCCAGCCTCTGCAGGCAGTGCATCCACCCCCACTCAGAGGTCACAGCAACCTTTTCTCTGATGCCTGAACCAAGCCCTTTTCCACAGCAACCTCCTGTTATCTTATAAAAAAAAAACAAAACAAAACAACACCCCCCCTTTTAAAATTCTCTACATAGGGAGAAAACATCTGAGCAAATTTGCAGAGTGCATCCTCATACCCTAGCTGTATAAAAGAAGTCCATGAGATGTTCAGTAAGATCATCTCTCTCTTGCTCTATTCAAGATAACCTCTTTCCCACCCCAAACCTAATTAAAATTACAAAAATGCCACTTTGCTTGCCACCTCCTGTGAATTACTTGGCAGACTCTCTTACTGGACAGATCATTTTGCAGCTCAAGCTTCTATGATAAACCAGCTCTAATTCATGCCAAGTGTCCTCCAGGTGATACCACAGCCCAAGGTAAATGCTGGGGGTTTTACCTAATTAATTCCACACAAGCTTAGCAGGATCAAATCAAGCACTGCCAGAGACAGCAATCCACTTGTGTAGGGACCATCCTCGTCCTTTTATCAGTGAAAAAAATCTTTACTTCTCATGTTTCATTTGTGTTTCATGTCCCTTACACCTCACTGCTGAACAAAATGCAGCATGCCACCTTCCCCTGCTCCCCACCTTCAAATGGAGGAGAAAAGGAACATATTCCTGCTCTCATGTTTGCTGCTAATGGCTTTACCAAAATTCAAAAGGCAAATGATGACTTGTGTGGGCACAGGTAGAAAATTCTACTAAATCTATTTTCATAAAAAGGGCTTTGTTGGCATGCAATCTGCTGGGGGTTAATTCCCCCAGAATTTTGCTGGGGGGCTTTATGGCAAAATAATTCTGCCTATCAGCGTAAAATTAGGCATTAAGAAAATTTTGAAAAAGAAGAAATGTGAGTTTGTATTTAATGTACTGTCCTTCAGCAATGTCTGTGGCAGACTTTCAAAAATCATCTGGCAGAATGTCTTCAGCAGAGCCTGAAGGAGGTGATCCTTCACCTCTGTTCAGTCCCTGCTGAGACACACCCTGGAGTGCTGGGTTCAGTGCTGGGCCCCCAGGGCAAGACAGATCTGAGGGAGTCCAGTGAAGGGACACAAAGATGGATAATATCTTGGAGAGACGGACATGAGCAGAAGGTGGAAGAGATAGTTCAGCCTGGAAGAGACCAGGCTCAGGATCATCTTATCAGTATTGATTCAACCTGATTAACAGGGAGAAAGAGAAACTGAAGGCAGACTCTTCTCAGTGGCCTTCAGAGGCAAGAAAAGAGGCAATGGGCACAAGCTGAAATTCAGGAAATTCCACTTAAGCAAAAGAAAACCCCTTTTTACTGTAGGGTTGGTTGAACACTGGAATGGGCTGCCCAGAGAGGGTGTGGAATTTCCACCCTTTGAGATATTCAGGACTAAACTGGACAAACCCTTGAGGAGCTGTACTTGTCAGGTTTTAGTGAGTTTAATTGAAAATTATTCTAGTTCTCAAAATCTTGGAAACACATGGTCTAAAGAGGTTGTGATGTACCCACAGATATTCCCTAGTCAATTGACTGACGCCTATTAAGTTTCTCCTAGCCTGGAGCTTTTTGGTAACAACAGTGGATATTAAAATGGGATATATTTAATTGAAAGTACAACTGAGCTGATATATTTCTGTTCTCTGACTGTATGAATTATGAAAAATAGGTAGAATAATTAGGCCCCCAAAATGTAAGTGCTTTTCAGCAAATGTTTCTTTTTCAGAGAACTAAAAACATGGTGGAGGAAGGAGGGGGAACATTTTGCTCAGTTCTAGCTGGCTAGGTTTTAGCTATTGTTTTGAAAACTGCTACAGCATTACATGGCAGTACCCTAAAAATGGCAATTCACCCATGCTGTAGTGCTGGCACTCAACGAATAAATTAATATTTAATTTTATCATGAACACATGCAAGTGAGCAGTTCTCACATTAACTCATGTTCTCTGCTCTCATTAAATAACTTTTCTCATCAAACTTTTCCCACACTAAAGTGGTACAGTGTCTTCCAGGTAAATCAAAGTGCCAATATAAACCACTTTTCCCATAAAAGAAAATTTTTATTTCATCAAAAATTTTTGAGGTCCAAAACTTATGTCAGTTTAAAGGTGGAACATATTAACATCAGATTATTTTCTGGTGAGGGTGAGATAATTGTAAAAATGGTTTTGTTTAAAATCATACCAGGCATAATGGCCGAGTTGAAATTTCTGACTGTTACAGAGAGCTAAAAATCTACATAAGGCCAGAAGGAATTTATTTTCTGAAGCAAAACATATAGAATTCTGGCAATGCCCAATAGCCAACATATGATGAAACACAACTGAGCTGAAACTGCTTAATAGGTGTATTTTTCAGCACAAAAAAAAAAGCCTCCACATTTGATTGGTGCTAATGGTGCATCCATATGGTTCCTATACAGTGTCATGTTAGGATACCAAAGTTAAATTTGAAAATAACAGACATAAATTGTGGGCACATGTGAGTGAACTCTGAGTGTGCTGTAAAAAGGGAGGGGGGGAGCAGGGGGGAGATGAGGAAAGAAAATCCAAAACCCAACCCCAAAACAACAGTGAAGGAACTATGTGTGACACATGAGCCAGCTGGAAAAGCCCTTTGACTCACTCACACAGACTAAACAACTAAACTATTGTTTAGCTGATTTGGCTGTAGTTTGATTTTTTTTTTAGCTAAGGGCATCCAGCCTTAGCTCATGTCAGACAAAAGAATTGTTTTGGTCGTGAAATCATTTCCACAGGTCTCTTCCTGTCTAAATCATTAATGTGAAGAAGCTACTTGGGGATGAATAGATGTCTGAGAAGCATTGGACTGCATTTCTTTGTGTAGCTTAGAAATTCAACTGAAGTAATTTAGCAAATATTTACCTAAGCTAATATATCCTAGCTAGGCACTTTTAGCAAAAGTAGTTTCCTTTGAAGGAAGGTGCAGTCAATATTATATGTCTAAACTGTTTATTCTTATTTTGTAATATGACTTCCCCCTCTTGTTCTGCCACAATTTTATATTTTTCAAGGAAGTGCTATAAAGTTAACAGATTTCTCTCCACTGAAGCACAGCTTTCTTTCCTCTTCCTCAATATTTATTTCAGATTAAGACTCTGGCTTTCACATGAAGAAAATAGTGTAATATCTACTGGAACTTAATTTGTGTGTGTTTAAACTTGATTTTTGAACTGGATATAAAGTGATTAATTATGAGGGTGTATGAAGTGGTTCTCATTTTCAGTGTACTTCACAAAGAGAAACTGTTCAGTGTTCAATAGCCCTACAAGGCAGAAAGGTGAGTATAGTTTCATTACTCAGATTCTTGTCTAGTAGGTGAGCTGTAGAGATTCAAACCAGCATTTCCATAGACAATTCTCAGTGCCTGGGTGCTTTGGCAAAAAAGACCTAGTTTTCAGTTCTCAGCTGGCAAACTTCCATGCTGCTCATATATGGGTTTATGGCTTGCAGGGTGCCCTGCACTCCTAAAAACGTACCACATTTTAAGACTATCATAACTATGAATTCTTTTCCATGGCCTCGTATTGAATGGAAGGAGAGCTGCACCAGGCTGGAAGAGGACTTGGTGCTCTACCTTTTCCCCAGTGTGTTCAGCCAGCCTACTTCATATATTTTTAAGTAAAAATCATTTTGTCTGAGCTGACTGACTGTGGTCCTGATTCTGCACAGATCTACTTATACTTCCTGCATGGGGATAATGAGCTCCAATAATCCTTGACAGCAGGTCCAACACATCCATGCCTTTTTTTTGCAGTATGAGACATTAGCAAAAGCCAGAATATTAACTCCATTATAAAATTATTTCTCTATACAGCAAATTATTTTCTCTATACAGCAAATACTTTTAAATTACAACCTTTGGGTTTTTTTTAAATCAGATTGTAACAAACTGGCCCTTATTTGGTCTGAGCACACAGAGGTGCCCCTGGGAGGGAGTGGTTTGCTCACAGAACATTCACCCTGTGCAAACAGCTGCACAAGCAGCACCATAACATTGCCACCATCATTTTTTTAAGCAGCAGAAGCAAAGGTTAATTGCTTGCATTTACTTCACAGTTCAAAGTGACCTCATACAAAAGATTTCACCTAACAGCTGCTTGAACTTTACAGCCTGAAATTTCATACAATTTGTTGGAATTACCTTTTAATTAGTCCTTTGGGGTTATATGTGGTGTTTATTGATTAATCCTTCAGTAGTTGTTTTTAAATAACAGAGTAATTACCTGTGTTGGTTAGCCCAGCCACACTCCACCATTCCCTCACCCTCCTTTGCAGTGTTGAGTGGGGACAGCAGCACAGAGCCAAAGTGTAGAGAGGGGAGGAGAAAGATCTCCAAGCTGCTGCCTATTTAGCTAGCCCCATAAGCAGAGGTATTGCTTGTTCAGCACAACACACTGAGCCTAGATTGCTTTTCCCCACGGAGAGTCAGGCTTTTTAGATCTGGAACTCTGCTTTTCCTAATATGGCTGCAACTGTGGCTTGGGCTGGCGTCACCACCTGCCTGTCCCCACTTCCCACCTCTCTCGTGGGACAAGGCAAACAGAAGACCTCCATCCACAGATGGTTGGTGCCATCAGCCCCTGAGGACTGTGGCAAGAGCTGACAATAGCCAGACTTTTGTTACTTTTTGTGTCAGCAGAGAAAATAAGAGGAATGTTCTGTCATGCTGTACACTGGAAAACCAGTCTTTTCCTGAGCCAAGCAGTTGAAACAGGAAGAGCAAAGAGACCATGGAGGGAGTGAGGGATATAGGGACAGGGCAGGGGACATGCAGTGTCAGTCTAGACTGTGACAGCATGACTGCTGCAAGGGAAAGCAGCACCAGAGGGGGCCCCCACAAAAGGCAACCATCAAATACCACCCTGCTGTGCACGTGCAGTCATTTTGTGCCCAGGTAGAACTGCAAAGAGCTACAAGGCAACACAGAATTGGGTTTATAGGCTTTCCTTATACTTCTTCATCAGGGAATGGCTTTTGACTGCTGTTTACTGCTTGGCCCTCCCAGCTCCCACTGAACTTGGAGAAACACATGCTTCTGGAGTATCCCCACACTTCAGCCTGTTTTTGTTTTTGTTGACTTCCAACACTGCTGTGGGGGAGACTATTCTGGGGTCCACTCAGCCTCACTGTTTATTTCTCCCGACCCCCTACCACTTCTCCTCAACTCCTTCAGGTCCACCAGATGGCATGGTTTGCCTTCCATGAGCTCTCTGCCCTTCCCAGAGAAAGGGAGCCTTCAATAATTAGTACATATCTGGATGGAAAATATAGATCCTTATCCAGTTTTTGAGGCAGAAAACAAAAAAGAATAAGTTGACTCATATTCCAAATCCCATAGTAAAATTCAAGCAAAAGCATTAGTCTCTCCTCTCTGTTTACCACCTGCGCTTTGTTCAACAGTTTGGAAAAAGATGCTGCACTTGGGGGGTTGGCAGTCAGATGTTCACAACAGCTCTTTTGAGGTGCAGTTGCCATCTGGTCTGTAGGCAGATGCTCACTGTTGTACCAGCAATGAAAATCAGATGCATTGCAAGTTTCAACCTCAGAAGCAGTATCTAATGGCAAACACTGTTTGTTGGTTTGCTGTAGGAAATGAGTTTAAAACTGTATCTGACCGAACTGCTGAGAAGCCAAGGCTGTGGCTTTAGGTTCCGGCAGAGAAAAATTAACGGTTTTCAACACCCATAAATAAGGTTTTTTCGTCTTCCCTTCCATTGCTCTACCATCACATGGGAAAGTAATTCAACTCTGTAACCCACAAAATGTTTATTCACAGTTTGATTTTCCACTATTATAACAATCAACAGAGAGTTGACTTAACAGGTAACAACAGGATCACCAGGAGTGGCCCATGATAAGCAGCAGGAGTGTATGGCTGGGAGTGGGGAATGGAGGAGAACAAAACCTTCCCTTTTTCCCCCATTAATTTGGCTCATACCATAAGCTCAAGCTCTGCACTGAGGTGCAAATCTATGGTACCATACAGTCAACAGCAGCCTGTTCCACCACCGGGGAATTCTTAGAAAATTCTCTTAGAAATTTCATCTTGGTAATGTTGAGTGGGACTTTTCTACCCATTAGCTGATTGATTCCTGTAACCCCTCCTGTACACAGGTGGTCAGCAGGGCTCTCCTGCTCTGGAGAAACTCTGAATCAGAGCAGTCAAGATGCAATTTTTACTTCATGACCGCAAAGAGATATCTCAGAATATCTAGCTCTCCATCTGCCTTCTGCTCACACTCTGCCCTTATGCCCACCCCACTGGTAAAATCTTCCTAAAGAATAGCAAGTACTTTTTCAGTTCTTCTATTTCAAAGAAAATATCATCTCCTGTTTTTGGGGGATTAAACAAGAGCAGCATCATTGATGTTGCAAGGCTTAAATACCATTTTTTTGCTTTGAAGAAAATCCTGGAAGACTCCTCTATGGAGTAGTATTTGGCAGGTTGTACATGGGGCATCACCTGAATTTTGATCCACAGAAGCCAGCAATAATTAGATAGAAAAGCAGGCCAAGAGCAATTCAGGGAATCATGCTCACATAGCCTATCTCCAATGACAAAGAAAAGGCCTGTTCCCCATGGTCAGCTCAAAGGTTTGCAGTGCTCCCTTCTCTCTGCTGCACTAATGGGAGGATTCCTCTGCAGAAAACAACCCATTTTGTACAAGACAAGCCAGTATCAGGTAGAAAAGCAAAGCAGACTGCTCAAGTAACTTAGACTTTTTTCTTACTTTATACCAAGACGCTGTCTGGTAGGAGACTGAGGAGTCCTGAAGAGCTTTACAGGGCAGCACCACGTCCTCAGCACACCTCACAGCAACATCTGGGATCATCACAGAAGTGCCACGGATCAGGCACCAAACTGCAAAGCACAGGTACACATCACCTTTAAAAGAGATTGCTTACACAATCCTTCCTGCCTTCCCAAAACATATCCCCACAAAACAAACATGAAAGACCAAAAGGAAAATTGCAGGGCTGCCCACTTACCGTTGCACAGGATGATGAGCAGAGCACAGACTCCCAAAGACATGGCTTTTATTGCTTCAGATGACAGAGCAGCAACAGCATGCCTCTCTGCAGGATGGGCTGTGAGAGCAGAGTGAAGCTGGGACTGCTTCTAGAGTGATATTTCTGAAGGCAGACTGGGGAATCCCCCAGACTTATCTTGAGGATTTCGTCATAGGGAAAATCGCTACATGTATGAACCAAGGCTCCTCCCCTGCAATCTGTGAGGTCACTCCCATTCCTGCAAGCACTTGCAGTGGTAGTAACTCGTCTCCCTTTTTTCACTTTTTCTCCCCCTCTGTACTGATCTGAACGGAGTTAGGTTTGACCGAGGGGCGCTGTGGGTTGGTGTGAAGGCCATCAAAACCAGCACTCAATGAATCTCTCTTGAGTGACAAAATGTCAGGGGAAAGGGCTTGCCAGCTCAAAATCCCCCCTCAAAATCCTTCTCTCTGCAGTTCTAGCAGCACGGTGCCTGTGCAAAGGTTGGCCTTATGATGTGACATTTCTGAAACCACATTTAAGACCTCAGGTCACAGCACCACCGGAAACACCGCCTTGGGGCTAAGGGCAAAACAGGAATTATCAGCATGGCTGAGCCAAACAAACTGTATTTCTGTAGAGTTACACATTTAACTCTGCAAGTAGGCACACATGAGGTAGAACATTATCTCTTCTTAGCATATTTTGTCATTTTCAAGACAAAAAAAAAAAGCATCTGGAGTGACATAACTTTACAAATTATAGGCTGGAAAATTTCGTCTTGGAAAAAGTCAAGGCAGCTCCCAGAAAAGGAACCATTTGGACATCCCCTCTAGATATCTGGAGGGGGAGGGGAAGTCCTTTCCCTGTGATCTGTGAGAGCTGTTTACCCCTTGAGAATTCTTGAGGAAGTCCAAGGTCGATTACAGAAGCATTTACAAATCCTGAAACTGAAAGTTGCTGGTGTTATTTTTGGAAAATGCTTGTGGCTGCTGTCTTTAGGCTACTGAGATCATGATGGAGAGAAGCTATTTAGGAGAGGGGGGGTTAAGATTTGAGGGGTGGAGAATGGATGGTCAGCCCCTTTTGAAAACCAGGGTTCTGGAAGCCACTCCAGTCTGGGCATCCTAAATCCAAATCACCTCTAGAAAACATTGTGAGGACAAGTCAGTTTGACAAGTCCTCAACATGCTAAAGTCCTACTCAGATGAGTAAATGCTGTGGGTGGGTAACACTTTTGGAAACTCCAGTCTGGTTCTGTGAAGAAAGTCAAACAGCAATTTCACTGGGGGCCTCACTGTTGAAATAGCCCACTTATTTTTAAAGCTTTTTGCTTCTATCTTCATTGACCATAATGGTAAATATAACAGGCTCTAAGCTTTATTTTTCTCTTTAAGTTTTCTGGTTTCAAGGACCAGGACCTCAATCAATTACTTAGAAAGTACAAGTGAAATATAAAACCCAGTGGATCTCTTGAGAGTGAGAAAAAATCACTTTTTCCTGTGTGAAATAATAGAGTCCTTGAGAAGATAGAAGGGGGGGCGGGGGTCTGCTGAAGGAAATCTTAGAGAGAAGAGGGCTCCAGTTAATATATTTCACATCTGTTCTTCACTAAAATGATGACTTTTCTGCCCCCACGAGTCAGTCACACATCAAGCCCATCTCCAAGAAGGCACTCAGCTTTCACCCAAGGGCCTCTTTTTGTGAGTCCTGCAGAGCTACGTGTTTACCCTTCATAAACCCATCAAGAGGCACAACCTTTCTCTGTCTCCCTTTTAATCTTGAGGAAACCCCCATGAGCAAACCACAGCAAGCTCCTGCCCCTGCTGTGGGTCAGCCCTTCCCCTGGTGTCCTGGCCAGCAGCAGCCAGGGTGGCTGTGGCAAGCCTGAGGCTGGGGTCACAAGTTTGCCCACACAGAAGTGCAATGAAGGTAAGCCTAAAGCGCCAGGCTTCAGCACTGGGAAATGTACATGCCACACACACACTTGCCAAGGTGATGTTAAACAACATTCTTCCTCAGTTAGTTAAATACTGGACTCTTAAAAACACATGGGTTTTCCCTCCAGGACAGGCATAACTTCAAGCAAAACAGCCCTTTTCCTCCAGAAGTATTTGCAAGCTCAGCTGCTGTTCCAGGGCACACTGCGTGAAGCAGGAGAGCAAGATATAAAAAAAAAAAAGCTGAAACCCCCTTTGCTAGGGAAGGAGAAATAATTTGGTTTCTAAATTTTCCCTGGCAGGGATTTTTTTCTTCAGGGAAACTTTGAACTGGGCTGTACTTTCCATCCTAACTTTTAATATCCTTTCTATGGTTTCAAAGATCGAGTCTATTGTCTCCAGAGCCCTGGAACCTGCTTTGAGTTTCGCTGAGCAGTGGAAGCGATGGGAGCTCTGCGGCACGGGTCCAGGGGTGGGAGTGAAGAGGTAGTGATGGCCTGTCAGCCTTCTCCATGAGAAACACATCCACATCTTTGAGGGCCCTCAGCACCTGCAGGAGCTGTGCAGTTATATGGACAAGTGGAAATTTATCATGAAATGCTCTGTTCTGTGGGCCTAGTGAGACCTGCCTTTGTGCAGGGTGTCCTGTTGCCTCTTGCTCTCCTCCCCTGGCCTGCAGCACTCACCAGAGCAGCCCTGAGCCCTTGATCTCACTGGGAAAGGAGCAGCATCTGCTCTGCTGAGTTCAGAGCTGCACACGTGATGGCTGACATTAGCAAGCAGTGTGTAAAACTGCTGCCTTCTGCCCACCTTTCCCTTAGCAAGGGCGCTCGTTTGGATCCTCATCTTTGACCCAGCTGCTGATTTTTGTGAATTTCATAGGCACTTAATTCTCTTTGAGGCTCAATCCCTCTGTCAGTTTGATAGAAAGCAGGTTCAGAACATACTGGCTGATAGACAGCCAGATGGCATGATCACAGAAATTTCATTCTCTGTGGGAAATGAGGCTAGAAGCACAAGGATGTGGGATGGATTCATAGGATAAGGTTAAAAAGTCAAGACTGTATATTTTTTTCAGTGTTGATAGAGCCTTGGAAATGCTGTTCATGGACTCGTATCCTGTTTCCTCAAACCAGGTAGGTACTACATCCCTCATCCCTAGTGTAGCAGAGTTTTCCTGATTTCTCACTCCAGTGTGTGGCTGCAAAATATATAAGAATGCTTATTTCATGTGTTTTCTCCCAGGTGGTTCATCAGAAGCACAGCATTTAAGAAAACCAAAAACCTTAGGTCTCTTCAAGGAATACAGAGCTCTCCACAATGAAGGTTTAAAGGTTAAGACAAAGGTGTCAAAACAGCATTTAGCATTTTTCTCAAGGCACAGATTTTTCTGTATTTGGGATATGATTATTCAAATATCATTTGTTCCACCTCATTTAAGCTCCTGCTGTGAATAAGTTCCATCTATGTGCTTCATGTCTGTTGTAAAGTCTCTGGTGAAGGGGGTTGTTTATTTGTTATTATTAATCTCCTGTGCAGCAATAAAAATTGTCTGCTTCAGTTCAGCTAGCAAAACTGGAAGCCTTTTGATATACATTTTAGCAGACAACTTGTTTTTAA
The DNA here is from genome assembly GCA_024865655.1 of Emberiza elegans. Lineage (NCBI taxonomy): Eukaryota > Metazoa > Chordata > Aves > Passeriformes > Fringillidae > Emberiza > Emberiza elegans. The sequence continues at coordinate 56,651,044 of JALJVW010000206.1, forward strand.
ATAATATACTGTGTGTAACATTGCAATGTCAGCTAAGGAACAGTGACAGAAGAATCCACAGCCACAAAAGCAGAGCAGTCATGTATTTTTAGGGGCCCAGAAGAACTACAGCCACAGTGTTTATTTTCCTGTCATGCCTTGATCTTGATGCTGCCCACACTAGCAAGTAAAAGCAACTGAGACTTCCCAGGCTGCAGTTAATGAGAGGTATGTAGGTTACTCACAAACTGGAGTGAGGAAAGTTTAAGGACAAGTTCTCATCTCTGCCCCTTTATGGCAGATGTTGGTCAGGGACTGCCTTTGCTATTTAAACAGTAATGATCCAGCAATACTGAGAAACCAAAACACTGGAACTGTGACCTGGTGGGGAGCACAGAGCTTTGTACTACAGACTGTCTGCTGCTGCCAGCTCAATAAATAACACCCAATTAATTATACACAAACAAGCAGTCCTCTGAAATGCCTGGACTTTGGAGTGAGCCATTTGAGATGTGCCAGCCCTGTTCGTCAAAGTAGGAATTAAGCATACTTAAGCAGAAATTGAAGAGTGACCGGAAGAACAGATCCAAAATGGAGGCATCCAAAATCAGAAACCTCTTTAGATAGTGTTGAGCTGGGAGTTTAGGAATTGCTTTTAGGCAAGAAGGGAGCAAGAGATTATCACAAGTCTATACAGAAGACTGTAAGAATGAGGATAAGGCTGTACTGAAGCTGCTCCTAGTCCAGCATCTTTGCTGTTTGCAGCAGCAGGCAGTGAGCTGTCAGGTAGTCAAGCAGCCCAAGGTGCTGTATTCAAACTTCAGTATCCACTGGAGATACACATTGAAATCTCATTTTTAACAGGGCCCTGGATCCTCTTTTTTTCATCAGTTCAGTAGATGGTGCTTGTCTCACCAGGCCTGGGGACTTCTTGCAGAGAAATCTTTGAGATTTCAGTGTACTCTTCATTGCTTGCCCTACATATGGGGTCATCCCTGCTGTCTTCAGCAGAAGGTAAAGAGCACATTATTGCTCCTGACATTTCTACTCAGTTGTCTCCATATAGTCCCTGCATTGTAGAGGTCCTTTTTGGATCCTGCATCTCCTTGCTACACCCAGCTGGGCATTGTTTCACTAGAGGTGTAAAGTTCAGCATGTCTGCCCCCAAATCATGCTGTGGAAATGTTTACTCTTCCTGGAGTTCCTCTCTCTTTTCTCTTGCCTGTACAACTTCCCTAGACACATTCTATGGGACCTCTTATACTGGAAGAAGTTAGGGATCCCAGTAGGTCACCTTGTACTCCTAGCTGATTCCATGGCCCACAGGGAATGCAGGTCAGGAGCTACTCCTGGGAGCAGCCTGTGCTGACAGTGAGCCTCACAGGATGCCCTGATCATTGTGTGCCATCCAGGGACCCAGCCATGTACGCACACCAACTGTGCCAAGCTGTGGCCCCTCTCCTGGCCTCTTCCAGACTTCTTGCTTGTTTTTTTTTTAATATCTTCCCCATCTGTGGTCCCACTGAGTCATGGGATTTCCTGATCAACTTCCCCCACAATCCCCAGCAGCAGAAAGAGGAAGCCTCATGAAGAGTGCTGGTGACCATGGTGCCTATATCCATTCCCTTTTCCTCTGAAGTCTGCCAGCACAACATCAGTGACAACTTTCCCCTGGCTCCCCAGATGCCTTCAGTGTGGGGTGCATCCTCCTCTGGTTCCCTGTCTGTACATTCCTGACCTTTTGATATTGATCTGCCTTTCTTCCCTCCTTTGCTGTCTCTCATGGTCATTTGGCTTTCTCCAGGCCTTTCGAAGAGCATGAGATGCGTGCAGACATGGGTTGACACCTCAACAGAATTCTCATCTAGCCTGAAATGAGTTAAGGGAACTTGCCCCTACTACGTGTAATAACTTTGTGCCTTCACCAAATTGTCTTCTCACCATATGCCCTCTTTTCCAGTTCATTTAAAAATAGATTAAACAGCAGGAGCCCAAGAACAAAACCCCCTCAAGCATCACTAGACACCTCCCTCAAATGTGGACGATGGCCATTTACCCTCCTTTTTTAATAGGTTATTCACATGAAGGCTTTTTCTGTTGTCCCATGGTACCTTAATTTCTTTCAGTCTCCTTATTGATGGACCTTTATATCTTCAGAAATTGTTTCTGGGTTTCTATATGAATGACCTTGTTGTGGTTTTCATTTAACTTGCCAGAGTTTATGATCCTTTCTATTTTTTGTTCTTGGACACAACTTCTATTTTGTGAAGAAAGTCTTCTGCTTCTAATTCCTTTATCCTGCTGTTAACTGTGTCAGCTTTTCTTTTCCAAAGTCTTTGTCCATACACAGAGGAGAGAAAAAATGTATTCCTACACACTATGTTCAAATAGCCACCAGGCAAATTTTTTAGCCCTTAGGCATCCATTTTAGCTTCTTTTTAACAAAGGTCCTTGTTCTTACATAATTCTATTGCAGTCTGGGCTTTTTTTGTTTTGTTTTGTTCCCTAAGTATGTTGAACAGGGGCATTTTGAACCAGGTTCTTCACGTTGCTCTGGGCTAATGTAAAAGTTCCTTCTTTTGTATGCCCTTTCATGCAGAAACAATATTTTCATTTTATGCAGCATCAATCCCCTGTGTGACATTTATCTGATATACAAGTAGGAAATTGATACCTGCTACTATTGTTGCATTTCTTGCTTTGTCAGCAACTCTGATCTCCCTTCAGCATGTAATAGATACAGACATTTGATTTAATGCTAATATGATATGGCATATTTCTCATTTAGGCCAGAAATGTCAGGCTATATGGGTTTTGAGCTGCTTGTAAACAAAATTAGTGTGTTACTTTGATTTGGCACAAAGATTTCTCTAATATATGTTACCACTTCTCTACTGCTTCTGCCTCCTCTGTCTCTATTTTTTTGCCTTGTACCCCAATTCTAAAGCATGTGATCAATTGTCTTTTTCCCATCAAGTTTCTGTTTAAAGTCATCTTCTTTGTTAGGCCTCTAGCTTTCATTAAAAAAATGCATATATTCTTTTTCTTTTGCTCTGAGATTTTTCTTGTTTGGTTATTCTTTGTTCTCCCTTTTAAAGTTTCACCAAATTATTTTTATTCAGCAGAGGATGAAGTTTTCCTGACTACCTGCTCTGAATATGTGCCATCCTGAATCATGTTTTAGCACTTTGCCAGCTTCTCCCCTTCCCTAATATCTTTTTAGGTGCCACCGCTAGTTTTATTTTAGTTTACCTGAATCTGACTCATGCATAATGAAAGCTTTCCCTTTTTCTAACAAGTTCAAATCCTTCATCTTCAGCTGGTTTATAGCCAGGCATTGACAGCTTGTCTCTGTTTCTCCCAGTTCATCTCTGCTCATGGCATTTGAGGCATTTCAGATGAAGCTACTATGGAACTCCTGGCCTCTAAATTACCATCTGATTACACCCATCACCCATTTTGCCCCCAAAACTGTCTCCTTCCTTCTTGAGGCCTTTGCTCCATGCACTGTGTCTGGAGATTTTCTCAAGCCACCTCCAAAAGCCTGCCCAGATTTTCCACATCACTCAGTAAGCACGTATTACATCTAGCAGTCTAATCACCATGCAGTTCTTTTTGGTATCACAAAACCACATGGATGTATGCCTGACAGAGCATCAGGAGTCATCACCTACTGTATCTTCCTCAAAACTCACTGCAAAAGTGAATGTGGCCTCAAGATATGAGATCATTTCTGTCCCTCCCCCAGATAAGACTGCCACTCACAGAGCCTTTCCCCACCTCAGCAGCTTGGGATCATCTTGGAGATAGGTCTGTTGAGTGGTGATCTGAAAGAGATTGTCAGTGCATCTGTGTGTTACCCTGAAATCTTGTAGTTCAGGTGTCATGGCCCAAAGGTCCAGGATGTTGGGCTAATTGCACTGGATGCACATTGCCTTACCTGTGCACAGAAATGATTTACAGTGGTCAGTGGAGCAAACTGAGAACTTTGCCCACTCATTCTGTAAACAGCCACTGCTGATTCACCTTAGAAGGGGTCTGATGGGCTCTGTACCCAGCTCCAGGCACAGGTCCCTGAGGGAGGAGCCATTCAAATGCCTAAACAAAGGGGACAAGCAGAACTCCTCCTCTGGCAGATCTCCTTTTATGTCACCCAGCACCACTAGTCTGGACTTGCTCTGATCCCGTGGTGAGTCTTTGGTTTCTCTCTTATTCCTTGTCACTGACATCCAGAGAGGGAGAAGTGAAAGGGATGCTGGAATATACTGCTACATTGCTTTGCACTCTGGTACATTTTGGATCTTCATTTTTTTAGGACATTCTTACAAATAGTTTCATTCAACTGCCCTGGGCAGAGGCATTCCAAAGGAGTCAGAAATGGTGACTTAGAAGCAAGGGGTCTTATACTATAAACACTGATGTAGTTGAATTCCATGAATATGTTCATTCCTTTTGGTTCCATTTCTTCTGTATACTGACAGTTGCTCCTTCATTCTGTTTTAGCTTTCAAAGAAAAGATCTACTGCCTGGGAGCTCCACACTCATGGAAGGAAACAAAACCCAGCAAAATGGAGAGCAGCAACACCCAACAAAGACTGTGAAGCACCATGTTTGTAGTTGCCACTGGAACAGCAGCTTTGTGGGAGGTAGCATAGAATGGAGCCTAGCTTGCCTGTGCAGGAGAGACAAGGATGTCTAGACAAGGGAGCACACTCATGAGAGTTCTCATAAAGTCTCTGGGAACCACTTTCTTCAAAACAGTAGGACACTCTTCCAGACAGTCAGCTCCTACAGACTCCCTCATTCCTTCAGCCTAGGGCTCTGCTCACAAGCTGTCATCAGCAAAACTTTTGCAACCTTGCTGATGCACAGAAGGAATGGAAAGGGGAACCACTGTTTTTGAGGGGGAGGCTGAGGAAACAGGTGACGACATGTCGTGGGAGGATGAGCAGTGAGAAATGGAGAAATGAAAAATGGAAAGTTTTCACTAGAGCTGTGACAAATGTAACTCCTCTAATAGAACTAGACGGCAGAGTGGGCAGAGACAACTTGACGGCCTTTTAGAAGAGGAAGGAGTGACAAATATGTAAAGATACCAAAGTGACCTGTGTCCTGGGATCCCTGACTCTCAGGCTCTGGGGGTTCAGGCTGAGGTGATTTAAGAAGCTCCCGGTCCAAGCTGCTCATCCCATTACCACATGTTGTTGCCCTGTCACTGACTTGTCACAAGTAATGATGTGCCCACACCATAGGCACCAGACTGATATATTGACATAACTGAGGTGTCTGTGGCTAATTCAGTTTACTAGGGGAGGTGGACTGTGGTGGCCAAGGCATCTTCTTGATGCCTATCAGGTTTAGTTGAAGAGGTGACCAGCTGAGGTCAGAAACCTCCCAAGACACCAGAGTCTAACCAGACAAGAACCAAAAGTGGCCAAGAGATCACCAGGAGAGCCTTGACATCAATTTATCCAGTTTTCTTGTCTTTGCACCTCCTTTTCTCTGCTTTTCACTGACTTCTTTGTTGCCCCCTAGCTTGGAGAAGGTTTTCAGAAGGCCTGTAAGCTTGTCTTTCTGGTGTCTCCTTTCCTCTGGGGAGCTGAACGCCAGACTGAGTGGTACAGGTGGGAAGTAATCCCATGGCATGGTTCAGGGAATAGCACTGGTAGTTTTATAGAATAGCCATCAGGGTGCAACAAGGGGTGGATAGGGAGAAATCCCAGGGTGGCAACAGCAGGGTAGCCTGAGGAGAGGCAGCCCCAGCCCCAGGCAGCCCCAGCCCTGGCCCCAGGCATCCAGCATCTCCATGGGGATGGAAATGGGCCTGTGGCCAGGCAGGGCAGAGCTGTGGGGAGCTGGAGACTGATCCTGCTGTGACATTTCTGGGGCAGAGATTCACAGTTCAGGGTCCTGGTCCCTGGTCATGGTGGGGTAGAGCCCTGGAGGAGTTGAACTGGGGTCCTGGACCCTGGTCAGAGTTGGGAGAGCCCAGGGCAGTTGGAGCAGAAGCAGGGCTGGCGGTGCCCTTGGGATCCTGACAATGTCATTGGCCAAGTCTGAGAATTTTGATCATCTCTGCTCTGCATATTGAGGAACTGGAGAAAAACCTACTCCATCAAATGAGTTGCAAAACTAAGCTTAATTCCCTGTAATCAAATTCCTCGTTACCATGGTCATGTTCTCTGAATATCCACGGAACAAATGACAACTGCAGAGCATAAAAAGATGCCAGCCTTACACCTGGTGCCAGCTTTGGAGTGCTTCTGGAAATTTGCTTTTCCTCTGACTACAGCAATCCCTTCATGTGCTAAGAGGAGCAGCTAATAAATGGCAAATAGTCCCATGAGAATCACAACTAATGGCTGCTGCTCACTGAGATAATCACCCATTTAATAAAGGGTGAGCTTCTACCCCTGCCCTTCCATGGGGAGCATTAATGCATTCTTTTCCTCTTCTTAGCCACTTATTTCTACAAAACTGGTAGGAATTTGGTATTTTTGAAACCACTCTTCCTCTATTAATCTTAGCTGAAATTGCCCAATGGATTCAGAAGTTATTAGGAATAGCTAGTTGGTTGTACGAATGTTGACAGAGGCAGACATAAAGCATTATCCTATTAGGAAAGCACTTGAGTTTATAAAAACAAATTTTTAACTCACATTACAATCAGGGAAATGAGTACCATTATGAGGTTATGTTTCATTTCTGCACAAGTCTGCCTCACTAACAGCCTGAAAAGGTAAAGAGCTCAGAAGGAAGTGGCCATTGCTTAGACTTCATGCCTTGATGCTCTTCTCTGAGAAGGAGTGATGGAAGGGTCAGGATTTGGCAGGAGGGCTTACATAAATATTCTTTAGAGACAAAGGGTTTTGCTTTGCAAGTCAAATTCTAGATCTTTCAAAGTTGCGATTATCATGTTTCTCTTCTCCAACATTTTATAAATTAAATCCCCTCTCACTCTGTCCCTTTTTCCCTTCTTTTACTTTGAGATTTGAATGTGCAGAGGTTGCTACTCTTATTCATGTTGAGTTTCTCAATAGCAAAAAAGCCTTATTGTTTGTGAAAGTATTTGTTTCTCAGGCAAGTTCAAGATTTAGATATAAACATTTATGAATAATTTCTCCTTAGGACTATTTAAAATGTAATGAGATCTACATTTTATATTGATTTGAGTTTTGGTTTACTTGTTCATGCATTTTTGAGAAAGAACAGATGCTGCTTGAATGTTTCCTATGAGGCAGATTAAACACACTCTAGAGAGCACACCTGAGCCAAAGGTCAATCTTCCTCAGTGAACCAGCCAAACAGACTGCTCCATGAGTTCTCAATTTTGGTAATGAAGGCTTATAAAATGAACTGTAAAGTAATTATATTTATTTTTATTTAAATTTTACAAACTACTGACATACAAGTTTTGAAAAAAATTGCTTTGGTGTTCTCTGGAGGATAGCAGCTGGTTTTCTGCATACAGTACGTATAATTTGGAAAATTCCAAGTCTTCCAATAAAATGGTCTGGCAGCTTTCAATGCAGAGTTACTACTTGAGTGGTTTTCACTACCAGCCATGCCTACATTTCTGCCCTTCGAAGAAGTACATTTCTCACAAGACTTAAGATTCTTTCCAACTAAAGTCTGAAATGGCATTGGCATATCTGTGAGTCACGGTACTCTTATTGTAAAACACCTCATCTAACTAATCTTATTGCCATTGGCTTTAAAATTATGGCGCTCATGAAGAGGACAAGGACTCTTTCTTCCTTGGGAGGCTTGGTTGCCTCAGGGAGTTGTGCCAATTATGTCAGTAAAAAATTCTCCCTTCGTAATGGTCCATGCTGGCCCTGAGCAGAATAGTAAAAACAGATCAGTGAAATAAAAGCCGTGATCTGTCACTGTGTATGGCCAGGAGGAATTACTGAAAAGCTCCTTGTGTTGCCTCCTCACCCTCTGAATTGATCTGGGTGTTACAGTTTACTCTGTGTATTTCAAAAGCAGAAGAGAAACCCATGGGTCACAAACATTCAAAATGACAAAGCCACCCTAACAAGCAGTGGATGTGTTATTTGTCTGTGGTGATCTCTCCTTACAGATTATTCCATAAACTGTATCCTAAACTAAAAATTCCACTTTGCTTCTTTTCAGAAAGGGAATGGGCAGTCTGAGGGGGAATGAAGGGAGAAAGAAAACTAAATCCTTTTTTTTCAGGAAGAGTTTTATTACTATTCATTTAAAGATTGAGCAACAGTTAGCTAGTCAGTGTGAGTGGTTTTCTTAAATGGACATGGGGAATTACAAGTCATAGGAAGCCTGGCCATATTTCCAGGAGAAAACAGAATATTTATCTACAGTGGTCGGTGAAAATGTCAACTTCCCTCAGCAAAAAAGCAGAATTACATGAATTTAAAAATGTCAAAAGTATTTCAATACATAGCTACATATGCAATGACTGAGACATTTCTTACTGGTGGTGGAAGCAGAATATTTATATTATAAATCTTTCTTGATGGTTCTGAGTGATAAATGTCAATAAAAAGTGATCTCAGCTCTCAGAATTCTAAATCTGCTCTGAAAAGCATATTCAGCCTGAAGAAATTGATGGAACCAATTTTTCTCATAAGCCCTTGGTTTTCTACTTTTATATACATTTTCTCAATACAGATCTGTAATATTTTTCCCACACATTTGGAAAATGTGAATTTCTACTGAGATGGCTTCCTAACTTTTTCCATCACCACTTCAGCCTTATTACTTATCTGTCCTGATATTTTACCTTTCTAAAGTTTTGGGTCAAGGAGTTGTCTTTGTGAAATGTCTGGTCAAACACTTATGCATTACAAAAGCTCATGTTTGGAGCTCTTTTTCTAGCAAAGATTATTAAAAACGGACACAAGAGAGAGCAGTGAGAATAATACTGGGATCTTTGTGGAAATTCTGTTCAATTTCTGTTTTCTGACTAGTCCTGGAATAAATCTGAATAAAAGAAAGAAGCTAATAAACTGATTTTGTTTCAGAAGTAAAAGTTGAATTGTCCAGTGTAGAAGTGGGTACTCTACGCACATAAAAGAAGCGTTGTGAATGTGCACCTGTTGTTGAACATTCACTGAGACTTTATTTTCCACCAGTTTTCATCTCCACATTTCATTTCCTTCCTGACCCTGTGTATCTCTGTGTGACCAAAACCAATAATATGTGAGTTGTTTGGTTTGAAGAAAAAAAAAAGGGAGAGGGATGGGATGGGGTGGGATGGGATGGGATGGGATGGGATGGGATGGGATGGGATGGGATGGGATGGGATGGGATGGGATGGGATGGGATGGGATGGGATGGGATGGCATAGGATGTGGGTCCTAGCTCCTGACTATCCACCAGCAAAGCAGCCCAGCAGCTCCCCATTTAGCCTTGGCACAGCATCCCCTGCACTTGTCACTTCTGAGTTAATTTTGGTTTAGTTCTGGTTAATTGAAGAGGCCAGAGCTGTCCTTCCATCTTCAAAGGACAAGATCACTGACAGGTGCAAGGGGTCTCTCTGCAGACCCTGGTGAAAGTAAGACTACAGGCTGCCCTGCATCCTCCACAAATCCACATAGAGGTAGGCAACTTGTTGGAAACACACTTCTATGGCTTTTAGATTTTGAATTTGGGGTTTTTTCTGTGTGCTGTATTTTTTGTACTGGAAAGCAAGCAGGGCTAAGTGACAGGGGTATGGGAGGTATCTGGCCGTGTTGGAGGATTCCTTCTGCTTTAAGCAGAGAGAAAAAAAGACATGCAGAACTTCTGTTTTGATGAACTGACTCTAGGTGGCAACAACACCCTATGTAGCCTTACTAGAGGCTAGTCAGGCAAACACTAATGCTGCTTACAGAGGAAAAAAAATTATAGCATTTTCAGTACTGCTTCTAGAAAATTTTACAGCTGATCACACCAGCTGCTCATTGCTAGAAACATTTCCAGAATCTGCCAGTTTTCATTGTAATAGAGGACTTGGTTTTCAAGACATATTTTGAATAAGAAGCTGCATGTTTCATTTTGTAGCCATAATACTGCAGGTGTGCAGAGGAAAATTAGCAAATTATTCTCTTTTGGTTATCTTGCTTGGATGGGCAATCTCAGGAAGTGTATGTATCATCCTGATTTGTAATGATGCCTGTAAAAAATGCACAGATGGATATGTACAACTGCAGTTCTGTAGCATTCACTAAGGATGTTCCTGAAATGCCACTTCACCACCTCGTCAAGAAAACAGGCACACAGATACCTATGAAATGCTTGACACATATTCTGCGTAAAGCACTCTGTTATCTGCCAAGAGATTTGTAATGCCCTATGTCATTCCATCTTCACTACATATCCAGCCTCCTGGGCTTTGGAGTAGCTAAGCAAACATTTGAACTATATAAAAATTCTTACAAGTATGATGGCCTGCAGCATTTTCACATTTTTCTCCAAAGTCAGTTCAACTCCACTGACCTTGAAATATTTAAATTTGTTATTGATGTGTTCACAGGCAAAGGGAGTAAGCAGAGAAAAAGATACAGCTTTGATTATTCCTTGCAGAAAAAACCCTGTCATTGTAACCACTCTATATACTAATAATGACCGTAGAAAATCTTTCAAGTGCAATTACAACGTGCTTGTAGCAGGCCAAAGTGTCTGATGGCACCTACAGGATATGATGAAATTCTTTATTACTCTGTCAAAGTGACAAAGCTGTAAACCCCTCTGATTAAATCAGATTGTTTGTGTAATTGACCCATTCACCTGCATGTTGTCAATTAATCTCCTCTGGAGCTTCCTCCAGTACTTCAATCCTCTAAGTTGCTTTCAAAAATAGGAACTGTCCTTTAAAATGTTAAAATGCATCTCCTGAAAGCAATTTCTTCCTTTCTTACCAAAATGTGGAATTTCCTTTTAAATTATACTGAATCAGATTTCCAGATTCACAGTATTCTAAATCAATCTCTTATAATACTCTTAAACCCTGTAGGCTGATTTTTAAAATACATATTTATAAATTAATCAGGATTTATTCCTATTAGAAATATATAAATATATATGTATACATATATATACTATCCTATCTAGGATAAGAGTGCCCTAAAAAGGAAAACCAGAATTCACTAACCCTTTTAGGTACTTTATGTCAAGGTACGTTGTGTAATGCCTGTTTTTATTAGTTTTTCTTCCTTTCAATTAAGCAGCAATTTTATCATACATTTTTCAAAAAGTCAGGACATGATGGCAAAAGTGGTGGAAATGCAATTAGAAAAATTGATTATGTCTATGACATATTGTTCTTCCTCCTGTTTTTTCTTTTTCCTTCAAGACGTCGGCATTTTGAAAACACCTGACATATATAAGACCAAAATAAAAAGAATGGTGTATTGGGACTAACACGTTTTTCTACCACCAGCTAGGCTCTTTGGAAGCTTAGGAAGTGAATTGTCAATGCCAACTATCCCTACAGCAAAAATGGGGGAATGTGTTGCTTGCTGAGAGCCCGGTGGGTTTCCAGCTGCAGCTGGGTAGGACAGATGCCACAGTCTTAGCCAGTATTGATACAGGCAAAATCAATGTGACTGCAGGCAGTGAGAATTCGAGTGTAGGAACTGATAGGTATTAAAACATCTGTTCTCTAACTCTTCAGTATAAAATTGTGCAGGGGTGTGTTTCACCATTCCTTTACCCTATGGGCATCCCTCCACCTTGGGTGCCATTCACAGCAGTGAGACTTTCCCACTGATAATTGAAGTGTTCCCCAAACTTGCAAACCAGTGCCATAATCAAAGCTTATCATCCACCTAAACTAAAACTGCCATGCATGAAATCATAAATAAGCCTTGTCTCTCCAACCAGCCAGTGAAACATCAAACCCATAAGTGACATGACAGACGCCATATTATGTTTTAAGATGAGGCATCCTACAATAGGTAGTTTTCAGAACTTTCTGTTGTTTGTCGTAGTTTGTTGGCTTTTTTCTCAAACAGGGTCAGACATTACTTTGTATAGATTAAAGCATTCTATTTTCCAAATTAAATTCTTTCATGCTTACAATGCAACAGTTTGGGTGCAATGTGGAATGTCATTCTCTATTGACATTCCATATTGGACAGTTTCAGAGAATCCACAGGGGAAAAAGACAAGATTCAAAACAAAATGTCCCATAAGTATAGATTCCTTATTTTTGATCCGCCTAAAGAAAGCCACTCCATTCCCTGTTTATTCTCAACAGCTGTATCCATTTCAAAATAAGTTTTGTTTGGCAAAAGAGTTATCACCTTTTCAGGAGTTTGCCTTCTACCAGGTTTACCCAAATTTTATTTGGTAGAGCCCCACCAGCATGGAATAGAATAGCTGTGCGTGGCAAAGGCACAAGTCCAAGGAGATATTTGGTTGTTTGCATGTGATTCTATTTCAAACAGCTACTCTCTTCTTCCTTCCACATTACAAGTTTCCACTGTGGTGGACAATCCTAAACACAGCCCTTGTTACTGGAGTTGGAAAGTAAACCTGCTCTATGACTGATCTATACTAAGCTCTCACCACAAGCTGTAGAAGAGTGAAGACCTAAACCACTCTTAGACTTTTTGATTAGAGAAATAAAAATAGATTTCATGTTTTGTGCTTATCAGGTAAATTTACATTGAAGCAAACCTCCAAATTAAATTTACGTTGTAGCAGTTGACTTCTTTCAATGATAAATAATATTTGAAAACTTTTTTCCCCAGTAAAAGCCTATCTTTCTGAATTGCTTCCATTTTACTCAAGTTCCCTTCAAATCCTGGAGTCACTTTCTCATAAAAAAATTTTATTCTGTTTTCATTTTTCACTTTGGCTCTCCAATTGACTTTTACCATAAGATAATTTAATGTTTGGGGTTTGGGTTTTTTCTACAAGGCAAGGAACATTTCACGTAAGATCTATATTTATTAGGCACAAAATTGGTTTTAGGATAGTAATCATTAATGGTAAATCATTGATTCAGATATTGAAGTTACTATTCAGGCTTACAGATCGTAGTGATGCAGGAACATTAATTCAGCCTATTCTGCCTGCAGTGGCCTTCTTACTATATGCATCATTAATTCCTTTGTGTGAAAGGAATATAGAAAATAATATATTCAAAGTAAAGAGGAAGTTGAAAGGAAAAGCTATAGTGTCTTTGGCTTCTCATTTTTTAGGGCTTTAAACCTAGAAGCTGCAGTGGTTTGTTTTCTTGGTTTGTTTTTCTTGTTTTTCTTGGTTTGATTTTTTTCAAACTTTACAGAATCAAAGAATCAACAAGGTTGGAAAAGAGCTTTGAGATCATTGAGTCCAACCTGTGACCTACCATAATGTGAGTGCTATCACTGTCATGCCACTGATAGACACGGAATCACATCCCAGAGAAAGCTGAGCTACTACTAGATTGCTGTTTTCTTCCTTACTGTTGCTTGGGGCAGGGGTGGGGTATGTAGTTGTTCATCAACATTTTTATGAAAATTCATCCTGACTCTAAAAACAACAACAACAACAAAGAACAAAACATTATATAGATAGTATTGGTGGCAAAAGACTACTAAAATGCAATTGTTACTGTTTACTGCAGTTACTTTAGCTGTGCCATCACATTTTGTGATGTGGATGGGAAATGTGAAGGGTAACAGTCATTGCTGGTACCAAATTGCTGCACAGACTCCATCTGTGAACCACCAATTGGGTCTTTTGATGTAAGGCAAGAAAAGATGGGCACATTTTGAATCTGTTGAAATGTAGTACAGTTTGATGTATCTACTTGAACAATTCAGACTGGTCTAACACACATATAAGTATTGAAAAACTGTGATTCCCATGTACCAAACAGAGAGCTTGAGCCTGAGGATTTGTTTGGGTGACATAGCTTATCAAAGAGTGAGAGGGTGTCATGGTTTAGGAATGCATTCTCCAATTTAGTATTCCCACTAAAACCACGCTGCAGCTCACTCCCCCTTCCCCTACCTCTGAATGAAAGCATGGAAAGGAAAGATCATGAGTTGAGGTAAGGATAATTTACTGGAAACAGCAATGAAATAAGAAAATAAACAGTAACAGCAACAATATTAATAACAAAAGTCTTAAGACAGAGAAACTGTTTACATGGAAAACCACAATAAATAGTGACCAGCTCTTCCTGACTATGTTTCTCACCCAACCAGAAAAGGATGCCTTTCTCCTTGGAATCACAAGAGATTCCCTTTTCCCAGTCCCTGGAAATGATGTGAGGTAGTACCAAATAATATTAGGGTCTGGACATGCCCCCCTCCAGGCTACCAAAAAAAATTAACCCAGTCCTGGCTGAAACTAGGACAGAATATCACGGGTGTTGTAGAGCTCTGTACTGCATCATAATTTACTATCAAATTTAAGCATAATTCAGGTTTATATATAAGTAAATCTCTGTGAGGTAGAAGTAGTTTTCAGTTGGCTGAACATCTTGGGATATGAGTGTTCTTGTCACATTGTCATCTTTCCCAAGATATATGAAGTCCCTACTCTTTTTGCCAGGCACATTTAGCATGTTGTTGTACTGAATATGAAAAATACATATCTAAAATGGGTGAATCTATATTATTGTGGGAAAAAAACACCTCTTTTAATGTCTCCAGTTGGGAGTTTCGTGTTACTAATGGCTGCAAGGCTTGAAGTGAAAATTTGTTGTCTGGGGATAGTAACTTTTTTTTTTAATGGAAACATTCTGTCTCTGAAGAACCTAGCTTGTGTTGGCTTTTACCTAGTAAGTTTACATCTGTTTGAAGAAACACTAATTGGTCACATATTCAATGTGCCCCAGAGCTGGGTTGAGTATGAACACATAGCAAGTTACTAGCACCAGTAATCAAGAGGTTTTCAAACTGGAATGGGAGGGTGCTTGGCAGGATTACTAAGATCATGGATCATGCAAATACAGATCTGCGCTTCTCACGTGGATGTGTCTTTCGATACCTGAGTCCCTGAAGGGAATGAGTTTATTGCAAATGAGTTTCAAAAGAACATTTTGCAGTTTCCCAGCAGTGTTGTCCTCAGCAAACTGTGGAAAAAGAAACACCGGAGTGTGCAGTTGGAGAGGATGTTCACTCAGGCACAAATGGGTGACTGTGGCTGTGGGACATTTGTCCTTCCTGGATAAAAAAATGAATCTGCATCTCAAATGAGAACTAGTATCATTTGTTGTCATAGCTTCTCCCTTTAACCATCAGCAGTAAATGCTTCAGAAGAAGCTTCAAGAAATTCAATAATTTGCCTACAGATGAGTTTCTATTAATGATTCTTTCCCTGTCCCTCTGGCTTTATGACAGGCTTATGCATTGAAATATTAACATTTTTACCACCCCTTTACATGTTTTACACAATCTAGTCCTTTCTCCAAATTTAATCTCATGTAACAGTGAATGCTTTCACTTTAATAGCCAGTATTTCCTTTCATCCCTTTCAAATTTATATCTTTTTAATTCCACTGGACAAACTCTTGTTCTTAAATTACAAAAAAAAAAGGTGCCTGGAAATGTAGGATTTATCTTCTTTGTGCCATTCATTATTTTCTATAAAGCTCTATCATGTCCTTTCTTCATGCCACCCAGATACAAAATTTTCTCTCTCAGCCTCTAATCATTTGCATTGCCTGTCTCCAGATGATCTCTGTGTCTTCTGTATCTATTTTGCAGCTGAGCTCCCAGAACTGAACAAAGTACTCATGCCGTATCAAATAACCAACCTTTGGGAATTATGATATATCCAGACTGATTTTTAATTTCCCACTGGCATTTTGTTCAACAGTGATGTCCACTGAGCTTTCCACAGTTATGCCAGGATTTTTTTTCCTGAGCAGTTGTTGTTGATTATGGCCCCAGTAGGTTTTATGAGTGACCCAAAATATGCCATCCAGTGTCATGCTAACCCAGCATTAGTCTCTTTGTCTGCTAGGGTGTTTATTCAGCTCCTTAGGTTAGGCTTCCCTTTACTGTCTCTGAGGCTTTTCAACAGTAAGCAAAATTAAATAGCAATATGAATCATGTTGCCACATGGTTCTACCCCTTTCTGGATCAATAATATTAACTAGCCCTTTTAACTCAGGTGTTCCCTCGAGATGGCATGTAGTCACAGGAGGCCACTAGGAGTTTAGATTTGGGATGTATCTACACTGCCCCCCACAGTGAATACAAACACATTGGGGCATGTCTGTAATGGCCCAGCCCAGGGATTGTCTGCTTCTCAGCAGGCTCCTTCCCTTCTTTGCTTTCAGTGGCTGTGGTATCTCAGCACAGCAGTGCATGGTGAAGGGTGGACATGAGCCTAGCCATGTTGGAAGTCCGCCCCACCATAGTCATATTTGCTTTCTGACAGTTTTGAATGCTCAACAGTACTTTCACTCCCACCACAAATTTGGGTAGAAGCCTTTATAAACCTCTGATAATTATTTTGTTAAATGGTCAGCTGCAAGTCTGGATATATGTATACATACTTGATTTTCCTTACACCAGCAGCTGTGCAATGTAGTTTAAAAAAAAATATATATATATATATAAAAATAGGAAGCTTGTGAATCTGAGCATGATACCCAGATACCACAGACGTGGTAACTACAGTGCTCCCTCTCAAGCCATCCTCACCTCAAAAAACTTTTTGTGTCCCTCATCCCTGAAAGCCACTTTGGGCCAGTGCTGCTGCTGCAGTGGCTCTGCCCATCTGGAGCTGCCTCTGAGAAGCAGCCAGCAGAGCTGGGAAAGGCCTGTGTCCTTTTGGCACTCCAGTCCTTCTGTACTGCTGCAGACTCGTCTCCTCAGGACATCCAGAAATCTCAAGCAATGGTTTAAAATATGCATTTCTTCCCAAGGTGAAGAAAAAAAATGCTCTGGAGAAAGCATATTTTCCTTTTACAAAAGACACAGTCTACAAGTTCATCCCCTGTTTGAACATATTCATGTTTTATTGCTTCCTTCAATTATCACTTCAGCTCATTTTCCATGTTCCAAAGTCCCTAATTTCCAAAAGGACTGCTAGCCTATAGACACAGAAAAATGGTTTTGCACTGTCTCCTGTCAGAACAATTATTACAATTATTGCATTATTTAAAATTTATATTACACATATCTAAAAGTCTGCAATTAAATTAGGTCCCATTGCACTTGCCACAACCCAAATGTGTAACTAATGGCATTTCAGGCCCTCAGGAAAAACATTTAATTCTAAGGTAAACTCCTCAGGGCAGAAATTACCCACATTTTTGTTCTGTGGGAAAACAGTGCCTGGTGTTGGTGCAGCCTAGAGGCTGCAATACAATCCTAATAATAATAATAATGATAATTAATATTAGTATTAAATGATGTTACTTCAGTTTTATCACAGCTTATTCCTATCTTTTGTTTACATATGATGTGATAAGAATGTGTGTCATTCCTTCAGCTGAAGAATTCTTTATGCAAGGTTGTGGTGCTGGTTAAGGAAACTGCTCTGCTTCCAGGGAACAAATAGGCCAATAGAATAAGTGTTTGGTGGGATGAATGGTGTTCAGAGTGAGGACAAATGGTGAAAGAAAGGGGACACCATCAAAAGCTGCTCTGCTCCACATGAATGTTAACACTTGTCCAATGTCCCAGGATGAATTCCTTCAGTACACCGAGGTACTGGAAAAAACCCGCTGCACTGGGAAAGACGCACACGTCACTGCTGAGTCAGAAGATGGCCATGGTCACACCAGCACCCATTCTTTTCAGTGTTTGGTTTTGGGAGGTTTGTCACCCTACCCCAACAAAGTAGATGTTCCTTAAAAATTGCTGCCATAAGGTATTCCAGATGTAGCTTTTAAACATATTGTCCTTAAGCCAAACTGGGAGATATAGGGACAAAATGTCAAAATGCAAAGGCACGATAGCTTAGCGTTAAAATGTTACAAAGTGCAATTGCTGATTTAGTACTGATTTATTACTGCAATGCAAGGGTTTAATGTTTGTATGTTTCATTCCCCTCTCTGTATGCGTGGAATTATTGTGACTGCCAAGCAACAACTTGGCATGGTTGCAGTCAGTGCCCTACTCTGTAAATGCTATTGCAAAAGTTACGTTCCAAATGACATCAAGCCAGTTAAAAATTCAAGCAGAGTTAAAAAATAAAAAAAACCAAAAACTAAAAAACAGCAACAAAAAACCCCTACACACAGTAAAACACTTTACAAGCACTAGAACCTGGCTAAAGCTTTGTTTTAAAGATACAGGTGATATGCATCTACAAAAATGGCTCATCTCTGTGAGTAAAATATCACTGCAACCTCGATAGGAAAAGTAATCTAGAAGGCATGGATATCTGAACAATGCTAAGACATGTCCAATTGAGTTTTCCTGTAAATACTTTAAAATATCACCCAATTGTCTCAACTGCCCCTTCTGGAAATGCTATTCTTTACCTTCAGCCTGGACAGGGAAGTGTTTAAAAGCCTGTGTGTAAAACTGGAACACATGAAAGGATATCAGTACTCAGGTGCTTTGTATTAGTGAAGGTGAGATAGTAAGCATGCCTTTCCCACAATTTTTCTGTCCCTTCCTGTGTTTCCACCTGGTAGAAAGTGCTATGAATTTATTTTGTAAGAAAAATGAATAGGCATTATAGCAACAGCATTGCTTTCTTGCTATCAAAATAACGACCATTTCTTTCACCAACGTTTTCATTGCTCAGCTTTCTTTTCTAAATGCATCTTAAGTTAAAAAGCATTGTACACTCTTCCGAAAGAGTTTATATTATAGAATGCTTTAAAGTTTTAGAGGATTTTTGGGTTTTGAGGTGTTTTTTTAATTATATCTATTACGAATATTGACATCCCATTTTATTAAAAGGATGTGAGCATCCTTTTATATCAAGTAAAATAGGCAGAATTTTTCCTATGCTATGAGATCCAGGATGCTGCAGATCTTTCACTTCTCTAATGTTACTCTTTCGTCCTCAAAGCAAGCAAATTCACTGTAAGGTAGAACAAACAAACAAAAAAAAAGCTCTGCCCTGCCCTGGCTGGATTTATATTACTTCTTTTCTTCTTTTTTTTTAACTCTTGAATTGTTATTTAGCATGCAAATTAGGTAGATAAATGTGTGGTGAGCCCCTGTCTTTCATACCCAACCTTCTCTCTCCCTCATTTGTGCCACCATTGTCATTTGGCTGTGTGATGGCCTGCCAGCAGCTCTTCTGTAAGCTGGGCTGCTTTGTGAAGAGCTCCTGTGGGGGTCTTTCTTGTCTTTGGCAAACTCTTCATAAAGAGTATTTTCTGCAGTGTGCCAGCAGCTCTTGGCACAGATTCATCAGCTCACAGTGACTTGCAGTGTGGATACTTAATAGTCATCCCCTGTAGCTTGGCAGTAGCTGAGATGGATAATGCAGCCTCCAAGTTGCTCCTTGCATGTTAGGTTTCTTCTGCATGGCAAACTCAGAAAGTCCAATTTAATCAATATAAACCAGGGAAAGAGAAAAGGGGAGATCCATCTTGCACTTTGAAGGATGTTTTATCAACTTTACTACTATTGAGAGAATAAGAATGTTTCAGGCAGAGAAATTACAAGAGGATAGATCCAACAAGCCGATACCACTGAGCCTTCAGTGCAGGAGGAGGAAAGGAAGAAGAATGGAGGAACTGTCTCAGCTTTTGCCAGTCATGTCAAGCAGGGAGAAGGATGTGAAGATGGGCGCCCCTGACATACCATAGGCTGTTGCTGTAGGAAAACATGCCACTCCCCAGACTCAGGATAACCCTAAATCTCAAACATGTCAGGACACAACGATATCCCCCACATACCTGGCTGCTTTACCCTAATCCATTTTCAGCCTTTTCCTCCTCTTCTTCCCAATCACCTATGCTTCCCTTCCTTATAGCACACAGGACAAGTGCTTTAGCTCCTCAACCCTTAGGGCCTGCTGCATAATGCTACATGCTCTGCAGAAAAACCCCATGGCACCCTTGGATCATGAGCTGCTGACCAGAGGGGTCCCAGAAGTAAGTTCCCACACAAAAGCAATTCATCACCTGAGGATGTGGAGCTAAACCACCTTCACAAAATGAAAAACTGTTGTTAAAAATTTGGTCCCGGCTTTGTGGGGGTTTTGTGGTGATGTTCTGGGACCAAACAAGCTGCAAGGGCAGGCAGGCAGCAGCGAGAGGGAAGGTCAGCTCCCATGGTTATTTCGTGTCAGGGGTGCTCCCTGGGTCCCTGCTGCCTTGGGATCCCTTCTCGGAGTGTGAGTGTACCTCTGCGTGTGTTTTGGGGACAAGTCTCCCAGAGGAGGCGGAGAGCCGGGACGGGGATGCTCTGAGCCGAGACACCACATCCTAGTCCGAGGATGCAGCCAAGGTGAGGGCGGCGAGGCGCCCTCCCAACCTGCGGCCGGGCTGGGCGGTGCCGGGGGCCGGCTGCAGGCGGAGGAGGAGGAGGAGGAAAAGGCCAGGATATTCCTGAATGAACGGCTCGCTCCTCACCCCACACCTCCGCCCGGCTCCCGCCTCCCTCCCGCCACTCGCCGGTGTCTCTTCGAGGCGCAGCCAGTTTCTATAGCGACGGCGCTGAGCCGCGGCTCTTCCGAGTAGTAACAAAGCCGGCCGCCCGCTGCCGCGCCGGGGCTGCGGGGGGAAGCGGCTGCCGCTGCCGAGGACACCCGACAGGTACGGAGCGAGGGGTGCCCGCCGCCCGCCCCGGCCGGGCGCTGCTGCCGCCGGGGGGCGGCTGCACGAGGGACAGCGGCTCCCCGCGGGTCCAGCGGCGGCCGCGGGGAAAGGGGGCGACGTCCGTCAATCCGTCCGTCCGTCCGTCCGTCCGTCCTTCCGTGCGCTCGCGCCTGTGGCAGCCGAGGGACAGCGGGGAGGGCTGCGGGAGGGCTGCCGCAGGTGCGCCCCGGGTGCGCCTTGCCGTTGGCACCGGGACGGGGCGGCTGCCCCGGTACCCCCCGCCTGTCCCCGCGTACCCCCGGCTGCCCCGGGTACCCCCGGCTGCCCTCGGGTACCCCCCGCCTGCCCCCCGGGTGCCCCCCGGGTGCCCCCCGCCTGCCCCGGGTGCCCCTCGGCTGCCCCTGGGTATCCCCTCGGCTGCCCCCGGTATCCCCCGGCTGCCGGGGAGGAGACGGCACGGGCGGGCTCCGCGCCCCGGGTGGCAACCGGTGGGCTCGGCTCGTCTCGCCCCTCTCCGCCGGGGACAGCGCTGCTCCTCGTCCTTACGGTTACCTCTTCATAGTAATACTGATAATTTCGCTGTTGGTGTTGTTGTTGTAAAAAATATGGCACACACACACCCCCCCTCCCCGGAAATTTGCGGGTTACAGAGTTTCGTTCCTTCAGGTTTATAAAGTAATGATGAATAGGGTAACAGGCTTAAAATGCGCTACTGAGTTTAAAAAAAAAAAAAAAAAAAAAAAAAAAACCAAACCAAAACAACAAACATGTAAAGGATTGGTGTTGCAGGGTAAACAAGACAATTACTGCTCGTTTTTAGGAGCAAGTGTGTGGAAAGGCTTTAAGTAAAATGAGTCTGTATCTTTCCGAGTCAGAAGGCTAAGATGGTAGAGGTGATAAACGTTTGCTTATCTCGGGCGGCCAAGGTTAGGCACGAATAAGCGTCTTCACCTCCTAAGATACCAATGTCAGAGTGGATGGGAAGGTCATTAGCAGGTCATTAGCCTGAGCAATGCTTGTGGTGACTGTAATCAAAAACATCCGAATTGTAGTGGCTGTGTGAATAGACACGGGTTTCTGCAGAAGTTTAAAATTCAAAGGAACTTCCTGATGATGAGAGAAGGCTGACCCCGCATGATGAGGTCCCAGGGAGCACTCGTTGTGGTTCATTGCTGAGTGATTTAGGAAATAAACGAGATCCTGGGCCAAAGCAAAATTGTGCTGTGACATGTATGCAGCCAGGAGCACGTTCAAGATGGGAATCTTCCTGGCTGTGAACAAGGGGAAAAAGGGAAATAGTACATGAGACTAGGGCACGGTGACTGAGGACATAGTTATTGAGTAGGTGGACAAGAACTGGCATTTTAAGTAATATGTAATCTAAACATCAGATTATTTGAGGTTGCAAACACTATACATAATGTAATATCAGGGTATCAAACCTCAAAGGCTAAGAATTGACTGGAAGAAGTTTGAGAAGTATATAAATGAAATGCTGAGTGAAAAGTGGAGCTACCTGTACAATTAAGTAAATGATGTGAAAATAGTGGAAAGAGAAGATACAGCTCGTCAGCAATCATGAATACAAGTAGAAAAGAAAATGGAGACAGGTTTCTCTTGCAAGAGATGTATAAATAAAATGAAGTTTTAAATGAATGTTGATCAAGTTTAAACTTTCTTCAATATAACATTTAAATCAGTATTATCATAATAATATGTGGACTGGAATTATAGGGTTTTTTTGATGAAACATTAGTCACAAAAAAAAACCCAAAAACAGAGTGGAATTTCTTAGATATGTTGATTGCAGTGGTTTGCCCAGTGTTTATAAGTGGTTGTCCTTCTCTTCTTTCAACAGTGTCACAACAATTGTTTTGCTGAGTTATAACCTTCTGAATGACCTCTGTTTTTCATGCAACATTGGAAAGCAAACTCTTGAGTTCATAAAATGTGTAAAAATGTAGACCTCAGATTAGTTTAGCATGATGGAAAATAGCATTTCAACATCACACTGTGAACTACCTGAAATTGAATGCACTTTCAGGAAATAAAAGGTCAGCTGTGCATAATAAGGGCCTGGACACTTCTACCCCCATAAGTGCATGGCAGAGAATGAGAAGCATCAGAACTCAATATCTTGCCTTAAAAGTAAGGGAAAGGGATAAACAAAATACTTATGGTTTTGCTGCCTTGTGACATTTCAGTCCCAAAATTGTTCCTTGTGGAACAATTGCCAACTCCACTACACAAAGTTTATCAGTGGAAAAAATGTAGTAGTTGAGGCAGTACCAGGAAAGAATGCAGGAGTTCAGTATAGACAATACACCCCATAATAAAGCCTGACATGCATAAGGGCTTCTAGTAGTCAACAGTTCTAGCAATTAGATCACAGTCCCTCAGACTGTCATTTCACACCTCTCTGGTGCTCCTCAGTCCAGACTAGGTTTATAGGAAGGCTGTTGTCAAATTTTCTTGAAAAGCATCATCTCAGGCTGTGCACTCTGTGCCTTGGTATAAGGCCACTGCAGGAGTCACTACTCCTCTTACTGTGTTCAGTCTTAATATTTTTATCTATATCCTAGTTTGATGACTTGCTGTTAAATATTTTTTCTGGAGAGATGTACATGTGCTTGCTGTAGCCAGCAGCTCTTTCAAGTGTACAGGGACACTTATCACCTGCTGCCTGGAGGCTGTGATTTCAGCCCTCCCAGCAAGGTTGCTAAGGAATACTAGGGATCCTTGGAGAGCAAAGCTCAGGAAATTCTCCTGTGGCCTTTGCACACATTGTGTGCTGAAGCTGTGCCTGTCCAATATAAACTACTGTTCTGACAGTAATATAATATGACCAGATGTGTACCTTATGTATCACACTGTAACAGAATTGTGACTTTCTAGTAAAAACAAAACATCTGCAAGTGTGAAAGTGCTGTGATAAGCTGCAAAGAGCTCAGGCTTCTTCAAAAGTGTACCTTAGGTTTAAAATTCGTTTGCAAAGACAAATCAAGAAATACAAGATGTGCAGTTTTTAACCTACTACAGCTCTACACTTTTAAAAACTAAATTCTGTGTGTTTCATTCAGAATGTTTTTTTTCCTGCAGAGATGATGCAGCACAGCATTTTAGGCATAATAAATACCATAATTTAACACACCTTTCCTTTTCCCATTTTATTTTTTCCAGTGAGTGGACACTTCAGTAGAAGTTGAAATAACTCAGCAGCACTTTAAGTTTAGTCCAGATAGCATGAAAAGATGAGATGTTCCAGCATCTCTAAAGCATTGAGCAGAGACTTCAAATCCATTTATGTTCTGTCTGATCTCTCTTGCCATTTCCAAGAAATTTAGCCAAAGTGTTACAAAGCTGTAGTTCTCTGAAAGACTCAGGTTCACAAATGTTTTGTATATATTGCATTTTGAAAGTAACATCTGTAAAGATTACCACCACTAGTGGTAGTTCAGAAATTGGAGAAAGGAATAGGGACAGACTGTCTTATCTCTCAACTTTTCTACTTCAACTTGGAATTGCCCAAGTTATTTGCAGAAAGGTGGCCTTGTAGAAAAGAGAGCAGTATGACAATCTGGTTTTGAGAATAACTGTAAGGAAACCTGGTGGTGTGTGGGGCTGTAGTGAGGGAGAAGATGGGGGCTGATGTGCAGCCCATGATGCAGACTTTGCCCTGGAGTCAATGGGCATGGTGGGAGAGTTACCTGGGACTGGTATGAGTCAGGTTGAGACATGACTCGGACTGAGACAGGAAAATCTGGTGTTAGACTGTGTGCATCAGTTCCTCCCAGCAGATGGCCCAGCTCAGGGCTGAAGGCTTCCTTTAGGCCCCCCTCTCTAAGCCTTCAAGGCTGTGTTGGTCATATCCACGGCAGAAGGTGTTGGTCAGGAAACCCAAACCTTCCCATAATAGTTTCAGGGCAGGTGTTGTTGCAGGCAGGGGAACTGATCTTGGCAGGCAGCACATGGCAAAGAAAGAAAACTCCCATTTCAGATGGATAGCCAGTCTGTACTCAGGCAGGAGATGTTCTCCTGTGAACAGAAAGAAAACATTCCCCCCTTGGTGACTCACTAGCAGTGACCTGATCAGACTCTGCTTGAAAAAGCATCTGACCTTGAAGCTTCTGCTGTGGAATAGCTCTATGTGAAAGTTTGGCTTGACCACTGAGGAGCTACACTGCAGGTGTTTACCAAGAACTTGCAGATGCCATTTGCCTCCCAATACATGATGGGGAGACCTGGGGTATTTCCACAGAAGTATTTTCTGTTAAAAACCAACATGCTCAAAACTCAAGCTGATACGGGCTTTTCACTCTTAAAACAGTTCCTACAAATAACTCTCAAAAAAAGCTTTAAAAGGCTTACCAGTGTTTCTACCAATATTGAAAATATTTAGTTTATTCGGCTAGAATTTTATAAATATTTTAAGCAGAAATTTTGAGTAGTGTTTGAATCACCAGGTGGAGTGTTGTATAACGTGTGTGTAATGAGGGCTTTTATCTTCCTGTATCTTTCAGTTCACTGAATTACACTTCTATGCTGTTAAAGTGACAGCTAAATGAAAGTTAAAAAAATAAACAGTACTGTGTTTGGTGCTAGGTTCAAATGGTACAATGAGTGAATTGCAGGGCCACAAATTATACAATGAGAATAAACCAAAAAATCACTAAATAACTGCCGACTATACTGCAAACTCAGTGAAGCTTCCTGTGGAAGAAAATTATGAGTTATTTTATGACTAAAACTGTATTGTAAAATATATATTAAGTGGAATGCTGATATTTTGTAATTCTCTAGTACTTGGATTTGCTTTCAGTATATTACAGATATTTTACTGTGTCCACTGAATCAAAGAGCACTTTTGTAGCTGATGCTTATTCCTGTAATCAAGTTGCCTCTCATTCTCTGACAAACTAAACAGATTGAGCTCTTTTAAGCTTTCCCTTGAAGGAGATTTATTCAGCACCTGAATATTTTTTTGTGGCTGTCTTACTGTTCCTGTGAGAAACTGTCCAAACTGTTCATAATCCTATAAAGATTGTGAACATTGTGACTGTGCAAAAACCTTAGTTTGACTCCCACCACAGCCAAAAAGGTAATGGTATCTCAGCTGTCTTTCCCTCCCATGTTGCTAAATTCATGTTGCAAAGATCTCACACTCAGATCATTTGTCTCTGTGACTTCTCCATGTCTCTGCTCATTACAGGGGGGGTTGGACTAGATGACCTTTAAAGGTACATTCCTACCAAAACTGTTCCAATCTGTGATTCTGTATTCACAGTGTGAATTAGGTATGCAGCTTACCTCAATAGCTGAAGCTTTTTCTACAGTAATCTCATACACTAATAATGCAGCTAGCAAGTACTTAAATGTTAAAGAGAAGAGCTTTTTTTTGTGTTCATTTCTCATTTTATTTGTATCACTTGAGCAAAGTTGTTAGGTGGAAGTGCTCTCTGTGCTTTTCAAGATTCTAATGTACTTCTCCTTTCTTCTCTGCCATCACCATGGCAGACCTAAAGCTGTCTTTTCTTTCTAATGGGCCTCTGAGAAAAGTCCCTGATGTTTGTGCTATTAAATTCAAGGTCAACACCTTGAATAACACTTGTTAAGTAAATGGAACTGAAATATTATCTTACTAGTCAGATCTATCCAAAAAGACCAAAAAGGGAGAGCATCTTGGGACAGTATTTACACTCAGGTTGATAGGCATGGGTACCTGCCCATTTACTGATCAGTTAAGAATGAAAAATTTAATTTCTGGCCCTCTCTGTGTTCTAAAAATTAGGAACAAGTATCTATCCAGTAATATAAAAACTACCCTCTTTATATTGTAAGTTTATCTTAGCCTGAAATATCAACCTTAATCTTAAAATGCCATGTCTTCCATAGGGCAAAGAGGGAACAGA
The DNA here is from genome assembly GCA_024865655.1 of Emberiza elegans. Classification (NCBI taxonomy): domain Eukaryota; kingdom Metazoa; phylum Chordata; class Aves; order Passeriformes; family Fringillidae; genus Emberiza; species Emberiza elegans. The sequence goes on from JALJVW010000206.1 coordinate 56,677,582, forward strand.
AAGCATACCAACAATGAATCATCTGTTTTTGTTATCAGTCATTCAGACCCTTTGGTGATGGATGGGTGAATAGATTGAGCCTAGAGCTCTAAGCCAGCTTGGCAGCTGGCAGGTAAGTCCCTGGAAGCTCACCAAAATGCTTTCTGAAGCACCACACTTTTGTTTTAATTGTTGTATGTAGCAAAATCATATCCTAGAATATAAAGTATCCTCTTAAGACAACAGGATCACACTTAACCATACATTTACTATCAGTGGAACTTAAGCATACAGAGATTGTACATGTGCTCTGGTAGGGATCTGAAGAAGGATGCTTTTATTTTATCTCTTTTTTTTCATGGGGAAATAGAGAAACAGCTCTTACAAGACTAGAAAAGAGCAAGTCAGAACTGAAAACAAATGGTGTTCGGATGATGTAAAGATGAAGTAATAATACTGCATATTGATAAATCCCACAAAAATCCCAAGTGAACTGAGTTTCCAGTAAATTTTGTGTCATTAGTTTTTTAAGGATTAATGAAACTTTCTTACATGACTGCTTTGCCCAGTTATGCCACCTGACAGGCAAGTTAAAAGCATTTTATAAGCCTGGAATGGAGAAGCACTGGGTGCAGTGGTATCTCCCTTCCTTCTCCTGGTACACCTCCCGAGACAGCTTGTTCCAAAGGTGTGCTGTGCTAATGGCAGCATTTAAGAAGAATTTTTTTATGAATTTATTGTAACATGGCCAACACATCTGCTTCATGTTGAAGGGTGGTTTTTAGACTCTAAGGACAGTTCTCAGCGTGTTCATCAGTGTAAATGTAAGGCTTCAGTAATGCATATTGACACGATTTATTAAAATATGAATTCTCATTGACTTTGGGACTGAGAGGAGGGAAGAATGGCAAAAAAAAAACTGCATAGAAAGAAACTTTCTGGGGTGGCTCATTTGAGTGCAGTTCTGGTATTCAGGTATGGCTGTGAATAGATTGAACAGCCTTCTGAACTTTATGCCCTTTTAAAAATTAAGTGGCCTGCCTATTTTCTGTTTCAGTAAAGTAAAATTATTCATGAAGAGAAATGTCAGTTGTACCAGTCTTATAATTAATTTTCAGTTTTAATAACATTAACAGGATGCTTCACTCACTGTTTGTCATTTTACAGATAGCTCATATAGTGCATGTGTGTGTATTTGAAATTCTGTAGGTATCTTGAGAGGGTAACAGCTTTTCTCTAGCTCTAGAACACACACACGTGCATGCACACACATTTATACATGGTACCTTCTCAAGACAACTAGAGTATTTTAAATTATGCATATATATGGACATGTATATTTATATTTGCCAGACAGATCAAGGATATAAATTGACATCATAGATACAGGTGTGGAAATTTTCTGCATTCAGTGATGCAGATTACTTTACAAACATGTTCATCCCTGTAACCTTTTGTTTGCCTTTTGCTCAAGGAAGAGAAACAATTTCACACAGTATGATCAGTAAAGTGCAGCTGTGGACATAATTCTATGCAGGTGTCCATACCAGAATTATCTATCCACTGACTGTAAAATAGGAACTTGTAATAAACAATCCTGCTGAATACTTGATGCCTCCTCCTTTTTACTGTTTTACTCTGCATTTCTTTCATTAGAAGTGTTATATCTTCATGCTTAGCTTTTTCCCTCTTTTATTCCGCTTACAGTCTTGTCTGTATGTGTGCAAAAAAGCCAGCCTCATTGAAACAGGTTTTTTTAAAGACTTAAAATCTCTTTTTAAAGAGGTTTTTTGTTTCAAAGAGTTACCCCGTGTGTTTTATTTTGCTGCTCACGCATTAGCTATGTCAACCAAAGCACAGATAAAGAGTAAAAAGAGGCATGAAATGAAGCTGTGAGCAATAGTAAATACTGGGAAATAAAAAATATACAGTGATCAGCACATGGCTCTCTGTATTGAAAAATGAAGCTCATATCACTCTATTACTGCTGGTCCAGAGCTCCTTTGATCATGTTTGAAGAGTTGCTTTTGTCTGGGAGTGTTCGGAGGGTTGATACGGGTCGACTTCAATGAACACTTACTTTTATGTTTGTATATTCATAAAATTTAAAATTCAAATGCGTATGTGTGTGTTATAGCAATGCACTTAGCTGATGGATTAGGTTCATTATTTGCTGTTAAAATATTAGCAATAACTTTTGTGAACAAGACACAGTAACACGGATTTTGCTGTGCAAAATATAGTGCAGAAACAGACAACAGTGCAACAAGTAGGGTATGTCAGAAAATTCCAGAGAAGGAGATAATAGTATTTGGCATCAGTTTTGAGTTTCAATGGATTGGAGTGGTTTGATGTGTTTTACGGGGGTTTTTGTTTGTTTTGGCCTATGCTTTTTTATGGTGGGGAAGATGGATGATAGGGGTCTTTCAGGAAGAAATATTAATTACAAGTGGAATTTCTGCACTGGCATGTGTATGAGAAGAAATTTCTGCTCTCTGTCAGTATGCCTGTTAAAATACCTAATTTTGCACTACCAGACACACTGCAATGCTTGTATCAAATGTTCTAGAGAATACACTGAAGGCGTGCAGAGCGTTCAGACAATGGGCAAAGCCTGAAAGACTTGTAGAAAAAAAAAAAATCAAACTGAACCCATATATTGCAAGACATTATTGTTCTGAGAGAGGAAACAAATCTTGAGAAGGCAATTTCATCAGCATTCATAGCACTGAGCAGTGGCCCAGTTCCTGTGCTGCCAGCTCCAGAACTGACGTCATCTGTCCACCATGACATACTGGACCACTCAGACTGGCACACAAATACTGAGCAGCTGCCTCACACAAATCCAGTTGCATATCTCTACCAAAAGAAAGACTCTAGTCAGAGATATGAATGGTTATTCACCCATTTGCAAAAAGAAATGCAGTGTGCTAGGCAGCAAACAGCAAGCATCATACATTCACTGATGAGCAAAGTGATAATGGGGAAACCACAGGGAATTATGTTGATAGGAAGTGGGTAAATATTGGAGGTCTGTTCAGCTCAACTCACTGGTTCCAGGGAGGACACTTGACAAAGCTCACATCTTGCATACAGCTCCAGATGTCCATGAAACTTGGTTTATTTTTTTTTTCCTCTGATTTTTCTGTCTGCTGCAAGTCTGAGAGAAAGGGAACTGAGTCCTAGTTCTCTGCTGTGCCTCTCCAGAGTGCCAGCTGCACTGGAAAGACTGAAGTTAGGTTGTTGTGTTCCTGCAGCTGGCTTTTAGGCACTGGGATATGACAAGGAAGATATGCACAGGTCACACCAATTTTTGGGTTTCTTTCAGTTACACTGGAACCAAAAAGGACCATTGTTAAGCAATAGACAGTATAGAAACTTATTTGATCCCCTGCCTAGACTGTGTGAATTAGCTAAATGGTGAATATCTCACATTGTGCTATCATTATTGTTCATCATTGTGACAGGCCGGAAAGAGCAAACATAACAATTAATACTCGGCATTGTGATAATGCCATTGTGCCCCAGCTTTAAATTATTTAAACAAAGCTTCTCTTTTATTTAAGTAACTCCCTGATAATTCTGTTAAATCTTTCTTTTCTTCAGTCTTGAATCAACTTTTCAATAGAGACATCTTGTATTTAAGTGGGCTTAAAGGCGGGGAATGTCTGTGTTTGTATGTGTGTGTCACTTCCTTTCAAGTAGAGGACAGCTATGACTGAATTACTTTCTTCAAATATCAGATAAAATTATCCAGCTAAACATTATTGTACACATACATATTGTATATGTAGATATTGTATATTTGTAGATTAAAGCATTAATCTATTAACATAATGTTTAAAGAAATATATTGAGCTATTTTTCATGGAATCATAGAATGTTTTGGTTTGGAGGGGAATTCAGAGATCATCTAGTTTCAACCCTTCTGTCGAGGTCAGGGACATTGTCCACTAGACCAGATTGTTCAAAGCCCCATCCAACCTGGCCTCAGATTTCCACTTTCTTCTTTTTTTTTTTTTTTTTTTTTTTTTTTTTCAGAAATGCAGTGTTTTATTCCAGTTGAACAACAGTCACTAGCAACAATATTCTGTCTGATGTGGTTTCTTTTAATGAAGAGATACTAGTGCTCATTTTCAATGTGAAAATTACAATTTCAGCTTTTATCTATGATTTTCTTGAATAGATAGTAATGGATTAATGAGTGTGGAAGCATAGTGAGTAAAACAACCACTCCCTCCTTTGTAACACTTGCTGAAAAATGCACTGTGTGTTAGACCTGCTTTTGAAAATCAGAATAATCAAAGACGAAATATATTATAAAGAAAAATACCTGGAAATGTGAATGTTCCTGTTAAAATGTATACATATACATTTTATCTTTATTTGATAGTGCAGTTCATGGGTGGTTGAAATAAAACTACATTCCTCACTGAGAGTCACTGCCTGGGGGCTTTGTGAACCCTCCAGCATCGGGAGGGTTCATAATGCTCAAATGGACAGGGCCCTTCAGACCTGTCTCTGCTTTTGCTGAGAATTGTGGTGGGCACCTTGGTGAGAATGGGATTGAAGGGGTGTAGAAGCCCCAAAGTGACCATGAGAGAAGGACGGTGAGAATGGCACCCAGATGAGGTCATGGAGATACCAGCGCACATCTAAGTGACCTTCCAAGGACACCTACTTCAGGAGACAGTGAGTAAAGCCTGATGACTCACAGAAGTGGGTGGGAAGAACAGATTGTTTGCTGTTGTCTGAAGACAACAGAAATGCACATCCAGCAGCAGCACGTGTTTGCCAACATAAAAATGAGGATGAGGCATGTCCTGTTCACCACGTCACTGCAAGGATTGTATCTCCATTATCAATGCTGAACAGACTTTTGGTTACCTGTGTCTGGGTGCTTTGTGAGTGCATGGATTGGTGCGTGATCAGCACCCTCCCATTCCATAAGATTTCACACTGAGCTCTTCTAAGTTCTTGGTACACAGTAGTGCAGTATAGTCTTCTGGACTTTTCAGAATGTGAGGTTCAAACCAGATGATTTCCAGAGGTTCCAACCAATGTAAATTGTTCTGTAATTTTGTCACTTGAAAGCAGTAGTATGTTCCATGAACTTCACTGCACAGGTCATAAAATTAGTATAATATAGGTTTATGGTAATTTCTTAAATCTTACACTTTTATCTTCATTTGTTTGAACTACCCATGCTTTGTTTTTTTTAAAATGGTTTTAAGTGACCTAGGTACAAAAAAAAAAAAAAAAAAAAAAAAAAAGGCATTTCTGAGCATAAAATTAGTTTTAAATAATCTTGCACTAGAAAAAATTTCATTCAGTGTATCTTTCTGATCAGAAGGCTGTAAACCTCTGAACTTCAGGGACTTGGGGTTGAAGTGCCATCTCAGTTGTTGGCTGAGACAGGATCAATCATAAACAATGAGGATTATGTATCCACTTAAAAAAAAATACAGTGCCCAGACTGAACTGTCCAATTTGCAGACCTCATCTTGTTGCATTCTTTATGGTGCTAAGCTGATTGTATGAGGCTGGAGCCACAAGTAATCTCTCTCATTCAGCTCTGCTGCAATGTTGTTGGACATACAGAGTGAAGGCTTGTTACTCAAAATCAGGCACATCTGTCAACTCTAGCACAGGCCAGGAGTTGTGCTTTTGGTTTGCTACTTGTCTGACAAAATACAGTTTCTTTAAAAACACTGAAGGATCTGCTGTGAACCCCACCAGCCTTTACCCTTAGTAGAATTCTCTGTAAATGAACCGAGCCATTTCTCATGGTGGTGGTCTGACAATTCAAGGAGTAAATGTACAACTAAATAAAACAGCTTTCTCCTGAACTTTGCTATTTTACTGTAGCTATTTTACTGGTATTTTCTGTAGCAAAATGAGTGCTACAATTTGATCCCAAATACCTTTGTGTTCTATTAGTCTATTACTGTTTATCCCCATTCATTCTCATCAGTGTGGTGGGCAGCAGAAGGTATATTTCATTACACCATTTCTTTTTATATTCAGATTACTACCAAATTTTTGTATCATCTGTTCTTGTATAACACACATTTTCCTCACCTCCCACCACTCTCTATGCCTTAAAACTTTTAAAATTTGATTCCTGTCACTTGTAACATACACCTTGTAACCTACACTTTCCTAGCTGACTTGACACTTCCATTACTTCCCTTCCCCCCTAATCCCCTTGTGCCTTTTTCGTAAAGTGTATAATTCTGTTTCTTTGAAATCCCCCCACAAATTCACCTTGTGTATCAAACTTGGTTTTATTCCACTCAGTCCTTCTCCCCCTGTACATGCTTCCTGATGTGTTTCCTTAGCATGCTAATTCAGAAAGCTTTTTCCTAAATTTTCCTTGCTTGCACTTAGCCCTCTCTGTCCACTCCCTACAGCTAAGTCTCTCCAAGTCATCATACTGTTACTCTCTTTTCTCTGATTCACAACTCTCCTCTGTAAGGATCCCAAGATTTTCAGGTAACAATCTTATAAATTGTATTCTGTCATCAGTTGCACTCAGGCAACTGAAGTAACACAATGGAATTGAGCCCAGTGGCTTTGCACAAGTATAAGAGAGAAAAGATAGTGAGCATTTACTTTGAAGGTCATTTTATGCTCCATTTAGGTCTTGTGCTTAATCATGTGGTTATTAAGGTGTTGCTGTAAGATGCCTTATAGGCATTAAAGGCTAATGTGTAGTGCTTTAGTTTGTTTCTCTTGAGTAGCTGAGTTAAAATCTTACTGTGTGGAATGGTTGAGGATTGCTATGGACGGTGAGTGGGATCTCCAGTTCTTTCATAACCACTGGTGTAATAAGCCAGTGGTTCCACCTGGTGTGTTCACAGAATATGAGACACATCTGGGGCTGCAGTGTCTCCTTTGGACGTGATGCTGAGTCTGTGTGAGTGTGTCAAACACTTCATTCACATAATGTTCAATCAGTAAGTCCTTCAGACTTGATATCCTGCCAATGGGGCTGCCACAATTCGTGTATTCATAAACAGTGTCCTTGAGATCTTGTCTGCTCCTTTCTGCATAACCCAGTGTATTAAAAGAACTTTATCTTTTTGGGGAAGGGAACAGTATCCTGTGGTTTTTCTGAATGACTAGATGCCATCATAGTTGTTTACTGATGATGTTCCCTGGTTGGAGTTATATATTATGAAGCACAGTTGTTTCCAAGATTTAATAATGTGACAATTAAATTTATTTTCCTTTTCAATAGCAGAGCCAAGGAAAAATTGATGGTTGTTTGTGTCAGTTTTCTAGTCAATTCAGTATGACTTTTGCCTTAGCAGGGATTACAGATTTAGGAACTGAATAAATGAGGCAGTAACAAATATTAGAAATGTCAAAAAGGTATCCTATGAAATAGCAATTAAGAAAAGCATGCAGTAGTAGTTTAATTCTTCCAGCTTTCTCCTTGTTACCCAATAAATAAGCATTTTGCCTGAGAAAGGCCCTGCATGTGCATCCTAAGAAAATGTTTGCATCCAAGATTTGATTCCTGCTGTCGTTTTACAAGGTAAACTCAGTGACAAGTTTTGACAAATAAATCCCTCAAGTAAAGTTTTTCTTAGCACGTCTTTTAGAGCTACAGGCTACCATAAGGAAAGCAAGAGGAAAACTACTTTTTATCTCAAACAAGGGATTTTTAAGAGAAGCCAGTGTGATTTGTTGACATATTTGTAAGCATTGCAACTTGTTTGGTTGAATCACTCTTGATTTACACAAGAGATTTTTTTGTCTAATGAATTATCTGTATACTGTGTTGCCATTTTTCTTATCAAAAGACTTGTGACCACGCTGATGAAAGAGGAGAGAATGCTTTTATTGCTGTAGGATACCATAAATGCATCTCTGAAAATGCTGTGCAGAGCTTTTGATTTTACATTATTCAGTGAGATCCTTGAAAGCTAGAGATTTGGGCATAGACAGTATGATATACTATCACCTTTTGCTGTGGACAAAGAGTGCTTCATTAATAAAACAAAATGGGCACTAGGGCTGTCTAGTAAATCTAATTGACATAAAATTCACTATTGAAGCAGCTGCTTCTCCCCAGTCCACGTCTGTCTTATGATCTATCCACATAGCATTGTTCTGTGAAGCCCACTCAGAAGCAGGAGTGTCTGGGAGAAACTCAGAAAAATAATTTACATTATTTTTCTCCCTGTTTTTCAGGGAGAAAAATCACAAAAATTAAGTTTCTCAAACCTTCTACTGCAAGTCTTGTCACTTCATATACACAAGGTGTTTATGTGCAGGAAAAAACTTTGGAAGGTACCTGTTTGGAGGAGCACTGACAGACATTGTGTGAATAGCAGCATTTGCATAAACTTTTTAGTAAGTAGAGATGAAAGTCTCCATTTTCCATGGTTACTGATCCTCAGATATCCAGTTCAAACAGACATATCTGAGAATGAAAGGTACAACTTCTGCTGTCCTTTAGGGTATCTCCTATCACATTTCAAAGTGCAGTCTTCTGTAGCTTAACACTCTACAGTGATGATTTACAGATAGGCAAGATATATTGGCACAGGTTGTAGGCAAAGCTCAGCATATTAGCACAGGATGATAGTGTGGGAAATGGTACATAAGGCTGGCTGATTCTCCTACGAGCCAGATTAATTCAGCTCATCCAGAAGTAGGTGTTATTATGGCTAGCTTGGTTCCACTATGAATCCCGCTTAGTTATATCAACTCTGCACTGCAGTTTAAAGTGTAGATGTACTCACTGTTGCAAAATATATCCACCACAATTACTGAGAAATGCTCCTCAGGGTGCACTTTCTTTGGGTGCACTTTCTGAAAGAGTCCTCCAGAAGCAGAGAAGGACAAATGTGAGCTCAGAAGCTCTCAAGTAATATTGCAATCATTTGACTCTGGAGCAGAATTGGATTTTAATCAATTTCACAGAGAGTTCTTTCTGTCAAGAAACCAAGCCCAAGGAAAAAGGTCTATTTTAACTTGCTGCAAATTATGTGGTTGGTGTTTGCAGAGATGTGAAAAAGTCAGATTCACAGTGGATGCTGCCTTTTGCACTGATTACTAGTGCAATTGTTGTTAAATTTCATAAACTTTGGTTTAGTAGGCTAACAAACAGCAGCGTGCTGTCCGGATGCTTCAAACATGGAGCTTTCCATGAAAAAGTAATAGCACAAATAAAGGGTAATGCTTCTTAGCTTTTGAATAGATAATACATCTATATAGGATTTTTTTCCTAGATCTTCAGTCTTTGCAGATTATATGCATTCAGCACACCAGAAATGAAAAACAGTGAAATATGTGTTGTCCCCTAATGTCTAGTTAATTAGTTCACTTCCTAGCACATCTTTCTAGTATTACTTTTTCGAAAAGAAACTTACACAGTGGAACATTCAGAAGCCTTATATTCACTTGCTTAAGTGAAAGCAGAGCAGAGGAGATTCGTTATTTAAAATAATTTAAAGAAAGCTGTCATTTAAAACATCTGGTGTTTTAAAATGTTCCTGGTTGTGTTTCTATCAAAAAAATATTTTCTTACTTAGTGGAAGGCAAGAAATGTTTTTAATTTCCTACTTTACTCCATAAGCCTTAGTCAAGCTGCTCATTTGTGATATTGTATAGAAAACCTGATATCCTTGGGAATACTTGCTGAAGAGCTTCTGTGATGATGTTGGGATTTTTATTACACTGAGTGACATTCATAACCTGCTAGTGTTCTTTTTTGTAGTCTTGAAGTTCACGTTGCAAAACACTTAAAACTAAAATCCCCGTTGATTATTACCAGTTTAAAAATTACCAATACCTGGTCTCAGTTATTAATTTACACTAAATTAAATTTATAGGTTAATAGGAAAGTGTAATGGCTCTCTGTGGACTGTGTTGCTTTTTAAACCTTTAGAATTCTATTTTAGGTACTTTCTGGTTTGTGTGTTGGTTGGGGTTTGGTTTTTTTTTTAATTAGTTTGATATACAAGCTGTGCTTCTGAATATGCCTTGATTACTTCCAGAATTTCTGAAGCGATTCTTTCCTCTCATGCATTTTGTATTTTGAATATGCTCGACTGGCAGACTTCAAATGTTCATTTCGTTTAACCTTTCAACCACTGTAGTTGCAAATGACACCAAAATGCTGTAGCTCTGCCCAAAGAAATGACAGTTTCAAACCCTTCATTGAGTTTGTGAGACTTAACCAGTGTAATTCTATTGAATGATGGAAAATTAGTAAAGTCCAGGCTGCCCTTGTCCCAGAATAGAATTATGCAGCTCTTTCTGAAACACATTTCCTAAGTGCAGATTTTCCGATTTTTTGCAGGTTCTTATTGATCTGATTTAGACCTGATTGGATTATCTGCTGCTGTGGTAGTACATTTCTATCACAAACACATGGGAGGGAGATACACTGCATTCTTAACTGGATTCTGATACATCCTATGAATAAATTGCAGCTTCTTTCTGCTCCTCTTATCCAGCCCAAAGGGCACTGTATGTAGAGTCTCAGCCCATAAGGGTTCTGCCCTTTGCCTGAAATATTCCATCTAGTAGCACTTCAACTCTTTCACTGACAGTTCAGAATGGGTAAAAAAATTACCACATTTCACTGCTAAATAACATGTTAAAGCTGAACAATTCATATCAGTCCCCCAGAAGTTTAATTACTTTATAAGCATTAATCTGAGCTAAGCAAGTCCCATCAGCAGAACACTCCAGCGATTCTGACATTGGTGGTGTAGCAATTTATGGAGCTCTGACACTCCCAGATCATCCCCAGTAGCTACAAAGATACTACCAGACCAGTACTTAAAGCTGCTCTTGTTTCACATGATTCCTGTATTCCTTAAAGGAATAGAATAAAAGCTCTGCCTGTCATTTGACACAAATTAATTTCCCTCCTCCCATCCGCTTTGTCAGTGCCTGCAATTTTATTTCGTGTACCTGCGTCTAGATTGGTGGGTATACCTGCAGTAACTGTTTTTTCCATATTGTGTACAAATCAGGCCAAATGGAATTTTCCAACAAGCCTGTTGTAAGAGAGCAGTAGATGTTGCTGTCAAAGTTAATGTCTCCTCACTGACACTTGTCTGTTAGGATTTTACATTTCCCAGGAACGCAGTTGAAGACATAAAACTTTACTGCACATCAACCAGATCTACTAATATTGTACTTTTTATAGCATCTGAGGAGTTTGTGCTTGCTCTTTTTAAAATACACCAATAAGATTAAAAAAAATAAATTCTTAGTTACATTGAAATTCTAGTGATGATAATGATGTAATAATAATAATAATAATAATAATAATAATAATAATAATAATAATAATAATAGATATAAGAATGTTGATTGAGGAGGGGTTATATGCTAACTTTGCTGTATTGCTAAAATAAGAACAATCTTTATCCCAGAAATAGTTATTTTTAGGTGCATGCTTTAGGGGAACTAAATGAAATATTAAAATTACACTATACTGGATCCAGGTTAGTGTCATTTCCTCAGACCCCTCACTTCTCAAGGTATTGGGGCTATTTGCAGCATCAGCTGGATCAGACTTTACTTGCCGGTGTTTCAAATAGGACACAATGATAGAAGAACAGGTCTGAAAATGTTGTTTCTAAGTGGAAATCTGTATTGGATTTGGATTATTTTGATGTAGAGTTTTCAAATATTCTTGTGACTGAAGGAACTGCAGTTGTTTTTTACCATTTCCTTTCTGCACAAGATCAAATTCGGAGCAGTAGTTAAAGCAGAAAACCTTGTTACCAAATTTGTGTAAAGAATACATAAAATCCAGTATCAGTACTGCCCTGTATAATGTCCACCCTTTTTATTTCTCTTTGCACTATCAACATAAAATAGACAATATAGTAAAATCTTTGTATATAGTCATATAAAAAATGCCTGAAACAGAATATGCAAAGTTAAACATCTTTGTATTAGGTGGATTTTTCTTAAGGACAATAGAAAAAGCAAGAAGTACAACTTCTTTTCTAGCCTATTCTGCAATTGTTTTCAGCTCCATTAGTACAAAGCTAATGCCACACTTACTTTCAATTAAATCTTATTTTGAAGGTTAATTGGAACTTATTGTAATGCATTAAATTTGTTCCCCTGTGTGGAGAGGAATTTCTCACTGAATGATGTAATCAAAATAAATTTTCTGACATTTTGTCTCACCTGGTGTCTCCCAAATTATATAACAGAAAATATGTCCAAAGAGAGAGAATTCTGTGATATTTTGGGGATGTTACATTTTGATTATGTCACTTAATATCTTCTATTAGAAGTAATTTTTATTTGAAAAGCAGAAGTAATTTTCTTGCATTTCTGGACCTGTTTTAATTACTTACATTCAAGCACACAGTAGCAAGCAGAGCAAGGATGTAAAATTCTATGGTGCTCTCATCATGTGTTCTGAAACCTAATACAAAATCATATTGGCTTTTAATATTGTCTAATATAAAAATAAATGCTAGACATATCTGTAGGCCAAATGATTAAATATTTATGCCTATATTAAGCAATACTTGGAAGCTTTTTATTTATTTATAATTTTGTATCTTTTCAAGTCATATTCTAGAACCAATGTCCTACAGTCTGTTCAGCTCTCAGAAGAGCTCCTAAAGGGCACAAGCACTAAAGCAGAGAAGCAGAACTCTGTCTTCTTTGATAAAGCTACCAAAACCCACCCCTATTACCAAAGAGGAGAATGTCTAACCTTTCCCCGAAACATTAGTAAGGTCGTGAGTTCTGCTGTGAAGTTTATATTAACTGGAGTAGATTGCCTACTGGTTTCAGAGTCCTAAAGGAAAAGCCACTGGCAGTGAGAAAACTGTGCAAGAGAATATGCCTAAACAGCCCATTAAGCAGGTTGTGAAAGAATTAAAAACAATTTAAAAGGAATTAATTCTGTTTAATTAGCATATTTCCAAAATTAAATGTTACCATTTTAGATACAAATTTTAAGCCATCTCTTTTTACTTATCGATTTAATCTAATTAAGCCAGTTTAAATCAAGACAGCTAATAGAAGCTCAGATCCTTTGTCCTTTATTTGTTTTATTATTAAACAGCTACAAAGAACCCACAACTGTATGTCACATTGAGTAGTCACTTGGCATATTACTATATAAATAGCTCATGAATTCTATATGAGGGAAAATTTCTCCCTAAGAAATATTGGAAGAGGTTTTGTTTTTGCCTAAAAACCTAAATAATAAAACATATTTTTTTCTACACCACAGTTGCAGGATCCATTTAAATACTGTAGTAGCCTGTAGCTAGAAAGTAAGTAATTGAGAATAGTAGGGTTTCAATAAGGGATTTGCTGTATATTCATACCATTTTCCACTACTACCTGATACATAATGTGAGTTATTGGAATAACAAAAAAGTATTGCAAATTTTATTGTTAATAGGAAATGGAGTGAATGATATTGAATATGTACAGGCAAAGGAGCTAAAAAGTACCCAAGAGCCTGTGTCAAACACTGAATGAAGTGAACCCTGTTACATTAAAATCTCCCTGATTACTTAACAGGATGGAGAGGAAGAATAATAATTTTTAAGAAAGAATGTTTATTTTTTTTCTTTTAGCATGAGATGGCACATTAATATTACATGACTTCCCATACTAAATAATTAGAGACCCATGAATTCCAATTCAAATATGAAAAACTATAATTTTCACTGTTTTGCATTTTTGTGACATTATTGTAGAGGATTGAGAGAGATCAAGCAAAGACTCTAAACATTGTAACAATAACTTCTGATAAGAATGTTTCTTTTTTATATTAGTCTCAGCAGTTAATAATACATAGCTGTTTTGCTGTATATGTTGTGGGGTTTCTTTTTCAAGCATAGTTATTGGAGGAATGACCTCATTACCAATGCTGTTGGAAACTAAGCTTTTGTGAAAAGAATGGAGGCATTTTTCATAGCAGTTTACAGAGCTGACCATAAGCCAAGCATGGATCAGTACATCACATTCTGTAACTCCTGTGCAAATTCTCTCATTGATTGGAGTTGACAGGGAAATGCCCATTGTTAAAACCCATCCACTGTTAGCAGAAATGTGGCATGAAACAGGTTGAACATGTGATAGCTGCTGGCACTTTGAACGTTGTCTATTCAAATGTAAGATTAGTAAAGCAGTTTGGGGTGGGGTTTTTTGCATTGTGCTTAGCACAAGCTGGAAAAATCTAGTGTGATGGTCATTTCCTGCTGAGTCAGAATGCAGCAAAGCTCCTCCATGCAACATGAATGCAGTGACCCACAGGAGATGGTTGCTTTCTGATCTATGGTGGAGAAGAGACGGCACTGTGTTTGGAAAAGAAGAAACTATCAAAGAGCTTCTGTGACATTTGTGAAGGAAAGTATTTCAATATGTTTTTACAACTCTTCTTTCAGAGCACAGTTTATCTCTTTGGATGCTCTGCCTTTAGGTTGGGTTTTTTTTTTTAGTGAATTGCTAACATTTGTGAATATGTGGTTGCTAGAAGAGATAGCACTTCAGAGTGTTTAGCACATAATATTGAAAGAGGCTTAAAATCAACAACAGATCTGTAAAGATAACTGGATTATGTTACAGAAATAATTTTAGTAAATGAGATTTACCCAATATATTTCTCTAAACAGAAATCTCAACATATGGCTGTTTCTATCCAAACTAGAGAAGTTGGACTCCTTCCTCTTTTTCAGAGAAAATAGACTGAAAAGCCTCCCAGCTGTATTCCTGCTCTACTAATTTTGTTTCCCTCCTTTCTATCAGTTTTTGCCCATGTGGAGAAGAAAAGGCATTTTATGTGTTCCCCGCAAGTGACTCTTTCCAAGGAGTTCTTTCTCGTGGAAAGTAAGTTTCTCTGTATTTATTTATCTATCTATATATTTTTCCTTCTCTTCTTTCCTAAATATGCTCAGCTTGTATTTAAAAGCAACTTTTAAAACCTTTGAAAATATCACATGTTGAGTAGGTCCGTGGATGATGTCTTATGGAAGTTGCTGGGCTCATATATTCATTTTAGGTTATGTGTGAAATACTGGCAAATTCCCTTCACAGGAAAAAAAAAAGTGTGAGAGATGAATGATAAAACATTGGTTTGATGAACTGGGCAAAGATGATCTTCCATTAGGGAAGAGAGGCACAAGTATCCCATCTACTTTGCCCTGTCAGCATGACTGAGCTGCAATATTGAGAGTTTCATCTACAAGTAATTGCTTCTGGCCTCTTATAAGAACACTTTGTCTACACAGTGTTTGATAGATGAGTGCAAAGAAGGACCATATCATGTTCCACAGCCCATTCAGCTTTCTTTCCATGTCTGGGAAGAAAGTCTGGCCATGTGTGGGGTCATACATAAGAGCTTGCTGTTACTGATTCAGTCTGGTGCTGTGGGTCACGTCCTCTTGCCCGCAAGGGAAGTTATTCCCCCTGATTCTGGGTCTGTCCTCCAGCAGTCACATGGAGCACTGTACAGCCTACTTGTGTCTTCTACCATGCAGAAGATGCCTCTCTGTCTTCAGCTTTTCTCCCTCTTTAGAAAAAGTTTCAAGTAGAGGACTTCATAACATACAGGATGGGTGGCACAGGGATGGAAAGAGAGGGAGTCAGAGCTCGAGCAGCAACAGGAATGATGGATTCACTCCTGCGGTGCTTAGTCAGGACTCTTACAAAAGGCAAGTGCTTGTCACAGGATAACAGATGTGCTTGTTCTTGAATAAACTGCAGAGGATACTGTCATCATTATACATGTCTAGTAGTTTATAGTGGTGTCTAGTAGTTTATATTTTGTTCAGAAAGCTGCTGTGTGCCACATAATACTCACGGGAATAAAATGTTCTGCAATTGCATTGTGTTGACCCCATCAGATAGATTCTGTGGAAGGCTAGCCGAAGGACTCTAGGTTTTGTAAAAATTAATTCATATGTTAAATGAAAGAATTATTATCTAGGAGAGCTGTTTATCTACGTAAACAATTGCCAGTCTGATTCTTTATTCACTAAGAGATAAAGCTTTTCAAACACATCACAGAGTGAGTTCAGGATAGCAAAACACTGAATCATAGAATAATTTGTTTTAGAAAGAATCTACAGGAAAATCCAGTTCCCTTTGCTCAAAGCAGGGCTCAGTTCCAAGGCAGACCAGAGTTGTATCCAGTCGAGGATATCTGTAAGGTTACAGATTTCATTTACATCTGTCTTGACACGTGTTCAGTGTTGAATACCTTGTGTACTAATTTTTTTTTCTAATCTGTAATTGAAATTTCCCTAGTTATAACTTGTGTCTCTTGGTATCAAACAAGCAGATGAGACAAGTCTAAGTTCAGGTGAAAAGCTGGACATAGGGAGCAGTTTAAAATCATGACAAATTCCAGAATTAATAAAAATACACACAATGCTTTAAAATCAGACATGGGACTTCACTTTGATCTCCAGTGACTACAAATTTTGTACTTGATATGAAAAAGGTTAGATTTATCATGACTGTCCCTGGATTTCAAGGTCAGAAAGGACATGCAGGTTGCAGCTCAATATTCAAAATAGCCCAAATATTAATGGAGCACATAATACTGTGGCACATGCCTTCTTGTGGCATCATTTAAAAAAGTGTCTCAAAGAGGAGGAAAAAACATGATCATATAGACACTATCTCTTTTTTTTCCCATGCATAATATTGCTTTTAACATTCAACAAGTAGAAGTATGTGAATTGTGACATTTTTGGTGAGGGAGTAGGATTCAGAGGGGCAATAGTTAACCTCTTCCTTTCTTTAATTCCTTATCCTGCCTGCTTCCAGTAAATACTCACCTGGGAAGCATGCAAAAGACCAGCTAGAAAATCTTTGATGTAGAGCAGAATTTGCTTGAAGGAGTAGCTAGCCATATTTCTCAAGAAATGCTTCATTTTCTCAAGAAATAGGAATTATTTAAAGCCAAATTTCTTTAAAAGCCTCAGTTTCCATATATTTTTAATAAGTCTCTGATTAGAGAACTTTTTGGTGTATGTGATGTATATAATAGTAGGGCAGCATTAATTAAACCCAAAAAGGTGGCAGCTCCCAGGAGAGAAAAACAAAGACCAGGAAAGTGGATATTGAGAAGGAAAAATTTCCATAAGAAATCAGGAAAGCAAAAATGAGAGAGGAAGCATTAAAACCCTCATAGAGCTGAGAGGGTAAAAAATGCATGAAAAGCATTAATAGGAACTAATGATTAAATTTTAATTTTCAAAGGAAAATAATGAATAGTAATAAGCAGTATTCATACTAAAACACATAAGGAGAAATCTAACATCTAAAGTTAGCTGAAGAAAAAACAATCAATAACGTTTTATTACAGACAGACTTTTTTTAGAGACTCTGCAAAGTGAGAAAGACGATGAAAGTCGCTCTTTCTTGTACAGTACATTATATTAAAAAAAGAGTTTGAAAAAAATTGTAGAAGAGCTCATGACACAAACTACAATAGGAGGATCACTATGCTCTGGAAATTGAGCTAATGATCCCAGTTTAGCAACTGGGACATTTCTAGTCCCAGAGACTTGTTATTCCTTGTATTAATGTCAAAAATTAGCACTTAAAGGTGGTAAAGTCAGCAAAACACATTCAGTTTGAAACCTGTTTCAGGGAGAGGTGATCCATGTCCAAATAGAATTGGTTGAAATGAGGATTGGGTTTTGTGAAAAGACAATAGGAAACATTAATTAGAAGGATAAACACTAAAATACCAAGGTCTTTTGAGTTAGAAGTTTTGCAAGAAAGGTCATAATTTTCCATGAGAAGGAGACACATATTTTAGAAGATTTTTGGTTAATCAGGAATCTAGTTCTATGTTGTAGGACAACATTTACCAGCAGATCATTAACAGTACCTTGTTGGCAACCCTGATTCCCCACAGGTACAGAATGTAAATGATACCCAAGATGTGAAAGTCCAAAACCAGGGCTTTTTTGTTTGGCTTCTTAATTTTCCAGCAGTTCTTTGCATTCCTGTAGGCTGGCATTTCACTTTTTTTGGTCCATTTTGTAGTTTGTTCGTCCTTTGGAAAGTTAGCATCTCATGACATTTATATCTACCTAAAAGTCATCTAGAAGATGATATTTGGAATGAAATAAAAGGAGTAGTAGAAATTAATAAGTTAGCACACAGTGTAACAGAAAATAAATGATAAATTGTAAGTTCTGTAAAAGATGTCCTTTTTGTGTCATAGAAGATGTCTAGCTTGTACACTTTGAAAATTGTGGATGGTCTAATGTTTGTTTTGCCTGATGCAACATGCCACAAATATATCCACAGTACAAATAATAAAAACAACAGTAAGGCAGAGATGAAAACATTTAGAGCACTAAAGACAAAAATTGGAAGAGGCAGGAAAGGAGTTACTGAAGCAATTGAATGGGAAGGGGGCCATATCTGTAACAATTTTTAGAGAAATATGTATGTTGTTTCACTATGTTGTCATGTTTTTTTCATTTCTGCATTGTCCGATGTTTACATCTTTGTTTTAAAATCTTGGAGGTGAGTTTTACAAATTATGCTGCTTATATCCACCTTTCTCATATCTCTCCATCTTCTGCTGGATATACAGAAAGGGAAAATACTTAAAGCACAGTAAGAACAAGAGGCTCATGAAAGAGACTTCACTGATGGTTGGCAGGTAAAATGTATTGACAGAAGGAGCACATTGCTTAAAAGAGTTGCTTCCTGCCTCAAAAAAAAAAAAATCTGAATTCTAGGAGTGAGTAATAACTTCCCAATGGAAAGGGAAAGAAATCACATATTTACTAAAACAAATAGTCAATAAATAAGTTTAGGCCACTTCAATAGGCCACTTTTTCATATTCAGTGTGCCTGATACTTACCGATAATGCAAGAGGCAGCTGGACATAAGTGCTGACTTTGCCCATCATTTGACTGTGGCCAATTCCTTGCTAGTCTAGCAATGAAGGGATGAGTTTGAAAACCTGTCGCAGACATCTTTTATGAAAAATCCTTTCCTTAGGATTTTTCCTCCTGAGAAGGTGAGAGGTCTCAGGAACAAAGTGTAAACATTGATTATCTGCTGCTGTAGAATGCAGCAGGTGGATCTTTGATTGGCCCATGTTGGTTGTTTTTAGTTAATGGCCAATCACAGTGAGCTGGCTCGGACTCTCTGTCTGAGCCACAAACCTTTGTTATCATTCTTTCCTATTCTATTCTTAGCTAGCCTTCTGAGGAAATCCTTTCTTCTATTCTTTTAGTATAGTTTTAATGTAATATATACAATAAAATAATAAATCAAGCCTTCTGAAACATGGAGTCAGGTCCTTGTCTCTTCCCTCATCCAAAAACCCCTGTGAACACCTTCACAAAAACCTGCAAAATGCAGTTCTGCCCTCATTTCTTTGAGCAAGCATGTGCCAGAATCTGGATGAAGTCTTTGTCTTCTGGCAGATAAGACTGGTTTGTAAATGCTGGTGATTATTAATCCCCAGAGCACATACTCCAGGTTAATGCCTTGTTTATAATACATGCACTGTTTCCTGAAGTCATGTTAGAAAATATGATGTTTGTTTACGTGAGGCAGATGTGTCTGGTGGCAAAACTGCTGCACAGAATGGCAGTGCAGCAGGGCAAGCATGCCACAGACCTCTCCTTAGCTGAGGTGTGAAACAGCTGTCACAGCCATGACACTCTTGAAAACCAGGGCATCTGGTGAATGCCCTTGAAGACACATTAGCCTTCTTCCCAGCAGCCACATATTGAAGGAGACACTTGTTGCAAGCTAAAGAACACTTATTTTTGTAATTGTACGTCCAGCAGCTGGGCAGAGAAAATAAATGGGCTGCTCCACAAACAGAAAAATTAACAAAGCCTAATCCAGATTTGACCTTGGTCCCCACATAACTCTTTGCAATAACCCTGGACCTCTTTCATACCCATTCCACTCCCCCAAACTTTTTATTTCCCCAGAGTATCACCAGCTTCCCCCTGGTTGCCCTCCTCTCTGGCTGAGCTACAAGCAGCATGCTGCCCCATTCAGAGCAGAGGTTGGGGTGTGCTGACCATCCATTGCCCAGGATAAATGGTGCTTATTGTAAATATCTCTCCTCTACCCAATTGCCACTGCTCATTTCTTTTTAGCAACTTAATCGTCCTCAGTACTGTGGCCCTTCTGCTGATTTGTTTGAAATTGGACAGCAGGTTCACAAGTTACCAGGAAAGACCAAAAGCTCCAGGTGTCAAGTCTCATCTCCTTGGGTAACCAGAGTTTAAATAAATGGTCACAGATCAGTGATTAGATTGCAGCTTCTGCTTCGAACTTCATGGGCTGAACCACCCAGACCTTCAACTCTAAAATAAATCCATGCAGTATGATGCTAAGTTTCATCATGATGACTGTTATATAGGCCTCATATGCCAAAGAAAAAAGCTACTTTAGAGGTAGTTTTAGCAAAGGAAGCTGAGCTTGTAAAAAGTAGAACTTGAGTATTTGCTAAAGATTTCCCTCTCTGTTTTCCTCTCTCCCCTTCCCTGTTTTTGCCTTTGCTTTCAACAAAACTTCCCCTTTGGCTTTTTCAGATGGACACCTGGCTCAGAGTAAAGGACATGCAGTGCACAATCCCTAGCAGAAGCTGAAAATGGATGATGTGTACTAATGCTTTTCAATGACGTCATCTCCTCTTTTTGTTTGAGATGGGTGATAGGAAAATATTCTAAAATAAGACTGAGTGACCTCTTCATCCCTTGACTTCTCTTTCCACGAGCCTGAAAACCACCTGAAGAAATGACCACTCAGCTACCAGAGGAGTCTGTGGAGACCCAGAGCTCAGATGAGCTCGAGTGCAAGATCTGTTACAACCGCTATAACCTGCGGCAGAGGAAGCCAAAAGTGCTGGAGTGCTGTCACAGAGTGTGTGCCAAATGCCTTTGCAAGATCATAGACTTTGGGGATTCCCCACAAGGAGTCATAGTGTGCCCGTTCTGCAGGTTTGAAACATGCCTGCCGGACGATGAGGTCAGTAGTCTTCCTGATGACAACAACATCCTTCTGAATTTGGCTTGTGGGGCAAAGGGAAAGAAGTGCCTACCAGACAACCCAACAGAACTGCTGTTGACTCCCAAAAGGCTGGCATCTCTGGTTAGTCCTTCTCACACCTCTTCTAATTGCCTGGTTATAACAATCATGGAAGTACAAAGAGAAAGTCCCCAGACTCTGAACTCAACCCCTGTGGTGGAATTTTACAGGCCTACAAGTTTTGACTCTGTTGCAACTGTGTCCCACAACTGGACAGTGTGGAACTGCACATCTTTGCTCTTCCAGACCTCGATTCGGGTGCTAGTGTGGTTGCTAGGGCTGCTGTACTTTAGCTCCTTGCCTTTAGGGATTTATTTACTGGTATCCAAGAAAGTCACCCTTGGGGTTGTCTTTGTAAGCCTTGTTCCTTCAAGCCTTGTTATTCTCATGATTTATGGCTTTTGCCAGTGTGTTTGCCATGAAGTTCTAGACTGCATGTCATCTTGATAACAAATACAGTAAAAAAGGTGTATTACCAGATGTGTAGCATAGTTGATTTATCCTAGTTTTGTATTCTTATTTATTCTTATTGTCCATCCTACTAAATGGAAGCAGTTACATGGTCCCTTTTTTTCCAAACTGAATTTGACACCCCTCACCTCAAGCATTTTATGAGCACAGAACTGGAAATAAAAATTGCATGTTGATTTTGAAGGGCTGAATTTTAGCAAGGGTTAAAGCCAAATAACCAAACTAGGTGCCTGCTGATGCTGCCACTGTTCAAATGAGTAGGAGTTTGCTTTATATTGGACTGATCAAGTCAGTTCATGCTGTAGAATTCACCTTAGAAGAAATTACTGTAGCAGACACCTTCCAGATGCAAGTACTGCATCTCTTCACCCAAAGCATCGCATGCTCTGAAATACTTGTTATTTCTAATCTATCATCATTTATAGCAAATTAAATCACTATTAATTAATATCCTAAGAAGATTAAAACAAACTACCAATTTTTTTTATTCTTGCTACAGCAAAAATACTTGTGGGAGGCCAATATTTTTTTTGACTGTTAAAAACTTGTCTCCAGAACACTTTCCCCAAAGAGAAGCCCATTTTTCCTTGTCATACAGTTGTAGCTCACTGTGAAATATTCCTGCTAATGTGTTGTCTTATTTATCAAGAGTTTTACTATCATTATAGTGCAAGGGTTCCATATCCTCAGTTTTGTACCTCTGTGATGTTTCTGTAAGCAGTTCCTCCAAGCACTGACTATTCCTGGTCCCTGCACTAGTTATCTGACTCCTGAGTCCACCAATCCATTCTTTTATACCACTTGTTCTTATTGGCTACAGGTGTGGCCTGTTAAGATCAGGCCTGTTCCTAATCTTTAGTAATTGGTTCAGCTGCAACTCTTTGGGGGATAAGATTATATTCTATACCACCTTTATACTGTATCCCCCTACACTAATGAGTACTTCTGGGGACCCAGCCACGTGCTTGCTGTTCTCCAGGTGCGCTTATTTCAGTGTACACACCTTGGGCTTCCCTTTGAGGGTTCAGAGCTCTGCAGATTTCTCTAGCTCTATTCTGTTATGCTTACTCTCCCTCCCAGCATTTCCACCACCACCAGTGACATTTCCAAGCCACCAGTCCTTCCTTATGGATGACCAACATCATGCACATGTACTCTGTGGTAGCTGTGCTGGAGAATTTGGCTTATGTGACTTTAGGTCTCAAGATAGACTTTTATTCCCAACCATTAGAAAAGAGATCTTCAATCAGTAATACAAATTGGAGGAAAAAAATCTGAAATGGTTAATTGGGGTTTTGTTTGGTTGTTTTTTTGGGTTTGTCTGTTTGTTTGTTTGTTTGTTTTTGTTCTGAGTTCACAGAATGAGCACTGTAAGGAGATAATGTGACTCCGGGAAGATTTTTGTTTAAGGCATAGTCCTTCAAAATGTTTTAATACTCTGAACTCCCCCTGTCACCACTGTGAGTTGATGGCAATCTAGATGTGGCAATTAGCATGTCTCCATTAGTGGAGCTCAGAGGAATTACTGATACTTTACCATTCCACAAATAGAACCAGGCCCTGTAAGGCTTGCTTGTGTTTTGCATGGTTTAGGCTATTTTTTGAACTACTGGAAGAACACAAAAATAAGTAATATTTAATGTTTATGTGTATAACTAGGTCTAGCAACACCGCAGCTGCAAACTGGTTTTCTTGTGCACAGCAGAGTGGAGTTGAGCAGTGCAAGCCTGGTTTTTGGGTCTGGCACAAGACTTAGTCATATCAGGGCATTGAGTATAAGAGGGAGAGGGGTTTGTTGCATGAAAATTGAATGTATGGCCTAACAATATACTCTTAGAGCAAATGGACTTTGGTAAGAATGAAAAAATGACAGTGGGAAAAGCAGAGCCTGTCAAGAGGATTTGAAGTTAAGCTGGTTCAATTTTTGTAGATGGCACAGGTGGCATCTGCAGTTTTATTCCTATTGCAAACAGAGAAAATGTGGAAATGTAAAGGTCCTGCTTTTCTTGACCCTCATTTTCTAATAGTGCGTATATATGTGTGTGTATGTACATATAGACACATATGTGAGAAGAAAACTTACAGCCAAATCATAGTTTTCAAGTGTATGGAGTTATGGAGCTATGTGTTGAATGATTAAAGGAAATGTTTCAGACTTTTCTGTAATGACGATAATTATACCTAAAATATTTTCAGAATTCCTAGAAAATGCTGTTCCTTAGTAGTTGTTTTTAATGTTTGTGGTAAAGCACGTGTAGTTAGAAGAGGAATCATCTCCAGTCAAGGTTTGACTCATCTATGAACTCATAAATTTTAAGTATCCAACAACAATCATGTCAAAAAGAAAGAAAAATAGAAACCTATGTGGTTTTATAGAACTTCATGACTTTTGGAAAGATGTATTTGTAGTGTTAGGGGTTTATATGTTTTAGGATTTGTTCAATTTGTCTGAATATAGTGTCTCTAATAAAGGGCTAACAGAGGATATAGGTTTTGCAAATGTGTGATATATGTGAATTATGTTTGCACAACATGCTCTACAGTGATACCTGTTGTCTTTTCCTTTTGATTTTCAACTGATTATCTTAGCTCCAGCACCTGTGCTCTGTTTTAAAACGGAGCCTAATTGTAGCAAAATTACAGTGGTATCAGTTGCACATCACAGCACAAATTAATACACC
Organism: Emberiza elegans; assembly: GCA_024865655.1. NCBI lineage: Eukaryota > Metazoa > Chordata > Aves > Passeriformes > Fringillidae > Emberiza > Emberiza elegans. The sequence goes on from JALJVW010000206.1 coordinate 56,701,762, forward strand.
TGTTGTTGTACTTCTCTACTTTTCAGACTGCCAGCCCATTAAATTTATGCTGTTATTTCAGGCTGTACTGCATTTCTAACCCACTCAAAGATGCAAGTGTGCAAAAGCATATTGATTGTACAGCTATGCTGCCACTCAGCCAGAGCATGCTATTGCAACTTTGGGGTCATAAAATACCTATATGACTTACAACATGGCCATTGAGAGTTGCTGGGAGATAAATCTCAATTATTTCTGGAGAAGAATTTTTGCTGTGTGGCTGAGGCTAGAAGAATTTCAGATATTACTCTTTCCTTATTTTTATTCTCTATCACCCTTTAGACTTTGAACTGAAAGCTCTTGTGTCCTCTGCAGTGGAATAACTGTGCTGAAATCAATGTAAATGGGGCTAAAATCAAGACTAGCTTACTTCTCTGCCTGGTTTTCCTTCCTTTTCTCTGACTGTTTTTCTCTCCTTGGAAAGTAATGGCTCCTGAGGTTGTAAAATACTGCCTGCACACCAAGGCAATTTCCTTTCAGTGGGATTTATTCCTGCTATGCCCAGACATGACTCAACCAAGTACAAAATGCTAGAAATTAATTACTACAGGATTCATTTAGACCAAATGAGATTTTTTTGTTTTGTTTTTAATTCCTGCTTATCCTATGGATGCAGACTCTTATCCTTGCCAGCTGCCCATGTACAGTATGATATTGTGGTATCCCCTGAGGGCTGGGGCAGGATGATGCAGGAGCAGCTGCTGGGCACAGCTTAGGAAGGATGTGCTGAGCTGGGCCATCCTGTGAGCGGGATGAAGGTGAGAGATGAAGCTCTGCAGGTGTGGCTCGAGCCCAGAGCCCAAAGGGCAATTAACAGAGCGTGGGTTAACTGAGTCTGTGAGCTCTTACATAGGAAGTGGGGCTGGATTGGGCTGACTGAGAAGCTGAGCAAAGCAGAGGGGAGGTTTCCCTATGCCTAGGACAAAGGGGCTGTTTTGGATAAATATTTTGGGGTAGAGCTGCTGCAAACAGTTTAATGTTTTCCATACTGACCCTTCTGGGGTTTAAAATTCATTTGGTAAGTAAATTAATTCCCTGCTGTTATTACAGTTGAATACATTTACTTTCCAAATGGCAAAGCATTGAACTTCATTCTAATTTAAATGGATCCTTAGATTTGGGCATACTCCCACTGTTATGTTAACTATCTAGAGCTACAGGACTGGCCAAAGTAAGGGCTGATGTCTTTGATTTAGCTGCATTGTGAGCTTTGGTAAGTCCTGCTATATTGATTATAAGCCCACAAAATTGTATATGCTAATATGAAACACTTAAAATAGGCAAACTCTTGTCCTGATAACATTATTGGCAAACTTCAGGGTTGCCAGTATTTAACAATGTACCCAAAAATAGACCCTTCCAAACAGACTTGATTACCTGAAGGTACAGTTAAGTTGGTCAGAGCATGATGCTGATAATGCCAAGGTCATGGCTTCGATCCCTGTATGGACCATTCACTTGATGATCCTTGTGGGTCCCTTCCAACTCAGAGAATTCTCTGGTTCTGTGGAGTCCAGCAGCACATAGCCAGATGGACAAGCACAGAACAGGAAAACACGGCTTTCCATCTAAGTGGCTACACTTAAACCTGAGGAAGAGGAACTGAGGAGGTTCATAGGATGATAGATGATGTTTTCGAGGAAGCTCCTTGTTATTGGGTACAGGGCCATTGTTTGTCTTAATTTTAACCAGTTCTAGTGGCAGATTCAACTCACTATTCCTCTTGCTTTTCTGCCCCCTCTCATGAAACAAGTCTACATGAACTGTGGATAAACAGTATTTTGAAATGAATCAATCTTTTCTACAACACTGAGTTTGCAACCCAGTCCAGCAGGGCAAGGCTAGTACTGAAAATATGGCAAATTGCAGCCAGGATGCGAGAGTGAACAGGGTAAACAGAGGGTGAACAGCAGCCTGCTGTTGAACCAGTTTTGATGTCAAAGCAAGGAAAACATGGGGCTGTATCCTGCTTTGTCTTGGCTGGTTCAAAATTACTGAGAGGCTGTCCGAAGTCTGAGCACCTGAGCTGTCCCAAGCATGGCTCAGCACCCACCTCTGCATTACCTCTGGGACAGTTCACTTCAGCTGTGCATCTTGATTTCTTGCACAGGAGTTCTACATCATGATTTCATCTTCCTGCATGGATGGCAGGCGGAGTGAAAGATTCTCACTGTTAGACTTTTAAACATTTTGACTATCCTAAGGTTTCTCAGGGTTGGCATTTTTTTTCATTTCTTCAAATTTATTTCTACAAAGCAAGACAGTGCACTTTTAGTGCCATCAAGGATTAAAAAAAAAAAGAGAAAAATAAAAAATGAAAATGAGAATTTTGAAATAATTTTAGAGATATTCAATTGATAGAAAGGGACTGAGTGTCTTTTTACTTTCATACTAGCAGACTAGATGTTATCCTTTGAGTGACATCAGTAAATATTTAGTGCTGGAGATTCCTGAGGGAGTTGATAAGTCTGTCAGACCTTAAGCACAGACCCCATACTCCACTACTTTTCTGTAAAGCACCATTCTTCTTTTGCATCAGCCACCTCTGTCAAAGTTGAAACATCACAGTTCACAAAGAGTTCTGACACAAAGAATAAATCCACAGTCTGGGGACAGTAAATCATCTTTTTAGAGACATGTGACAGTAGCAAAGCTTTCAGTGTTAGACCTTAAACAAAGAGAAGTCATCTTGCAGTCTGAATTGCTAGCATAAATTTAATTTTAAATCAAGTTTCATTGTGCTGGGCAGCACTACAACTAGAAAACGTTTTTTGTTTTTCTGCCTTTTGCTATACAAATGTGGTTTGCATTTTAAGAAGTGTATTACACTGTAGAAATCAGAGATGGATAGGAAGAAGCTTAATAAGTAATTTTATCCATTTCCTTCACCCATGTACAGATGAATGCTTTGTCTAGTCTGGTTTTAAATATCTAAAGTGATGAGGCCTCTACCTCTTCCCACAAGGGACTTCTCAGCCATTTAATAGGCTTCTTTGTTAGGAAATACTTGCCTCATACTGATCCCATTTTTTTCCTTCTGCATAACGTAGTCCCTTTCTTCTGTGCCCACTATTTTAACTTTTATGAAATCTGGGAAATGTATCGTATTTATCCATTTCACACTGTAGCTGAATAATTCATAATCCTTGTTATTCAAGTAACAAAAGAGATAAGCAAGCAGTAGCTGAGCAGCTAATACTTCACTGAGATGGTGTACCATGTACCAGTGGGTATATTTCCTGGCAAGTCCTGGCTGACACTGCTTTCTGCATTAGGGAGTGAAAAATGTCAAGAATGTCAAGTGAAACTGAAAAAATGCATCTTCCAAGTGCATGCATGGCAATATTACTGAAATTTCAAGAGGTGCTGAGGCAAACAGCCTACTTCTTTGGATAGAGCTTTTCTTTCTAAAAGTGGATGATTTTATTAAAAGTACGCTTTCAAAAAGCATTTGAATTTTCTTTTCATAAGAAAACCTCTAAGATGAGAATCACACTATGTCAAAACTCTTTAACTTGTTGAGAGACAAGACTGGATTGATTGCCACTCACTGCTAAGCGGTTTTTGCTGACAGCTTAGCTCAGAAGAAAAAATGAATCCAGCGTTATAGAGTTTGAAAAGATGCCTTTGCAATTGTGTCACTGGAATCAGATCTGTGCATGAAAAAAATGACTCATGTTTTGACAACAGTAACTGCATTTCTGATTTAATTACAACATATTAGATAATCCTCTGCCTCATTCAAAGGACAAGAAGGAGCAGTGTGACTAAGGAAATCCTAGGTGGACAGCTAGATTTTATGTGGTTTTGCATTTAAAAGCTACTTCAAAAAAGCAGTGCTATGTTTTATGCTGACCCTGGGCCAGGTGGGAGGTCTGCTGGGTCTCTCTAACCTCAGAGCTGTAGTGGATGCACATAAAAAACGTATATGAAGAGCCCACATGGATGTAGAACTCCTCATATACCTCCTAATATATGGCAATCCACAGTTTGGAGATCTCTTGAGATGGAGGTTGTGTCTGTGGGTTTGATTCTTGCCTATGGGCTTCTTTGGATTCCTTTAAATGTGGTGTTTAACCCACTTATAGTGCCCACTTGGCACCTATAAATTCCCACAGCATAGGGTCCCACAATTTAATTCTATACTTGGTGGAAAAGGTCTGCTTGTCTTAAAATCCCCTGAGATACTTCTGCCCTACTTATTCCAATAAGGAAAGCAGTTCTGAGGTATGATGACATTGTTTCCTCTACACTCCTCAGAACTTCCCCTATCCTTGGAGATGGTAAAGTCAGGGTTTTATCCCTCATACTTCTCCTCAGCTGCCTTCTGTCCAGTCTGTTTGATCTCTCCTTAGGCAGCAGGCTTTCCATGCTCACCACCAGCCACTGCACTTGCCTGAGCCTTTTCTACTGCTTCCTCTTTTTTACTTTGAGGTGGGATGAAGCATTTAGAAATAGATTCTGCTTAGTGCCATTTGTTGATAAGCCATGTGACCACATAAGGTACCTGTACTCCTACGGCCATGGAAATGACTTTGTCATTTTTATTGGTCCTGACAACACATCTGGGGTGTTACACTTGATTATTGTTATTTTATACGTTATATGGATGTGCGTTGATAAACCCACTAACATGTGAGTTTATCCTGTGAATTCTAATATCCCTGTTTAAATTGTCTGGTTCACGTGGGTGCAGGAGACAGTAGATTCCAGAGAATATTTAATTTAATCTTGGCATAGACTGTATAGATTTTATCTCTATTAAGCACATGGCCTGACACTGCTGAGCAGCCCCTCATCATCTCTCTCTGCAATAGTGGTGGCATCTACCTCACCCACTTGCTGCAGCCATCCCAAACTACATCCTAGAGCTTTTTTTATTGCAAGAATATGTTTTTCTTTTAAACACCTTTTACTTAGTGAATCTTTTATTCCCTTAAACCCTGTGGCCTTTTTCATGTCCTTCTTTCTTCATTCCAAGAAGAGGAGGTGCTCTCAGATAAAATTATTAATAATGATGCTGTTTAGACTGTAAGCCCGTTACATTGGGTTCTTCATATTGCCTAGTAGAGCAAAGTTTTGGTGTCTTTTCCTTCAGAAGTCCTACCAAATATAAGTAGGGACCTCAGCATTTTGCTGTCCTGGGCCTCACAGAAGGCTCCTTGCAGCCCCTGGGTTCTTCATGCTGATGCTCTTTACATCAGTGTACGATCTTTTAGTTAGAAAAATTGAGTGACTCTAAGGAAACGTTATTATTGCATTAAAACTAGATAGAGCTTATTTTCTTTCAGCAAATAATGAAATTATGAGGCTGAAACTTTTTGAGGTACTTCCAGGGTCAGCTGCAAATCTCTAACGACATTTTTGTTTGTTTTAGTAATTAAACACAATAATAAAGCCAGGTCAGTGAGGTAGCATGAATCATGCAGATAGTTAATGAAGTTTCACAAGTAGGTGCTGAAGGGATTAAAAAAAAAAAAAAAAAAATTGAGGAAAAGGATTGCTTACACAATAGAGCTTGGGTGGAGAGGGCAAACAGCTGTAGATCTTCTACAGGAGATTGCAGAAATGATGGCCAAAACAGGTAGAATGTGAAGAATGTGTGTGTATGCTCCAGTGAATTATGGACACATTGTAGAGGGAAATTCTCAATTCAACAAACTTGAAAAATGAAAGTTTTAATCACACATTGCTTTACTTTTTACTTTGCCACAAAAAATACCTAGGTTTTAAATTCCAGATCAAGTTGAGGTTTACCAAATGTAACATGAGTTTTATGAGAGGAGTTTGGCTGCTGTAACTTTACCTTCTATAACTGTCTTTTTTAGATTTATGAGGAAAAGTCATAGTGTGGGAACTTCTTTTTGTTTGTGTTTATTTCATGAGTGGAACGATGAAATCTACCATAATCTTGCAGACAAGGAAACTATGACATGGAAGCAAATGGCAAAAATATAACCATTCCTATATGAAATAATGAAGTACTAATGTAAAACCAATTGTTTCACTCAATAAAACTTTAATTTTTTCAGTAAAGATTTGTCATGATAAGCATATTTCTTATTGTCTGGTTTTGAAGGTCTTTCAGATTTTATTCCTGTTATTCATTGGAACAGTTTAAAAACTAGACTGAAGGGGAGTATGTGATAGTATTTCACAGTGTTTTAACCAAGTAGACAAAATATTTTTGTTTACTGCACAAGTATGTAAAGTGTTTTGTGCAAAGGAAGACTGCAAGAAAACTGAATTAAAGCTAGACAAATTTCTGGATGATCACTCAACCATGTATTTTTAAAACAAAATGACAGCATATATGAGGGAGCATTTCAGGTAGCAGCCAGCAAGTAGTTTGCAGCATGTATTTTGCATTAGAGTCCTACATTTTCTGTCCTTATCAACTGGTTATTAAAAACACAGGGCTGATTCCTGGTTTAGAGAAGGATGTTCTTGCCTGAAAGTCCTTAGTGCAGGCACCTCTAAAGCCTGAGTCCACAAGTGTTTGCTGCTTTTGGAGGCAGCCAGCTGCAGGTTGGGCTGTCCCTGCCATTGTCAGAGAGGTGCCCGGTCTCAGGACACGGATGGGGTTTGTACACTCGTGCACAGGAAAATGGAGCTGCTCGGCCAACACACGCTCTGCTGGCATGAATTATTCCTTCTTTTAGCAGGACTGCAAGGAGTAAGAGTGTTGTGTAATTCTGCTGGCTTCAGGTGCAGCTAGGCCACAAAAGAGTGTAACTCACAGAGGTGCGGTATGTGATTTTGTAGAAGTGGGTAGAATAGGAAGATTTATTCACATTTGCCAGTATGTGGCCACTGGTGTAATTTGCATTTTGAATGGATGAGACTTTGGTTTGGTGATGGCTAGATATAAAATTCAAGCAGTGCTTCTTTACTTTTTAAATTACAAAACCTTCCCTGCCATGCTTTGCTTCCTTCTTCTCTGTTAAGCTGGGATGGCCCAGAACTGATCAGCTTTCTGATATCCAGATCTCATGAGCCTCTAAGTTTGCAGATCTTTGAACCCTGGATTGTAAGCCAAACCCACTCTGAGCTGAAAGCAACCCATCCTTGGAAAAAGGTGGATGTGTGTGGTGATCACATATCCTCTGAACAGAGGATTTTCCTGGGAAGCTGTGAGAAGCTGCGAGAAAGCTCAGAGATAGAACTAAAATGATTATTATCTCAATCTCTGCCCCTGGCAGGCAATCTCTGTTTGTCAAAAACGTTTACAAGAGGGAGTTGTCCCTTCTAGACCAATAGGTGAGAGAAGATTCCTAAAGGCCAATCAGGTCTTAGGACCACCATTGTATCTATAAGAACTCTAGATTTCTAATAATAAAGTGCCTTTTTCATCCTTTCTGTTGACAGAGTCTCGGTATCACCTTTGTCTGTCCCCGATACCCCTTCAGTGATAGATGTGTACTGTTTACCCCTCTTTCCAGTGTAGAAATAAAAGCTCAGATTAAAATGTAATGTGGCATTTGTTTTGTTCCATGGTAAATTCAAACATGAATTTTCTTTTCAACTTCATTTTTACCACCTCAGAATTTCATCTATTTCTCCTTGTTTGTCCTGACAAAACTTTATGCATAGGTTTAGAAAATCAAGTGCAGTACGTAAACAAATGAGAGAGAATGTGATCTTCACTTGCAAGTTCTTTGTTTCTTTACTGAACAGTACTTGTAAAAGCAGCATAAAAAATAAATTGGGAAAATAGGCAGCACTGGTAGATATCCAGACTGAACTTTTAGCATTTAGCCAGTATTGCTGGAACCTCCAAAGAGGAAAATAAATGAAGTTTAGACCAATATTCTTTATATGTTAAGGCTGAAAGTCAGCTCTCTCCCTCCTCAAATACAGAAAACATCAGTAGCTGCTTATGCATTGCAAAGAGATGCAAACCTGCCCCTCTTACCATCGGCACATTGTTTGAAAGGTGAATTACCTGATGGTCAGTTTGGCTGGAGGCACTGGTGTTTTGACCTGGGACTCTTAGTCCCAGGAGAAGGGGAGTGCACCTCAACATCACCTTGTGGAGAGGGCTGGGAGGACTATGACACCCAGACCTTGAACAATTTAGAGATGCTTCTTGAAGGATATTACCTGTCAGCTGTGCCTGCATGTCTGAAACGTGAATCACAGCTGTCTCCTTGACCAAGGACATACAGCTGAACCATGTGGTGCCAGACGCCTCTGGGAAACCCTACAGAGCAAACTGAGTGGGCTTCAAAGGGGAATTGGGAGGAAGAGCCTTGTGGGTATCTTTACAAGGCAGCAAGGGAAGCAGCCCTGTGTTCCCATTAGCAAGAAGAGAGATGGAGCATTTCATTCCCAGAATTGCCTCCATGCCTCACTGCTGGGCGGGAGTGAATTTATCTGAAATGAGAATTATAATTCTTGGAGAGAAAAAAAATTTTGCAATTTGACACATATGGAGGCTTCAGTTTTTTGGACATCAGAAAGTGAGAAGAGTAAGGTGAATGTCCCATGCAATCTCTGTAGGTGACTGTCCCAGCAGCCTGTGCCACACGTGCTGCTCTTCCTTGTAAGAACACTCTCAGACTGCAAGAAAACTCCCTCTGACCTCCTTGCATGTTGGTCAGTGGTGGCAGCATGTATTTTGCATTAGAGTCCTACATTTTCTGTCCTTACTACCAACTGGTTATTAAAAACACAGGGCTGATTCCTGGTTTAGAGAAGGATGTTCTTGCCTGAAAGTCCTTAGTGCAGGCACCTCTAAAGCCTGAGTCCACAAGTGTTTGCTGCTTTTGAGGCAGCCAGCTGCAGGTTGGGCTGTCCCTGCCATTGTCAGAGGTGGGGCCCGGTCTCAGGACACGGATGGGATTTGTACACTCGTGCACAGGAAAATGGAGCTGCTCGGCCAACACACGCTCTGCTGGCATGAATTATTCCTTCTTTTAGCAGGACTGCAAGGAGTAAGAGTGTTGTGTAATTCTGCTGGCTTCAGGTGCAGCTAGGCCACAAAAGAGTGTAACTCACAGAGGTGCAGTGTATGTGATTTTGTAGAAGTGGGTAGAATAGGAAGATTTATTCACATTTGCCAGTATGTGGCCACTGGTGTAATTTGCATTTTGAATGGATGAGACTTTGGTTTGGTGATGGCTAGATATAAAATTCAAGCAGTGCTTCTTTACTTTTAAATTACAAAACCTTCCTGCCATGCTTTGCTTCCTTCTTCTCTGTTAAGCTGGGATGGCCCAGAACTGATCAGCTTTCTGATATCCAGATCTCATGAGCCTCTAAGTTTGCAGATCTTTGAACCCTGGATTGTAAGCCAAACCCACTCTGAGCTGAAAGCAACCCATCCTTGGAAAAAAGGTGGATGTGTGTGATCACATATCCTCTGAACAGAGGATTTTCCTGGGAAGCTGTGAGAAGCTGCGAGAAAGCTCAGAGATAGAACTAAAATGATTATTATCTCAATCTCTGCCCCTGGCAGGCAATCTCTGTTTGTCAAAAACGTTTACAAGAGGGAGTTGTCCCTTCTAGACCAATAGGTGAGAGAAGATTCCTAAAGGCCAATCAGGTCTTAGGACCACCATTGTATCTATAAGAACTCTAGATTTCTAATAATAAAGTGCCTTTTTCATCCTTTCTGTTGACAGAGTCTCGGTATCACCTTTGTCTGTCCCCGATACCCCTTCAGTGATAGATGTGTACTGTTTACCCCTCTTTCCAGTGTAGAAATAAAAGCTCAGATTAAAATGTAATGTGGCATTTGTTTTGTTCCATGGTAAATTCAAACATGAATTTTCTTTTCAACTTCATTTTACCACCTCAGAATTTCATCTATTTCTCCTTGTTTGTCCTGACAAAACTTTATGCATAGGTTTAGAAAAATCAAGTGCAGTACGTAAACAAATGAGAGAGAATGTGATCTTCACTTGCAAGTTCTTTTTTTTCTTTACTGAACAGTACTTGTAAAAGCAGCATAAAAATAAATTGGGAAAATAGGCAGCACTGGTAGATATCCAGACTGAACTTTTTAGCATTTAGCCAGTATTGCTGGAACCTCCAAAGAGGAAAATAAATGAAGTTTAGACCAATATTCTTTATATGTTAAGGCTGAAAGTCAGCTCTCCTCCCTCAAATACAGAAAACATCAGTAGCTGCTTATGCATTGCAAAGAGATGCAAACCTGCCCCTCTTACCATCGGCACATTGTTTGAAAGGTGAATTACCTGATGGTCAGTTTGGCTGGAGGCACTGGTGTTTTGACCTGGGACTCTTAGTCCCAGGAGAAGGGGAGTGCACCTCAACATCACCTTGTGGAGAGGGCTGGGAGGACTATGACACCCAGACCTTGAACAATTTAGAGATGCTTCTTGAAGGATATTACCTGTCAGCTGTGCCTGCATGTCTGAAACGTGAATCACAGCTGTCTCCTTGACCAAGGACATACAGCTGAACCATGTGGTGCCAGACGCCTCTGGGAAACCCTACAGAGCAAACTGAGTGGGCTTCAAAGGGGGAATTGGGAGGAAGAGCCTTGTGGGTATCTTTACAAGGCAGCAAGGGAAGCAGCCCTGTGTTCCCATTAGCAAGAAGAGAGATGGAGCATTTCATTCCCAGAATTGCCTCCATGCCTCACTGCTGGGCGGGAGTGAATTTATCTGAAATGAGAATTATAATTCTTGGAGAGAAAAAAAATCTTTGCAATTTGACACATATGGAGGCTTCAGTTTTTTGGACATCAGAAAGTGAGAAGAGTAAGGTGAATGTCCCATGCAATCTCTGTAGGTGACTGTCCCAGCAGCCTGTGCCACACGTGCTGCTCTTCCTTGTAAGAACACTCTCAGACTGCAAGAAAAACTCCCTCTGACCTCCTTGCATGTTGGTCAGTGGTGGTTTCCAAACCCAGACAGAATAAACAGGGTAAGGTGGATGCTGTGTTCCACCACTTTGCTACTTGGAAAGCGTAGGGCAGCATCTGTGGGGAAGAAAAGGGAAATGGGGGAGCAGGAGTGGGGGCCCCCAGAGGGGACAGTTGTCACCATGATATTTTCATATGTTCTGAAAAATCCTTTTGCCAGGATTTTTCTCCTGAGAAGCCTCAGAAAAGAAATGTAAACAATAATTATCTGATTGCTTTGGAATATGGCCTGGAGGTTGTTTAACAACAGGTGCATCTTTGATTGGTTCCATGTGAATTGTTTTTAACTAATGACCAATCACCATCAGCTGTGTCAGACTCTGAGGTGAGAGGTCAGTCACAAGCTTTCATTATTATTCTTTTCTAGCCTTCTGATGTATAATTTCTCTTTCTTTAGTATAGATATAATATAATATAATATAATATAATATAATATAATATAATATAATATAATATAATATAATATAATATAATATAATATAATATAATATAATATAATATAATATAATATAATATATAATATATCACCGTTCTGAGAACTTGAAGTCAAATTCTCATCTCACACCTCATCCTGGGGACCTCACAACACCACAGACAGTGATATGTAATGAGTAGGGAAGGCCATGTGGTGGGGAGGTGAAACAGGGAGATTGAGGAAATGAAAACTCAAACCCCATCCTGAACTGAAAAGCCTTCTGTAAAGACTCTTTATGCATCAGTTTTCCTTAAGGAAAAGTTGTCTGTGAGCAAATGGCTTGTAAAATTAATACCAGTGACAGGTAAAATTGGGCAAGAAAGAGTGAGACCACCACTGGTTAGCTTGGAGGCTCTCCAGTCAGGCATGTCAGATGAGTTTTTCCTAGGCTAAAGACACTGCTGAAGCTGTCTCAGACCTACCAGTGGTACACTTCAAAAATTCAGGAAGGATATAAGAAATATCAGGAAGAAGGGAACAGACAGGTATGTTTATATTTTTCAAAGAGGATTGGGTAGGAGCAGGGAATTAGTGACTGGTCAGCTCTCTGCAGTTCTCTGTGGTTCCTGATCAAGCCACTCTTATACTTGAAGGCAGATGCAGGACTACCCATTGCTCCTGCTGTGATTGTGTCTCTGAATGATTGAAAAATTTCATATTTGTTATGGTAAAGGAAAAATCCAAGGTGAAGGTAAAAGCATAAAGGGAAAAATATACTATAAAAAATATGCTGTAGGAGTTGCATGCCTCTGAATCACCTAGGATTCATTTAATAACCAATTGTTTCAGTGAAACTGTACTAAAAGAAATTTTCTGTTGACATGGGTTTACTTCAACAGCTGCCAAGCACAAATCAAGGAATGTTTACTTTGGTGCCTTTGTCTGACAGAGAAGGATTGTTTCTGGTAAGCACTTTATATTGTATTAAGATATCAGTCAAAACAAACAAGAATGTGAAAATTGCATTTCAAAAGTAATCTAAAGCCACCATGCTGAGTCTCAAATATTAGAGGACACAGTGAGGGTCGGTGTGTTGGTATATTCAAAGAATGGCAATATATTTGCCTCTTTTATATTCTTGGTGTGACTGAAACTCTTCTTGATCCATGGATCTATTCTTTTAGCACAGACAATAGTGCTCAGACTTTCCAATGGCAATCACTGTTTTTCTCTGCACCCAGATATCCCAACCACCAATGTGATTGTGCAAAAAATTTGGATAGGTAATTTAGCTCCAGGCAAATCACAAGTAGCTGCTGTATTTGCACCATCAAATACCAGAAGGGCTAGAGAATAGGGAATACAGCAGATCAAAGCAGTGTCAGTTTCCAGTTAACAATTTATATGCTGCATATAGCAAATAGCTAGTTAAAAATACTTCAGACATGTAATTTCTTCTTTCAGCTTTACATGGTTTTCTTAACTTATGACTGTTGAAAGAGATTTTCATGAGCGGTTTTTTTTCCAGTTGCTTTATTGTACAACTTCACCTTTAAATTCTTCAAGCTGACAAAACCTTCGGTAGCTCAGTGTACCAGAAGCTCCTGCTGTTAGTCCCACTACAGCATCTTAATTGCAAACCAGAGATGATAGCTCATGTTCAAAGAGCACAGACAGAGGTAGGACCACTAATCTAGCTGAGCTCTGTTACAGTGTGAAGTCTTTCTGGGAATGCTGCAAGCTAACAGAGAGAGAGAGCAAAAATTTAAAATGAGGTATCAAGAGTGCTCCCCAAACCAAGGGAAGGCCGTACAGCTTCCTCAGGTGTGAAAAGCTGTACACTCCATCTATCCTCAGGCACAGCACCACACCAAGATGTGTGTGAAGGGCCTGATGTTACTGAAGTTACTGATGGGGTTTTCTCCTTCCTTTTCTGTGGGTAGGGGAATGAATATATAGGATGCCTCCTACATCTAGTGGATGATAATAAAACCCACCAGCATGCTTTAAAAACATAAACATATATGATGGTCATCATGTTAAAGGTGATACAGTCAAACAAATTCATCTTGCAGCTGCAGCAGCAAAGGGTGGAGAATGAAGATGGAGAATGGCAAAGTGTGTTCCCAGAGCAGCTTGTTAGATCCCAGCAGCAGGTGCAAGGGAAGCTCTGCCTGCCACATAGGTGAGTCCTGCTCCTACCTGAAACTTCCATGGTGCTGGAAAAGGAACAAACTGGTCTTGGGTAAACTTCCAGTTAGCATAAACCATGGAGTGCATGAATGGTAAAACAAGAAATCCAACACTCAGGGAAGTATCTTAGAGCAGGCAGCAGAGATGTAATTTAGATTTGCTGAGGGGACCTGCTGTTGTAGCATGATGACCTAAGGAGGTTTCCCAACCTGGAAATCTCTGATGTCTGCCTCCCCAGCTGTACCAGGCAGCTACAACTCAATGGACACTGGCATGATTGGCTGAAGCTGTGTCATTGTTCATCAGAATGGGGACATCCCTGAGCCAGAAGTGGTGGAAAACACCAAAGCTCAAAAGCTGCAGCATGATGCAGCAACACACACGTGCAAATGCTGCATTGCAAAGTGATACAATATAGGATCAGAGACTTTTACTGTACAAGCTGAGGCAGTAAATCAGTGAGGGCAGCATGTAACAGCATGATCTTCTCTGAAATCTTCCCACTGCAGTCTCATGGGATCCATCTGACACAGGTATTCCTCTTTCCTCATCCAATCCCACAGATGAGAGCTGGACCTTACTGATAATGGGGACCCTTGAGCCTATGCTGTCCAACCAGCTCACCCTGAAACTGCAAAGAGAAATGGAAAACAGGTGGAGACAGGTTTGGGTCACCATGAACACAGATTTGAGTCCTGTGAGTCTTCACAGGTGAGTTCTGCATTGAGGATGGTCCCTGTAAAGCACTGAGGTTTTTTATCTTTCTGAGTTACTTTGCTAAAGGTCCTCATGCCCTGCCACTTCCCTCAGTCAAATGGTGCCCTGAATTGGTCAGCAGTATTGAAGGCCCACAGCAGAACCTAGAAAGGTGTCAGAGTTAGCACTTCCTTGTGGAGTACTTATTTGAATTTGGGGTTTGCACAGTCTACTACGTTAGGTAATCCTGCCATTGCCCTCCAGCTGTCTTTACTTTGATGAGCTCCTCTCATGCTTCTAATTTGATATAATCAATAACTTCTAGTTAAGATTGATGTCCCTTTCTAAAATACAGTTAGAAGGTCCATAAAAGGCAGGGAATTCACAATTTTATAGAACAAGATCAGACCTGAGTCTTCACATTAGTCTCTACATAGGGCCTGACTACATGTGAATAAAACTGACCTCCTTTTATTGGATTTGTTTTGGAGAGAAGTGTGGTCTACCTTACAAGATTCCTGTTAGTGAGGTGACTGAATTTGCCTTACTCAGAAGGGGTTTAAAATGAAGATGGCATCCTTGCGGGTCTAAGGCAGGAAAATATTCAAGTGTATGTTGCTGTAAGACATGCGGTCTTAGCACACTCTATTGTCAAGGAAATTTATTTTTAGACAGAGGTGAATTTAGCATGTTAAAACCTGTCTTGAACTGGGGCACAGTAGACAGCATTAACCTGGCTACTGGCATTCAGTTTACCTAAGTCATTTGAACCACTAGCAAAAAGAAAAAAAAACATGTCATCAAAACTTTGCTAGCAATGGTGTTTGTGTATACTGTAAATGTGTCATCAGTTGTCTTTTGATAGTGTTTGTAACACTGAACTGTTAATTACAGTCTTGAATTAGTGTAATCTTGAATTAGTAATTACGGTTTGGTGTAATCCAATGCCTTAAAATGTTTTTTTTATTTGTCTTTTTGTTTTACTAAATTCACTGGTGTTGCATAAGCTTTTCATTAGTACTGGTCGCTGTTGACATCAAAATTAGTAAGTAAATTTAGCACAATACACTAATGTGCAAATAGAATCCTTCTTAATGAGTCTTTGGGGGATTTTTTTAGATCATCCTTTTTTCCCTCCTTAAGACTACAGCAGCAATACAAAGCATCACATCTTTACCTTCCACAAGTGCTGACTGCCTTCATGCATTCTTCAGCCTTCTGCTGTGTTTCCACAGCAGCAGCAATCTTCACAGTTCACACAATAAAATTATTAATTAAACTGTCATAATATTATGGTAAGATAAATCCATCTACCTGGCCACAGTTCATTTGGATTTTACAAATCATTGACAAATTCTATATGGAACATGTGAAACCAAAATGCTTTTGACAAGAGATGGAGATTATTTTGGAGTTCTTTATTAGTGTGGATGATGGTAATAGAAGATATGTAAATCACTGATATACTCCTGCTCATTACGGAGATCTTTAAATATAGTAATAAACACATTTGAAGCACTTTGCATTGTTTAAATCAGCTCAAATAGAAACCAACCCATAGATTTCTGTGACATTCTGTCTTAGGTGCTTAGAATGAAAATGATAGAGAATGAGGAGCTGAACAAAAGGTGGTTACCTAACCTCTCTGAGTCCTGAAAGCTTGTAGATTGCAGGTTATTACAGTGTCTAAATGATAGGAATATTTTTGATAAAAACTTTCTTCTACCTCACTGAAAAGCCACAGATCAAAAAGCAATGCTGGAGCATAGGGGATCAAAGCCAGTTTAGGCTGGCTGTTTTGTTTATTTTTATGTCTTTGCATTTTCAAAATGGATTATAATTGTTTCTTGAAATGCTCCTGCCTTTAGCTCTATACTTCTGAATTCAGTTTATTTTAAGAATTTGGCCTCCTTCATTCACCAGCAAACTCACAGTTAAAAACAATGCAGGATACAACAGTGGCTCTTTATTTCTAGAACATATAATGAATACAATTCTTAGAGAAAGGAGAAGAATGCATTTTTCTAACAAAAGTGAGAGAATTATAAACAGGAAAACCACACCAAGCTACAAGTGAGTAAGTTTGAGCTGGGTGTTATACTGTGTTTGCAGCTCCCTCAGGAGTGAAGGGGAGGAGATTCACGTTACCGAACAGCAGGGTCTGGTCCCATTTGAACACATTTATAGCAGTTATCACAAATGTCTAAAAGGACCAGACTTGTGTATGGATTCAGTGATAAAATACAGGATTCTAAGGTATGGGATCTACTGAAATAAGTCACAGCTTCTCTGAACTACATTTCACCTATCATTTGAAATTACTGACTGCAAGATTCCAGTCACTGGCAAGTTTCTGTGCTCTGTGGCATCTTTGGAGTTCCAGTGGTGTAACGGAGGTGAGCTTTCAGTTCCTTTTCAGCACTGGGCAGAAAGCCATTGCTGTCACTACCTTCATGTTATTCCATCAGTACCCATTTCTTTGTGTCACCAACATTCCTGACTCCCTGACCACTTTCTCAGAAGCTGGACTGATCCTTCCTGCTAGCAGAACACACACATAGGCCTTCACAGCTGTCAATTATTCAGTGTGAACTGCCTGATGAAAAATCTTGTATCAATTCACCCCTTAAGAAGTCAGTACATCAAAATGGTTTGAACCATACCCAGACACTCTTCCAAGATGGATTAATTTGGAGGCAACTTCATCTTGAATTTTAGATTACCAGCCCGACCTTAATTTTTTTTGTTTAAATTACTGTTTTTAAAAAAAATCTTACTGAAAAAAATTGTATCACAGAAAATCCAAGGTCAACAGAAACTTCTGCAAAAACAGAGCTAGGACTTGCAGGAGCACCTACACTGCAGGGAGAGGCAGTACGTGATGAAAGAGCTGGAACAGAAACTGGGGTTGTTATCTTGCATTACTGTGTAAGAACATGGAATCAAACTCACATAAACACCTGATGGAAAAACAACAACAAACAGAGAGAAGATGCTAATGATAGGCATGAATTTGAACCATGGTTATCTGCAGAGCTAACAAAAGCTTCATTTCTTAAACGGATAAGAGGAAATACTTCACATAAAGACCACTGAAAAATCTGTGCAATTAGCTTCTCAGCACAGATGTTACTCAATTGAATTCAAATTAGGGAGTAATGACTCCTAAGCTTGCTAAGATTCATCTGAATTTGAAGTATAAGATTCAAATGTAGATGATCAAACAACAGCGTGATTTATCTGTTAGATGTATCAAAAGAACTGAGCCTGGGGTTTGAATTCACGCAGGGCTTTAAGCCACTTTATGCAACATGGTATTTCTGCTCTCTCTGATCATTTCTTCATCTTTCTTTTTCATTTTTTAAGATTTCTTTTTGTGTCATGAGTAAAAAAGTACACTGCTCATTCATAAGGGGATTGCTCAAATCCCAAGTTCTTCTTTATTTCTGATTTCATTTGTGTGAACATTTTACTCAACTCCTTTCCATTCTGGAGAAAGAGGAGCCATGTGGAGACTCCTACTGTCTACTCCAGCTGGCCCTGGATCAGCCATGATCCAAGCCTTAAACTCTTCCCTCCTGCTCTGCTCTCAACTTGCCACTCTCAGAAATGGCCAAGCATCTTCCACAAGGATGTGAGCCACTTTGATTCCTACCAATTTGACAACGCAGCTTCTTCTCCCAAGATTTTGCCTTGACATAATTCTGTGTACAGAGGGCATTAGGAATGCATTAGTGTTGCAAAGTGTTCTTCCTGAGACCTTTGTGGAAAGTACTTTTTAAACATATAAGCCTGTATTTCTGAATTGTAGAAAAGAAGTGTGCTTTCCCCTAAATATTTGACTATCTGTGTAAAAAATGCTGCTTCTCTTCTTTAGTGTCTTAAGGGACAAATGCCTTTCCTCGTGATAATTATTCATTATAAACAGAACTTCAGAGAGCGTTAGAGAAGATAAGAAAACAAACTTGGACCAGATGTTAGTCACACTATTTAATGCATTATTGGAAGGTACTCAGATCTTGTGGTGATAGCTGTCGTATAAAGCTAGGCAGAACAGAAACTAGCAAGCGAGAAGCTTTTAAGCCCAAAGGAAAATAGAATTAAATTGTCCAGCTGTGCAGCTCTGGTATTCTACTTTGTTGTATGTAGTCTGATAGGCTTTGCTCTGCTCTCCAGAATACTTCATTAGGCTAAATTTGTTTGTGTGTAACTCCCTAAGCTTTAATACACTCATAGAAGAGTTTAGTTGGTCTGTTGGATGTTGGATGCTTTGTGCATGCATCATCATTCCTAGGAGAAGATTACTTAAAGATAAAAATGTTACCTACATATCAAGACATGGTCATCTTCTACCTGAGACCCAAGAGAGAAAAGTCAAAATGTCAACAAATTAAGAGCTGGTAGTTGTCCAGGAAAATGAATTGAAATGCTTTTCAAATTTTTTTTCATAGTTCCTTGAGCAACATTTCTATGATGTTGGAGAGAAAGATGTTTTGTGGGAGGGTTTTGTTTATCCAATATTTAATTCATTTCTGTCTTCATGATTTAAACCTTAAAGCTACAGAGACTAATTAGGCAATGCTATAACAAGGATTACTGAACTGTAATTATTATTTATTCAAATCAGTGGAAGAATTACCAGGGCTTATGTTAAAGACAATAGAAGCTAATGGAGGAAGAAACAAAGGAGGCCAGTAGTGATTTTAACTTCATATTGTAATAATTTAGCTTCATATTGTCAGCCACCCAGCAGTGCAAAAGTAGCCATCTAATTGACACCCTGAAATAGGGGCCTGCTGGTGTTGGCTTGTGAGTTATTCATTTCAACCATAATTTTTTCAAATTGCCTCTTTTTAAAGAAAAATCATTGGGAAAAATTTATTTATAGGTATGAACACTAGTATTACTAGCTGGTTGATGAAATAAAGTGCCAGGAAAAAGCTGCAGAGATATATTTGCCTGATATTTTCTCTGTATTTAAAATGTGTGGTTCTTTGCTCATTCTGTGAAAGACTCCAGACTGCTTAATTGCTGCAAGTGCCCACGGCTTTTCATCTGCAGTTTTAACCCACCAGTTACTTCCCAGCTGCACTTCTAGCATTCAAAAAGCCAATTCCAGCTGCATTTTAATTTCACTGAAAAGTTTCAACACTCCTCAAATGGAATAGTGCCCAGCTGAACTGCCCAAGGGTCTCCTTCCCTTCATCCCCTTCCCTCCAAACACCCTACAGCTAACAAATTTGTCAGGGCTGGTGCAGTCTACATATACATTACAATATAGTACCAGGGTTTATTCTAGGCAAAGATCCTGATCTAGAGATAAACTAGCTGATGCAGAACATCAGTATTGGCAGCCCAGATACATTCTCCTCTGATCTAGCATGAAATATTTTGGTTCAGTGGAACAAAAACATTCTCATTCTGGTCAATCCAAAAATATTTCCATTTTACCCAGTCAGGTAAAAATTGAGATTTTGTGTAAACTGTCTTGCATTCGTTGTACTTTCTGGAAATGGGGCCCAATGTCACTTGGGACTCTAGGTGCTAGTAATGAAAAGAGAAGAGGAAGCCATTTAAAGCTGCATTTCCCTTTCTATTTCTTCCCTACTCTCAAGTTTCCCAGATCCCAGACTGATTTCTCTGCCTCTCTGTTAATCTTACTCCCCCAAAGTCACAGGAGATGAAAGCAGGACGTGTGTCTGTGTAATTTCAACGCGTGCTTCTTGCCAAAGGAAAATCAATATGTAAAATCACCTTAGAAGATATTATTATTCCATTTGATAAAGAAGAAATGTGCTTGCTTTCCTCCAATGCAGCCTTGGGTCATGTGCATTTCTCTAACTTCACGTGCATACACAAGGAAGGGCATGTGACAGGGCACAGTCACAGCCTGGAAGGGTATCACAAAAGACTTGAGATGCAAAAATGGCCATGGCATGACTGCATGAAGAAACATTCAGTGTACAGAACCCTGAAGTCTCCTGCATTTCTGCAGATTTGGGGATTGGTCATTTGCCATAGGGATCCAAGGGCTAAAATCCTTTTCTCTCAATGAAAGCATAGCTGTCACTTTCAAGCTAGTGATACCTTGGGGCTCCTTGGGGCAACCACAACCATGGGATTTGAGAGATGAGTCTGCTTGCCTTTACCTGCACAAATATATGTCCTCACTGTCCGTTTACTGGAACTATGTGGTGTCTTCATTACTGGCCTAACAATTAATAATTATTTCCTTGCTCCTAGTAGTGTGTGGCCTTCAGTTCAATCCTGAAGACACAGGTGATAAAAGTTAATGTCCAGATGGGTTATATGTATTGAAAACACAATTTTATATTGTTAGTTTCATATAATGTGTCTGATTTTTTGTGTCTGAGCTCCAAAATGCTGCAACAAAGATGTGGTTTTGCTACATAATCTTCTTATTTGTTTTTTAAATCTTTCATTCAGATTTATGCAGATGTTCAGTCTGCAGCTATGCAAAATTTCAGATGGTTGTAGACATAGAGAACATGATCACAAGTGTGTACATAAGCAAAATGCCTCAGCAATGCTGACTTGAAAACCTGAGCTGACTGTCCCCACTTCATCTCTGCATAGCTGGCTGATTAGCATTTGGTTTTTAACTTACCTCTTCAAAGTACAGCAAGTGTACAGCTTGGTTCTTCTGAAGCACTGACATATGAGTTTTTACATGGAACTTCAGATGTGATCACACCTACCCCATCTGTCCTCAAGCCGACGTAAAAAGAAACTGCTGACACACACACATCCACACTCAGAGAAATGTTCCTGGGTCTTACTGACAGACATTGCTCTGTTTAAACCACTGCTGTTATAAAAGCCCCTTGGAACAAAGACATTCTTTTCATTTTGGTGTGGCACTTAGCATTGCAATGTCCCAGTCTGTGACTAGGGCCCTGAGATGCAATGGGAATAGAAATAATGTTGTAATACAGGCACTTGGAAAATTCTGCTCAGCTGGCTTTCTGGTGTGAGAATTTGGCATTGCTCTTGATGAGGTCATGTGAAAGGAGCATTTATTTATTTATTCATTATTTTTGCATATGTACAAAAGGGTTCTGGAAGTGCATCCTCAGCACCTTTTACACAGCTACAAATTATCTTTATAAAAATATCACTAAAGCAAAGTGCAGAGCAGCCACTCAAAAATAAATAGTTAAAAATACACTTGGCAAATGAAAAGCTGGAATCACATTTCTGTACCAGTGAGATTCTTCCCTGAGCACAGTCCTGTTCAGGGAAAAATGAGGGTCTTTATACTTAACCCATAGAGTCAACAGATCAGATGTCTTTCACAGTTTGAGACCTCAATGAGTTCCAGAGCCTAAAGGCCAGATGTAAACTCCAGGGAAGGCCTTCAGATTTCAAGTGACTTTCTTGACACAGCAAAGACAGGTGGCATCAGTGTGTGTGAGATTCCCCTGATTTTCTGTGTTTCTATCAGTCGAGAAATTACATCTATCCTTCCAGCTATCCATGTCTTCAATATTATATCAAAATAAGAAGAACAAGACTCACAGTGGATAGAAAATATTGACATAATTGTCCCATCAACAGCTGTAGGAAAGTAAAGATATGACAAAAAATGCTGGGTCCTTACTAGGTTAGGGTCTCTCCTAAGACAGAAATTATGGCTATCAGCTTCTGTTGCATTTAAAAGTGTTTATTTGAATTAGAGTTATACAAAAAATCTAAATACTTCATGGAAATAGTTCTGCTGAAAGTTTTAAATCACCTTCTGGGTGATATTGTGAACACATCATTGTAATCTGGAAAGATGTAATGATTTAGTCATTTGGGCCAACTATTTTTGTCAGGCACTGCCAATTGAGTGATCTACCTTAGGTGCAGTATTTAGGGTTTCTTTGTTTTAAACATAAATTCTGTTTTTTTAAAATATAAAGTAACTTTTTACCTTGTTTTGTTAAAAAGTTCACATACATCATTTAACATTCCTTCAGGAGAAAAGCATATAAAGCAAAAAATGTCAAACTTTTTCAGACATTCATAGTAACCTTAACAATACTGAGATAATTTAAATGTATAATGAGTTTCTACTTGTCCTACTGAATTGTAGGGGCTTTTCCTTGTGGATGAAAATATATGAATACAAAGTCCGCAATAATAATTTATGGGCTTTGCCTCTGCAATGCAGAAATTATAATAATATTTCCATTTCTCACAGCAGTTCCAAAAAGAATATTCATTAGTGTTTAGCAGGCACAGTACATATCTACATAATTCTCTCAATGAAAAGATGTGAAATGAAAGTCTTCTGTGTATATAAACTCATAAAAAGCTCTTCCAAAATCCAGAGCACCTTGCTTATTCAGATGGCCAAGTCATAACTGAAGTAATTTCATCTTTTTAAAATCTGTTTTTTCATTTTGGCACTCCAGCAGCATTTCACATCAATTAGGTACTCATTTCAGCAACTGTATCTTACCTAAATGTATTTAGATGAATTTGAAGACTATTTTTGTCAGATATTTACAAAATCAACCAGCTTAAACCTCACACCAAGAACATGGATATTCTGTAGGGTTTCTGCCAATTCTGGAAAAGGTATTTTCTGCTGACAAGCAATCAGCTTTCTGCTATTATTAAAAATTATTCAAT
Source organism: Emberiza elegans (assembly GCA_024865655.1). Taxonomy (NCBI): domain Eukaryota; kingdom Metazoa; phylum Chordata; class Aves; order Passeriformes; family Fringillidae; genus Emberiza; species Emberiza elegans. Next base: position 56,724,639 of record JALJVW010000206.1, read on the forward strand.
GGCATTTTTGCCATCTGTTACGATGTGTACTCTTTTTTAATGTAATGAAATTTGACACTTAAGCGCAGAGCAGAAAAGTTTCTACACAAGCAAGATCTATCTCAAAACAACTAGGCACCCAGAACTGTAATCTCTTTTCACATGTTGCCAAAAATGTTTCAAGCAGTTATGTCCCCAGATGACCTTACTGATGCAAAATCTTTTATTGGACTGCTTTCTTTCATCTGGAAATGCTACAAAATGTTATAACCTAGACTGTTGGTCAGTAATGAAAGGCAACATGTTACTTCCTTCAGCCACAGTATTAATTCATAATACCTTGCAGTTAGGGAGTGAAGTTTTATTTTTTGAGTGATCTGCATTTTATTTAAAAAGGAATTGTGGTCTAGCAGAATCCTAAAGAAATGGGGGTTCACTATTAGTTGGTAATTTCCTTTTTCTTTCTGAATAGTTAAGCAGTTATCTATCACAAGTTAAAGATGTCTTCTCCCAGGTCTTTTGGCCTCACAATATTTATTTTTGGAAAGCTTTAGGTGATGTTGACATTTTAATGTTTTTTTCCAAATACACGGGCATTTATTTTATGCAATTTTTATGGTTATAAAGTTAATGGTATCTCAGTCCTCCCATGAGTCACTCCAAGTGCACTCCAGCAGAGATCACTCTTCATGTCAGCTGTAGAGGGGAACATTCCCTATTTTTAGATGAGTCTACAGTGCTCTGTAGAGCAACCAGTCTCAGCCCAGACACACAGTCAGTTTCTGTCATTTATGTCACCTCCCCAGGGAGTCTATGACCAGGTCTCATATTTTAGGCATGATTAGAAGAAACAAAGCATTAGATAACATCTAGGGTATTTTAAGTAACTCATGCTTGCATCTGTCTCGCCTATGCACCATTCCTTGCACAGACTGTCTTCTCTGAGCCCTCACCAAGTCTGTGTGACTTCTACAAAGGCAACTGACATGTCATAAAATACATCATGGACCTCGCTGGCGTTTCTCAGAGTTTGTAGAGTCACTGGTCATTCCTAAACAAATAATGCTTCCAGGCTCAGAAGGAGTTTGATTACATGTGCTCGAGGACATTGATTTGGCCATGTCTTTATGGGTCTTCAGTGTCAGTTAACAGGCATCTACCTAGAAGCTAAAGTTTTCTGAATTGAAACATTGCAGTTGTCCAGAAAATGCTTCTATAACCAGTTCCGTCAATCAACCATTCCTATGGAATATCACACAAAAAGAGAAACTCTTCCTCTCTGGACTACAGTTTGCATTTTTCCATGGAGGTAAAAAGAATCATTTGTATCCAACAAGAGAGTACATTTAACAGTATCTTGCAATACATTAATAATTATTGACCACAGAGCCTTGGGTCCACAGCCAGCCTGTAGTCTAGATGTACTAAAGACATCTGTAAATACTGGACGCTGCTAGGAGGCAGGTCAAAGTTAAGAAAAGCAATTTCCTAAAGTGCAACTACAGCCAAAGGTATCGCTTGTTGTCAAAGGATAAAAAACCCACTCAGGAGTTAAATGAAAGGAAACAAGGTGGCTTGTTCCCCTTTGTCCATGTTTTTGTAAACAAGATCGTGAGGTTTTCTTCTGATTAATGTTGGCAAAATTTCCACCCTCTATCCACACCTTTAAAACTCTTTGAACACTTATCAGGGTTGCCAAAGAACAACAGTGTTACCTAAAATGTCAGCCATCGCTGTAACTCAGACTGATGGCAGACATTGAGGTTTTCTGCATCTTTGTCCTGAGATGTATAAATAATTTTCAGTTTTAAGCACCTTAAAACATCATTTGGCACAAGAAACAAAGAAGGTTTAACACTAACATAGCTTTTAACCTGTAACATGAGATTAAATTCAGCCAAACCAACTCCATATTTCTAACAGAAGATAATTCTCGGATGGAGATGTTTGGAAAGAAAGCGGCAGTGAAAGAAACAAACTAATGGTGTTGAAAGCCCATTTTGAAAGCAAACACCCAGTCTGAGCCATTTTGCACAGAGCATGCCACAGGTTTGCCCTGCTCCCTAAAACTGAGTTTCTAGCTGAAATGAAAATGAGGGAAAGTCTGCAGGAACCTTAAAAAAAACCTAGAGGTCCAATGAAAATTCTATGTGTAGATGCAAAGACCAACAAAAAGCATCTGTGTGAATAACTGATTAATATTGATTCCAGTTTTCATACCTTAAAGGAAAAAAAAAGAGGAAATGTTTAGTTGTAACTGGCAGCTTTGCCCTAGCTCATTCCTCCAAAATAAATAGTACAAGCAGTAGACTAATGCAACTGAAATTGCATCTCTTGCCTTTATAATTTCTGCATACTTTCCACACAGAAAAAAATTTCTATTCATGTGAATACTGTACCTGCATAGTGCCCAGTTGCATGGCTGGGTGCTTATAAAAGCAGAGCTAATTTCAGCAGCCCTGACCCTCAGCATAAAGGTCTTGTCACATCACCTTAAGAGATAATCCTGTGCAATTAATACCATTGCAGGTGCAAGATTTGATTCTGATGTGCTGCTCCAAAATCATGACAGAAAGCCACAGATAGGAGCAACTACCAAGAGCTGAAGCTAACATAATCTAATTCAGAGGAAAATAGGAGTTTACAGTGTTTTTAACATGGCTGAACAGAAATAGGGTGGCATCATATCCAACCCCATCTGTCTGCTTCTGCTTCAGCAGATACCACTTTCCTTTAAACTTACTTTTATGTCATATTTTTCTATTTTACGTATTTCTTTATTATGTTTTTTAACAGTATTGGCTAATGTATTAAGAAGTTTCTGTTACTAGTTTCACAATACTTCTGCTAAAAACAAATTAATAGTTATTACCATGTTTATATTATTATCATCAGAACATACCATATAACTTATCTCTCTAAGCAACAAATACAACATTAAACCTTGTTGGAAAAAACAAATAATTGCTTCAATTGAACCTATATATTTTTTGTGTGAAAAACATGTTTTAGATATGAGTATTATGTGCTTGCACTGCAGCATTGGCCAAAGGGGAGGCTATAGGTTTGGTTACCTATAGACAGACAGACCTCTTCACTGCAGAGGTGAAGAAATAGCAACCCTAACCTCAGTGGGGCAGGGGAACAGGAGCAGCAAGAGTGGCTTTTTTTGCCAGCCATCTTAAGAATCCAACTAGACTTGGAACAGATAATAGTTGGAAGAATCTAGTATAGCATTTCTTCTCAGTTGGATCCAGAAATCAAGCCAATCTATCACAGGATGGAAGTGTTGTCTAGGTAAAGGGTTTGAGTGCTTAACTGGTAAAACACATTGTTCTCTCAAAGATTTTACAGAATCCTTTCTCTCTTGCAGGGTTTTGGGGGTTTAGCTTATTTAGCTGGGTTTTTTTTTTTTTTTTTGGTTTTTGTTTTTTTCTTAAAGATAAAATGTATGGCATATCATGTCCCCTGTATATTGATACCACAGGAATGAAGACTTGGAAATTTGTTTTCCACCACCTTAGGGTCTGCCTTGCATTTTTATCTGTTTAAAGTAAGACAGATGTCTCTTGAAGCAGAATCCTTACACTTGATACTGTCAGGGAGAGTAGTATCCAAAAGGTTGGTTGTTTTTCATCCAGCTGTAACTGCAAAGACAACTGATAAAATGGAAACATTTCTCTGCTGATGATTGACACCTTTTTTTTAGAGGTGGAAACTAATGCAAGGTAAAGGAGAATCTAGCTTTCAGTCTCTTTGGTAGAAAGTATAGTTTGACCCTGAGTAATCCAGGGGCCATGAAGAACCCTGAGCCTCTCTGTGCTGCTTAGATCAATCCAGAGACCATTAGCTCCTTACACCTGTCAGAGCCAGAGTCATCTCTGAACTTCCTTTATCTCATGTCCACGTTCCCAGTGAAGGGAGGCTTGGTGGAGAAACAGGCTTTCTCTGCTCTGCTTCTGCAATGGCTTCATAACCTACTGCAACATGGGTTAGTCTAGCCCAGAGACAGATGAGAGGATGTCACAAAGGGTCTGACAACTGGTGCGGGACTTGCGTCTTCATTAGTTTTGCACCTGTTTCTATGATTTTATTTTGGATTTTTTTCTGTGTATGAAGCTGCCTCAGACATGCCCCTTATCACAAAGGAAGATTCTTCATAATTAATTCTCAGCATTATGGTCCCACTTGATAATTAATTAATTAATTCTCTTGCTGTATAACTGTTTCTCTTCTTAACCGACTGACTTAAGTAATAGTTCTCTGCATAATTGATTCATATTGCTGTTGATTCTCCCCATTTCTATTTAATATCAGAAATGATTTGCTGTATAACTGCCTCATTGCTTAACTCATTATCTACACAATTGCTTGGTATCATAATTGATTCACTGCTAAACTGTCTCACAAAATAATGAAAAGCACGTAACAGCCGTCCACTTTTCACCTCCATTTCCCTTCCCTACATCTGCCTCTTCCCTTCTTTATATGACAGAATAAATCTTGCCTGACATCCATTTTAGCCCCTCAGCCTGCTACCATCAGTGCCCTGGCCCATATTCAGAATCCTCCAGCCCCATTTGGTGTCTTTCCCCACTGTTCTCCCAGCTCCATCACACAGACCTGACACAGCTTCAGCTCTGGGTCTGTCGTATATCCTCAACATATTCTCAGCCTGTATTTCAAACCATGCTGGCACCAGTTCAAACTCAGGCTGGTTTGACAGTGCCAAGTGGCTCCTGCAATCTGCCATCAGGAACCTGGAATGGTGAGTTTTGTTTGCCAGGGAAAAGGGCTAGCGTTGGTGTTCGAGGGCCTGTGGCCCTCAGGTGCCGGTTTGCTCCTAAACTTCCGCATCGCGCAGGATGCCTCACAGAGCCAAGCTGGTACCAGTGCTGGCTCAGGCTGGTTTGACAGTGCAAAGTGGCTCCTGCAATCTGCCATCAGGAACCGGGGCCTGGTGAGGTTTTTTTGCCAGGGAAAAGGGCTGGCTTTGGTGTTCAGGGACCCATGGCCCGGAGTGGCTGTCTGGCTGCTGAAATTCAGCATTGCGCAGGATGCCTCATCTCATCTGTCCACCTTTCACCACTTCACGTCTGTCCCCTCTATAGACATTTTTACCTACTACTAATTCTTGTAATATTTCTTTTGCACATTCACACCTGGAAGACACCTTTGGACTACTCCACAAAACCTCTTCTCTTCTTCTTCCTTAAAATCTTCCCTCAAATCCATACTTTCTGCACTGCACACGATGCCTGCTACACCAGAGGCCACTACAGCATTGCTGTCCTCATATGACAGTGGTAAAACTTTAAAACTGCTGGCAGCACACCCAGATTGCTCATGCATCCTTGCACACACCATCACACAGCTCCTGATCCTAATTCTCTTCACAGCATATCATGTCCTTCTCAAAAAGCACACATAGGCTGCTGACTTTGTCTTGTATATTGCACTGCCCTGCCTAAGATACCTGGGAAAAACTGTAAATAATAGATGCATTTCCAGAAAGTTAAAAAGTCAATGCACAATAATCCCTAGGGAGCAAAGGTTCTACCAGTAGACATGAGCCCCAAATTCCAATCTACTCCTTCCCTTTTCACTTGCCTGGAATTTATATATATTTTTTCAAATCTGCCAGAATGAACCAGATCTCTGAGGAGCAATTAAAATGCAGCACAGAAAGTCCTGCCTGGCAACCCCACTGCAGAACTCCTTTAAGAAAGAAGTAAGTCCAGGGTTGTGGAGACATGAGATTCTTATTTGCAACTTATATAATTCCCAGCATGTAAAGATAAAAATAAGAAACCCCTATGAAAAATAGCATCCCTTACTTCTGTCTTCCTGCACACAGCAGTCAGAAGCAGCTCCTGCTGCCCCTCTATATCATGACAACAATTCCTCCTGCCTTTATTCAGTCAAAGGTGGTGAATGCATAAATATTTTGTATACAAGGTAATTCTTGAGTTAGCTAGAAGGGATATTGTTCCAAATTGTCCTCCATTGTAATGGCACTCAGTTTTGATAGCTTTAAACACAGATGGTATTTATCTGTTCGTTCTACAGGAAAAACACATCCAATGAGAATATAGCAGGATTTAATATTCTAATGTAAATGCCATTTTTTACTGCTGTCAACCATAGCACTTGAATAAATTTTATACCTCCTTCCTTCAAGAAATCACAGCAGGGTTATTTCTGGCAATTGAACTAGCTTCCAGGGAGATACACTCTACTGGTGGTTTCTGCAAGGAGTTCGGTGCATGACCCCATTTTAAGATCCCTGGAGTCGCTGTTTAGCGACTCAGAGGATCAGGTCAATTGGTTTAAACCTCGTCTGGGTCCCGAAGCTGAATTGGAGCGGCACTGACAGGCAGCACCAGCAGCAGTTACTGCTGCCACCTACGGGTAGCATCCTTTTGGCTTCATTCCTCAGTGATCCTTTCTTCCTTACAAGCCATCTATACCCGTTCGTGTGCATAAACAAGTATAACGGAGAAATCTCATACTCATCAGTTCTCCCCTAAAAAGAGAACAAAATAACAGAGGAACTTCACTTATGCATCCCCCTGAAAAGAATCGGAGAAGACTTTGAGCATTTAAAATTATTGTCTGCTGTAGGTAAGGAAAACTTACAGCAGATAATAAAATTATTTTCTGCTTTTTGGGCCCTGCCTTCACTTTAAAATCACTGGAGTACGCTCATTCCTGACATAACAGCACTGAAATTACTCTAAATGCACCTTATCTTTTGCATATTCATGCAAAAGCTGTTACAGTCCTTTTCTTCCATTCAATGTGGGAAGGCATTCATGCACTGGTGACTCTCATTCTTTTCCATGCTGGGAGGTTTTTAGCTTTTTCCATTTAGAATTAAGAACGGTTTGGGGCATTCATCACCCCTGGCAGCTGTTAATCCCCCTGAACTCTATACAATTACTGTGTTAAAATATTTTAAGTAAGTAACAGTACTAGTTAGTGCTATTTTGGATTGCATTTGTGGTACTTCTAGCTCATTAGTCTGTCTCTGACAGGGGCTAGTCCCAGATGCTTGAGGTGCAAAGTGAAGAACCTCAATAGCAGAGAATTAATGCAAGGGTACAGGAACCAGTCCCTTGCTGTTATAGGAATTGTATTGTAAAATCCCTTTCACAAGCAAACCATACTCATCTAAGAAATTATTTCAGGTTTTCATCCCTCCTGATTTCTGTGGAGAAGCTTTTCACAAGCTGTAGTGTTGAAAAATCCTATAAATTTCCAATCTACATTTATTTACAGCCACTTTACACCAAGTGTTCTTTTACCAATAATGTACTTTCACATAAACAGTAGTTCTTTTTTTTTTTTACTTTTACTCATCCATTTTGCTTACAGATGCAAACAAGAACCCCTCTCAAGCTTTGTTTTTCTTAGTTAAACAAGCCAGTTTCTTTTTAATCACCTGTGACTGGAAGGATGCTTTGCTCCCCTTAATTATCCTGTTTACACAAAGGTCTCAGTTTAAATTGGATTCATCTTTACTGAAGTTACCAGAACTGTATTTCATACTTGAAATTACATTATACTCAAGGGTCAATGAAACTTTCCATGTGAACCACTGAAAATATCCACCTTGATACACCTTGGGGTTACATTTGCTTTGCTTGAAGCCATAGCACATTGGTGGGTCAACTAATAGGTCCCAGAGCTCACTTTACCCTCCTTCAGTTTTCACCTAGAAGTACAGAAGATGTTGTAATTAGTCCTTATTTTGCACTTTGCATTACTTTGCCATTTCTGTTACCCTAGTTTCTAAGGTCATTCACCACTTGTTCTTTCTCTGCAGATCTCACTTTGACAACCAAGGGGGTTGTAACTCCATAGAACAGTGAATGCTGTGTGCCTGCAGGAATGAAGTTTTCAGGACACGAAGCATTTGCTTCATTTATAGTCTTTAAGCAGGGTCTATTGGCTATCAAGGGGTAATGGATAGATCAAAGTCAAGCATTAAGCAACTTACAATCATGAAATAGCAGAAAGTTTTTGTCCTGTTGACTCTCCTGGCTTGCAACTGCACCATTTCTGCCTTTTCATGCAGAAATTAGTCCCCAGTGCTCAGTTACCAAAACTGGTAACTCTGAAGCCACTATAGCCTCCTGAAGGTGCCTCCAGAATGCAGGGAATCTATCTGCTGGTAGTACACAACAGTCTCCAGCATGGAGAAAATGGTCAAAATAGGATGTGGAAATCATAGAATCATGGAAGGTTGGAAGGCACCTTAAAGGCTGGAAGGCATCTGGTTCTAGCCCCCCTGCCATGGGCAGGAACATCTTCCATCTTCCTGGTTGCTCCAGGTGGGGTTCCACAAGAGCTGAGTAGAGGGAGGGAATCACCTCCCTCAACCTGGTGACATGACACTGGAAAGGGAAAAAATGACAATGTTGATCTCTGACACAAAGTCATCTGCCCTAGGAGATCTCTGTAGCTCGTGGTAGTGACTTTGCTTTCATGAGAGAAGATGAAAAGTGGCACTGTGTGATAGCCAGCATGTGGGGGTGCATCTGACCCTGAAGGGGCTGGCTCCAGTTGCAGTCAGAGCCTCCATATGTACAGCACTTCTTGCACCCATTATCTGCCATCATGTCCAGGCACAAGAAACATCTGCAAAATGCAAACTGGCAGATGATATAAAAGAAGACACTTCAGCAGTCACAGTTTTGCCTTTCAATTGCTGTAACAAGCACAGGGCTTTGAAAGGGACCATTGAAGAAAACATCAAAGATAATACACTGCAGCAGTTTCTGAATCATCCATAGAATGAAAAGACAATTGCCTGCAGACTCACAAATGTCAGCAATCAGTGCTGTGCTACTGCCAGGCAGTGTTCATGGAACAGCCAAGCAGATGCAGTGAACTTATTAGGCACATTTCTGCTTTTGCTTACAATGAAAACAAACATGGCTGAGCGAGTTGGCCTGCTGATGTCCCTGACCATCCACAGTGCAAGTGGTTTAAGACATGGCTGTTCATGCAGCCTGCAAGTATAATGATATCTCTCTGTGTTCTGGGTTGCTTATATGATGCTTGTATCCCAAATCATCTGTTCCATTTATGCTGAATAGTAAGTTTTGCACCTTCAAGACTTGTTCCAGAGAGTGAAGGGGGGAGAGAAGAAGCGCACAGTTTGTTTTCAGACACTGCACTCACTCCTCCACGTTCCTGCTCCTGGATTATGTTGTCTGTGGATGGATAGACAGTGGGACAGAGCTCTCCTTGGCTTTTAGGTAGTTTTAGCTAGCTGAGGCAAAGAAGTTCCCTGGATTTTTTTTCCCTTTTCTTTGGAGCTGTTTAACCTGCTCTGGACTGAACACCCAGAAGAGCACCAGCAGATCACACCTGTGGCCCACTGGGCCGGGCCTAGGCTGCAGCATTTCCAGCACCGGAGGGACTGATAAGAGACTGAGTGAGCCGAGCTACAGCCTACCAAGGGGACTTTGCTGAGTTTGTCTCTCCTTTGGAGTGGCAAGAGGTTTTATTGTTTAATGTTGTTTAGGTTTTATTGTTTAATAAACAGTTTTTTCCATTTTTCTCCAAGGACGTATTTTTTCCCGAAGCGGTTGAGGGAGGGGCCGATTGAATCTGCTTTTCTAGAGGAACCCCTTTGGGGGTTCTCTCCCAAATTTGCCCTGAACCAGGACACTCTGATACATAGAAGTAATATTTATAGTTTATTTTGTAGGAACACCAAGGGCTTCTACTGTTCTGCTTTATCACCACAGCAGCTGGAAGAGGGTGCTGCTGAAGACCTGCTGGCCTTGTGTACGTGCAGTCTCGGCTGCAGAGACACTGCTGTGCTGCTGTGAGACTGCCATGTGCCCTGGCAAGTCACCCACCTTTGTGTGTATATAGACACACCTGAATGATGCCATCTTCATGCTGATTTGCTGTAATCATTGATTCTAGTAGGAAGAAAAGGTGCCACATGGTTTTTTTCTGTGAATTTGTATCTACCAGGAAAACTATCAACTTGCTCTGAAGTTAGTGCTGCCTGGAGAAAACAGCAGTGGGAGGAACCGACTTCATCTCCTATTAATTTCCTACAAATATTAAGTAATATGTCTTAACAACAGTACATAGAAAAAATCATGTTTTCCCATACTTCCCAGAAACCTGTACTTTTGGCAGAACCAAACAAGCAGCACACATGACCCACTCTAGTGCTTAGGGCACCTGTTCAGTTGTTAAGGCTCCAGACCCACCAAGTTGCCCAATCCCAGGCATTACTTGGTTAACATCTTCAAGCCCTGAGATCTCAGTCCCATTGCAGAGTGACAAGTTCTGTCTGAAATTGTTTGTCTGGTTTAGTGGTTTAGGGGTTACAGCAGCAGTGCAGCGCTGACAGTAGGACTTGTCAGGAAAATTAATCCACAAACACCAGAGGTTTATGTCCAAAAAGGAGACAAAGGAGTCCCATTACTTTATTCTAATAAAGGGAGAGGTCATGGGGCATTTCCCCTGGGGTCTCCCAAATTTTTGGAGGACACTGCCTCCTTTTATCATAATTTCCCATCCACATTCCCTCTCTCTTTCCCCATTGGCTGAGATACTTGAGAGGTTCCCCAAAATGCCTAAGACCCCCTTCTAATGACACCCTCCCCCCCTTTGTCTTTTCCTTGTGTCAATTAGTGGGACTCCTTATGGAATTTATGGTTCTTCCCGTTGTTTCTTTCATCTCTCAGTATTCCATTTCATTCATCAGCAGACCTACAGTTTGTTTGTAAAGACAAATGTCTTATTCCATTTATCAATAAGTAGAATCCTTCCCATTGTTTCTTTTATCTCTCAGTATCTAGCTTTATTTACCAGCAGATCCACAGCTTCTTTGTAAAGGTAAGCCCCTCATTCCCTTCAGACTAGATGATCTCAAAGGTCTCTTCCAGCCTTGCCGATCCCATGATTTCATGGTTCTATGATCAGGGGAGTGTCCGTCTCCACCGCATCGAGCCCGCCCCGCCCTCGCAAGCACCGCCCCGCCGGAACCCGGCCCGCCCGCGCCGCTCTTCTCGGCGCGCCCGCTCCGTGAGCCGTAGAATCAATCGCCGTCTCTGGCGGCGTCACCTGCCGTGTTTGGCTGCGTCCCGGAGGCGGAAGCGGGACGGCGCCCGTGGCGGAAGTGAGCCGCCGGGGCGGCTTGTGCTCGGCGATGGCATCCCAGTAGTGGCGACAGCAGCAGCGACAGCAGCGGTTTCCCTTCTTCCCGACCCCCTTTCCGCCGTCGGGACCGCGTGGCGCGGCCATGGCTGGGGCCCAGGCGGCCGCGAGCGGCGGGGGGCGCGCGCTGCTGCTGCTGCTGTTGCGGCCGCGGCCGCGCGGCTCGGACGGCGCCTCACGTGACGGCCGCGCGCCCGCGTCCCCCGCGCGCCGCTGCCTCGGGGACTGGCGGTGCCCGCCCGTAGCGCAGCCGGGCCCTGGCGGCGGCGCCGTGTGGGGAAGGGGCGGCGGGAGCCGGCGGCAGCGCGGGGAGCGGGGTGAGCCCGTGGGCAAGGGCCGTCCTGAGAGCACAGGGAGTGCGGGCACCGGGGCTGGGGAAGGGTCTGCAGCGCAGGTCCGTGCAGAACAGCTGAGGGAGTTGGCGGTGTTTAGCCTGGAGAAGAGGAGGCTCGGGGGGACCTGATCGCTCTCTAAAACTGCTCGAAACGGGGGTGTAGCAAAGTGCAGGGCGGCCTCTTCGCCGAGACAACCAGCGACAGGATAAAAGGACGTAGCCTCAAGCTGTGCCAGGAGAGGTTTAGGTTGGACATTAGGAAGAATTTCTTCACAGAAAAGGCGGCTGGACTATGGACTGTGCCGCCCAGGGAGGTGGTGGAGTCGCCGTCCCTGGGGGTGTTTAAGGATGTGGCGCTCAGTGCCATGGTCTGGTGCACAGCGTGGTTGGTGTTCGCTCAAAGGTTGGACTCGATGATCGCAAAGGTCTTTTCCAACCTAATTGATTTTGTATTCTGCCTCTTGGCAGTTCAGCTGATGCCCCACCTCACGTTCATTCTGTCAGTGTTGTTTATACACTGCACATCCCAGTGGAAACAACGCACTGTCTTAGATTGGCTTTCAGCGTTGAAAGTGTTTTCTGCAAAGACAGTAAAATGGCAAATTGTGAGTGATTACTTTTTTCCTAAGTGGCAAGTGATGAAAGTTCACTTCTTTAACAAAGAAGGGACAGTGTGTGGATTTAGCCCTTCAGCTTTGAAGTGCTCACAGGTCCCACTTGCTGAGGTTATTCCAGTAAAGGAACAGATGCAGGAACAGGACCCTGTCAACTGGAGGGATTTTTTCCAGAATACGGTATTCTTGGAGAGCTCTTGTAAGGGGAGCAGTAGTGTGGTACCCTGTTTTCCAGCTCTTGCACATAGCACTTACTGATCAGATGTCTTTTCACTTCCAAATAGGCTGTGGTAATCTCAAACTATTTTGCCATAAGTGAAAAACATTCTGGGTAGTAAGGAAACTCCTGGAAAGCAAACATATTGATAAAATATTCTTTCTTAAGAAATAACTTTTTTTTTTTCCCCCACAGATGTAAGCATCTCTGTGTCATCTTTACAAAGCAAAGAGGATATTTCCTTACTGGGAAATAGGAGGCTTTATTTTGACACTCATGCACTGGTATGCCTCTTGGAAGAAAAAGGTAATTTGTTTGAAACAAGTAGCTATTTTAATAGGTTTTAGGAGTGGTTTTTTAGTTTACAAAGTTTGTTACTTTTCCTTGACATGCAGTGTTACACCTTAATTTTTATTGATTCTTTGGAGGCTTATCTATATACTAGGTAGGGGCGTATGGGCTTTTCTTGGACTTCAAAAAGGAAACAGTTTATATAACTTTGGAGTAATTTTTACCCTATTGGTACTTAAAAATGCTAAGAAAAAAATGAAATTTTAAGAACTGAGAGCAAAGAGTCCCAGAGTCTTCAAGGCAGTGGTTTAAAATGTATTGATTGCATTCCTTCATAATTAGTATATTACACCTTGAATATGCACCAGTGTGTTACAATTGGATGGAATATGGACTACTTTGTACAGTGCAGCTTTTGGGATAGAGTGTAGAATACTCTAAAAATAGTATTATGCTAAAATATAGATAAGGAAATAAATTATTTTTAATTCAGTGCAGATGTGGGAGAGGTACCCTAAGGTGAAGCTGAGTACAGCTGAAGTGACTTGTAACACCTCTCCATTCCTAAAATGGAGAGATCCTAGTCCCCTTCCCCTGCCAAGTGGTTTCTTCTTTTTCCATGGGCCGGGAACTTCTCAGGAAATTCTCCAGCTCTTTTTCTTGTTTGGTATTCTGAAATAATAGTTTAATGAGTTGCTGTATCAGTTGAGTGAGCACAGGTCAGAGTGTCGGGAGGAGGGAGAAGGGGAGAGGGAGCCTTTTAGTGGCGGTAAACTTTTATATCAGCTCAGCTACTGAAAGTGACTTGCTCTCAGCTGTGCTTGCTGATGCTGAACTGCTGGTGAGTTTTAAATAATCATGCTTTTGCAAGTGTTTCTTTTCATAATGATTAACTCTTGTTCGTGACATTTTTACTCCTACATTTTGAGGGTGGAAAGATGAAGGTATTTTTAGGGACAGTGTTTTAGTATAGTTTCCAATATACTTCACTTCGAAAACTTTCTAATAGGCACTCAGAAGCTGGTAGACCTAAAATCAGGACAGTTGGCTGTGGTTTCAGTTGTTGAGTTTTGTACATCTTCAGTGGCACTGAAGTGTTAAAGTATAATGAAGTATCTGCTTTTCAGAGTCAGAATTCTTACTTGCTCATGGAAGTAACCACATGTGAGAGATGACATTCCACAATAACTCTGGAGAACTCCCTCTTTATCCTGCTGGTAGTATAATAGTGCTGTACTATGGAAGCAGTCATCCTATGTCACCGTAATGTTTTTGGGGTGGGGAAACTTGCAGGTACTGACTGAGTTCTTTTGTTAGTGTTGGATCAAGACTTCTCTGTTTTATTATCTTTCATCACTGACATTTGTTGTAATTTGATGCTGATTATAGCAAGTGGCATTTCTGTAAACTGTGCAGATTTGGATCTCTCTCTGAATGTCACTCTTTGTTTCCCTTAGGGTTCACTACTCAGCAGTCGGAGGTCATCGTATCTGCATTAGTGAAAATCATGAACACCAACCTGGATATGATTTACAAGGACATGGTCACCAAAGTACAGCAGGTTAGATCAGAGGCAGTGGTGGGGTTCAACTAAATTGAAGCCTTGTATGCCTGCTAATGAAATATGTGTTGCTATTTATTACTGTTACACACTGCATTTTAAAAGTTTGAAGGTGAAGAGCAAACATTCCTCTGTATCTATTTACTGGTTCATTTGTCTTGAGTTTATCAGATAGTTACCAAAGTGTTGCGATGGACCTGGAGATTTTAGTACTTTTGGTTGGTGTGCAAACCACAAGTAGCTTTTTAGTTTCAACCTTACAGTAACAGGACACAGAGTTACTGAGAACACTTAGACAGTCATAAGAGGTATTCAATGCATGGATTCGAATTTCTACATTTCTTTTGTAGACTTGTAAGAAGGAAGTGCAGATCTCAGTTATTTACCATCCTCTTTCATGGTACTTGTTTGTTCATCCCTGTCTCTCAGCGACATTTATGTTGTATTAGAATACAACCTCCTGGGGCTGCCCTGTGAGCCTGTGGTCACAGCCCCAGGTCACCTTCCGAGCACAAGCTGCAACTTATTTCGTAGTAACCGGGCTGCTGTCTTGAGGCGTGAGAAAACAGCAGCTTCTGTCTCTGTAGTGTAACAGTCTTGGCAGAGGGTGGGTGTCTCATTAAAAAGTGGGATTTTGCAGCACTTTCCATCTAGGGAGGTTTCAAGCCAATCTTCCTAGCTTTTAGATTGTGGGCAAACCTACAATCCTTCTCGTGCTGAATTTGTTCCACTGTCACTCAGAAAATGCCATGGTAAAAAGTCCTTTTCTCCCATGGTTAGTTGTATTTTACAACAAGCAGTCCCAGTCTCCTTCTGTGCCTACCTTTTTTGAATGAAAGTTGTTTTGTGTTGGATTTAATGCTGCTTCTGATGGTAGATGTTTTCTGAGACTGTTAGATTTGACCCTCAAGTGACTTTCTGCCATTAAGATGCAATGTGTAGGTTTGTATGGCAGCTCAGGAAGTGTGTGTGCCATCAACACTGGGCCACATGGTAAATTTGTACTTCCCTATAGTCTTTGATTGCACAAGGTCTTCTGCAGAAAATTGGAACAAAGATTTGGAATGTTGTGGATGAGCTATTATCAAATATTACCTTGGTTAGATAAAACCTTAGGGAAAAACAGATTTACATGTGTGTGTATGTATAGGCATGAAGAAGAGAAAGAATGTGGAAGATTCTGGTCTCTATTTGCTGAGTCCACTGAGGAGAAGAGAGAACAAGAACAATCTGGAGACACTGAGGAGTAAGAAAAGAGGTGTCCTTGCAGTACTCTTTCTGTAGACTTTTTGTAATATGTCCAGAACACTGACCCATTTTTTTCAGTCTTGTGGTCAGGTAGCCTGGAAAGGCATCTTTAGATGCTACTTAGAAATAAAATTCTGCAAGGTGGAATTGCATTTCATGACAAAACTGAAGTTGGAGCGCTGAGTCAGATTTGTAGGGGTCTTAGTCCAGAGCCAAAAGCAAGGGACTACTTATTAGAGGAAGGTCTTTAGTAGAGAAGGCCAGTCTTATATGCATGTGTGGGTAGTGTAGGATCTAGAACAATGTCTACAGACTTTTCCATCCTTGAAAGTTGCAGAGAGTTCTTGTTTGTTTTCTGTCAGTTCAGTGTAATGGACTGAGAAGGGCAATTCAAAGCATCAGTGCGTGATCCTGAGCAGTGAGGCAGAGACTTCCTTGCAGGGAGAGGCAAAAAAGGAGGTAATTACAGAAGAGTATGGTTGTGCTGAGGAATTTTGGTCTGAAGGCCAGCTTTCCTCATTTGGCTCAGAGACAGCTCTGCCTAATGCCTTTGCTGGCTTGAAAATTTGATGACTTGGAAGCAAATGTTTCCTGGGCTAATAATTGAATTATTTTGATCTGTGTTAGCACTGCCAATTTTGTCAGACATTACCAATGTTTGAGCCTAACTTGCTTATTTTGTCACTGTCACTCTGTCTTGCTTTCTGAAACTTGGATAATCAACCTGAAATTGCTGAATTAAAAATTTCAGGGCACCAAAATAATCTTTCATATTTGTAGGCACAGATGAGGAAAAGTATTATAGTTGTGATATGTTCTGAGGTTCTTCTTCCTTCTTTTAAAGGAAATTGCACTTCAGCAAGTTATGTCCCATATTGCTGGTGTGAAAAAGGACATGATTATTTTGGAAAAAAGTGAATTTTCAGCACTTCGTGCAGAAAACGAGGTAAAAATTAAAAATTACTGTATTGGAAAGTTCTGTTCTAGAACTTGTTTTTTTTTTTTTTTTTTAAATAATGATGTAGAAAAGCATCTTGTACCAAGGAGATGACTGGGACTGGGATGATGGTTTGGCACCTTCATTAATGACCTTGTTGATGGAACAGAGCAGGAGGCACTTTCAACAGGTCTGCAGATTATCCAAAGCTGGGAGCAGCTGCTGATGTACCAGGCAATTGTGCTGCCATTCAAGGGGACATCAACAAGCTGGGAAAATGGGATGACAGGAATCACATGAAGTTGAACAAATGGAGGTGCCCAGTTGTGCCCCTGGGGAATACCCTCAGGCACCAGGACAGGCTGAGGATGACCAAATGGAAAGCAGCTTGTCAGGGAAGACCTGGTGGACACGAGGTGCACCATGAGCCAGTGATGAGTCCTTATGGCAAAAGCAGCCAGCAGCTTCCTGGGCTGTGTTAGGATGGCTGCCAGTGGGACACTGCTGATTTCTGCCTCGTGCTGTTGTTTGGAAGGGCACAGTACCGAGTAAACATGTGTGTGTATTCATCTGTACACATACTGAGGACATGCAATAGTGTTTGGTTTGCCTGCCTTTTCATATTATGGATTGTAATTGCTGTTACTGATGATGCAAATTCTGTAGATTTCTAGATAGTGTGGTTTTATATACAGTAATAAAGTCTAAAATTTTTTTCATACTCTCACAGAAAATAAAACTTGAGCTCCAACAGATAAAGAAGCAAGTCACGGTAAGATGCTATACCAATATAATTAAAGATTAACACCTGCCTAATTAGCTGGTAAAAATAAAAAGTGTTAGTTTCAGAATTTCATTTTCTGAGCTGTGTTTAATTGTAATGATGCATGTGATACTGAAATTGCTGTTGACAGTACACTGTGGTCTGCAGCAATGGCACTTTCATGCATATCTCATTTATGGGGACAGGAAACTGTGACTAGTACAAGAGGCAAACCAAAATATAACTGAAGATATTTTTATGTCCTTAATTCAGATTAAGAAAGTAGCTGCCATGTCATGGTTAAGGCTGAGTGAAGTTCTGCACTTAGGGCTGCCTGTAAAGATCCAGCATGCATTTAAAATCACAGTACTTACTAATTGTGGGGGCTTGATTGTTTGGTTTGGTGGTTTTTTGGTTTCTTTTTTTTCTCTGAAGATTTTCCTGTTACCTGTCCAGAATTTTAATGGCTTTTTAAGGCCACCAAGTTTGGGACCATTATGTTTGGTCCCATTTGTCTGGGAGCAAGTGATCACTGCAAGAAAATAGGCTGTATAGAAAGTTTATCCTGCTTTAAAATACATTTGGCATCTAATTTTTGAATTGTAATTATTTTATGGTTTCAGTTCCATCTAAATGAGTTAGTGTAATCCACTAGCAGAGCATCAAGGATCTCAGTCATCTTTTCTTAAAAGCTAGATGTCTTTATATTTTACTTTCAACTGTAAATTCAATTCTCAAAAGGACATGTTGTTATATGCTTGCTCATACAAAAAGACAGAATATAAAACTTAAAAGAAAATTTTTATGTTTTGATGTATTAAACTGTAATGTTGAAATGACAACTAATGATAAATCAATTAAAGGTTCAAAATTCAAACACAGAAATTGAGTAATTATTGTTAATGCTAACCTAATGAGTTGGCATCGGCCTACTTGAGAAATGCTTACTTGGTTCTAGCAGTAGAATTTCCCAGAACATCAGCCATCTTTTGTTTCTCCCACATATTCATCTGATCAGCAGTTTGCCACATGACAAACTGTCAGCTGGCTGTAATTCCTGCTAGGAGGTTGCATTAAAATGGCAGCTGTCACCAGGAAAAGCAGGACTCATGGCTATTGATAAAGTCAAAGTCAAATGCAAGTGTACAACTCAATAGTAGTTTGAAAAAGTTAAATGTTTAAAAATGTAGTAAACTTTCCCTGACTTTTCAAATGTCTATAGCTTTTTCCGAAAATCCCAGATGTAGTCTTTAGAAACAGATTTTCTTTTACACTGGAAGGTGAGAAACTGCTTTGAACATTATTTTGAGCATCAAGATTGCTTCGTGGAAGAAATACAACTTATAGGTGTAGCCAGACATGGGCTATCAGAGAGAGTTACAGCATATATGAAGCATTGTCTGCATTCATAGAAGGATGTGCTCTCAGTTTAATGCTGTTCTCAGGGTTAAAAATAATTTTTAATTTTTGATTTTGAGATCCATTTCATACTGTAGAACATCATACTTCCCAGTATAAACACTTATTTAATAAGTATTATAAATACTTAATACTTCTGAAAATTATATACCTTAATTGGAGAAAGCTCATATTCATGAGATATAAAAATAAAGATAAAATGTATTTGTCCAATTCTTTCTGCTTATGATAAAACAGAAAATCTTGATTGCTGCTTTATCAATTTTTCCCCATTAGGATGAAATTACCAAAGTTCATGCAGATAACAAGTTAAACCTAAACCTGGAGAAGAGCAGAGTAAAAGAACTGGTAAGTTTTGGTTACTTCTAGACACATCTCAACACTGAGTCATCTCCAAATTTGGGTAAGAGCATCTTACCCAAAGAGCATTTTCCTACTAAAATATAGTGTCACTCAGCTTCAACATGGTATTAATCCAAGTTACTCATCCTTATGCTGGTATATGCAAGGTGCCATGTTTGGGTCTGTATGTATTACCTGTTTTGATCTTGTTTTAATTTCAGGATTAACAGATTACAATTAAATATATTAGATATTTAATCTAATATGCTGACTAGCTGCCTAGAGGGTTTTCTGTTTTATATCTCTTTTTCTATTTACTCGCTTACTATTGCTTACACATTTTGTTGAATCATAATTGGAGATGTTTCATTTCCCTGTATCTAGTTTGTCAAAATACCTATTGTGGAACTAGTTGTAAATTTTATTTTATTTTTATTGTAAGTTATCCTGGTTCATATTGCTTTTGAGCTTTGAAATACCTGGTAGATCTGAATTGATGTAATCTTAAATTAGGGTAATGTAGATGTAAAATTAGAAGATTAAGGAGTTCTTGCATTATGCGCAGCATTCTAGAGTTCTGTTCTCAGAGATTCTTTTTTTTCAGTAGCTTTTAGGATCTCAATTAAATGGCATCTTCTAAATTGAAGGATCTTTTAATAACTTTTTCTAAATTATTATAATTTCTTTCTCAGTCCTTATTCCTAGGTGTGTTATAAAGACAAGTTTATGTAAGTTATAATACTTATCTTCAATGTAGGCAATAAGAACTGTTCAAGTAGATATCATTTATGTTCTTTGTGTGCCCCTAGAAATAGTGAGTGATTAGTTTAGGCAACAGCTGTGTTGGTGGCTCAATATAATGACTAACAGTCTATTAGCCCATGGTAGATGCTTGAATAAAGTACAATTTGACCAGGTAGACTTGTTTAAAGGTTAATACTTCATGCTAATGCTTTTAAAAAACATCATATGAAATATAGTCATTGTGTATATGATAAGCTTTGCAACAATTTGGGTTTACAAAACTTAGATGGAACCATTGCAGCAGTGATGAATTAGGCAGCAGTGTTTTCTTTTATATTAATGTATGTAGGATCGTGGAATCTGGACTTTGGTCTTTTGTGTAGAACACAACTTTATTTTGCCTCCCAGGAAAGGCAAACTGCATGTCAACTTTCTCTTTAAAAAGTTGACCAACTTTGTAGTCTGTTGTGCAACTATAATTTCATTGTTTCTATGGAAACTGCTCTTTTCTTTTTCCTCCCCCACCCCACCATTTAATTGCAATGTGTGAACAGAAGAGGAAAAAGGCAGCTGAATGGGGAGCAGGTTGTGGCACATATGCTGGGTTGGGGGAAAGGTGTATTCCACTATTTTCTATAGTAGGCACAGCATCATTGTTATATTTACTTCAATTGTAATGTGACTAAGGACTGAATATCCAGCTTTCTGAGAAAAAAAAACTAAGGATATTTGAAGGTTACCATGCATTCTTACTAAGTTGCTTTTCAGAAGAGAAGTGTCTGGAATGTTAATTGTTTTAACTTGAAGCAATAAGTAAAATGTTCTTATCCTTCTATTTGATGTGGAGTAAGTGCTGAAAGAGAATTTCTTCATTTGCCTACACTGATGTTGGCAGTACTTAATGTTTCAAATTTTAAATGCTTTATTTTTTATTTTTTATAGTTTATTATTTTATAGTCTCTTCTACTTTATTTCTCAGAGAATCCTGTGTTGCTTAGTGCACATCTCTTTGTGTTGTGATTTGTCTTCAGTGTACAGATATGATTTAAAAACTTGAAGTACAGTACAAAAACTTGTATATATTCATGTGTTCATGCATCAGTGTCTCTAAGCTTGCTGTTAAAAGCCTCAAGATGTATCTGACAAAATTTAATTTTTCCTGCACTGTGAAAAATGTGGACTTAAGGGGAAATCTCCCTGTTGAGTTTCAGAGTGGGAGGTTTAGCCTTGTCCTTTCTTTTTTTTTTTTATCCAATATGTTTAATGTTGTTACAGATGTGATGATGGCTTGCACTAAAAGGCCAATTTGACTGTCTTAAACCTAAGAGTAAAATCCTTGAGTCTGACCTAAAGAGTTCTAAACACAAAACAAAACTTAAAGAAACATCCAGAAAGCTTGTAGAATATAAATCATTCAAAATATGTGTATTTGGCTAACTGCATCTATTTAAACAGATTAATATTTCAGTCCATAAAATTATTTTCATTTTCATTGTTCTTTTGATAGTGATCAGTTCCTCAATGTGAGGTCCAATTCTGGCATTTCTACCAAAACATAATTTTTTTAGATTATTTTATAAATATGCTGCCATTTTGACACTTTCAAAAATGGGGATTTATAAAAAAATGTCTGAATTTCTTTTTTTATCCCTGTCTTCATTTTGCAGAATCTGGTGAATCCATTAATTGTAGACATGTTGTTATTTGTCTTTATATAATTTTCTATGTTTGTAGCAGCCTGCTGTTGTTTAACTTCAACTTGAGATAAGTCAAAAGTTCTCAACAGAGCTCTAGATCCTTAAGGAATGTTTTTCAGTGCTGAAGCATTTACGTAGATTCATCTGATTTTAATGTTAAAATTAGATAACCTTCCAGAGTGAAGGAAAATAAAGGTGACTTTCCATGTGGGAATGTCAATAGATAAGGTTATTGCTGTTTAACTCAGGATTCTGAGATGGGTGCCTGATGACCTTAGTACTCTTCACTGGAAACTGGTGCTTTATCTGTGTCTGTGAATAATTTAATTGCTCCAGTAGCGGGGCAGGAACCATTATGGATGTCAAGGTAAATCAAGTTCATGAGTCAGAAAGGTAACCTGCTTTAAAGGTATGATTCCTTATTTTGGATTTAACTTTTCCTTGAACCCAAATAGCCATAACTTAAAAATAAGCCACAGCTTCTGGTGATCCACAAACAAAAGGCTTCACATGTGATACGGATTATCTGTTTTTAACAAATATACCATGGAGTGACAGGTCAGAACAATTCAAATTGTGAGTGCATATGGTGCTGGCTAAACATTTCATTGATAGCTGAGTTTGATGTGATTTAAAAATGTTCTCCCCTTCCTGAAGGCAGCAGATAGTTCAGTCTTCATTGTGCTTGTATGCCAGAGTCACTGTTTAGAGTCATAGGTCCTTGCTTCTCAGAAATACAAATCTGCCTGCCTCTCTTCCAGCTGCTTAGTAATAGATACAAATTTTGTGGAAGATGAGTGTCTGAAGAACTTGTTGCACTTCACATTTTTGAAGTGTGCTTTCAAAAGGACAGCAGGTACCCTACAGTGCTGTCTCCCAAGTGCTGTCAGACAATAATCTTGTTCAGATTATGTGTTCTGTGTAATCTGGAAACAAAGAAACGTGCTTTTAAATGGGGAAAAAAAAGGAAAAAAAGTTTAAAGACAGTATCATGTTTAACTTTTTTTTTTCTTTCTAGTATTCACTTAATGAAAGAAAACTACTTGAAATGAGGACAGAAATAGTGGAATTGGTAAGAATTTAGTAGCTAATTATCACACGGCAAATCTTTTTGTACTTGTATTATAGACCTTGTATCTTTTTTGGACTTGGTGATGTCCTTAGGCACTTTAAGTGTCTACAGAACAAAAAGACCTTCATATATATTATTAGACCCTCTGCATGTATGTATGAACTGTTGAGTAGTGACTTTGTTTTGAAACCTCATGCATGTAGTATTTTTTGTAGATGAAATGCCATTCACAATATGAAATTAATTCTTTTCCCCCATGTTTAGAGAGAAATTCATTGCTAGACTGATTTGCCTTCGTTTTATAGGAGGTTTTTACCAAGCACTACTACTTCTCTTTGTTTTCTGAATTATCCCTTGGAAGGGATAACTCAGGAAACAAACATCTAGCAGTAAATCATTAACTGATTCACAATGTTTCACTAGTGCTGATTTGAAACTATCAGCAACTCAGCAGTTGTTCTTCTTAGTTTACAAGTTGGATTTTTCAGTCTCTTCTGAGTAATAATTCTATCATGTTTTTTTAGCGCAAGTCCTGTCTTCTGTCATAATCAAATTCTGATTTTGTGGTAAAACTCATTGCAAGACAAAGACATGTTTTTCTACAGCACAAGACCAATTCTCAGTTTTTCTAGTGATCCATAAATCTCTCTGCTCCAGTATGACTTTGTCACAAGAGGCTCTTAGGCTTCTCAGTAGCTCTTACAATTGAGCAGTGACTTTAGTCAGTGGGCTGAATGACAGATTGAAGTTAATGTTTATGCTGATAGATTGAGATAAGAAGACATCCAGTTCTGCCAGTTTCTAGATTACTTTTTAAGGGACATGTAATCACATAAATTTCCTGAGTTCACCAAATTATTCAGTTCCTTGGATACAATCAGCTAAGAAGGAACTTGTTGTCTTTGAATAAGGTCTGTGTTAGCTCAGCTGGTTAGAGCATGATGCTAATAACGCCAAGGTTGTGGACTCCATCCTTGTACAGGCCATTCACTGCAGAGTTGGACTTAGGATCCTTGTGAATCCCTTCCAACTCAGAATATTCTGTAACTTCTGTAAGAATGCAAATTAATATGGATTTTTAAAGAGGAAGCAAAAATACAACTTGAAGGGATGGGTTAAATTTCTAAATAAACTTGGAAGTATTCAAATTGCATCACTTTGTTGCTTTGCTTTCTAGCACGCACAACAAGACCGAGCTCTGACCCAAACAGACAGAAAAATAGACACAGAAGTTGCAGATCTGAAAACAATGCTCGAAACACACAAGCTTGATAATATTAAATACTTAGCAGGTAAGGAGTCTGGCAGTTGTCTCTGATGGTGACGCTGCCAAACATTGTTAAATGTGTGGCAAACTCTCAATTGGCTGTATTTATAAAGGCCCTTATTAAAAAAAAAAAAAAAAAAAAACAAACAAACAAACCTTGAAATACTCTTAGGCAAGATTAGCAGCCTTATTTCTGTACTTAACCCAGCAAAAGTTTCCTGTGATTCACAACTTTTTTTTGCATGGAATGTTTTCAGGTTTTTGTCCTTCTTTATGCTGTTAATAATATGTGTGAGAAATCTGAAAGACTGCCTGTTAACAAGGACCAAAAAGTTCTGTGCTTGACCTTAATTTATGTAAGCAGTCTGCTGTATGCATTTCTAGGATTTCTTCATCCATCTGATGGAGATCTCTTTGCAAAAAGGAACATTTCAGTTTTTCTGACTATTCAAGGCCACATGTGCTTTAAACTTCCATATTTACACTAGTGCTTGGAGAAAATACTATATATGTGTGCTGACATTATTACCCTAGGTAATTTTAACATTTTGACATTTTACTGCTGAGTGTGCAGTACTATTAAATGAGGTTTGCAGTAGAAAATTTTTCTGATTTTGATTTTCTGATTTTTTTTTTCATAGTGGGCTTTTCAAAAGTACAGTGATATAAGCCTAATAGTACTAGTATTTCAGACATATAATTTAGAGAGAACCAATAAAATGGAAAATAAAAGGTGCTTTATTAAAATGAGAGGAAATTCTTTTCCCTACCAAGGAAAAGAATTGAACTCTACATGGAAAAGAATTGAACTCTACATGGAAGAAAAAATAATTTAAAATAATTTGTATTGTGCTTGATGGACTCCCTTTGCAAACAAAGGCAAAAATATTTTGTGTTTGTCTTGAAATAAAAATTTTATTTCATTGCAGTAGAAATTAAAAATGTAAAACTAATAAATGTTGTTTAAAATGGCTTTCATTTGTTTGCTAAATCGACTGTGTTTTATTAATCCCATTATTTATTACCTTGTTTTACATCTGTAACTTGTTATATTGATCTTTTTGGAATGGTAAGCAAGTAAGGGTTTCTTTCAGCATTTTGATAGTTTTACAGCATTCTTTTTTTTTTCTCTCCTTATTTGTCATTTTTTATACTCTTCCTACCTTGAAATGGTTTGTTGTAAAGGAAAAACTTAATCTCTCACATGGGGAGAAGTGAACTTTTGGTGGGGAAGTCACTGAACTTTTAGTATTGTAGTAAGATGTGTACATTGCTTTCTGAAGAGATGTTTTGAGAGGTATTGATTTAATGTTATTTAATGTCAATATTAATGTCATTTTCCTTCCATCTTTATTTTCTTTTAGGTTCAGTATTTACATGCCTTACTGTAGCACTGGGATTTTATCGTTTATGGATATAACAAAACACGAATTTAAAAGGACTTCTTTGCCTGAGATTCTGAAAAAAGGAAGTTTTTTATATTTGCCTGACTTTTTAACCAAATCTTGACTGTTTTATTTATTATTTTATAAAGCAGACTGTGTTGAGAATGTAACCAAAGACGTGCCTAAAAACAAAATGTGCACATACCATGCCAACATTGAACCTTACCTCTGACGGAAGCGCTTCTGCTGTTTCCCTCCGTTCTGAGCTGCAGGGCCCCCCTGCTGCTGCCTTTGTGTAGGCAAAGACTGGCATTCCTGACAGTAGAGTGGGCCTGCGTGCTGTAGAGAAAATCAGTGGAATTATCCTCCCTTGCCTGCTTAGGCAGGTTGGCCAGACTCAGTTGCATGTGTTGAACTGAAGTATTTATTATTAGTGTAAAACTGAAGCTACATGTTCTGTGGCTTGGAGGCACTCTTGTATAAGTGGAGTTTGTGCTAACTGAATCATGCTCACTTCCCTCCCTCTCACACTTGTTCTTACAGTTACTATGATCAAATATTTGTTTGGCTATTTTTGTAACATAGCTATCAGCTTTTTTTCCAAATGGCTGCCCAATCAGTTGTGTTCATGAACGAGTCCTGTGTAAAGATAGCAGTGTTTGCTGCTGGTTTTGTTTGTAAGGTATTTCTAGAGATTTTTGTGACTAACTTGCCTTTGGTAGATGTAAGTATCTGATACTCATTCCATATGCTAATTGCTTACCTTACCACTGTAACTGGAAGTTGGAAATGCAGTAACCTACACTGCTTGTGTTAATTTGTCTTTAGGTGGTACAAAGTGTCTCAAGTGCTGCCTTGATGAAAGGGAATTGATGCTTCTAGAAAGGAAAGAGATTTTAAATGGTGGTTATGAAGCAGGCTCTTAGGCAAGAGAACTGCAGTGGCCACAGTCTTCTGGGGTTTTTACTGTTTCATTTCTTAAAAAATCATGTTGATTCTTCAAATGTGGAACTCTTGATAGTGATGATAATAATTGAAGCAGCCATGGACACCTGTAAAGATGTTAAACCCACGTGAATCAGGAAGTGCCACTGAAAGCAGTGAATAAAGATGTCCAGTGTATCCAGGTATCTGTCATTCTTCCACTGATGAAATTATTGTTTTAGTAGCAGAGCTGCCATCTGTGTTCCTTCACTTAAGGGAAATTTCCCTTTCCTGCTTAGGGGAGGAGGGGAGCTTAGTTTATGCACTGGTGATAAATGCTGTTAGAGCACAATAATGGCTTTGCTTAATGAAAGTAAAGCTTTTTGGCTACTTTGTGCCTGTATTGTAATAACCATTTAACATTTTTGTGGTTGGAAGTACCAACTTTGATCATGTGCAAGTTCAGAGGAAGAGATGGATGCCTGTAACAATACTGTACTGGCCTGAAATAAAGAATTTTGAATATTTCATAGAATATTATGTGTTTTCATTATAAAAGCAACTTTATTTGAAAATTGTCTCTTTGGTTTAAGGTAATTTACTGCTCATACCAAGTCTTTTAAGCTAAGAATTTGCAAAATCAACAGCCCCTCCAAGACACTGAAGAGAAATAACAGAAGGAAAATTATTATTGTAGACTAACTTAACAGCCCTCAAAATTAATGAATTTATACTTAAGAATGTCACTTTTTTGTTTAAATTTTTTTTTAATACTAGGTTACAGGATTGGACACCTTCTCAAATTAGACAAGCAATAATTCAGTTTTTAGAATGACTTTGCTGTTGGTCTTATCTTCCCAAGGCAGATGGTTCCTATATATGTCCATGGAATCAGTACATGTTGGCCTGTGGGCTTGTGCATATGACAAATAGTTGCTAAAATAAGTGTATAAGACTAATTTTAAACATAGGGTCTATCCTGCTAAAAACAGATACTGTGCAAAAAAATTTCTATTTAGGGCAGGTGGAAGGAGGAAGTGAAAGATTATAGAGCACCAGCATCTTGGAATTACCAAAGTGTCAGCAAACCATCACTTCTTGGTGTTTAAGCAAGGAATAAAGTCAATGTGTCATTTGGGAAAAATACACTATAAATAGAACATAATTATTATCTCCTAGTCCATAAAGTCTTCAAGGGTTGTGTAAAAGCTTTTTATTCCCAGTCTGTGTGCATGCACACAAAATCTTCTCTCATTTACTCTTAGCACTGTGTCATCATATATACCACATGTATTTATTGGCTTTCCAAAAATTTCTAAAATCTCTCCATATATTTCCAAACACAAATCTGACAAATTTAAACTCAAGGAAGGAGCATTTTGGTATAGGCAAGAATCTGTTACAGAATCACAGAATGGTTTGGGTTGGAAGGGACCTTAAAGATCATCTTTTTCACCTCCCCTTCTGTTGACAGGGACACCTTTCATAGACCAGGTTGCTCAAAGGCCCATCCAACCTGGCCTTGGACACTGCCAGGGATGGGGCATCTACAGCTGCTCTGGACAACTTATCCCAGTGCTTCACCACCCTCACAGCAAAAAACATTGTACTAATACCTCATCTAAACTGGTGCTCTTTGAGTTTAAAGCCATCACCCCTTGTCACTATGTGCCTTTGTACAAAATCCCTTTCCAGCTTTCATGTAGCCCCTCTTCAGGCACTGGAAGGTGCTAGAAGGTCTCTCCAGAGCCTTCTCTTCTCCAGGCTGAACAGCTTCATCTCTCATCCTTTCATAGGAGACTAGGAGAGGTGCTCCAGCCCTCTGAACATCCTCCTGGCCTCTGGACTTGCTTGAGCAGGCCTATGTCCATCTTATTTTGGGACCCCAGAGGCAGATGCAGCACTCCAGGTTTGGTCTCACCAGAACAGCGTGGCAGAATCACCTCCCTTTCCCTGCTGGCCATGCTGCTTTTGATACAGCCAGGATACAATTGGCTTTCTGGGCTGCAAATGCACAGCTCTTGAATGTTGAGATTCAAATGATCCTGAAGTCATAACTAAAAACTCCTAAGTTGTCAATTCTTCAAATTTGTTTCTGTAAGATTCTGTATCATGCTGTATGTTGTGTCTAATTGGAATCATGGGCAATTCTAAATGTACAGAGATACTTTTCTGCTTTGATTTTTAATTTTCAGAGCTCTGTGAAAAGATGCAAATGGAAAATAAATGAGATTGTTTTACCAAAGAACCACTTCAGCTATTAAAACCTGCAGTAGCTCCCCAGTGTTTGAGAAATCACAGAACATTTGCAGTTGGAAGGGACCCACAAGGATCATCAAGTCCAGCTCTTAGGTAAATGGCCTGGATGGGGATAAAGCCCACACCCTTTGCATTATTAGCACCATGCTCTGACCAACTGACCTAATCTCATGTATCTGTTCATTTCCTGCCTGGCATAAAAAGAAATAAAAAAGACTAGAAGAAAAAAAAATCCAGAAATGTTGGAGCTCTCAGGTTCTCTCTTTACGGTCAAGCTGAAGCTGAGCTCCAGTCCTAATTTGCTTTCAAGAAAAGTCCATTTCTATTGTGAGCACTTAAGAGTAAGGGTCTTACAAACACTAGTTGTGAGTTTTTCTTGTGAATTTCCCCATTTACATAGCAAAGAGAGGATGTTCTTTAAGAATGTTTTCTTGAGAAAGAAATTGAGAATCATTCCATTTGGTGGAAAGCCTGAGTTGCACCAAAACTTGTGTTTTGCAGAACAAATTGAGATCCAGAATTCTTACAAAACTGTATTTACTTGTACTATGTTACTGGGAGTATCCTGAGTTTGTCTGTTTTGCTTTCCTTCTTGTTTTCAGTAAAAGTCCACAAGGGTGCAGTCTCCCTTTCACTGGTATGTATTAGACAAATTGTTTACTTGAAGTGGTTTTTTACTGTTAAATCCCATGCAGTCTAGCCCCTTCTCCACTGGAAGTGTTGCTTGCATCATTCATTTCCCAGAATGTTGTAGAGTTGTACTTAAAACCACAAGCTGACAAATGGAAACATATTTTTAATGTAGATACGAAATCTGCTTCAATTTTACTAACCACAAATGTTTTGGTTTACTAGAACAACACTTCTCCTAGTTGTGAATGTACACTTAAATGACCTTTCCAAAAATGGTGAAATCCTGTCTGCAAGCAGCTATAAACAGTACCTTCAAGATATTTTGAGTCATACTGCTTTAGTGGACTTTTCTCTTCTTACTCTTGCTACCATCTGCAGATCTTGCACAGGAAAACTGGTGACGTTTTTCATGTGGTTTGGGATTTTGGGGTTTTTTAAATCTGCAAAGTTAGGTAAATTCATGTAACTAGTTCTCTTGAGCTACTGCAAGATGTGAGCAAAACTTAGTTTTGCATCTCCGCATTGAGTTTGCAGGAATCATGTAAACTACCTTATTATGATTTCTAAAAATTATCAGAACTCTTCAAGAAAATTTACTGTTTTACAAAACTTCTATTTGAAGTCTCTTCAAGAAATAAGTACACAATAAAATAATTTTTAATGTTTTAATATATTTGAAAATCATTTATTAGTTCCAAATACGAATGCTTTCTTTTGTTTTTCCTTCATTTATATAGATCTTGATTTTAAAGGGGTGTTTGTTGTTGAGGTTTTTGTTGTTGGGTGTTGTTTTTTTTATTATTTTAGAATAAAGATTTCTGTATAAGCAATACATTTCCTTTAGTGTCTAAATAGAAAGTTCATTTACAATCAAATATGTGCCTGGAGTTTTGGGGCTCACTTTGAGCAGAAACAAATGCACACTCCCTTGGAGATAGATGGCCTGCTGTGTCTTTGTTAGGAAAGCTTCCTTTGGCTTAAAACATATTTTTTACCCTATTGCTAAACATTTTAAAGCTGTAGTGTTGCTTCTTTATTTTAGGCATATGTTTTATGTCAGAGCAGTCACCCCTGATCCTCAACATGCAATGTGGTAACTACATGGAGATCATAGAGGAAGACAGCCAGTGTTTGCACAGTGTTCCTTTGGAGTCTGTCCCTTCCAAGGAAGAAGATTCTGGTTTCCTTGGAAAGATGCCTAGCTGGTATCGAAAACAAAAGTACTGGAAATGAGTAACAAAATATTGCAGCAAACAAATATCAACCTTGGGCCAATGTTTACCCCCACAGTGAAGCATATCAGTGTGGTGTAACATTTCAAATACCCCACGTCCCATATGCACCCTGTCAAACACCTGGAAGTTCATTATGTTCCCTGGTGTATTCTGAAGTTATATGAGCTTGATTCGAGTTATGAGTAATACTACTCATGAACAATCTCTTCTTGTTGGATGAGTAAAAGTGTAGTGAGGGGAAAAAAGAGGGGTGGTGTGTTGTTTTGGTTGTGGTTTGTTTTTCTTTCCCTGCGGGGAAGTGGCACATGTTCTGTGAGAACTTTAAACAGAGCTGTGTGGTACAGGAATACAACAGTGGCATATTTATAGCAAGCAACTGAATTTGGTCAAATGCAGCTTGTATACATGGCTCCAGGGTTTGCATCAGAACCAAGAGAGACAGTAATAGTTGTCTTGGCAGGGCTCAGGAATGGAAGCAGGGCAGGTTTCTCAACATGAAGGGAAAACTCAGCATTTATACTGCTTGCACTTCAATCTCCAGCATGCTTTGGTCTTTCTCCATTGTTAGAAATCCTGTAGTCCTCTTGTGCAGGGCTTTTGGGAATGTATGTTATTTCATGAATGGGCAGCTATTAAATGTGTCACTGTAAATTGTGATTTTGTCCAGAATAATGGGTCACTCCAAGTCATTCTCCTCTCTTTACCCAGGATCTGTTCTCTTGTGGCAAAGGTATACTCTGTTTTACACACTCACAAATTCTCACAGCAATGCAAGAAATGAATAAATACAAAGGCCGCTTCAGAAGCTCCTTTTAAAGGCTACTTACCACAACCAGACCCAGATAGTGGCAGGAGATTTTAAAAATCTTTTATATCACAGGTTTAAAAGAAGTCCATTCCTTTGCCTCACGATTTACATGCAGAGTTCCCTTGTGTTCCTTGACTCCAGCTAAACCAAGGACATAACCAGCTCTTGTCTGAGCTACCAAGCTCTTCACTGAGCATTTGAGACCAAATAAAATGCCCGTGCCTATTAAAAAAAAAGGCATCTACTGGTGTTCAGAAGAGACTGAGCACACCTACTGTGGATCTTGCACATTGATTTTTGTTCAGTGGGTTTTTTGATGTAGTTAGTTACCTTGTCTTGTGTTACATTGCACCACCACTCAGAAGGACTGGGCTCTGAGAAGTTTTTTAAGAAGGAGCTCAAACTGTATGGAAATTGAGGGGGGGGAAGTGCAAAATACAGTTTACACTTCCAAAAGTCCATAGGAAAATTATGGCAGAGATGTTAGTATTTTCATTCCCTCTAAAAAGGAACTGTGTTTAAAAATAAACTGAGTTGATTTTTTTTTCTTTAATCCTTCTAGCCACCGTCCAGTCTCTGCACTGCAGCATGCTCCTGTATGTGAATTGTTTAATTTTTAATAATCTGGTTTGGACATGCCCAAACTACAGCTCTCAAAAAAAGCTATGTTATGATTACTCTCTTTTTACTACAGTAAAAATGCATTCAAGACTTCAGCACATTTAACAACACACTGTCTGCTGAGCTGCTTAAGCAGTTAACGTGTCTTGTTTGCAACAGGGTCCCAGTTTGCCCTGAGGTATCAAACCACACCTGACAAGTTATAAATTTGGTGATTCATAAGGTGCAGCTAACTGGAGGGTTGGGAATGTCTGATAAACAGTGGTAGTCATCAGCTAACAAAGCAAAAATATGCTCACTGTGAAAAGTAAATAAATGTTCTATAGAAACCTCATCTCCATTTACTGAAAAGCCAGCTTTTTGAAAGGTATTTTCTTTTTCTACTGTTACCTAGCAAGAAAAAAATAAAAAAACCCCATAGCTTTGTACTTGAGCACTCTTAGCTCTTTTTCCTTTGCAGTTCCTATCTTAAAATTTTCAGTATGTCATTTAATAAATCATTTTCGATTTTTTTTGTATGCCATTTGTAGTTTCAATATTGTTTTCAAGCTTTCTTGTCCCTGCCAGGTTATAGAGAGATTTGGAGGAGGCAGGGGTTGTTTTTCAATGTGTTTTTAATGAGGGCTTTAATGTATTTCTTAATAAAACAGTGTTCAATGCATTAAAATGTGACCAAAGGCTCCCTTGCAAGCCTTTACTTGTTGACTGAAGTTAAAGGCTTATTTATATGGAGGTTTCATATCAGTCCTCTGATTGATGCTTAAGTTTTTGTACAAATTGTATTTCAAGTAGCAATTTAAATATTTTTGTACACTTTCAGTACATCACCACATGCAGCAAAACCACAAGACCCCGAGGTACTCAAATATCTCTGAATAAAACAAGACACTGGATGGCATAGAAACAGATATAAATATGGGGGGATGGGGTGGGGAATTGCAAGGTGCTACAAGTCTGTGTACTGTATAAATATCTAAGATACCAAATAGATAAGACAGTAGCAACAGTGAAAGAAAACATAAGCAAAGCCAGTCTCTTTGGTCCACAAATGAAGGTTGAGGCATGCAGCTCCTCTTTGCTCTTAGACAAAACCCAGCAATGGAGACAGGCAGCTGTTCAACAATTGCCCTTGCAGCAAGCGTGGCTGCCTGTTCTGTAACTGCTGGTAGCAGTGTGTTAACCCAGAAATTTCTTCACTGTGAGGGTGGTGAGGCACTGGCACGTGTTGTCCAGAGAAGTTGTGGGTGCTGCATCCCTGGAATTGCACAGGGTTGGATGGGGCTCTGAGCAACCTGGTCTAGTGAAAGGTGTCCCTGTCCAGGGCAGGGGTGTTGGCAACAGATAATCTTTAAGGTCCCTTCCAACCCAACCATTCTCTGATTCTATTAAAGTGGAGCATTATTTTGTGTGTTTTCTGCTGTCCTGGGATGAAGCACATTATTAGAAATAAGTGAAGTTTTATATAAACTGCATTAGACTTGGTGTGAAAATCATAACATAAACATGTGATGGGGGTTGGCTGGTTTTTAGATCTTTTACCTGTGTTGCTCTAGCATACTGTGTTTGGGTCCTGATGGCTAATGACCAAAGGCTGATTGTTCCTTGCTAATTACCCTTACAGAAGTAACAGCTGGGCTAAGTGATGTAGTGATAATCTAAGACAATGAGCTGTAGCCATGCTGGTAAGATTTCTGTAGAGAGATTAGAGAAATAGCCTATCAAAGGCCAAAACCAAGGAGAGTGAATTGCTTCTTGAAGCACTGCCTCAGGGGGAGGAATACTTGAAATATATAGAGATAATGAAAGGGAAAAGCTCAAGAAATGGTAACATTAAAGGAGGCCTAGGACCAATAGCAGGAGCAAGTTAGTTGCTAAGTTACGAGGCAATTTTGGACAGCAGCTGGGTAGGCAAGGATGGTTTAACAGGCCTGTGCCAAAGTTCCCATGTTCAGAGGTTACACGGAAGCATTGTATCAGCATCAAATCATCATACAGAGTGCAGAAATTCTGTTGCTGGGAAAGATACCTGCACTGCCAGGGAAAAGACTGCCTTGCTTTCCACTCCACATAGGGCTGGGAGAGCTGGCCAGCACCACCCTTTATGCCTTGCTCAGTCCCACACTCAGATGAGTCCCTCAAATTCCAGCTCCTACTGGGATAATTATACAGGGAAATCCAGCTTTGGGAGCAGGAAGGTAGCTCCTGACTGCTTTTCATAGCACTTCTTACCAGGTCTGCAAGCACTTTGTTCTTCTAGCCTCTCAGAAGAGATCCCAGCTTGCCTGAAGACAGAAACAATGACCCTTGGCACAATCTTTTCTGGCAATGGGGATGAAGTAGGGCCATTGAATGACAAAAAGACACTCTGCTCTTTTGCTGGGATCCTAAGGGCTTTTGTTGCAGAATGGATTCTAGCATTTCCAAAGACAAAGGATGATGAATTCAGTAATGAGTCCCTGGCTAGCCAGCATAATAGATTCACTCTATTTAAACCTTGTCCCCAGAGACCTGTACATGGGTTGCTTTTTTTTTATTTGTGGTCTCTGCTAACACAGAGTTCAGATCGATGGAAGTGCTCATGAAATATGTAACTGGCACTTGTGATGGAGGTTGATAAATATGGCTAAGTACAGCTGTGTGTTACAGAGACTTATAGTTCCTTGCACTGATGCTGTGGGCTGTTACAGGCTGTTGCCAGAATCTTTATTTCATTCTTTTTGGTATGTGATAAATGTTAGTCAGCTAGACAGACTTATGAAGCCACATTTGATCTGTTTGACAATTATTATTTTCTTTGAGCTCTTTCCCTAGTACATCCAATTTCATTTACTGGGGTTGCTACCTCCACTCATTCAGGGAGCTGTTCAAATAATACAAAGGAAAGAATACTTGGAAATGTAAAAGGAAAGCTGCACAAAAAGTATAGCTTTATCAAGAGTAGACTGTGCCAGACTAATGTGGCAGCTTTCTTTGGTAATAATTGTACAACAGACTTTCTAGGAAAAAGAAACACTATGGATCTAATAGATATTGACTACAGGTTCCACATAATCTAACTTAGAGGAGACACAAAGATAATGCCGTTAAGAAGTCACCTGATGATGGGAAGACAAAAAAAGAGTTCTCTTCACTGCTGTTCAAGAAAGACCAATTCAAACTGTAAGTGTTCTGAGGAAGAGCTACCAGGCTGTTCAGAAATATGATTCACTTACCCTAACAAATGAAAACTGAAGCCAAGCAGACTCTGAGAATGCTCTCAGTGGTGCTGTTAGTAGCAAGCGCAAGAAAAAGGAAAGAACTTTTTAAGGTGACAGGATAGACTTGCCACAAGTACACTTAGGGTGGAAATTATAAAGACATTCCTGACCATTAGAGAATATAGGATTTGGAACAAGAGTCCAGTAGAAGCAGCAAGAAAAGAGGGGGTTGGAAAATTTGCATGAACCAGCCCAATCACATTCTACTGTGTCGTGCTTATCTTAGCAAAGATAGGACTCCATAGAGAACTTCCCTCTGCTGTAGGCTTATGTAAACACTGGAGGGAAATGCTTTTTATTTTTTGGTTATCTGGAAACCTTTACCAGTGCTGTAGTACAACATTTTATCCATTGGTTCACATGTCAGGACTATGTCAGCATTTTTTTACAGTAACTTCAGTAGATCAAAAAACACATGTCTTGCCCTAGTGTTCAATGAGTATGAAAAATGTGATTTCTAAAGGCTTGGGGTTTTTTTTATTTTTCTAATCTCCTGCAAAAGCAGAAGAAACAATGAAATTATTTACTATAAAACTCAAGACATCACTAATGGGCCATTCTTCTCAGTATAACATGAGTTTAAAAGGGGAAACATCCAGATTCTGAAGTGTGCTATGCCTTATTTTGATTTTGAAATTATATTTTAAATTTCTTTAAAGATACTTTTAATAGATATGCACATCTAATTACAGCTAGTTTGTACTTCAATTATCCTCCCTTCCTGCTAGGTCTTCAGCAGATGAACCAGCCAAAGAAAATGTTCAGCCTGCATGCTCTCTGCCCCACCACACCTTGATGGATCCTCTCTCCTGCTCCCAGAAGTCCAAAGATGAAAAAGGGTAAATCTGTGTGAAACGTGTGAGATATATACACACACATGCAGGGAGGGCAGGGAAGGACTCATCTGCCCCGTTTTACATCCACTGTATCCAGTATTTAAACAGAGTTACTTCTGAACACACAGCCCAGGTTTGAAAAAAGCAGTTTCCCACACTGCCATGAAAAGTTTCTTCTTGGAGTGTCAGAATCCAAGGCTCACAAGCAATTTGGTTGTTTTACAGTATTTTTTATCTCCCTTTATGATTTGCACACTCTCTTCCTTATTCAACCCAAAACTGCAGACACCTCATTTCACCACAGCCTTAGTGCCTTGCCTCACTTCAGTCTGGGCACCTCCCAGGGGTGCCTCTGCTGCTCCCCACTGTCCTGCTGCTGCAGAGCCTCTTGCTGGAGATTTGGGGGGCAATTCCAATAGCTGGCCTCAAGCCAACTAAGGCTGATGGGAAGCTGCAGGCATTTTGAGGAGAGCACATGAAATGGAAGCCTTTTCTTGTGTATTGATGACACAAGTAACCTCTGCTCCTTTTCTGTTCACCAGCTCCAGCTGCTGGTCACCATCCAGCTCTGGGATGTTGCAACACCGCATTGCAAGCCTCTGTGTTCTCATCCTTTGTTCTGAAGCCCCGTTTCACTGGCAACACCGTGTTTTGCCTCTGGCAAAATGACACACATCTGCTGCTCCTCCTCTAGGGCTGTTTGTCATCCTGCTCTCCTCCACCGATACCTGGGTTGCCATAATCGAGATTTTCAGGTGTGATGGAAGAAGAAATTAAGTGGTTTTGGAGGTGCAAGCATTCAGCCCACCTGTCCTCTGTTATTTACCTCTTTTCTTAATTTTCTTCAGGAGAAATAGATAAGGTCCTTTGAAGCATGTTCTTAGTTGGCAGCTTGGTGCAGGAGCATTGGGAGTGTGTATTAAAGAAGCTGGAATAAACAACAAAACCAAAACATAAGGTCACAATTCAAGCAAATATGCCAGAGGGAACACTAGGAGCAGATGATGTTTGTTGCTCAATGTAGTCTAAAGTCCAGGCAGTGTGAGAATGCAGTCCAGTGGAGCTCTCCTGAAGCTCAGAATGGAGAGGTGCACAGAGAGCAGGCCACAGAGGAGGCAGCATGTTTTTCTTTGAAAAGGGTCAATAATGATTGTGCAGTAGGCAGGAAATACTTAATCATATAAAAGGTGTCAGTGCTAGCAGCAGAATGGAAGCTTTCACACATTTCTTTATTAAAAAAAAAAATAATCAGACCTTAAGCATTAGTGTGAGACAGAAGGTCAGTCACCATTTCTTATACAAACTATTGCAGCTGAAAATAACTGTGGGAAAACTTCCTAATTAGCCCTGTTGGGGTTTTTTGTTTGTTAAGAGAAAAGTAGCTGAACTTCTGAATCTGGTTTCCTGTGGAAACAAAGCTTACACAATCAGTGTTTGTCCTGTACCTAATAATTTTTGTAACCCTCTGGCAAATCAGGTTTTGACTGAAGTTGAAAGAGTGATAGTGTTGGACATGATTATGTTTTTTTAAACATTTTGTGAAGTCTGGCAGCAGGATAAGGGACAGAGTCAAGTTACTTCCCTGCCTGAAGAAAAGGCTCTCAGCCATGATGTGCTGGTCCCAGCCAGCTGGCCAGGCAGCACACACGTGCCGTGCCCACAGTGAGTATATTTGTAGCTTCAAAACAGCCCCAGTTTGTTGTCTCTTGGTGGTGGCAGCATGATTGGAGGCGTGAGGAGAGCTGGGATTATTGTGGTGAAGAGAAAGAGATGTGGGACAAAGGACTCAAATCCATAGGAAATCAGGCTTCGTTAGTTGTGCTGCTCAGGAACAACATGTTTGTCTAACAATAGCTTTCTGCCCAAGCACACACGTCAGAGCCAGATTAGATTTCTATTTGCATACCTCCTTACCTTTCTCAGGAATGCCTCTGGCATAAAACTCCTCAATTTCTCTTTCTTCCTTAAGGCATGGGTCTCCTGGAAAGTAACTGTAAAAAGTTGCATCTTATTTCTGAATAGATTTATTACTTTGTTTACCTAAAGTCAGATGAACTGGGTTTAATAACCACATCAAATGTTTGCTGGGGTTTTTTTTAATCCTCTTGGCTCTTCAGAAATAACATAACAGAGGGAGAGAGCAAATGAGCTGGATGCAATTACATTTTGTGCACACACACTGAGAGCAGAACCTGAAGACAGCATTGTCATGCAATGGCATAAACATGGCATAAACAAGGCATAAACTTATCCTGCTGAACCCTAGTAGCTAGTGATCTGAGAGGGAAAGAATCCAGTGGATTTCTGAAGCATAGGGATGAGCCTGCAGTACTGACAGGAAGACCAGGATTATTTTGTTTTCTTTAGAACTGAACTTATTTTATAATTGTTGAAATAATAAGCATGGAAAAAAACAACCCACAAGAAAACTTTTAACAGCCAGGGTACAAAAGAATGCTGCAGTATCCAAGCAAGTTTTTAATCTGCAGGGAGAAAGAACAGGAGCTGTGCTCTTCTCCCTGTCATATGTAGTCTAAGGTCTGCATTATGCTCATTATAATGATATCAGTGTTTCTAAATTAAAGTGGCTATGCCTAGATTCCACAGGGATGTGTGTCACAGAAATGCATGTGCTAGTAATTAAAACAGAGTGTTCAAATATTGCTTCATGTTCAGACAAGAACCTTTTTATGCAGTTGTGTAATAAAAAAAAAAAAAAAAGGTAGGCCCAAACTGGGGGCAGCATTAGTACACTGCACAGCCACTGACACGACAGGAGACTTTGTGCACTGCTGCTGCCACCAGCCACACTGAAGAAAAGAAGTATTTTCAAATACTAAGTAGCATTTCAGAAAGATTTTATGGAAGTCCATTCAAACTCCAGCTCTGTGTTCCCACTGCTAAGTAACCACTTAGAAAACTCACTCCAAAGAATGACTAGTCACCTAGAAAGCGAATGAGATGCAGCTACAATGAAACAGATACTACTTTAGTGAATCCTACCACCAGGCTACTCCATATGCAGCCATCAGTATTTTGTGCCTTTTCAGGGGCAAGTATTTGGCTTTTCAGGGGGGAATAAAAAGGCACAAAGAAGCACCTGGGCTGTGCTGCACTTCATGGGGCAGTGGATAGTCCTTCCTGATCCCCCCATGGACAACGGGTTTGCGAAAAGAAGTACAGAGTAATTACCCTAATCACAGTCTTAGCAAATGTGATTAATGATCAAACAGTTTTCCAGTGTTTGGGAAAATCCTGTCTTAGTGTTATTTCCTTTAATTCCTCCCACTGCAATCATCTGTGTAAGTTGACAAAATGCAAATTCAAAAAGCACTACCTTTTTTGTCCCAGGGGTGCTACAGCTTCATTATACCAAACCTACTCTTTAGCGGCTGACCTAATTTCTTCTGTTGTTATAATTTTAGAGGGAAGTTTTTACAGGCTCTTTGTACATGATACAGATTAGTATTTGAAGGTATCTTGGCCAAAAAAAGAGGATGAAAAATAGTCTTTTGTTCCCAGTACATTGTTGGTTTAACTTAGTCAGGTGTGTCTCGTGGAGGAACAGAGGAGTC
The DNA here is from genome assembly GCA_024865655.1 of Emberiza elegans. Lineage (NCBI taxonomy): Eukaryota > Metazoa > Chordata > Aves > Passeriformes > Fringillidae > Emberiza > Emberiza elegans. Next base: position 56,763,850 of record JALJVW010000206.1, read on the forward strand.
ATATTTAAGGCTTGCTGATTTTGCTCCCAACTTGCCTTTATGTGTTCTGAGGCTGAAATAAAGCTCATGTTGCACATGTAGTGTGGCTAAAGAATTCGCTCCCCTCATCAGCTGAACTGCCAAGGAGTTTTACACTGGGTCAAACCTAATGAATTGGCACTTCACAATCTAGCAGCTCAGATCTGCTTTCAAAACAAACACCTCAAATGTGTCATTAAAAGGCTAAAATACACCCTCTAGGAAAGACCTGCATCCCAATAATGTGGCTGCATGAGTCTCAGGCTGAGTCAAGGGGGTCCTGTGAAAAGCAACACTTTACTTAGAGCAGTAGTGAAGGGGATGAGCTTTGTCTCATACAATTTTTGCAGTAACTTGCTATAGTCTGTTGATTTTTGTTCAATCACACCTGGTCAAACAGGTTTACATTGTCTCCTGCCTCATCATCTGTTCCTTTCCTTTCCTTTCCTTTCCTTTCCTTTCCTTTCCTTTCCTTTCCTTTCCTTTCCTTTCCTTTCCTTTCCTTTCCTTTCCTTTCCTTTCCTTTCCTTTCCTTTCCTTTTCCTTTCCTTTCCTTTCCTTTCCTTTCCTTTCCTTTCCTTTCCTTTCCTTTCCTTTCCTTTCCTTTCCTTTCCTTTCCTTTCCTTTCCTTTCCTTTCCTTTCCTTTCCTTTCCTTTCCTTTCCTTTCCTTTCCTTTCCTTTCCTTTCCTTTCCTTTCCTTTCCTTTCCTTTCCTTTCCTTCCCTTCTTTTTTTAACAGTTGTGCTAGAATTGTTATCAGAAAGTGCCAACATGATAAAAACAGAGTGGGCTTCAGAGGCCTGTCCTGAGTTCAGACTTAACTGCCTGAGATCACTTGCTTATGACAGATGTTCATTTAAGTAATTAATATGTATGATGTTCATTTAAGTAATTAATACATATGCCTGAGTGCAGAGATTTAGAGCCTTCCCAGCCCTCCCCTGTGCAGTTCAAGTAACTACATTTTTCTATCACGGCACATGCCTAGTGAGAAATCAGAAAATGGTTTTTGCATGGCACGAGCTGAAAACTTTCCCCTTTCTCCCAAGGGGAGAAAGGCTGACTTGCAGCAATTTTTAATCCAGGAATACAAACTCTGTGGAGATGAACTCTCTTGAAAAGCTGTCACAGCAGGGCTAATTTGGAGTAAAGCATTTTTGGACCAAATAAATGGCACACCAGGGAGAGTAGGAGGTCTGGAAGGAGGCTGCAGAAAGTGTGGATGAGTAACCTAGGTTATTGTACTAATGAGATTATGTTTTTGCTTTGAGATCTGCTGTAGAGAGAGCCTGAGTCATTTGGTCTTGGCCTGTGTCACGAGGAGGGGGAGGCTAAGACTGAATGACCAAAATAGCTGTAATGCTGCCAGGGTGTACCTTGGTTCCCTGGGCACCCCCTCACAGCTGGGCAGGAGAGTTACCGGGAACTTTTCCTTTTAGTCTTCTCTATGCCACCAGCCACTGTTCTCTCACCAAGCCTCTCCAAGACCTCCCTTACCTCCAGGCCCATCCTTCAGGCTTTTTGGCACCTCCATTGATGCTTGGTGAGATTGCTTTTTCCTGGAATCCAGTCTCGAAGTGTTTGACAGCAGGGACCCTCCTGCCTCCCACCCCATTTTTTCTGGGTTGGCACTTCCCTTCCCACATCTGGGGCCCTTGTTCAGGGGAGCCTCTCTGCACTGCTGGGAGCTCCCCTCTCCAGGGAGCACAGTTCTCCTCTCCCTGCAGGCATTGCAATGCAATCAGCCCCTGCTGAGCTGGTTTTTGATTTCCCTGGTTTCTCTCCGAGCACCAAACAGAGCTTTTCATATCTACAAAAAATGTGTATATTATATATCCTGTTACAGTGATATAACAGAGACTGGTGTAAGTCCCATTTATACAGTTTATCAGACTCCCTCATAGGGAATTAATTTATTGTGTTTTAATTACATTGATGTAGTTGCAGCAGTACATAGTTCTCCCTGTAAAAACAGAATGAGAAAATCCCTAGGTAAGGGAAACTCTGCTGGTCACTTTTAGAAAAACTTTCACATGCTTAACTTTCATTTCAGGAATCCTGTGATTTTCTGTATATGTTGATGATAACTTCCTTCTCCAAGTGATAGAGGAGCCACCAAGGAGAGGTGCTGTTCTCACCAACAGAAGGGTCTGGTGTGGAATGTGAAGCTCAGGGGCAGCCAGGGCTGCCGTGACCATTGAATGGTGGCATTCAAGATCCCTAAGGCAGCAAGCAGGGAGCACAGCAAGCTCACTGCCCTGGAATTCAGGAGAGCAGACTTGGGCCTTTTCAAGGATCTGCACGGTAGAGTATCAAGGGACAAAGCTCTAGAGGGAAGAGGGGCCCAAGAAAGCTGGTTAATATTCAAGGATCACCTCCTCCAAACTCAGGAGTGATCCATCTCAAAAAAAAGAGGAAGTCCATGAAAGAGGAAGTCAGGAAAAAATGCCAGGAAGCCTGAACTGATGAAAAGCTTGGTCTAGTAGAAGGTGTCCCTGCCCAGGGAGAGTGATTGGAACTCCATATTTAAGGTTTCTTCAACCCAAACCATTCCATGACCCAGTTCCATGCATGACTAAAGTAACTGCATATTATATTTCTGTAACTCCAGCCTCCTTCCACTGCTCCCCTCTCCTTGGTTATCTCCAGTCTGCCATCATTCAGACTCTGTGCTCCAACAGCACAAAGTGCAGTGCCAGGGCCATGTTTGGATGTGCTCTGCATGGATACACTGCACAGCTCCCGGTTCTGTCAGAACTCGGGGGTGAGGTTGAAGTCCTTCTTTTCTGTTTCCAGGATTTCAGTGGGGATGAATTTTGGCAAGCTTTGGTCCCTGTCCCTGCACTTGATGGCATGCCATGCCTCTTGATGGCTTTCACTTTGGCAACAATTTTTTTTTTTAATATCCACACCGTGTCTCATATCTTCCCCTCAAAGTTGTGTCTTCCTCCCTGATTTTTTTTCTCCTGCTTTTGCAGCATCTGTGAGCTTAGTTTTGTCATGTTTTGGTCCTTTGCACTGCACCTCATTTCCTCCCAGACCATTTTCTGGAAGTCATTAAATGTCCCAATTTTCTGGGTTTTTTGGGTTTTTTTTTCAGTTGCGTTTCATTTGATCCTATCTCCTTTCCAGAGTGTTTGTAAGCCTTTCCTTTCTGATTTGCAAGATTCCATTTCCCTTAAAATTTCCTTTAAAAATGTGAAGAAGCAAGAACTCATCTTCAAGTGTATCCAAACTTGTGTTCAGCCTTATTCACTGCTTTAGTACTAGGCAGAACTGTCAGTAGAGTTTCTACAGGACTGGTTATGCCCCAAAAATATAAGCATGCTTATGGCTTATAGTAGTGGTGGCAGAGCTGCATCCACAGAGCATCAGGATCTGGGGCTCCCAAATTGCAAAATTAGTTTGTTTGTTTCCCTTCCAACCCAAACTATTCCATGAGTCTGTGGACATTAAGAGAATTAAGCATTGTGCAGAGAATGAAGCCCTAAATTAGAAAGCACTAGGCAGAAATTCAGACTGTGGAATTGTGTAAGTTCATTTTATTCATTTTCTTCCTTTCTCAGTGAAGTGAAACCACAATTTCTATCCCCCATGTCATCTTTAAAATATTTTAATGTTTATGTCATTGCACTCCAGGCAGTTAATAGATTCTTTCATATATTTGTGATTGCTTGACTTTCATCAATTTACATTTATTTGTTCATGGTACATTTTAATCCCTCAGTGGGTGGAAGTAAAAAATCAACAAACACTAAAACCATTTATATCAGCTTTATCAAATTGTTCTTTAATCAATATTGGGCGGGATTTTTTCTTTTAGACTGCTAAAAAAAATCCAGTTTCCTAGCTAATTTCTTCAAGTTTACCTGAAAGAGACAGGGTAGAAAGGGAAGATAGATTGCCCAAGTTTTATGTTTGTATTATATCTATTCAGGTGGAATTAAAAGAAGTATTTAAAAAGGAGTGGCAACAGATTTTTCAAGGATTAGTGTTTATATCACAGATAAAGCAGAAAAAGACAGACATGGCATGATAAGAATTAAAAGTGGTTAGAAATGGGTGTGACTGTGAATGAGGAAGAAAATTAAAAGTTGAGTGATGGTAAAAGAGAGAGTCAGGGAAGACACTTAAACAATTGAGAAAATGGACAAGAATAAGTGTACCAACTTTTGTTTGTGATAGGGATGAAGGGGCTATTAAGGATGTCTCCCATAAGGACAGAGGGGGGAAGAAAAGGCAGAGAACATGCAAGAATGCTGTGATTTTGAGAGAAAAGCTTGCAAAGCCTGGGCATGATCCATCTGCCCTGAGGTAAGTCTGACTTTGACTGGTTCAAGCAAGAGGGTAGGACAAAATCAAGAACAATGCTTATGAAGAAACTGGAGGAATTGGATTAGCACCTCAGGAGGCTCTTTGGAAGTTCAGCAGCCGCCACATGAAAGTTGAATTGGCAAAGACACTTCCCCAAGTTAAAATGTAGGACTGGATGGATGGAGGGACCAAGATAAAGGCACTGGTGCCAGCGTGACTGGGTACTGATGCACCAGGAAAGAAAGCCTGGTGAGATTTCCATGGCAAATGGGAATAGAAAAGGAAGCTCAGCTGTCAAAAGGGAGAAGCCAAAATGGAGTTCTGGAAGCCAAGGAGAGCAAGTGTTGAGGGGAAAAAGAAAGTAAGAGACAGGGATCAGTGAAGATACAAAAAAACCAACATCATTTAAGGAGGCAGAAGTCACAAGGGTGATTTCAGTAGTGTGATGAGAGAAGATAGTAGAATGTCAGAATGCAAGACAGTAGAAAAGCTTAGAAGTATTCACTGTGTGTGAGTTGTGGTTTTAGTCTTGGTGAGATCTGAGCCAAGGAAATGAGTGAATGTTGTGATTATTGAGAATAAGTGTGCACGCTGCAGGAAAGTTAGTGAAGGCTCTGAAGGACGGGGGAACAAGACAGAGAAGTGTTACAAGCATGTGAAAGAGAGGTGGTGTGAGTATTGGTATCTTCAGGAACTGGTTTATGCAGTCTTGCCCTGTGAAGAGAACTCACAGGAGAAAGCTTGGTAGCACAGGTAGGTAAGATGTTTTCAGAGATTTTTCCTTCCTCTATCTGAAACTTGATGGATGTACATGGATCCTTTAGCATCAAGGCTGGTTTTCAGACAAACCAGCAAGACAGAAAGCAATAATTGACCATAAGGAGAGATAGTTAAGGGAATGGAAGGAAAGAATTTGGTTGAGAAACATGAAACTATCAAATTAGCCTAACTGGCATCCATCACCTACCATTTCCTACAGCATCATCATTTTCCAATATCCACTGTACTGAAAGTCTATGTAATGACAAGAGGGATTCAGGTCACTTGGAAGACCAGCAGCTGTACCTGCTGATTTCAAGGGTTATCCCTGTCTCTCTTTTGTCAAAGATGAGAAGCAGGAAAAGAAAAACCAGTTTTCAAAGTCAGGGTCAGCAGAAATGAGCATTTTACTTTATTTATGTGGGCTAGCTCAGCAGGCAAAGTCTAGAATACTGATAAAAGATTCTGTAACCAAAAAAATATGCTGCAAAAAAGTAGTGACTGCATATAATTTTTCCCCCTTATGTAAATGAGGCACTCTTGATGGGGGGACATTGGGGGGTGTGTCATATTGAATTTCACTCAGGAAATACAGATGTATTAGACAAAAAGTTCCTGATATTCTACCAAGGAAATATTTTGTGAAAAAGGAGGTTCAGCTGGGCCCCATGGTTGTCACATAATCCTGCTCCTAGGTGGTACCTACTGTATTGGGTCTACATGCTCTCCCTCTGATCAGCTCACAGAGCTGGCTCTATCCTCAGTTTCTGGCATAGAAACCCTCTGTTAGTCCTCTATAGAAAGGAAAAATTTTACATCTTGGATCCTATAATCTCCCAAAACGTAACTGCTCTTCCCTTTACTCCACACATCCCATTAGCTCATGCAGAGGTTTTTGTCCCTCCCTTTCTACAAAGTAGCATGGAGTTACTGAGTACAGAGCATCTCTTCATGGTCCTGTGGTTGTGGAAGCCATGGGCACACGTGTTTGCGGGGTGTTAGCACTGAACATGCCTTACTGAGGCAGCTCAAGGAATACACAGACATGGGCAAAATAATCAGTAGCTATGTGGTTTTCCTTGCCTGACGCTTCTGAGCTTTCTTAGGGCTGTGATCCAAGACTTGGATGCTTTCTGCTCTCCTCCAAGTCATAGGAAACTTACTCTAGTTTGAGGTGGAACTCACAGCTAAACCAGCGTGCTACCAAAGGAGGCTTGTCTGTTCTGTTCTGCTCAAGCTTTCTGTGCCTGTGAGAGCACCCCCAGCCTGTCAGGCCCACAGTGGAATTAGACAGCTCATCTCACCTTTAATAATTTTAATAATTACTTGCTGCCAAAAGGGGAGATCCCACTCCACCCCCTCCCCATCCGTGTACCCCAGCAGCTTCCCTTCCTGTGGCACTGGAGCTCATCTAGACTCACAGCAAGGATTTCAAGGGACCTAATCCAGCAGAAAACTAACTGTGACACGGAGGGCGAGCGGTATTTTTGCTGGATTGGCTAGAGGAACCATCTCACCACAGGACCACATCAGCAAAACCTGTGGGAGGCAGGACTGCCCCACACGTGGTGTCAGAGAGGTTGGCTGTATCATCACACCATACCCCACAGCACTGAAGAATCCATGCTTAATGCTGTTTCATGCTCTGCATCCAAGAAAATTCTTCCATGCTTCTCTCCTGGACATCAGGAGAACTAGGCAAAACTGGTTCATCCTGCAGCCATCTGACTTTCCAGAGAAGTCCTATTTTGAATGGGAGCAATTGACTCTGACTAAATCTCTGCTTTCTTGTCTCTGGAAGGTGTGTGACATGGATCTGACAGTTCAGCTTCACATCCACCAGTACATTCAGTAAATCATCAATTTCTTAACTTGAATCAGAATACAAGAATTTATACCCAGGCACAGTCCTCAGATTGTCACAGACAGACATGATGAAGAGTCTACACATTGACCCAGAGTACCTGTTAATTTGTTCTTAATTATATTGGCTCTGGTACCAGAACAGGGATAAATAGTACTGAATTGAGATGAATTTATGTCTATTTTTTATTGAACTGACATATGTTTCAGTTTCCAGCACAATTATAAAAATTAAAATATGTAAAATAGAGCATGTGTTGTATTCTGATTAGTTGGGGGTAAAAAAAAAATCAGGTGTTTTAACCCTTTGAACAAATTTTTATTAGAAAATTTTTGTCACTCCCTACTCTGGCTGGCAGTGACCCTACATTGATATCCTTTTTTCTAGGTGTCTTCCTTTTTTCTTTTCCTTCATGCTTTATCTGTTGGCACAGAACCAAACCCAGATTTCATCATTGTGTATCCAGGGCTAAACAGCCAACTTACTGTCTTTTAACTGTTAGTTTTTAATTTTGTGGGTCTTGGATCTGTAATCTCAGACAAGAAAAGTTAAAAGTATTGCACACTCAAGTCTTTTGCAATGTCTTGTCCGTGAACATAATAATTTTACTGGGATCCAACATATATCTAAGATAGAACACCTTAAAGAATATTTGTGAAATGAGAATTCTGTATTCAGTAGTGGTAATTAAAAACACATTTGTGAAACTTCCAGCTGAATGCTCTATCAGTAAGAGCATGGAAAAACTTTATGAAAGGTGTTCTGTTGTGTTGGCTTATATCATAATGCTATAATACCTGTGCAATACAACACACTACTTTTGTAATCCTTTGATTTGTTTTTGTCTAAACTTTAAATGGTATAACAAAATCTTCTGGGTAAATAAATGTGCATACAGAAACCTTACATCATCACACAGGCTCTAGACATAGCACTGTATGTTCATTTGGAAAGTAAGGTAGACGCTATTCTCTAATCACCACCTTTTAGCTCTGTTTATTTACTTGGAGAGATATTCATTTATCTACAGAAAAGAGCCTCCTTCTCTCCAAGGAGGTTATGCCATCACGGTGTCCCACAGGAAACCTTGGGCTATGGGGCCTTGGCAGCATGGCAAAGTTGATGTACTTCAGACAAACACACAAATTTCCCAGTGACTGATTTTACATGACTAAATATGTGGGGTTTTTTCCCTAGGATGACAGGAATGTTTCAACAGTGGTCTGCAGAGGCACTGCTGCACACCTCGCTGCCTGTGGCCACCTCAGCAGGTGCTAGGTGACTTAGAGTGACTTCTACTCTGCTGCTTGCAGTAGCTCAGACAGCTCTGAATGAATCACAGGATTCCAAGAATTAGCAACAACCTCATCACGTGGGCAACCTGCAGCACAGGAGCTGTCAGAACAATGCAGTGACTAAGGGAGCTGATGTGATCCCTGGATGTAGAATTCCTTCCGTGGGAGGAGAGAGGTGATATTACAGGAACAGGAAGGGAATGGTGTGTCTTGTTGTGGTGCCCACACTTCAGAAAAATTAAGTTGACAATTAAGTCTTCACAAAGGAGTAATAAGAGTTACATGATATCTAAGCAAAGCTGATTTATGGCAAAATACTTACAATCAGTCTTTTTATTTTATTGAAAAGGAGACTAAGAGGAAACCTGGTGATAAACAGCAGGTTGTGCAGGTTCTCAACTGCAAGGAGCTCTGTCATCATCTACAGACAAAAAGCATAACCACATCCCATTGCAGGTGAAAGCTGGAAATAAAATAGGTAGAGTAGTTCAGGGGTGAAGATCAATTAACTTCATCACAGTCCTTGGATCATATTCTGGCTTAAAAACCCCAGAAGCCCTTTTAATTATGATGAAAAAGGTGTCAGGAAATGTGTGCATGAATAATGGAGATGATAGGCTGTGTAAATAGGGCCAAATGAAACTTTCCTCCACAGCACTTGAAAGTGCTGACTGAGACATCTGCACTCGAAAAGCTCCTAAAGGAGGATTGTACAAATCAAGGACTCTTTTGCTGCTATGGGCAGTTCCAGAAGATACTGCTTATGGCCTTTCCAAAAGCATGATTGTCTTCTATTCCTTCCTGTGTCATCTCAAATTCCTCCTCAGTGCTGGTCATTCGTATATTTGGAGAAAAATTCTCCTGTGCTTCTCTCCCATTAAAATCAATGAGTTTTCAGGCTGTCAAAAGATAAACATAGAGTTCAGGGTTTTTGAATGCAGCAAGCAGCCTACTGATTGTGTCCAGGTGAAGAGCTGGTGGGCATCCTTCATTTCTTTGACTTCACACCAGTTCATTTCATGTTGTCTATTTAGATGCTAAGTGCTTTAAAGTGCAAATTGTCATTTTTATGGATGTAGTGTTTAGCACAGCTGAAGCCTGTCTTGATTGAGGGCTCTACATGAAACCTGAATGCACATAATAGAAATTTATAATAAGACTTCAATTAATGCTTAGTCTCCCATGCTGTATAGTTTGACATCAGTGCTGCTTTTTTACTGTGAGCATTTACAGAATTTACAGTCTTTCTAAGACAACTCATTAAATGAAGGAGGATTTTGTGCTTTGTCTTGTAGAAAATATTTCCAGTAGTGGACTGTTTCTTTTACATGATCATGCACTCGAGGAAGAGCAGAAGAAACCAGCATTTGCTAATCAATGACTAATCGGAATCTAGGTATGGACGGAAGTGAAAATTTCAAATAAAAACAGCTTTTAGCTTAAAGGGCACTCAGCAGGTCCTTGAGTGTCTGCTCTCAGCTCTCTGCACATAGCTCTAGTTGCTATCAGGTCCTGGTTGGAATTCAAATCAGGTTCAGCATTGTTGCTGTCTCTTCTAATTGACTGTGTCCATGCACTTAGTTGGTGGGAGGGATGGAGGAGCAAACCACACAGAAAGGACCAAATGTTTTCTAACACATGCTAGGCTATTCAAAAAAATGACAGAGATGCAGGGGCCTGACACTGGACAAGCATTGGGATTCCCAGTGTCCTGCCACAGAGCTCTCTGTCAGGAAGCAGACTTCTTTTTTTGTTAGTGTTAGAAGCATGAGGACCAGACAGCAGTTGGAAACCACAGTTCAGCTGGCGATCAGTGCTGTGCAGCAGCAGAAGCACGTGGAAAAATTCTGGCTGACCTCCCATAATTCATCTGCTGTCTGAAGGAACATGCGGCTGGAGTGGTATCCTTGGCACTCCTGCAAGTGAGGGGTCTGCCACTTTGGCATGACGTGGGCAGCAACCAAGGCTCTCTCACCCAGGTAACCCCTCAGGCCCCATGAGAGGGGCTGGTCTCCCTCCTGCAGCACAGGGCCAGGAGTGGAGCCCTGGGATGCTTCATGAGGATGCTGCTGTGGGGAAGGGTCAATGAGGGAGCTGGCCCCATGCCCTGGGACAACACATGCAATGATTTGAGGAATCTCTCCCAGACAGTTCACTCGTCAGACCTTCATAGCTCTGTGTGTGTGTGTGTGTGATGCAAACTCTGCTTTGAGAGACTCTGTTCTTGGCGTACAACCTCCTGCTGGGCTAGGTTTCCAAGTGCTTCTGGCGATGGGCTGGCCAGGTGTTATTAAACTGTAATGATCTGTTCACCCAGAACCCAAAAGGTAGGCAGCTGCAACCCAGGGCAAAGTAGTTTTTAAACCTGACCTTCAGCTTGGCAGTAGCTAAGCAACATATTCCATATTGAGGGATTTCAGTCACGTGATGAGGTTATTTTGAAAGTATGAGTGGCCTGAAAGAGACAAGTAGAAAGTCTTGAGGGCTGTTTGAAAGAAAAACAGAAGAAACAGGATGAATATCAGAGACTGTGATTTGCAGTTCTGTGCAGTGGCCTAAACTCAGAGGAGTTTGCAAGATAATCTTATGGAAAAGAATGATAAAAAAATACGAGGAAAAAATGAAAGACAAGAGACAAATGAAAGTAGATGATGAAAGAAGATGCTAATTACTTAACTCCATCCATGCATTCCTTCTACTGCCAAGGGCTGAAGAAGGTAACTCCTCCAGGACTGACTGCTTCCACTAATTTTGTGAAGGGATGAATGAAATTGAGAGTTCTCAAAATACCAGAGCTGCAAAATAAGCTTGTGGGAAACCTTTCAAACATTAGTCCTGGGACTATGTGGTCATCCACACAGCCTGGGCAGAGCAAAGAGCTGAAGTGCATGTGTACACATTAATTCCCAGTACAAGGGCCTCGGGATGTCAGCTGCGTTGCAGATGCCCCAAGGCACCCATAGATCAAGAGGGCTCTATGCCATAATTCTTGCTGTGGTGGATAACTTCCCACTGAATGCTCTATCAGCGAGAGCATGGAAAAACTTCAAGAAACAGGCTTCAGAACTCACTAGATAGTACACATGAGTCAAACACATCAGTGACATCCAGAGTCTGCAAATGTATATCTATTTTACTTCCAGAAACTGTGGATAATTATCTTTCCAGGGCTGTAGCCATTTTTGCTACCCTTGATCATCTAAAAAAAAAAAAAGAAAATAAAATACATTAATAGAGACATAATCTAGAAAACATGGCATCTTCTAATAAAAACTTTGCCTGCCCAAAGCAAAGTTCCTTTACTACATGATGCTTGATCTCACACATGCTTCTGTAGTTATTTTCTTGTCTTGAATCCAGTCACTTTACAGTATTTCAGTTGGTTATATATATTTTCATCTTGTGCTCTGCCATTGTCCCTGAGAGCACTCTTCATTGTGCAATTCTCTGTATTATTTATTTTGAAGCAGCTTCTAGGATAAAGAATTAGTCCTGGGATTTATTCACAGTTTTGACATTGTCCAGCTGGGTGAGTTCTGGCCAAGTCTCTGCACCTCTTCACCACTGTTTTCCCAGCAGGAAGTGTAGGGTAATAACCCTTTCTGAAATCACATGGAGTTCTACAGATGAAGTACTGTATGGTTTACAGTCCCTGTTTACAGCAATGGTTTCACTGATGTAGCAGACTTACATACAGAATTTTCCTTTGCTTTGTTTTGTTTTTAGCAGATAAAAACATGAAGAGCACCTGTCAAAGTGCTTATAAACCTACGACAGAACTGGCAGAAACAGATGATCACTGAATGTTTCTGTTCCTCTGCCTGTTTTAAAAAAGCCACAACAGTAATAGAGACAAGCTTTTAAATTAGATGTTTGTGACCTATTTGGAACATGTACAAGCAATGCAGACTTTGATCATTGCTTTGAATTTTTTTCTTAAGGTAGCCTCTGTGGGAATAAATACAAAATTTATCATACCTGTAACTATGCATGCCCTTGGCCCAGCCAGGCAGGGATGCTGCTTGAATTGCAGCAGCCTCAGGACATGGCAGGGAAGAGTTGCCTAAATTTAAAAGCCTCACTGCGACACTTACTTTCCAGTCCAGCCTGAGAGTTCACTTAACTCTGCACAGAAGGTCTGTCAAATTAGGAAAGTGTCTCTGCCTCTTTAAAAAAGTGCCCAACAGTGAGATTAAATTTGTCTTCCAGTAACTTTCAGGTCCTCAGTTTGAGGAGTCTCTAAAGAGATTCAAGGGCAACAGCCAAATAATTTGGCTACAGATGCATCAGTTAATTTTAAAAGATGTTTCCTCTTTCACTCTTTTGCATAATCTTCTCTTTAAAAAAAAGTAAATTAGTAGTAAATACATTTTCTTACAGACATCAACTACTGGAAAGGTTTTTTATAACATACACAGTCATGATCCTGTAATTGTCTTGTACAGTAATAAGCATATCTTATCTCTTAAGTTCACTTTTGGAGCTCAACTCTGTATCAAAAAAATCCCCCCAAAGAGGGATATTAGTCAAATTACCCCTGGCTTGCCTTTTCTTTGTAACTTCATCTTTATCTCCTCATTTACACACGGCATAATTCAAACACTGCATGCCCCTTCATAGCAAAGCTCTCCATTCCTGCTCGGAGACAGGGCCCTGGTTTGGATACCTGATACCAGTGTGAAGCTTGATTTACCAATGAGAATCCAAGGGGAGTTCAAAATCCTACTAATACAAGTGAGACTGGATGATCATGAACTAGCACTGTTGTTTTGGAGCTGCAGGTCAGGGATTTTTGCAGTGTTAGAGTAGATGATTTTTCCATCATCTCAGCCCTCGTAAACAAAGGCAAAACTCTGCACTATTATTTTGATGCTTATTTTAAGTGTATCATCTTGCAGTGCCAAAGTCAAGTCATGCATCTGTTGATTTTGTAACTAAAGTACTGTTGGTTAAATTGTCCTCCTTACTACTTCATAATTGTGGGAGGAAAACATATTAGTGGATCAGAATAGTGCACCACAACAATGAATGCAACTCTCATCTAAGACACAGGATGTGAGAGAGAGGAATCAAACTGGAGTCAGCTGAGGACAGCTCTTCTACCAGGCACTCAAGTTCCTCCAGGAGGATGTTATCCAACCCTTGAAACCTACTTGGGATATTCCTTCCAGTAGAACTACACCTGCAGTGTATGCAGGGCACAGACATTTTACCACAGTCAAACCATATGCAGCCTGGTTACACTTTGTTGTGTTCTTGGCAGCACTGAAGGAGAATGATTTAGTGAATTTCTTTCATGTATGTGTTTGTAAAAGGCACAGTACTGGATGTTCGACATCACTAAGGAGCCAAAATAAATATACTGTGGTAATGACCTTCAGGATGTGGAAGAGAATGTTCTATCATTTAATGATAAGTAAATAAATAGAATAGCAGTTCTGGCCTCGTTAATTCAGCAATGTAGTTAACTTCAATACAGTAGTAGACACCTGGCTCCTTCTTACCATGTTTTTAAAGTTCTGTGCTAAGCACTGGACCTGTACAGTCCTTTCTTCTCAGTTAAAAATTAAAGTGCATTCTTATACAGACTCAGAAACTATACAAGATTTTGATAAAATACATGGCTAATTCTAGTGGTACAAAGCCCTTACTCCTCTTCCCACCTTCCCCTGATTTTAGGATCCATATCAAAAAGAAGCAGAGCTATCTATCAAGCAGCATTGATGCCCATCTTCATGACACCCTTTAAAAGATGTTGTTGGGTGTGTAATCATTAGCATTCAGTTCTTCAGAAATGCAGAGAACCCTTGGTTTCCAGAGCCAGAGAGCACAGGCTCAGATATCCATCACTTGGCACTTCTCACTGGCCAATTTTGCACTGGTGCTTTCACACACAGTTGTCACTGGCGGTTCATTAACGAGGAGCAGTCAGTTTCTTGTTACAGCAGGGGGCTGCCCTAAATTTTTCCTGCCCTGTTGCTCCAACAACGTTATCTGGGTTTGTTCTCCAGTTCACATTAATTCCCCCTGAGGTGATACCGAGCTGAAAGCACACACCTGACCAAGGAACATTTAAAAGATTTGTGTGGCTGCATTTATATTCTCTGTGAGTAGACATGGTTATAATACTTCCATTTTCTGCATTTTTCACTGTGGTTCAACATTCCTGTACACAAGACTGTGCCACTTTATGGATTGGGCTTCCATTTAAGTTGACAGAGAACTTGTATTAAAAGTTTGAAAGAGAAGTTGCTGCCTTCTCTGCTATTAATAGTATTGCTGGTTTATATAACTTCATGATTCCCATACAGTGGATAAATTATAACAGACAAATAAGCATCTCTGCCCACAAGGAAATTTTACTTCTGCATAAAAAGAGCTTAAAAGATACACAGCAGGAAAGTTCAATGCAGAAAACAGACTGAGGAGGGCAGACAGAAAATGCTGCAAAGAAGTAGCAAGTCTGCAAAAGGTCAAATCTTATTCTATTGATGAGGGACAGTCACCAGAATCAGGGCCAGCATTAATGTCTCATAATACATACAGAAATTCCTGGATGAGTAGTGAAAATTGAGACATCAGGAAGAAAGAAGATGCTGTTTTTCTCATAAAATGTTTGATTTTCCAAGTGTATTTCCTCTTGCCCAAGCTTTTGTCTCACCTCTTCCTATGAGCCAAGGATGACATGCCACTGAGTCACATCTCACTTCAGCTGCATTGCATCTTCAGCAGCTTTTGTCCCCACCTCTTCACCATTTTTGCCAGTGCTACCTCCTGTTCTCCTTGCTCAGACACAAAACTCGAGCAGAGTGAAGGGACAGCAAGCTTGCCCATAGCCACTGTCACTCTGTCACCGGGGCCACCTGTGTGCCAGGCTGGGCTATGGCACAGCTGGGCTTTGTGGTGATCAGGGTGCTGGGTGGCACCAAAGGGCTCCTAAGGGACCCACAGGGGCCAGGTAAACACCCTTGTCTTTAAAGGGTCATCAAATGAAGGGTTTAATGCTGCAGGCAGAGGATTTGGACAGTAAAATCATGGATTAAATAATACCCTGTCTCTAGAAGCCCAATATGTACTACAAGAAATCACTAAGAGCAAAAACCCCCTCCTCTCCCTCCAAAGTATACTATTTAAAAGGGCATAGATTAAAATTTACCATACAGTGAGTTTAACATAAATATCTCATGCCTGTAAAAATATTGTAAGACATTATAAAGGTTTCAAAGTCAAGGATCCAAAATAATTAGAAACATGATAATTTGGATGAAGCTTTGCAGCTTTAATTCTTTCTGAGTGCACTTGCATCCTGATAGTCTTAATTTGTATGATCACATATAACTTTTTTAAAGAACACAGAATGCTTGATTAATCTGGAACTTGTTCATATGTTTTTGTCAAACGTGCTGGAATGGGAGGGATGTTTCCAGGCACCTTTCTTTCTCCATTAAATGCTGACATAGCTGAGGTGAGAAGTTAGGTAAGAAGCTCAATGTACTGGTCAGCGAAGTGATTAATGCTTCTGGTACTGACACAGCACTCTTACTGGGAGTACTACATTTTTCCCAGTAAATTTCACCACCAGCTGATCCAAGCCTTGCACAGAGAGAAACTGTAGTGCTTGGAGGTTCCTGGTGCACTCCCACAGTGTGTCACTCACTGGCTAAGAGGCCTGGGTGGCCCAGAAACCTTATGGCAATCAAAAACAGAAACACGTCTCTTTATCCACCAGTTTGTACCTTTCTGCAGTATGGCAACAACTTTTGAAAACATATTTTCAGGCTCTTCATTTAAACATGAACCCTAAGGCTGTTGCAAACAAGAAAAATCAAACTTAACTAACCCACGGATATGATTTTAATATGGGATTTGCCTCGCTTTCACTAACGAGCTGGTTCTCCAATAAAACTTCCTGCTATTGGTTAGTGTTGGAGGGGCTGGCATTCCCTACAGCGCTGGGCCTCCTACAGATTACGCCTTTGGAAGGGTGGGTTCAGAGCCAGGGATGAACACTACGGCGCGTCTGAATTTAATACGGCACTCCAGGAAACTCGCGAGCTGCTCCCACCGAGCCCTCCAGCTGAGTGCAAGGTGCTGCACAAAAGGAGGTCTTTGCATTCACAGAGTTTGCTCAAAGTTGCTTGGCACATCAACAAGGTAACATATTCACTAGAAGAAATAAGGACTCTCTAACGCAACGGCACAATATATTCACTAGAAGAAATAAGGAGGCTCTAACAAGCAAGTTTATCCTAGAACAGACCATTAAAATTAAGTAAACCACTTGTTTATTGTAAAGTTCCTTTAATTACCAAGAAGAAGCCAAATGTGACAAATCCATGACAACACTGAATTGTTATTTTACTGCAAACTCTATGTTTTAAAATAAATTCCTCTCTACCACGAGGCTTAACTTATTAAGACCCAGGAGTACGGACAGTATTTGCCTATTAGCAAGCCTTATTATGCATTAATTACCTTAAGAAGCAGAAAAGTAAAACTGCAGTTAGCAATATACAATGGAGAGTTTTTTGAGTTGGAAAGGATTTGCACTCCACACTTTTCCTCAGCCTTTCTCAAAATATGCCAAATATATTAAATGTGAGGGGACCTATATATACAGATTACTGTTTGTTTCTCTACAAAGCTGTAGCACTGAGGAGAATGCTGTCAGGTCAAATTAAGGGTTGTTGATTTTTATTATTTCACTGCAAATCCTTCAACACTTTTTTTGTTCTGGGGTCAAAGTCAAGAGACTGCAGTAAGAATCCTACCTTTTCTATTTTTTAAGCAAGTTTTTAATTTTCTGTACCACAAAACTTGTAAATATGAAAAGAAAGTCTCCTAAAAACTCATAAAACAGATGGCAAATAACCAACCGCCTACCTATCTTCTCTAAATGTCTTATTTTTAAGAAAATGGGCTTTTAAGCCAACTTCATTTGTGGGTGGGCATTGACTCATGGGTTTTGAACACTCACAGTGGCAATGTAAATCTGGATCAAAATTTAAATTCTATGTTTCAAAAAAAAACAGTTGAAAAAAATTTAAAGCAACAGAAGTGCTTGTATTCCATTTAATTTTCAGATTATCCAAATTAAATATGTATTTTCAAACCACTCAAGCATTGCTGCTAGTCAAAACACAAGAGAAACTTGTTAGTGTCTCAGTTACAGGAGGTTTAATGAAGAGTTTAAGCAAGCGCCTGCCAGGAATGCTCATGGCATAGCAGGTCCAGCCATAGAGGGGACAGGAGGTCAGATCATCCCTCACATTTTCTCAACTTTTTGATTCCTAGAAAGGAATTATTACTGAGACACTTCAAAGGGAGGCAGTGCCATGCAGCTGTGACAAATCAGTGATGATACTGTGGTTTTTATAGACTGAAGATTTTTATATCATATTCTATAATATCCTCACACAGATAAGTTCATAAGGTAAGATAAAAGAAGCTGTCAAGTAGATAAGATTTAGTAATTTTCAAGCTGATTAAACAACATTGTTGATGACAGAGGTTAGCTTAGTTCTGGCTTGGCAAACAACAATAATTGCTTATCATAATAATAATAATATGTACTGGAACAGGAAGCTACTCTTCCTCCAAGCTTCTGAGCATATACACTGCAATCATGACAGCATACATAATGGCAAGCTAATCTTAAAAACAATCATCTGCAAAATCATGACCTTGTTTGAAATATTCTAATTGCTCTGTCATGCAAGTATTCTCCAAGGTTACTATGACTGAACAAAGTCAGAAAAATACTTTGCATTTTGTCAGACAATGTGCTTTGTAGACACGTGGGGTTCTTTTACTTCTGAAATAAAAAAGGCAACTATCTGTACATGTTACATGTTTCTTGTATATTTAACATATTCCATAAATCATAAAATAGTGATTGGTCATGTACAATATAATGCTACAGTCTAAAAAGCGCAGCAGATATTCAGGATTCAATGCTTGTTTCCCTGGAACAGATGTGAAAGAGACAAACTACAGATTGGTAGGAGTGGGAGCAGCTACAATAGCTAAAGATTATTAGAACACTGTGTTTTCACCTGACAATTTCACATCACTAAAGTCCATTTAAAATCTACCTTTGCCACTAAATTAACATGTGGAGCATTTAAATTTGTATGTGTGACAGATGCAGAGAGGAAAAAAGTAGTTTTTCATATGTAAGCATCTCTTTTACTGGAGAGCCAAGTGAACTAAAGAGAAAAGCAATACAAAACTCTATCTGTGTGCAATTCCTGGAGCCTTATTCATCACACTTCCTGATTCTTCTTTTTGGCTGCCTTTCCCTTAGGGCCCTCCCACCTCTCTAAACACCATAACAATAATTACCACGTCAGTGGAGACTTAAACATTCTTGACATCCTAACATCTAACAAGTACAGGACATTTCACAAAGGCCTGGCCTGGCTTTCCAGAAGTGGGTCAGCTTGACACATCCCATGTGTTTCTGAAAGCCTGCACTCTTTGGGCTTGCTCATCTATGGTAATGGGCACCCTACCAATGCACAGGCTGGAAACAAAACACTGCCTGGTTTGCCAGGGGAACTTTAAATTGTTTACCAAAAGCACGTAACTCTTAAATTTCCATCCTAAACATCACAGAGAGGGTGTCCTATGGTGCCTGGTCCCAGAGCAGTTTCCAAACTCGGCAGTTTTGTGACCCACCTGCCCCCCGTTAGCTAAAAGGGTGCTGGAATTGCTCCAGGCACACGCAGGAGTCAGGCTGCTGATGTGCCCAGCCAGGGCAAGACAAAAGGGAGCGCAGAGTGTTTCCATCCATTAGTCCAAGAAGGCTGCGTGGTGAGCTCTTCACTTTTTTCATTTCATCTCCTGTCCCTCAGCCTTGGTTACACACCACAACAAGATTTTTAAATTCTGGCTGATCTGGCCAAACAAATTCTTTTCCCATAGAAAATCTGGCCACTGTGAGGTTTTTTTTTTTAGTCACCCTTCAGTAGTTTTCCTTATATTTCAACATTTAAATCATGCCAACTTGCTTCCACCCTCAGCAGAAATTCATGATGACTCAGAAATGGATCTTGTCCTTCTAGCTGAGAATCACTTCTCTATTACTGCTATAGTTTGATATCTGCTTTAACAAAGGGAATAAGCCAATGTGTCTCATCATATTTTCTTTCCTGCCCCCACATAAATTTGTGTTGTGAATAAAAAACATTCTATTCAGCATGGAAGGCATTTTATTTTTGTGCACATTTTGAGATTTTAGTTGGAATACGATGCTTGTACAGTAACCCAGGCAGTGGAGACTATAAAATCTTCTATTTATGAGCTATTCCAGTGAACAGATTTTCAGTTCTCCTTAAACTGACTTTTAATATTAAGTAAAAAACCCACAAATCTATGCACCAGAAAATGATCCAGAATAATTGTTCTTCAGTGTGGAAAGAGGATATGGTAAAGACATGTGAATAGTTATTTGGAAGAAAAGCATAAAGTTAGCTACAAATAAACTCTCTAAACTCATTAACAAAATGCAAAGAAATAATAAAAGAAAAATTGGTCTGCAGGGATTAAATTTGGTGAGATTTTGTATAAAGAGTAAATCATACTTCTATAAAACTTGGTGTGCCTGTAGATCACAGTGCTCATTTACAGACCAGAAAGGTAAGAACAGAATAAAGAGAACAAGCCTGATCCCGCCGCATATATATACTGATGTTCAAGTACCAAAACTAACTAAATATAGATATTTATCTATTTATATCTCTCCCGATATATTGTATAGATATATAAATACCACAACTGAAGCATTGGCAAACAAGTGAGATTTCTAATCACTTTTGCTCTAAGATAGCACAGGCATAGTTGAGTCATACAACAAAACTATTTCTATTAGCAGATTGCTCAGCTTTATCAAAGCAGAAGCACCGTGAGCAGCAATATAGTAATATTGTAAATTGCAAATGGATTGCCATTTTATTCAACAAAGTTAATAGGTGATGATGGCCTATAATTCATATGTGATTCATTTTGGCAAGTCTTCCATTTGTCAGTTCATCAAGCTTATCCTATACATAAGCAATTAAATCAGCAGGGCTAAAAAGAAGAAAAGGGCTCAGGTAGTTTAAAGGGATCTATCCTTCATACTGTTCAAATATCATCGCCTACTTCTTAGTGGTTTTCTTTTCTTGCTAGGACCAGTAAATCAGCTCAGTAGGCACAATAATAAATAACACACTGCTGATTTCCAAGCAGTTTCTAGAAGCAGGAAAATTAATTCCAAAACAGTTACAAAGAAACTATGCACTGGAAAAGCTTAACTGGGAGGAATACTAAACAAAGAACAGCAAACAGTTACCATCACTACAAACGGGAGATATTAAATTTCAGAGAAGTGGCTGGAAATGTGTCAGGCTGGCAGCCGCAGCACAAGCACTAAATTCATGTGCAACTAGGAGGCTTGGTCCTACAGCAGGGACAAAGGACACATACAGAAATAGACTCTCAAGGAGAATCCTGCCTCTGTTTCTTGATGACAGCCAGAATGCTATCGGCATCACTGGCACAGATGGCCCTAGCCCACTTACTCACTCTTAATGAAAACACAGAGAGCAGCCAACACAGGATCCAGGAGCTAAATTAACCTCTGCAACATGGAGGCTGTGCACAAAGCTCTGTTGTGAAAAGAAGATGTGTTTGTGCCATCAGGACAGTTTTATTCTTACTGGTGCTGCCTGAAGGGTGTCAATTGGGGTTTCTGTCCCCTCTCCTCTGGCTCTGGATTCCCCAAGAAGAGCGATGGGTGTACTGACAGTGAGCTGATGCCCACGAAGCACATCTGCATGGAGGATATGGCTCCTGGACTGAGGGAGTGATCACCTGCAGTCACTTTAAAACACATGTTCCACACGTTGACTCCCTGATGATAGGCTCAATGAGAGGCCAAACAAATACCCTCAGTGCCTGGAATGCTTGGGTTGCTTTTTCCTTGATAGAAATGGTCCCTTAAAGTAAACATAAATGAAAACCAGGCATACAGAAGAGAATGTTTGCATTTGAATGTCAAAATTAGGCCTAACAAAAGGGGGGCACGGCTTTCTGCAAAGCTAAATAATCTCTAGCTGATCCATCTACTGAAATTCTTTGAAAGCATCAAAAAAAGAAACCACCCCAAAAAACCAAAGAGATTTTGGTGCACTAGTCAATGTTTTACAGTGTTTCAAAAGGCCTTTGATTAAATCTCTAAGCCAGAGAGGACTCAAGCAGCTAAGTAATCACTGGGCAAAAAGAAAAGTACAATCCTGGTTCAAAAACTGGAGATGGAAAACAAAGAGCAGAATTGAACTGCAAGATTCTGCAATGGCGGAAGGTTAGCGCCAGCCAGCTTTGGGGCTCTGCAGCAAGTCTCATATTGCTGCTGTATTTACCACTGATCTAGAAAGAAGGCTGTATTGTGAGATGGCAACATTTGCAGCTGTCATAATTATTTCAGCTAAGCAAGACAAGAGGGGACTGTGATGATGAGGAAGTGCTAACGAAACAGAATGCACCATGTAATGGTGAATTAAATTCAATACTGAAAATGCAAAACAACGCACGTTAGGGAGGGATGTGAGTGCCGCTTCTAAATCTGACATTCATTTATACTAAACTGGAAAGTAAACTGGGCATTTATGTAAATATCTATCTGCTATTTCTAATCCTCACAAAGCTGTAGTCAGAAAACAAGTTAGTAGAACACAGGAGGGATAAGTAACATAAGTTAACACCAATTATTAGAATTCTCTACAAAACCTCTGGCGTGGTGTGCAATCTATCCTTACTCAGAAAAAGTGATGTGAATGTGTTTTTCTAGGGACATAGTTTGGAGAAAAGACTTTTATTTTAGAAAATGCTTTGTTACACTTGAATTGTTTATCCTTGGAAGATGGCAAAAAATGTCATAAAAGCAACCAGAGTAGCAAAGTAGGGAATAATGTCAAGAAGTAAGTGCAGAAACATCTGCTATCCTGTCTTACTGTTCAAGAAACAGGAACCTCGTGGTGGCAATCTCAAATGGGTGACATGAAGTATTTGGGCACAAATGCTAGAAGTGAGACACAACTGAGGAAGTAGATATGGCAGAAGATTTATTGACAATCACAAAAGACTTAAGACACATCTACACATAGGAACGTAACAAATGTATCTCCCAATGTTTATTGTTAGCCAAATACTGTATTTTCAATAAAAATGTAAACAACTAAGCTTCGTGGTTTACAACAACATCTAGATATTAGAAAGCAAACTTATATATAGTGGGAGATAGCCTACAGTGCCAGGGTAATTGACCTCAGTCATGGTCCAGCTTGTGTTTCAACATCTATCCTAGGCACTTCTACTGTTGTACAGTTTGCAGCTCCTCCTGATAGGGTACTTTTAGATAACTGCAATTTGTCCAGCCATAAATGCTATTAGACATCACCAAGCAGTTGCATGTGACAGGATATTTTGGTAACTATAGGTGAGAAATGTTTAGCTTCATACAAGTCTTTGTGAGTGTCACACCTCCATTACCTCACACCCCATTTCACACAGATGAAGCATAATTAACCCACTCTGTTTCCTGCTGCTCTTCCTGTACTCCAATATGTTGGCAGCTGGAAAAGGGTTTGTGAAGTGATCAAAATTTCAGGTTCATAGAATCACAAAATTGTTAGGGTTGGAAGAGATGATCCAGTTCAACTTTGTTGCCAAGGCAGGGTCACCTAGAGCAGGTGACACAAGAACACATCCAGATGTGTTTGGAATGCTTCCAGATAGGGAGACTCCACAGCTTTCCCAGGCAGTCCGTTCAGCGCTCTGCCATTCTTAATGTAAACTTCTTCTTGCTCAGGTGAAACTTCTGTTTTAATTTATAGGCACTGCTCCTCGTCCTTTTGCTGGGGACCACTGAAAAGAGTTTGGCACTGTGCTCTTGACACCCACCTTTGAAATATTTATACGCATTAAGGAGATCCCCTCTCAGTCTTCTATTCTCCAGACTAAACGGGCCCAGTTCCCTCAGCTTCTCCTCATAAGAGAGATGCTCCAGAACCCCTCCTCATCTTCATGGCCTCTGCTGAACCCTCTCCTGAAGCTCCTTGTTTTTCTTGTACTGAGGAGCCCAGAAATGGACACAGGTTCTAGATCTGCCAGTGACATTTCTTTCCTTTCCTAATGATTTCCAAGGCAAGCTTGCCAATCTGTAAACCATTTCTCTTTCACTGCTGCCATGTGAATATATTAGTGCGGGCAACCACTGAATAACCAACAACATTAAGCACAAACAAAACCACCCTGCAACACACAAACCAAAGGAAAACAGGCCCCAAACAAAACCCCTTCAGAAACACTGTGCTGCTCCTCCTGTCTTCCTGAGCTGAGGCATTCCCAAGCTTTCCCACCTGTGGGAAATGCTCTTAGTGGCATTTCCCCATACCAGCAGTAGTGCTGGACACAAGGTGTGGGCAGCAGACCCACATTATGCCTGTCAGGAGGCTCAGCCCTCCTGGTGGCACACACCAGCCTGTCTCCATTTCCCCTAGCTGCCATCCCAAATCATCCCCAATAGGGGCAGAGCCTGCTGCCATGCCACCTTCTCATTCTTCTCCAACTCAGCATCATGACCCGCACCTGAAGGCAGGGTAACTGAGGTTCTTGTTAATAGATCACTTGGAGTGGACTAGAGTGAAATGACACTGAGTGGCTGGTGTTTATGTAGATATACATATACATATATATATATATATGTGGGTGTATGTGCATAGTTTATGTTCTTTTACAAGAACTGTCATTTGATCCAGCAATCCAGTACTGCTTGTGGGTCATGCCAACTATTACAAGCCCAGGTCATACTGGGAGGAAAAGGGTCGGCATTATGACTCTTTAATTTCATCAGGAAGGGACAATCCCCGTTGGACTCACTCGTTAGTCAATCCTTTTGAATTGGTCATTAACGCACTGAGGGTTAATGTGTCTCCCCATTACCCCTCTGAGGGTCAGCTTGACTTTGTCCCAGAGAAAACCTTTCAGCGGGTCTGGGTTACACCAGAAAACTTGTCAACAGATCTGATGTGTCCAGGTCAACAGTCTCAGGACTGTAATGTCAGTGACAGGACTCGAGGAAACAGCATGAAGCTGTGTCAGGGCAGGTTTAGGGCAGAGATCAGGAAAACATTCTTCACCCAGAGGGCGGTTGAGCACTGGAACAGGCTCCCTATGCAAGTGGTCACAGCACCAAGCATGGCAGAGTTGAAGACACATTTGGACAAAGCTCTCCAGCGGCATATTTTCATTCCATGATAATTTCATGACGAGGGGACAGTCACCATTTGGGTGGCCCTCGGCAGCAACACCCTTCAGTAACCGAGTATGAGCGTCCCTTTCCCCAGTACCCTCGGGGGTCGCGCAGACTTCCTCCTGGAGAAAAGCTCGCGACAGGTCCGGGTCACGCCAGAGAGCCCTACAACAGCTCTGGACCGTACGGATCGCTCCAGCACCAGCCTCAAGGGCCCTTGTCGGTACCGCCAGTCCACTCTCCTGCCCTCACCCCTCAGGCCCTCACGCCTCATGTCCCTCGCTCTCCCGCCCCGCTCCCGTCCCTCCGCGCCTCGCGCCCGCCAAGGGGCGGAGGCCCCGCCCCGCCGCGAGCGCGGGGAGGAGGCGGGGCGGGGCCGCGGGCTCAGCGGACGCGGGGGCGCGCGGCGGCGGGGGCGCGCCGGGGCCGGACGGAGCTTGTGCGCCGGGCGCGCCCCCGACCGGAGGAGGGGGGCGGGGCCGAGCCAGCCCCGCCGCCGCGGCGCCCGCTCCCGCCCGCCTCCCGCTTCCGCCCGGCGCCGCCGCCGCCGCCGCTCTCCCCGCCTCGCCCCCGGCCCCGCCGCGCCCCGCGACGCCCCTCGCTCCCATCGGGCACCTCCACCGGCCGCCGTCATCGCCAACCCTCCCCCACCCCGCCCCCCGTCTTCTACGGAGACGCTCCGGTTGTGGGGGTGACCCGCGCTCCGCACGGCCCCGGGCCTGCCCGTCGCTCCGCCCCCGGGCCCGTCCGGTGACAGTCGCGATCGCCGCGGGAGGTGGCGGCGGAGGAGCAGGAGGAGGCCGGAGCCGGGATGTCCGGGCAACAGCAGCAGCAACAACAGCCGCCGTCGCCACAGCTTTCTTTGGCGGCCGCCGTTCCCCCGCCGGCGCCGGGGATCCCCTCCGCCGCCGCAAGCCCCGGCCCCGCTCCGGCCGCCGCGCTCCTGCTCCACCCGCCACCGCCGCCTCCGGCCACCGCGGCGCCGCCGCCACCCCGCCGCCGCCGCGGCCGGCAGCAGCGGGCCCGCGGCCGCGGGGCGGCGGTGCCGGCGCCGCGCTGGGCCTGGCGGCGGGGAGCGGCACCAGCGCCCCGGCGCCCTTCCCGCACGGAGACCCGGCCCTGAACGAGCAGGAGAAGGAGCTGAAGCGGCGGCTGAAGAGGCTCTACCCAGCCGTAGACGAGCAGGAAACGCCGCTGCCCCGCTCCTGGAGCCCGAAGGACAAATTCAGTTACATCGGCCTCTCGCAGAACAACCTGCGGGTGCACTACAAAGGTGAGGAGGGGCGGCCCGGGCCGCCGCGACACCCCCGGTCCCCCCCCGGGGCCGGGGGCTGCCCGACCCCTCCGTCGGGCAGTGGGCACAGGAGTAACAATAACAGGAAATAACACACGCTCCTCTCCCTCCTTCTTCCCTGTTTTCCGATCCCCTAAATTTCCCCCCGCAGCGTGGAGATAAGGGGCTTGTTTTCCCTTATTTCAGGTTTATTTTTCTCTCCTTTCCCCTCCCCCTCCCCGTTTCTGTCGCCGTGCGGGGAAAGGGGGGGGACACAAGGGGCCGCCCCCGCCTCCTTATGCTTCTGGAGTGGGCATTATGTAAACTCCGAGACTTCCTCCGTGGATTCAGGTATCGCCGGAACGTTTGGGTCGGAGGCAGGAGAATAAAGGACGCTCGGCATGACGTGTCCTGTTTATGGTAATGAGCGAGAAAAAGAAGTGGCTGCTTTTTTTTTCCCCTCTCGAGAAGAGCAAGGGTTAAATGGAGTTAAGAGCAGCAAGCGTTAAGCTATTGAACACGGAAATGACGGGAGGGGAAAGCACTGAGAAAAACACGGTTTATTTTTAAGCTGTGAAAAAAATGACTTTAAAGTCACTGGTAATAGTCTTGCCTAACTATTGCACAGAGTGATTTGAGGGAAGGAACGACAGTAGGATTTACATTAATAAAGGTGACTAAAACTTTCTTTCTAGACGTTTCACGGTTAAAGGTTACAGATTTTCAAATAAAATAAAAGAACAGTATGCTTTTGTATTAAAAAATAACATCAGCGAGAGGCATTTGAGGAAAAACTTGTGTTGATTGTTATGAAATGTCATAAAACCTGAAAACATAAGCCTACACTCTGACCTGAAAAAACACAGACACATCTGGTGTTCTAGGCCCCAAGTCCTAAAGTAGAAGTGTTGTGCATTCAAAGCCACTTCTGAGTTGGCTGTGAAGAACTGGATCCTTTGTCAGTCTGTAGTCAAATGAACGTAGTGGGAGGGGAAAAAAACAACCGTGCAGTTACCCTTTCTCAGAGTTTGCAGTGGAGAAATGCAAGGGAAATTTCGATAAACATGTTACTGTTTAATCGGAGGAGGAAAACGGCAACACAAACACATGGCAGGATTTGGCTGCCATGAAAGGAAGGATTAAATGTACTCTGGGACACTTTTTTTTTTTTAATATAGGGGTTTTAATATTACACACATACAAAATACTCTGTTAAAAATGCTAAGTTTAATGCACCGTACAAAGATAATAAAGGAGCTTGATGACTACAGAGCAGGTTTCTGGGAGGCACCGAGTGATTTAAGGATGTGTAATTTAATACTCAACTCTGAATTTCCTGGCTTTTGTTCAGTGTTTTATGACCTTGTATTTTTAGAAACATTTTGTGTTTTCTGGTGCTTAGTGGCAGTGGGTTGTTTGGTTTTGGTGCTATTTTTCTTCTAACATGATCATAGCTTAGTGGCATCAACTCCTGCTGGTTTGTTTTGCTTTGGCCAACTTCTTTTTCTCATAAGCTAGAATTTAGAGGTATAACCTCTCTGATCTCTCAGTTTTACTGCAGAAGTATATTTTCAGGCTTTCCTTGTGCTATCCCTGTTTTTTCCTCAGTTACCTCCTTTGCCATGGTGTTACAGAAAATCATTACCTCAAAGAAATTACAGGAATCATGAAGCACAGTTAGTAGGTTATAACAATGAAATACCTTTACTCTAGCTCTTAAATAATGGTAAGTGCTGAAGGTTGAAGAGTTCCTAGGTTAACCCAAAGGACTCTGAAAAGGAGAGGTGCCAATATAACATGTCTGTGCTTTTCTTTTTCCTAAGTGCAGATGGGAGTAAATGGCTTCTTAAGTGGCCCATCTTTTCTTCTGGGTAATTTAATGAAGATGGCTGTTAGGGCAACTCGATGATTCTGTTACCAGCCTGGCACCTGGAGTTGCTAACTGGGCTAAGCAGCGAATGGCATCAGAGTATTTCTACCTGAGAACCAGGGGGCAAACATGCTGAACATCTCCTGCCTTTTCTGCCTCCTGGATCCTTCAGTCCTAAGAATACAATAAAAGGGGAGCAAATGAGGAGATTCAATGAGGAGAGAAGGGGAAGATGGCAAGTAAGAACATGCTTAGTGCTGTGAAATAGTGTTGTACAAATCAGATCTCAAAAGAAAGTGCTCACAATGTCTTCTTTTGTAATATTGGCACTGTCAGTGCTTCTGAAATTACCTAAGTAGTAGTGGAAGAACATTGGATGTTTTTGTTGAGAGGAAATATGAATTATATGTTGAGCAGGAATAAAGAACTTAAGGAAAATACTCAAGGAAAAAGACAGATCTGTCCAAAGAAGCCAGTAACTTAAAGCAATTCTTACTGTTTTCTATTACTGTAGTATAGGTACCCTGTACACTTAAATTTTCTCTTCTGCCTCTGTAGATTTCTGGCTATAGAACTGTTTTTCTGGAGTAATTTCCTTCTGTGACTGATAAGAGGCAGAAAGTGTTAACAGCAGTGCTTTGCCTTCACCTTGGATGTGTTGGGGCTGCTGAAAAAATGTGTGAGAGGAACAATCAGCGCAAAAGCTTTAAAAGTTATTTTTCATATAGATACCTTCATAATTTTAAGTGCTGATGTGTTGTGAGCAGTGATATTTTTGTTTCATTGGTTTGTGAGATGAATGATGGTCCTCTCGATCTAATTTCTGAAGATTCCTTTTATTTTCCTGCTTACTGGTGGACAAATTGTATGGAAACATGAAGTGCAGTAGATGTCTCTACCCATTGCAGCTGGGATGTTTTGTATACTGCATTTCTGGACCAGAAGATTTTTGCAAGCATCCTACAGAGTGCTTAAGAAATGAAAACTGCCACAAAACCGACATTGATCTAGTGGTGGAAGTTTAAGAAAAAGGAATATAGTCTAGCATCAGAATAAAAGCTCTTCAAATTTTGTTAAGGTCAACAAAACCCAAGAGTCAGTGGTTTTTGTGCTGTCAGAATCATAGTGTTATTTGGAAAGGAAAACTTAAATGGGGTGATGTTTTTGTTTAGCAGGTTAGGTAGCTTTGTTAAAATCTTGATACAAAATACACAGACAATGGCATCAGTAATACTGTAAATATATGAAAGACTATACCTAGAGTATTTTTGTTTTTCCTATGGTCAGATATACATTTTTGTGTTGCTGCCAGTTAGCTGTGCAAGCTGATAGAAAGCTAACACTGCCTTACTACCTGTTGTTTGTGGTGTTTCTTTGTAAGGGAGACAATGAAAAATTGTATCAGGAAAAAATAGATGTCATTTCACTTAATTATAATTTTTACAGCTCTCAGCTGTAGTTACGTGTTAAAGCATAAGTGCACGGTGCACATAAAGCATGCATTACTGCACAAAATTACATAGCTAGTAAGGCATCTTTAAAAATATTCCTAGATATTTCTAAAATATTCAGAATTCGCACATGGGTCCTGTTGAAAAACAGGGAATTCATAAATGGTGTATGTGATAAGAAAGATCCACTAGACAGGCAAGTTAGGTTTCCAGCAGGTAGTGATCTATACTATGTAGTGTAAGGAGATAAAAACAGACTCAGATTTGTAACCATGGAAGAAACTATATACAGAATTAGGTAAACAGACAAAATAATTGGTGCTGAAATAATGGAAACTCCTATAGAAACTTCACTTAAATTAGTCTTGTGACAATTGTCCAAAAAAGCTGAAGAAAGTTATGCAATTTTGACTAAGCTGCCATTGCATGAACTTTTTCTAATGTATCACAGGCCATGGGATCTTAGCCAGACATTTATTTACAGTGCAGTTGCCTTTGAACTGTCTGTAGTGCAAAACAAAAATAAACTATTTTTCAGTGCAAACTTTGCATTCCATTTCCTGTTGGAAAACGAAGAGGATTCTATACTAATAGTTCTGTGTTGTCACTGAGTATTACAAGGATGGTGTCAATTTTTCTGGCAGAGAACACTCAGGGTACATTCAGTACAGTTTGTCTGTTTTGGACAGCCTTGTAGCTCTGAGATGTCTTGCTTTTTTTTAAACTGGGGAAGAAGTTAAAGTAAAATTAGTAATTTATGTCTTGATTTGTTTTTTTTCTTAGAATTATAGAATCATTTCGTTTGCAAAAGAGCTCTAGGAACACCGAGTCCAACCACAAATTCAGTACTGCTGAGTCCTTTACTAAACCATGTCCCCAAGTGCCACATCTACAGGTTTTGTAAATACCTCCAGGGGTGGTGACTCAATCACTTCCCTGGGCAGCCTGTTCCATTCTTGTCTCAGTGAAACTTGCCTAATGAATACAACAGAAGATTAGGCTTTGATTATTTTATTTTTGGCAGTGTGAGCAAGTCATTGAACCACCTGTTGAAAATAACTGCAGTTCAGCTTATGTAAACTTTGTTTAAGGATTTAAACTGGATAAACATGCTTACTTTTGTCTAGGTAGGTAGGTGCTCCTATAGATTTCTTCTGGACTATTTAGTGTGTATGCATTATAAACTTAGATTTAGGTTCAAAGATTATCTTTTCTGAAAGCAGAGATGGCTTCTCCGAACATGTTTATATCTGAGTTAACTTTTGATAGAATTAAAATTTAGATTAATTTCATTGTAATTTGGCTTAAGTAGTAGTGATGCTACTTGCTAAAAATCATTAGTGTGAGTGCTTAAAAAGTGATATAAAGCATGATCAACTCATGGTTGTCAGTCACTTCTAATGAAAGCTCAAGTGAAAACAGTTCTAGTAATTGAACTTACCTGTGATCTGGTTTACCGTGTAAAGTTCAAGATTTGCAGACCTGTTTTCCCTTCTCTGTCCCCAGTGCATCTGTTGGCAGAGTTCTCTTTTTAACGCTGGAAATCCTTCGTGTTAAATACTACATAATTCAAAAGTGTTCTTTTAAATACTCAGTCTATAGCTTGTGACTGTCAGAGGGGTCTGTTTTGAGGAAACATTGGGCAGTGTTTGTGTGATCTACTTCAGGTGTTTGCAGCCTCCGATTCAGAAGTTCAGAGTTGGGTGTCAAAGTTCTTGCTTATTCACAAGCAAGGAAGTGAGGATTCAGGTTACCAAAGAATGTGGCAGCAGTAGAAGACATCAAGTTAATAGGCCACTCAGCTCAAGAGTCCCATTGGTGACAGTGGTCACAAGTGCCTGAGAAAAAAATCAAAAACCATGTTGGGCATAAACGGTGTATGTCTGTTTCCTCTCTCAGCTTCCAGCCATTTTAAGCTGAAGGACATTCTGAAGTCAAGGCAGTGTCTCAGTTAACTGCACCTCTAGAAGCTGTGTTCTCTTAAACACATCTATAGTATCCTCTGCTAAGAAGTTTTGCAGTTCAGCTAACTGTTCAGTTAAGAGCCTTTTTTCTTGTTTTATAGCAGGCTGATAAACTAGGATCTCATGGCCACATGTAATTCAGTGTAGCCTGGTGGTACTGAAAGACTAAACTACCATATTTAAACAGTGTGGAGATACTTGGAATATTGGAAAGTAGTTAACTGGATGATGTTTAGCCTTCTAGACATATTAATTTTATGTAAGTACAAATAAAAGCAGTATGCTCAAGCAGTAAAATGGGATTCATAGGAGATTATGTTAGAAGGACAGCAGTTCTAAATTTAGGGTGTCTTCTGTTTTAATGGGATGAAAGTAGTTTTGGGCACTGACTTCCCCAAGCATGTTGCTTCACCACATGAAGTGTTTGGCAATACTGGTAAGGTATCCTGTTACTTCTGCCCCTCTGTTGACCTCTTATTTGCAGTGTGACAGCTGTGTGTGGCTGTGTTGTGAACTGGCTCAGGGAAGTGATCTGCTGCTTAAAAAAATCTGGTAGGTTTCTTAAACCCCAATCAGCTAATCAATCTGGTTCCTGGTATGTCCTTGCAAATAAATGCCTGGACTGGGGAGGAGGTGGGAGAAGGGGAGTTTCAGGAAGAGGTGTTAAGAATACCTTAAACAGGTATTGTTGCCAAACACTTAGATTGTGATTTCACAAAGCTAAGTCTGCTGGGTAATAGATTTACATTTTCAATAATATTTGGCTGGTTCCTACTGCTTTAGTCTTTTCTATGTGGAAGACTTTCCCAAATAAGGAGAGTGACTCAGACTGAAACTACACAGATTGTCAAGAGCATAGAGTAACCAAGGGAACTTCTTTGCAGTCTGTTTTAAAGTGAAAACCTAAAGACATTTTAGAAGAAAGTATTTTTCCTTCCTCCAGTGCATTGTTTAATCGGACTTCTTTGAACTTAAGGGATGTCTTAGGAGTTCAGTGTTCTGCCCTTTTAGCTGAAGAATTTCAATGTATTTAGGCATGATAATCTGTAATAGCTAAATAGCGATCTATCAGCATTTGAAAACCAAGCAAACTCATGGAAACTCTAAGATTATGTGCTTGGTTGTTACTCTGGTTGTAACAGCCCAGGGAAATAACTTAAAAGTAGTGAACAATAAAACGTATTGTGTATGGAGGAGTAAATTACTGGTTTTTTCTCATGTGATACATCACATCAGCATGCAGAAATCAACATGCAGAATACAGGCAGCAAACTTAATATTGTCAAACGTGTGAGGTGATCAAAGGATTGCTGCACAAAATGTTTAGCAGTACTAACAAAACACTGAGGCGAGCAGTGGGTTTGCACTCAGAAAAGTAAGGTGATTGGCCATTTGTGTTTAGGTAGTGGCACACCAGGGTGAGTCATTACCATCAGAGAAAACATGGTAGGTTAAATCTAATGTCAGTGGGTGAAGAATTTGTGGTGTCCAAAAAGGTGTTGGTTGCTGGTGTGGCCTTGGTGAGTTCTCCCTGGCTGAGCACGTGCCATTGGTTAGAAGCTGGTGGGTGCTGGCTCTGCAGGCTGGTAAGCACTGACAGTTCTATGAACATTTGCACAAGGGAGCACTGTGCTCAGAGACTCTGTACAGGTCAGTCCCTGACCCTCTGCCGTCGAGGTTTTGTACTGTGGGCCAGCTGAGCCTTATCTTTCTGCCTGCTTAGGCTGTCATTCTCCTACAGTTCCTTCTTGCTGTGTGACCTGACTTACTGCACCTGAGACACAATTAATCTGAGCCTGAGCAGTAATGCCAGTGTTAATGTCCCTGAAAGGAGTGTGTTTGGTTGTGGGATTTTTGCATATGCAGATCAATTGCTATGCAGGTGCAGTAGGCCTCCCTGTCTGGAGTGGAAATGACAGCTAGAGTGCTGCAGCACAAGTGATTTGTACAGCACACTCAAAACAGGCAGCTCCTTTCATCATGCTACAGATCCACTTCAAGAGTAGGCATGGGATCTGCATGAGCTATTCTTACGGCAGTGACAGTCTGTTCTTGGTTTCCATCTTACTGAATTGCCTTGGTTCTTGCCATGATCCAATATACTTTCCATCTTGTTTGTTAATTTTTTTTAAACTATGTCCAGTGGCCCCATGCATGACTGTCACACAAAAGGTGAGGAGTTTTGGGTGTACTTGGGAGACACTGTGCTTGCTTGAGCAGGTTGTTGCTAAAACAAGTCATCTGGTCAAAAGTCTGCCTCCAGGTTGCTTTTGGAAAGGGCTGTGAAGAGGATGACACCTTCAGAAGGTTGGTCTTAGTAGAATGCAAGCAGCTCTTGGGTTTGTGTTGAAAATCTTGGGAGTAGACAAGAGCTAAAATTGGGCATTATTGTGGCAGAGCTAATGTGTAGTGAGCCTAATAAGAAAAACTGAGCTGCATGAGCTCAGTTGCAGGCTGTAAGTCTTAATGCTGTCCTGAAACAACGTTGGCACGTGGAAATTCATTGTAAATAGCATATTCTGTATAATGACTGATGTTTATTCTGGAGGATGTTAGAATTGAAGTGTCTTCAGTAACTTGTAGATTCAGAAGTACTAAGCACAAGTTGAAACTCTCTTATGCTGTGTTTCAGTTTATAAAAATGAGTAAGCCCTGTGCATTTGAGAAATCATACAGTTCTTTCAAACACAGGTGGCCTTTTGTCAATCATATTACTTAGAATGGTGAAACTTTTTCCTGGTTTCCCTTTATATAATTGTAAGACCTATTTGGATTACTATATCCAGGACTTCTTTTAGCATCCTTGGTTGCAATACAGGTGCTTACAGTATCTGAAACAAAATACTCCAGCATAAAAATCAGGTTGATAAGAATATTGTATGTTGTTTGCTCATTGCATAAGGCTTTCGTTTTGAGTAGTTGGCATGCATAGCTTTGAGTCACCTTCTGCAGTTAACTAAAATAATTTTTTATGTGTTTTGAATGCTCTTGTTTTTCAGGTCATGGAAAAACTCCAAAAGATGCTGCTTCTGTTCGAGCTACACATCCTATACCTGCAGCCTGTGGCATATATTATTTCGAAGTTAAAATTGTCAGTAAGGGAAGAGATGGGTAAGCAAAGTGCATTATGAATTAATTGTTTCTTGAAATACTGCCTTATATCATCTTTCAGTCAACAGATGTTCTCGGTATCAAAACTTATTTTCCCATTTTACCACTTCATATAGCTTGATCCTTATTGTTGAGAAGTTGCACTCTCATATTTGATTCTTTTAAGAGAGCTGATTGTGGTATTTATTGTCCACAAATCAGTGTACAACAAATACCAAAACATCATCTCATTTTTCTTGCAAAAAAAGTTAGGGTTTGAGTGACCAGATCGACCCTGCTGTTACCTTTTAAGGTGTTGGGTTTTGGCTATATGGATTTACAGACTTTGATGTAATTTTTAGGGTGTGTAGCAGACCAGCTTATTTCCTCAGTGTGATCTTTTAATGGATATCATATCAATTTTGAAACAGAAAGTTATTCTTTAGGCTACTTGTTGATGAACAGTAATAAGAATAAAGGGGAATATTCTGAATAAGTGTCTGGGAATTTGTCACCCTATGGAAAGAACAAGAATTGATGAGTAAGAAGCTGCTGCTTCCCGTAATCCATCTGAATTATGAATCTGTTGAAGCACAAGTGATACATGCTTTTAAGTATGCTGAGGCAGAATAGAATCTCACCTGGGAAAGTCTTGAAGTGCTAATGAAATCTTTGCTGAAGCACTTTAGTTCCTTTTCATCTTTCACTGCTTTTGGTAGAGGATGTGTGTTAATTCTGGTACACTGTAGGACTGCTTTCTAATGTGCTGTAGTACATTCTCTGGTTCTTCTTCAAGGTTCTAGTCAGGACTGGCTGTCTGTGTTCTAAGTACTGTACAAGCATATTGCAGGTGCTTATGCCCTGGTGTGAAAGTAAATCTTGAGAGAACAACCATGGATGAAATGCAGTGCCTTTGTCTTTTCTTTGTCTTGCTGCAGTTTGTTTCTTGCATTTTCCCTGAGTCCTGTAAGCCTTCTGTAAGTCAGAAACAGTATTCAAACTTCTTTGTTTTCCTTATAGTATTGCATAGTGATATTTTGAAAGAATAGCCTCTCAGTAGTGCTGCAGCTTTGTAGGGGCATTTATGAGTTTGTTGTTATTTCTGTTCTCAAAAGTTATCCCTGGGAGAGTTCTTTGCTGTGAAAAGCTTACATCCGTAGTTACTTTTGTTGCACTGTGAAGACCTAATTATTTTTAAATTGAGGTGGTAGAAACTAGTTTTTCCAAGTAACATTCTGCTACCGATTTTAGGAACACCTTTATTTTTTTACAGGGGATGTGTGTGGATTTCTTGTTTTTTTGGTTTTGGGGTATTTTTAATTTTAGGAACATCTAAAAAAATTATCTTGCTGCTGTGGGTTAAGAGAGGTTCTTATTTTGACTTTCTAGCGGTGTGTCTCTTCTTGAATCTGAATCTTCTTGGGATACATATCTTTTCAGAATCTGAAACAAAGTAGTTTTCTGCCTACTTAGTTTGGAAGGTAGCTTTTTTGAAGTGACAGATTTCAAAAAGTGTCCACATATGTGGGTGTGTCATTTTACATAGCTCCTCTAACACTTCACTGTAGATCCTTTGTGTTGGATTTTAGTAATTTCAGATTCATTAAGGCAACCCTGCAAAAGTGGGAAGACATTGCTGAGTAAAGTTTTTCAAGGTTTTGTGTTTAAATGGTTACTTGTGAGATGTACTATAACTTGCAAAGTTGCCTGCTGAGATTGCATGAAAAATGGAGGAGTACTTTTTTCAGTTAATACTGCCTCATCCTTGCTTCAGCCTTGTGAACTTCATTTAGTGTGACTTTATGAAACATAAGCTGCATAATGAGCTGAGACGTTAATTTTTTTTATTGTATAAGATAGTATGGTAGCTGGGAAATAATGTACACACAGCTAAAGCCAAATGTAGCTTGGCTGATAAAGACCAGGAGTCAACATGTGGCACCTCACTGGATATTAAATGTGTATCTCTAGACCCTGGTCTCAGGTTCAGGAGGTGTTTGATGAGATGCGGGATGAATCTCTTACAGTTCAATGTTACCTTGCATTCAAACTAACAAATTTTTGCATAATAAGTAAAGTGGGGAATTTAATGCAGAGAAACAGGACTACAGAAACCAATTTCTGTCAGTTTGGATTTATTTGTTCTTTTTCACTGCCTGTTGTGTTTCACCTGGCTTGCTCCTGGTACATTTTTGTCTTTTTTTTTTTTTTTTTTTTGTCATCTGATAATGGGAACAGAGTTCAGGAGGACCATGTCTGTAGAAGACCAGCATGTAACTAATTGGGTCAATTAGCTGAAATGCCTTACTTGCAAAATCAAGTGTTCTCAAGGTGTTAGCCTAGCTGTGGCAGCAGCAGAGCTGTATTTTACAGTACTGTTTAAAGTAAATCCTGGACTAGCCGAGGCAACTGAGATATTTACCTGTAAGCTGAAGTACAGCTTCCAGCTTGCATAAATGTCAATGAATAATTTTGTGCTGTTTGTTTGGAGTTCCCTTTGGTAGTAGTCTTTACTACTTCTATTTAATTTTTTTAATAAACTCAGCTTAAAGTATTTAGTCCATATTATAGTAGTATGTCTAACAGCATTCTTGCTTGTGTGCTCTACTTAGCATGACTTGCCTGGAATAATCAAAAACCCTTTACTAAAAACCTGCTGTAGGAGGTCCATTTTTCCTGCTATTGTAGTACTTGAAGGTGCTGCTTCTGGATATCTGAAAGTAGCAGGGCAAAAATTATTCTTCTTTGAAGAAGCACAGCTCTTTTTTGTTTAGGGTGTGGATGTAGCATGGCTTCTTTTGGTTGTGCTTGAGCACAGAATTGGTTTTGTCACTCTAATGACCTAGGTCATTAAATTCTTTAATGTATCTAGGTGAGTAATTGGCTTGAGTAGAAATTTGAAGGTGTGTAATATGTTAATTTTGCAGAAGTTCATGACCAACTTTGAGAACATTATGAACACACTGAAGAAAGTGTGAAAAAACCAGCTTTACTAGGAAGGAGGAACTGGATATGGGAATTGGTGTTGCAGAGCAGATGAGCAGCAAAGCTCTCATTTGCTTTTTGATACCTCCATGTGGTGTGATAGGGTCAGTAACTGATGGTACTGGATGAGAAAAAGTGAAGTGAGAATTAAGTTCAGTAAAAGTAGTAAGGTTGAAATATCATTCAAACAAAATCTGTCTTGGTATTTGTTGAGTGTTTGAGACAGGGAGTCCTGATGTGCTGCTACAGTACAGATATATGAAATAATTACCCTAGATATTTTTGAATTCTTGCTCAAAGTTCTAACCAACTGTCATATTGCTTTGTAAATATTTCCTGTTGATCTTTATTTTTTCAGTTTTCTTTCTTAGTTTCATGTTGTCTTTTGTAGCCTAAGGGCTTCTATTTATATATATTCTCTCCTTTTATACTCTCTTTGGCTCTGCTTTGTTTGGCTCATTTGGAACATTGTGGATGGTTATGTGAGTAACAGTAGAAGGGTAATGGGTGTATGGGGAACAGTACCAAGGTGATGATTAGAAAGCATGGTAGGAAGGGGACTATTAACTAACAGTAAGTTATGTCTGCATCTCTGTTGAAGTGTCCAGTTAACTTAAAAATAAATTTAAAAAATTGGCCAGGAGAAGAAGCAGTCTCTGAACACTCATTGAGTTGATGTCCCTTTTCCCAGTTTGTGACTGTTTTTGTCAGCTTCATGGTAAACCTGATTGGATGACTTATTTTCCAAAAGCTGACCTCCAGAGTGAGTTAGTTTTCATTCAGGGTTTTCCCCTAGTATGGCTGTTTGTATCATTTAATGAGTAGCTGTGACAGCAAAAGAAGGTGAAACTAGGAGCAGAAAGCAGAATCTGAAACAAAGGGCCTGGGAATGCTACTTTTGGTTATGGTATAGCTTATACCGATTGATTTTAGTTTAAATACAGCCTTTTGGCTTTTCAAGTCTTTCACCAAGAGAGACGTTTCTTTCCCAGGGAAAATGAACTTCTGGGAACAATACTTTTATCTTCCATGTCTTGAATTTCTGTCCATTCTTACTCATTGATTTGTAAATACAATTAATAAGAATGGGCAAAAAATGATAGTAATAGCATGTACTTCTAGACAGTCTTCAGTGCTTTTAGAACAGCTGAGGAAGATGTATGTTTAAAATGCAAAATCATAGAATCACAGAATGGTTTGGGTTGGAAGGGACTTTAAAGATCATCCCGTTCCAGCCCCACTGCCAAGGGCAGGGGCACCTTCCACTAGACCAGGTTGCTCAACACTCCATCCAACCTGTCCTGGAGCACTGCTGATTTTTTTTTTTTTTTTTAATAGAATAAAAAAAAGGATTGGGAGTGGTAAGCCATCCAGAAAAATTGATGAAAACTAAGTTTAGAAAGGCTGTATCTTTTTAGCAGATGGCACTGAGCTTGCACTTGTGTGAGTAGGGTTGTTTAGTCTGTGGTGTGGTGGTGCTGATGCAGATCTTCATGGCCAGGCTTTATAGCACCATGTGTAAGTTCTGCTAAATGTAGTGCACTAAAATAAAATTTTAGTACAGCAATTCATGCAAGTAATCAGTATGTTTTTGGTAAAGCAGTGTTAATAAGGCTTTAAACACTTGTTACACTATGGCTGGTTTTTAACACTGGGTATACAATCAGTCATCTGTTGTTTTGGCAGTATCTTGTGTAGTACGTGTTGTGTATGTGATGAAGTAGGTGGTGAAGTAAAAAAGGAAAAACTATCCAAAACAGAAAGACCATGAGAATTAAGTTTGAGTATTCATGACACCTATGCCTGTAGCAGAGCCTGAACTGTTTTAGTGTTTGAGTCATAAATGCTTTGTTGTCTTCTAGAGGATGTATGTGTAGCTCTTCAAACACAAACTATACTTTTTTTATTACAAGTTGTTTGTGTTGCAGTAAGTTGGCTTTTCCTTTAGCATCCAGTATACCCATTTTCTTGTTCAACAGAAGCATTAACCAATAAATAAAATCTATAACATTGTCAGTTGCTGATTGGTTTGTATTTGTTTTGTACATTGTTAATGTATTCCGAAAATTTTATGCAGTCCTAAGACCTGTTTTATCGTCTTAATATGTCTTAGCTTGTAAAGAACAGGCATTTATTAAAACAACATGCAAAACTTCATTCAGTCTCTATTTACATATAAGTAGGCCTTGCAGAGTACTTGTGTATAGGCTAGAATCTGATAAGGTCTGAAGTATCCTTCTTCATTAGTGTCTTCATTTGAATTGTAGCAGCTGCAAGAAGAGATCAGGTCATGAATCAGCAAGTGTATCTTTTCTTAAACTATAGCAGTAATTAATTTTTTACCTGAGTGTATGAGACCAGATATTGGCAGAAATGAACATTAACTAAATGTTTAATAAGATTGTTTGAGGTTTGTGTTTACTTGGTCAGAAATATTGGAGCTGTGACAAAAGTTTTCTTTCTTTGATGGTGTATGCTAGAAATTGAAAAATGTAATTTAAAAAGAGAGTTAAGAGAATATGTTTGATTTCTTGGTCTTCTTGAAAAATCTTTACTTCTTTCTTCTGAAGTTCATTCACATAAATATAGCGTATAGATGCTAACTTTACTGTAGTCCACATTTACATTTTATTATTTTCTTTCCAACTATTCTTTTCTGACAATATGGTCCCCAAAAAGGCTCTAGTCCTTGGGGACAAGGGTCCCAGGATGAAATGATGAAACCTCAATGTGGGAGGGATGTCAGTAAATGAGAATCC
Organism: Emberiza elegans; assembly: GCA_024865655.1. Classification (NCBI taxonomy): domain Eukaryota; kingdom Metazoa; phylum Chordata; class Aves; order Passeriformes; family Fringillidae; genus Emberiza; species Emberiza elegans. The sequence continues at coordinate 56,803,786 of JALJVW010000206.1, forward strand.
TTCTCATTTACTGACTCTAGAGCAATCACAGGCAGAATGTTATAGGAGTAACAGTTTCAAGCACTATGCAAAATGCCTGATGTATTTTTGGTTTTGCTTCTCTATGCAGAACTGCATTGATCTGAAACCTGGGTTTGTCATGTTCAAAATACTGTTTCCTTGGAAATACTCTGTAAAATCAAACTTGTTTTCAATTTGAAATTAAAGACTCAAACTGTCTATGGAATATTTTGAAACATTTAAATAGATTAACATCTCATTTCTTACTGTGATTGTGCAGACAATAAAGATCTTGAATTGGCACATTTCTGCAAAATTTTAATGCAGAATAACTATATTAATGATAAACCTAGGTACCTTTTTAATGTGGCTTATATCTGGCCTCATAATGTCAGTGAAGGCAGTGTAGAAAACTATAGGAGAACATTATTCAAACTTTTTATGTCATTGCAAGTCAGTTGTGAGGGCCCTATAGAAGTTCATTGAGTCTTTAAATTCCTACAGATGATCAATTTTTTTCTCTTTGTCCTCTTTCCAAGATACTAACATAATGATAAACTATACCTGTTATATAGCTTATGTTTTTTTTCAGTGTTACTTCTACTTTTCTTAACAATCAATGCATTCAAAACCATTAGGGTTTCAGTTGCCTTTTTTATGGCTGTAAACATCTGTTAGTGCTTTGTCTTAGGTTCCATACAGATATTATGGTAACTTAAGTTTTAATGCTGTATGGTTGAAGTTGCTTCCTTTAAATGGATAACATGTAGAGAATAAGATACCACGTTGGTTACTTACTTTTTGCAACACCAAAAGAGCTGTTTTTTGAAGCATCATGTAGCAGTTCCCCAGGTTATAATGTCTTCAGTAGCATATGTAGGCACAATGGAAGTCAGAAGAAATTTGACTCTTTGCAGAGATAGCAGGTGAAATTTCTGCAGTAAGGAGTCTATCACATACTATTATGTAATTATCTGCTAAATTATTTTAGTTGGCTTTGTAAATACAGCATGGAATTTTTGGTGGGTTCTTTTTTACTAGAGAAGTGATTATTTATTGCTTGAATTTATCTTCAGCCTTTCTGAGGTATCTGTGGTTTGGTATAGTTTTTGAGATTCCTCTTTATGGAGTGAGCAGGATAGGATATAATTAATCTGAGTTCTGATTTTTATCAGCTTTCATATTGAAAGATCCTCCATATACCTTCAACATAGTGGCTACAAGATCGAATGGAACAGTTATAAATAAAAGTCAGAGTTGTGTTTCTTTCTGGGTTTTTTTAATTTCTTGATCTTTTAGCATCTGCAGTTCTGTACCATCTCTTACTGCTGTTTTTTCCTTCTGTTTGACTCTGGCTGCTTTTATTTCTCACAATTAGTCTATTCAGGCATCCAAGTAGAAACTTATGGCTCCAGCAAAAATGTAAATTTAGTTCTTTGACTAGAAAGATACTTGAGGAGAAAATAGTTATGGTGAGCTTTCTGCTTCTTAAACATTTCTCTGCAGAGAAGCCTAGGCTTTTCAGTATGTGCTACAGGAAAAAAGTAGGTATAATAATGCCTCCTTTTCTTGACATTTTCTCTTTTGCTTTATGGTAAAAAAAAAAAGAATCTTCAGCGAATTTTAAATGCTGTAGTTTCCTGATGTTCCTAAAGTTTCTATATGTGACTTGTGAAATGTAAACTAGAAAATGTGCTGAAACACTAAAATGGCAACCTCTATCTTAATTGAACTGGACTGGAGCAAGAATAAATACAATTTGAAGTGAGAAAAAAACCAAGTATTTGTAAAATACACTTGCTTTCTTGGTCTTTAATACCAATTTGGCTGTACTTTAAATTGCTTTCCAGCTATAGTCTCTAATTTCAGACTGTCATGGGTTGATTTCATGTCTTCATGGGTAGTGGTTTGTTATTTTATGAGATCCTGTAAGAGTCGAGCATGATAATGAGGTGATGGGTAGCAGCCAGTGGGACTGAAATTGCTCAAAAGAGGGGCTGCTTAAAAAAACAGGCACCAGGCCACTTTTTGCCATTTGCCTGGGTAAATGATCCACTGCAACAGCCAGGGATGTGTCAGGGTAGGGAACTGAGGTGGTGGGACAGTCCTCAGGTACTGAGGAAGGCAGTTCTCTGGTCTGTGAAGTCATGCTGTGTCCATTTTTGGAAGGTGCTACAGGATGGACTGAGGGTGCTGCTTCATGGTGCTGACACCTCCACTTCCCAAGGACAGCTCTTATGGCCAACAGAGCTGCAGACAGAAGGACAGGTCCACTTGGGTCTCATAGACCAAACCTCTTAATGTGACAGGACAGCAAGTGCATCATGAACTGACTTAGAACATTCTGGGCCTGCATTGCACCTGGGCTGCTTGTTGTGCTGCCCATCATTTTTGTTATAAACTAAGGGAGGAAAACTTAAATACATAGCTCTGCCACTCTTCTTCTGATCCTGACATGCATGAAATGTGAGCTTTAAGCAGCAAACGGGAGGACAGTTTATGTACTTCCTCCCACTGAAACAAGTCTTTGCAAACCCTGACTCTTGACCTAAACAAGGGTTAAGTGTCTTAAAAACAAACAAAAAAGTCAATTCCAGTCTGAAGGTTACAGGTGTGAGGAAAAGGTAAGAAAGTTACATGTAGTGGTTTGGGATAGATAACAATTCCTGTTAACAAGTTTTAGAGCATTTAAAGCCTGTCTGGTATGTACTATTTTCCCCCCTCAATTTATAGTGTATTACCCTAGTTGAACATGAAATTAGCTATCTATCAACTCTAAAAAATAATAAATTAGCTTAATTGGTGAGCCTTTAATTTTGCTCACTTCAGACCGTAAATTGTAGACATGCCTTTTGCATCGTGAAAAATGTCTATAGTAAATGTATTAGTTACAATGTTTTTATCTACTTCAGTTTCCATTAATAGCGAGTCTCCTTCACAAAATGGTGTAACATTTGCAGTAGTCCTAAGTGCATCCTAGGGAAAAATACATGCTGTTAACATCCATCTTCTTCCTGAGATGGTCTTAGTGCCTAGTGCTTTCCAGTCACTACCAGTGGGTAAAGATTCCTTGTTCCCAGCTGTATTAAATACAGTTTGTCTGTGTTTACAGCTGTCACTGAGAAGGGATTGGAAGTTAGGGTTTCTGAGGAAAAAAACAGTGGTGTTACCAAAATGTTGCCTAGGCAATGATCTTCTATCTAATATTTTAAAATTTTGTGTAACCTTAGTCTTGTTACTTTAAAAATACTGAAACAGAACCTTGATCGCGTTTTTAATCTGACTCTCGTTCAAAGGCTTTTTGCAGTCAGTGGAGTTAAAGTTATCTAAAATTGTTTTTAAAAGTAAACATCCTTTCTTTAATAAGAGATTTTCAGTCTTCACATGAGTGTCCTTCATGTGTCAGACCTCAGACTATGCTAATAACAACTCTGCCTTTATTATTTAAGACAAAATCAAGGGCTTTCCACTTGTTGGTTTAATTTATAATTGTTTTGTTGAATCTGCTACTGCAGTGGTGCCTCAGTAATGTATTCAGCATGGCATCCTTTTGTTTGTTGCCCTTTGCTTCAGGTCTTCTGTATTTTTAAATGTAATATCTGCTATATATGGTTCTGAGGTTCCATTTCATGCTGATATGTTTGCAGCAGAGAAAATGGTATTATTATACATGAGAAATTATCAGAGGAGGGCTTTTTAAGTATTAAACATAGAATCAGATAAGGTAACTGTTAGAAGTGATCCATAGAAAGAGCAGAAACCCCTGTACACAATTAAGCATGTCACTTCTGAGATGATCTGCTCAGTTTAATTCTATGGCAAAAGCATTTTAAATAGCAGATTAACCTGCACTTCCAAGTGGAATAGTTGCTTAAAAATTTCATTTTATGAGATGGGAATACAAAGGTCATGTTTGTTGACTTAAACTTTCCAGATTGCCACAGGTGAATATTTTGTTTTCATACAGTTTATTATTTCATAGCAAATTCTTGTTAACTGATGTGAACTAGTGTCAAAATACTTGGAATGATTTGATAACAAATAAATTTAGGTTTAGGTGATTTTTGGATGCTTGCTTTAGTTGTTGGGGGGGTTGCTTTATTTTGGGCAAGGGACAATGGTGAAGGCCTAGATTTTCATTTTGTTGTGTCTCTTTTTGTTTTCCTGTTGTCTTGGTAATGGCATTAGTTTTGCTTAAGAAACAAGCAAAATTGATTTTGCTAACTTTTAATAGTGCTACTTAGAGATGAGGAAATTCTTCACTTCAGCTTTCTAATATTTGCTATTAAATTGTTAACAATTGCCCTGGACACTGACTTTATTAAAACCACCTTTTGATAAAGCTGGCTTTTGGACTTTATTTCAGATTACTGGTTAGTGTAGTACAAATACTTTCCCCTCTTTAGTTTGTCATCATACTGAGTGCCATTGCTGGTAAATTTCTCAAGTTAACATTCTGCTGTACAATCCAGGCCTTTAATGTTTCAGTGTGATCTTTTCATAAGTGCTGTGCAAGGTTCCATTTTGCTGCTGAAGTAAAGCAGTGTTGCATGTATTTTATAAAATTACTCCTTCCAGTTTGTCTGCAAAACATCATTAGGTATGTTGAAGATGATGAAATTGGTATGTGTATGGCTGTACCCCTACTTTCAAAATAAGCTGTGACCTTTGGCTTCCTTTGTTCATGCTAATAAAATGTTAGCTAAAATAGAACATCATTTTAGCCCAGGATGCCCGAAAGAAAAGAAGTTGTCCTTACCTCCTGGGGAGACAGGATCTGTCCATATTAAACCATATATGCTGGAATCCTGTGTTCTTATGCCACTATTAAGTGACCTCTCAGTAGCTTAATTGGTACATGATTAGTCAGCATAGTGTTTCTTGGCAATGTTCCACATACATATGTATTTTTATGAGAGACAGATGCATTTCTTTTGTTCTTTCATTTTTAGTTACATGGGAATTGGGCTTTCGGCACAGGGTGTGAACATGAACAGACTACCAGGTATGTTTCAGTTACTTACATTGGTTTTTAAAATATGCTTCAGCTTTGGTAAGCAATAGAGTGTAGCATGACACCTCTGTGTTGTATCTATTACTGGAGTTATGTAACACTTGCAGCTGAAAAGTTTTAACTTTTACTGTACATTTACTCCTGTACTGCTTCTGTCAGCTCTTACTGTTATTTTTAACATTATGAAGATATTTTTTAGCAAACAAATATAAGATAAAATTTTCATCATGTGTCCTGAAAAAAAATGAAGGTATAAATTTCCATGCTCTGTATGCTGGATTTCTAGCAATAAAAATGAGCTACTATGATAAAAACTCTCTGTCAAACATGGAGGGAGCTCTCCTTTTGTCATTTTCTGTACCTTTACCTTTCCAGCCTTCATAGTAAGAGTATGTAGCCTAGTTTTAAGTTTTGACTGTTCCATTGACCTTCATGGTCAGGACACTGTCTAGTTAACAATTGTCTGTAGTATCTCTGAATTTGTGTGTGCATACATAAAAAAAACGTGTTTTTAACAGGTCTTTAAATGTGTAAAAAATATCCAGCCAGAACCAACCACTGACTTGAAATTACCAAAATATAAAACCATGTTGAATTGACCTTTCAGTATCTGCATTTCATTACTTTTGAGTTTTAACTTTCTTATCCAAATGCTCTGGTAGTGATTCATATGATGACTTCAAGTCCCCATTGCACTGTGAGCCCACCTAAGGCTCATGAATTTTAGTGGGTGGCATTAGGTTTGATTTAGGATGCTATAATTATCAAAGATACTACTAATCAATGTAACTGCAATAATTTGGGGTTGTCTTTAATTACTGAGAGATGCTTAATATGGTACCAGCTGAAGCTACTGATGATAAAGATTAAGGGTCTAAGTGTGGAAAATACTTCCAAATTAACCTGCTAGGCAGCAGCTTGACAGAAGAGGTTCAGTGTTGACTTGCAGAGGGTGCAGATAGGTATTTATAAAAGAGCACAGACCAAGATTGCTTGTTGTGAATTTCATTGAGTAGTGTAACAGTATGAAGCTTCTTAAAGATTCTACAGCTTCTTCACCTGCAAAATCAGCACCATATTTGCATGCATAATGATTAGCTCTTGGCTGTGATTTTTACCTGTATTGCTAATTTTTTCCTTTTATTTAAAATTTATTTTTATTTTCAGGGGCAGCATAGCTAGTTACACTTTAGTCTGGAGATTCTGTTATTATGCAGAGGCTGCTTGCTGCTGAATAGTCATTGAGAATAATCAGGACTAGAAATATGTTTCCCCAGAGATGCATGTTTGGTTTGTAGCCAGGAAGAATCTGATTATGACATATGGTAGCAATAGTTTTGCAAAATGAAAGGGGGAACAGGAGAATCTTCACTGCTTTACTGGGACATGTCAGATCTGTATATAGCTTTTAATTTCAGCATTGTAGCTGCTTATATTTTTGGTGTTGGTAATACTGTATGTTTGAGTAAAGAGAAAAATGTGTTATCTGAATTTGCATTACCTGTTATATACTACAAATGCAATTACTTATTCAGCCATTTTGATAAAAGAAGTTGTCATTTTAAAGATTACACAGTGGCTTTCCTAGATAAGAAATATTAGAAAGCAGAAAGCTGAGCATTGTAATTAATTGTGTTAACCTGACTAGAATATACCAACTTAGCACAGCCTTCAATTTATTTAATAATAAAGAAAATGAATAAATTGCAAATGCTTTTGTTCTCTAGGTTGGGATAAACATTCATATGGTTACCATGGAGACGATGGACATTCATTCTGTTCCTCTGGAACGGGACAACCTTATGGCCCAACGTTTACTACAGGCGATGTCATTGGTTGTTGTGTCAACCTTATCAACAACACCTGCTTCTACACCAAGAATGGACACAGCCTGGGTAGGCAGAAGTGCTGCCTTTTGTGGCATTTATTCATGTCTTTAAGTCTGTTGTGAATAGGAAGCCTTCATATCAGGAGGAAAGGGTTTGAATAGTTCTTTTGATAGTTTGATAGTCTATGAAGTAATTAAAGAACTGGTAAAAAAAAAATTCTGTGCCATTAGCACTAACATTGCTTGTGAATTTGGGAGGATTCATCTTATAGCATCTCATTCCACAGAATCTGCATTAATGAACTCCATTACTAAATCCACAAATAGTGCTTGATGGTCATGAAGTTATTATATATAATAAGAGAAGTTAAGATAAAGAGAATGGATGTAGCTAAAATTCCTTGCTGCTGTGGGGGAAACACCCAACCTTCACTAAAACCTTACATTGGATGCATGTTATTTTGAGCATATGTTGGAGAACAGTGTATTTTGGATTCCCAGTCTGGAGTCATTCATAGTTGGGCTAAAGCCATAAATTATAAAAGTTGAGCTAAAATTAAGTCCATTAAACTCATATGGTAAATTGTAGTATTAGGCAACACTGCAAGATGATTTTTGAATTTGAAGATGTCAGGAGTGGGTGGAGTTAAAATTTTTTATGGAATGTCTATTTCAGTTACTTAATGTAATTTAATGAGCCAAGATACAGAGTGTAAGGAAAGAAGAAAAAAATCACTTCTTGCATTAAGAAAGGAGTGGGGACTTGGGAAGAGATCTTGGAATTTTGCTGAGGGGAGCAGGAGGTTTGAAGGGATAAACCTCAAAGAAGAATAAGGTTTTGTGATGGGTAGAAATGGGATAAGGAAAGGAGAGAGTAGCATGAAATGAAGTGAGAGATTATTGAGATAGGTGGTCATGAAGTTTCTGTTATATTTTCTTACATTGGCAAACACAAAGTAGTTTTGGAAAAAGGGGGAAGGATGTGGTTTAAATTCTTTTCTAGCCTCCCTGAATAAGACTGACAGTTTGTTTGCTCAGGCCTTGAGCAAACACATCTAACTTGGGAGTTTTCCTGCTTCTACTCACAGCAGGGCTTAGGAGTCTCCTCCTGAGGTCAGTTCCATGTAATCACTTCTGTGGTTATATTTTTTCATGATTTAATGTTCCTTCTAAATTGAATGAATCTATGTACCTTGAGACCTAGGGCAGTGGGACACTTGAACCATGCACTGTGTAGTTGTTTCTTTTGTCATCTTGTTGCAGGATAGGTCCAAGTGGAAGATAAGGGGCTTGTGTTTGCCCTAATCTTTAACTGGGTTAAAGCTGAGAAAAGCAGTCTTACCTTTTTCTCTTTTTGAAACATTCACAATGTTCCTGCAGGGAAGTTGGATCATGTGATCAACTAAAGAGACATGAGTGTTCTCACTACCCTTATGGTCACCTGAAAGTGTGAGTGAGCTAGGAAGGCAAGAGCAGAAACCTTTTCAGTGGTAAAGCAGACTGGATTAGGCCAACTGTGAAACAACAGTGCAAATGATTAAAATCCATTTTTAGAGGAGACCAGAATGGTATAGGTGAGAGGAGGCTAATAAAATGTCATCTGTCAGAGACTGAGTCTGACAAACACTTTATGAATTTCACAAGGAAACCTGACAGCTGTTCTGCTGTCGTGGACTTTGCTAGCTTTAGCTTCTGACATGAGAAAATTGTGTCTGTGTTGAGTGGAAAAAGAAATCAGAAATTTTGTCTGTCTCACTGAGTTGTTGCAGTTGCTAGTTGTCCAGAAGCCCTGTACATTCGTGACTTGGAGTACATTTATGTTTCTTCTCTGGGCCCACATATTTGGCCTAGAATATAGGAAGTCTCTGGCTCAGCCTGGGATTTGATGCTGCAGAAAGGGCTAAGCTGTTCTCATGCAAGTGTGAAATCCTGGGTTGAAAAGAAGCCTCAACCAACCCCCCCACCCTCAAGACCCCAGCTCCTACATATCACTTAGTCATTTATTTCTCATGCCTACAGCCTCCATTTTGGAAAAGAGCAAGTTGGATGTCAAAATTGCCAAATAGAAAAAATGGTATAACTTAGAAAAATATAAAGTAAAAGCGGGGAATAAATAAAATTATAGCTTTGAGATATGATGGGAGGAAACAAAGGAAACAGATTCACTCAGTATACCATCCATCCTTCTGTCTCAAAAGATGTGGGTAAGGAATCCAGATGCTCTTGAGGTTTGAAATCCTGGTGAAGAGTAGAGATTGAAAATAGGGATGGAATTTAGGACAAAAGGTTAAAAGCTTTTTTTTTATCTTAAATTTGAAAAGGTGGTGGTACAGAATAAATTGAAATTTGAAGGGATAAGTGGATTTGAATAATTCGGCATTAAAACATACTTGCAACAACAAAGGAAATTCTGAAATACTGTTATTATTTGGCTGTCAGAAGGAGATTACTGATGGTTTTTTTTTAACTGAAAGCTTCCCACCCCCTGAAATTGCCTGAAGTTCCTGAAGTGTATAGAGGTCATATTTTTCTCTAATCCTGAGACAGCAAAATCACTCCCTTGGTTTTACGGGTAGATGGATGTTTGTAATTATGTAACAAGATATTAAGCTGTTCTGTTTGAAAACCAAAGCATGAGGGCATGGATTAGAGTGAAACACTTGCAGGCTGGTTTGGAGTATTATGGACATGTGCTGCTTGTGTAAAGATTGAGTGAGTATGAAGAAAAGTAATAGCAAACAAGAAAAGACACCATTAAATCTTGATGTTACAGCATCATGACATGCAAGTGAAAAAGTATTTTCAGATATCCTTACCTTTCTTCTCTAAATTTAGTACGTAGCTAGAACTTTCAGATTTTCTAATCTGCCTATCTGAATGATTTCCTAAGTCTTATGACTTATTTTGAAAAAATTAAGGGCAATTTAAGTATTTTTGAATGATGATTACCTTTTGCCAAATACTGCCATGTATTATTTAAAAACCATTAATTGTGCGTAAGCATCGTGGATTTCACCATGCTTCGCTTATTTCTGAGATGGTTTGAGTGAGATTTCTGAACAGATAATGATGCATTTAAGAAAATGAGGCTGGAATCCAGACACATGGAAATTAATCTTAATTTTCTCTTTATTACAGGCATCGCTTTCACAGATTTACCGGTAAGATAAGTGCATTTTCAAACAGTTTTTCTTTGTGTCTTTAAACAGATGTTTCAGATCAGACTAGCATTTACCCTGTGCTTGTTAGAATCACAATGATAATCTTTGTAGCCAATTTAATGTTAGATATTTCTCATCATGATTTCAGTGGTGATTTTTTTAATTGAAGGAGAAAGTGTTTTGGTTTTACACTGATCCTTACAAGAGGTTTTTCCTTTTCAGTTTTTTTTTTAGCAGAACAATAATACATGCAAGTAATTATTACATGCTTTGCATACTCAGACCTTACATACAGAATCAGAGCTGTGTTAAACACCAACATGGTGGATGGCTGCTTGAGACATTGTCACTGTAACTCATTCTTGATGCCTGATTTTCACAATTTTTGCTTCACAGAATCAAATGTATAATTTTTTTTAAAGCTGCACATATCTGAAGTCTTGTACCTTTTGAGTCAATTAAAATGTGCTTTCCTTAAAACTGGCATCTGTTCCCTATACTGCTGATACAGGCATGATACTGCAATTACTTTGGTTTTCTTCTCATCCACTTCATTTCTGATTTAATCTGTTTAAGGTGCAGTGTGTGATGCACGTCCACCTGGCCAGCTACTCCCTTTGTGTGGCCTTAAGGGGCAAGGACAGATATTAAGGAAAAATGAAGTCAGTAACCCAAGGAGCCTCTTAGTCCTACCACAGGGTTGAGTGTTTTGTGTAGGAAACTACTGCCACTGTTTTCTGGATCTTCAGGTTGCTAGCACATGGTGCCAGCTCAGGAAAACTGACACCATAATCTGAAGCTGAACCCCTTTTTAGAATCAATGGTTTCCATCTTGTTGAAAAATTTGAGACTTGTGGTTTGTTGATTATTTTAGACTAGGTAACAGTATGAGCATCTTTATTTAAAAAAGCAAATGGTGTATTTGTGAAAATAGAGGCAAGATTGGCTTGGGTGTGGCTTGAGAAACCAGAGTATTTTTCATTTCACTGGGTTCTCTGGGCTCCAGAGTTCATAGTGACCTGTGTGTTGATAACATCTTACTGATAGCTTTCATTTATTTAGCATAATAGTTCTGTAGATCAACATCCTATTATACCATACCACCATTTCTGCAGTGTAATTATGATGTAGGTATATTTATTAAATAAACTTGAAAAGAGAATTTAAACTATGTCCCAAACACACACACAGAAGATCCCAGTAACAAAACCCCATTCACACAATTGATTGCCTTGCCATTGCTGAGATGCTCATTGCATTTAAGAAAATTACCTTTATCTCAACAGGCAGATTTTACCTTTCTCATATTTGGCATATTTTAAATTTGCATGGAGACCTAATTTCTAAGCAGAAAATAAAACTGAGACAACAATAAATGCTGTTAAAGTATTTTCCTAGATACAAGTCCAGGAATTCATGAAAACGTCAGTGCATTGTTACAGTTTTTGTTAGGCACTATAATTGGACTTTGAGGCTATTGAGTTTTCTATCCCATCAGTTCTTACCACTGAAATTCAGTAAGGTTTTAAGTATTTCACCTTAAAAGGAAAAGGGCCCACTTTGTAAGTTTAATTTCTGTTCTGTTTCTAAAGGAAAAAAATGGTTTTTCAAAATAATCAAAAATTGTTACTTAATATTATGTGAAATTTAGCCCAAAAGTTGTAGCACGTAGCACAGTTTTAAAAGTGCATTTTCTGGCTTGAATGTCAGTAAGAATTATGAGTACTGGGAATAAAATTAGTCAGTCATTCTATTGCTGTATTGGCAGAAGCTGCTTTTACTGCTGGAGCCTGCTACTAGAAGCAGGGAGATTATTACTAGAGGTGAAAAAAAAAAAAAAAAACAAACCCACAACAGTGGGGATTTTAGGGCAAGTGTCGAAAACTAACTAAAATATTTCTTGCAGCCAAACTTGTACCCTACAGTAGGGCTTCAAACACCAGGAGAGGTTGTGGATGCTAATTTTGGACAACACCCATTTGTATTTGATATTGAAGACTATATGCGAGAGTGGAGAACCAAAATTCAAGCACAGATTGACAGATTTCCAATAGGAGATCGGGAAGGAGAGTGGCAAACAATGATTCAGAAGTAAGACTTGTAGTATTATTAATTTTTTTAAATGTCCTTAGTTGCATGATTTCAGAGATCTTTAAAATGTTATATCTGTTGTTGTGTGCAAAAAGTGATAGATGCTATTAAAAAATAGTACAAGTAGTTTTGTTACCAGGTTTGATAACAGTGTAAAAGGGAATATGAACAGATTTTGTGGCAGAGTTGTTTGTGCCATTAATAATTTGGACTTTATAATGATGAGTGTAAGACTTCTGTTTTAATTTGACTTATCTAATACGGACTGGGGAGTTTGTAGGAAAGTTGTTGTGGTTGTAATGGGCAGTTTTAATACTCTGGGCTCTGGAAATTTCACTTTGCGCTCTCAGCCTTCAGCATGCCAGGTTAAGTTGTGTCTCCTTAGTGTTTCTTGGAAAAATGGTGGTTCTGACTTTGGATTTTTTATTTTTTCAGTGAAAACAAAAACTTAATGTGCAGCAATTTCACTTCAATGGGAGTAATGAGAAAAAACACTCCAGCTTAATTAGCAGTTAATATTTGAACTGACCCTGCCTTTGGGTCATGAATAATTGTTACTAAAATTCATAATAATAAAGTTATACATTTATTATTTTAAAAAATTATTTTTCTGTACTGTGTTTTGAAGAATATCCTGACTCTTTACTGAATTACTTTTGTCTGACTTGTACAGAAGTCTCTGCATTTCAAGCTGAAATTTTCAGTCAGCTTACTTTATCAAGGAGTTTTTCTATTCAGGAGGTCTTGGTTTCTTACCTGTATTTAATGAGTATTTCTGAGTTTTGTTTTTTGTTTATTTTTAGAATGGTATCATCTTACTTAGTTCACCATGGATACTGTGCAACAGCAGAGGCATTCGCCAGATCCACAGACCAGACTGTGCTAGAAGAATTAGCTTCCATTAAGAACAGACAAAGTAAGGCTGGAAAGCACATTGCATCCCTTTTTTCCTCCCTTAAACAGATACTCCATAAAGCTTTCTCTGAAGCAGCATTGTAGAATTTGCTTGCAGCACTGCTCCATAGTACAGTTCTTTGCTGTCATCTAATGTTACACATGTGTGAGCAGCTGGGTATGAAAAATCTGCAGGGTAATACTTTGTAACTTGTTTGATGTAGCAGAATGTGGTAAATTATCTGTTGTCTTTTCTCTTGAATGGAAAGTTGTGATATGTCTGAAACAAGTGTGTGTAATGTCTCTGAGTGTTTGTGAGAGCTAATGGTTAGTCACAAACAGGAATATAAAACTTAGTCATGACAAACACTTCTATTTTTATCTGAACTGTGAAAAGGGATTGAGTTTAAAGAATGTTTTATAAGTTAAATGAAACTTGAGTTTTCCTGCTTACAGCTGTGAGGGGAAGAGGACAAGGACAGCCAAGAGCAGTTCAGTTCTAACTTGCCATGCCAGTGCTGTTTGCAGCCTGATGGAACAGTGCCTTCCCAAGCTTCCATTTAAATCCCTGCTCTGTGACCATCAGCATTTGTGTAACTGTATGACATACCACATGGGGAAAAACTGCTTTGGTTGTAAAACAACACATTTGTTGGGGTTTTTTTCATTTGGATCAGTTTCTCTGTTGGTGAAGAGAGCTGGGAGGCTGTTGGCAGCTTGAGCCAAGTTACAGCCACAGAAGCATCAGCTAAAGTAGGGACTTTTGTGAAAGATTTTACTTAACTGTAGTTTGATTAGAAGTATGTGTTGTAGGTGAAAGAGACTGAATTTTTGTTTTTCTTACTCAAAATTGAACCTGTAGGAGTGCGATGCAATTTGGATGTTCTTGAGTGACAGTAATTTGAAGTGTGCTTATTTATAAAGTTGTGAAAATGAGAAGTAAATCACAGAAGAGTGTCTGCAGTCTTATTCTAGCTCTAAATGCATAGTCTGACTACAAAGCAGTTGGATGCTGGCAATAAATAAAAATACTGAGTTCTCATTTAGATACATGTAGGTGGAGTGCAGTTCTTAAATGTTCCTGTTGAACATTTTAAGCAAACATGATCTTTCTTTACACTATTTTTTTCTAAAAGGAAAAAAATCTTGTTGATTGATGGTTGCAGTGTCTTTTAATCATTAATGTACGTGTATTAATCCATAAGCTGTCCATTTAACTGATGTTGGTTTTGCTGAACAGAAGTTCAGAAATTGGTTTTGACAGGATGAATGGAGAACCCATTGAAACAACATAACAGCTGTATCCAAGTTTACTAGAAAAAAATCCTAATCTCTTATTTGTTTTTTGGTGAACAGGAATTCAGAAATTGGTTTTAGCAGGAAGAATGGGAGAAGCCATTGAAACAACACAACAGTTGTATCCAAGTTTACTAGAAAGAAATCCTAATCTCTTATTTGCATTAAAGTGAGTCTTCAAATTATACAGATGTGTGTTTATAGATGGCACAGTACCTTCTCAGACAAGACAGTTACTCATTTAAAGCTTTCACAGAAATTTATACAAAGTTAAGCAGCGCTTTTTAGAAAATGTGTGTATTTCACTTTTTTATGCTCTTCTTATTTGCTACATGTTTAACTAGGTTTTGTCATCGAGGTCCTGGTTTGCAGCATAATTCACATCTCCCTGTAGACTTGTTCTCTAGAACTAAGTTCTGTATTTCTTTTTAATGGATTTTAGTCCCATTTTGGGTGTCAAGTAAAACTTAAAATAGAAACTAATATTGTAGCGCATTCAAGAAGGTTAAGAATCATGATGGCATAAGTTAGTCTGTTCCTCCAAAGGGGTGACTGACTTTAAAGACCAGTTTAAACGAACTGTTTCATTCCATGCCACTTTACTAGAAAACTCTGGCTAAAACTGTGGAATTCTGTAGTCCCAAAGAGTTCTCTTGGCTTCCAGGCACACAATAGTTACCTTCATTCTGGCATTTTTACTTGCCAGCTGCGCTGTTCTCCAGAATTTTGTATCACATTGCAGTGTTTGAATGGGGGGAAATGGCATTATCTCCTCTAAGAACAAAGCACTTTAATTTTATGTTCAGTTAAGTAACTGGGAATGTGTTTGAAGTCTGTCATGCTCAAGTGCTGAACAGAATTCACGTGATAGTACTCCAGACTTATCACAGAATTCACAAAATGTGAACATTTTGATGAAAGACTTCACTCAATAGCATCAATTTTATGTTATCTTTTTCTCAGTCTGTCTTTCTAAATTTTGCTTGTTCTATTGAGGCTAGTGAAGCCTTAAGCATAAAGCAGGAGTTCTAAGCTTCCTTAAAGTCCATAGTAAAACCTCCTTATCTAAAATGAAATTGACAAAGAGCAACAGCCTCTAAAGGGAAGGTTTGTATGGGAGTTTGCTTTTCAAACTGTTTTCTAGTGCAGGTGTTTAATGGTAGGAGTTACCCTTTAATGCTTAATGTTCCAGACAGTCAAACTCTGTTCTCATTTACTTTGAGAGAAATGACAGACATGACAACATAGTGACATATCTTTCTCAAGAAATAACCTTGCCCCTGCCAATAAAAGAAAACAGTTAGAATAAGAAAATATAGATTAAGTCTCTAGACTTTGAGGACTTAATGACAAAGGCTGTCCTCCCAGGATAATATTCCTGTTCTGCTCCCTCACAAATTTGTAATTGTGTATTTTTGGCGGAATGCTCCAGAGCTTACTGACGATTGGGTTACTGACGTTCAGCATTTTGTTGAGTCAGACTTATTCTGTATTTAACACTAAAATGAAATCATTGCTATCGTTGGTAATTTGAAATGTGTAAATGGTTTTATTAGCTTAACTTTCTGCCTTTTGTTTAGGGTGCGTCAGTTCATAGAGATGGTGAATGGTACAGACAGTGAAGTGCGGTGTTTGGGAGGCCACAGTCCAAAATCTCAAGACAGTTACCCTGTTAGCCCACGGTCATTCAGTAGTCCTAGCATGAGTCCCAGCCATGGAATGAATATTCACAATTTGGCAACAGGCAAAGGGAGCAGCACACACTTCACTGGTAAGTTCATGTGGAGGATACACCACACAGATTTGGATGTACCATGTACATGGATTTTTTTTTAAATAAACTTAAGAGTTTATGCTGAATGCTGTGTGTAACAGTAAAATGTTAATGATTAAAATACGGGATTTCCAGTCACTGGGAAAAATTAGTTTCATCACATAATTTTTGCATGTGCTCTTGGCTTTACTTCTTGCAAAGTAGGTTGCCACTAATTTCTAAGAAGTGCTTCCCTTTGGGAGGTGGAATATTCTGACATATATTTCTCTTGTCCCTTTGATGATAATTTATGGCTTGGGCAAGATGGTTTAAATCCAGTAAGTGGTTTATATAATCCAATTCCTGTGGTGTTGATGGAGAAGTCAGAATAGCTGTGGTTGAGCAGGAAACAGCAGAAGAAGCCGGGTGGTATGGCTGAGTAAAAGACATGCTGCTGGCAGCCACATTTCAGTCTGCACAGTTGGAACATTTCTTAGAGCATTTCAGTAGTAGGAAATCTTCAGTGGGAGGCCACTAATGTTCAGAGCAGTCCCATGCTTATGGGGAGATCCCCATGCCTTCCAAATGGAAGCTGAGCATGTTAAAATGATACCTGAACATGGCATCCTTGAAGACTAAGACTCTTAAGGTAGCAGAGACCATCAGCTTTCACTTCTGTTTAATTTCCAAATCCAAACTGGAGCTGGGGGCACTTTATTTTTTTTTCTCTCTGGGGTGTCAGTGAAGAACCACTCAGATTTTCTGGTTGTTCTTCAAGTGCTTATTGGGATATAAAGTACCTGTAATTTTTGTAATTTTGAAAATCGAGGCAGGTTGATGAATGTATTACTAGAATTGATGTTTGGGATTTTGTAAATGGCAGCAGCTGCTTTCTTTATAATAAGCCCTTCCTGTGACCTGTTTCTATTTTAGAACATACTTGGGAGCTCTTGGTTTGATGGAACTGGCAATTATATGTTTGCTTCAAATGGTAGTTTTCCTGTTATATTTTAGAAGGGTCAGAAGAGATTTTAGCTAGGCATCATAATTTCACAGCATGGTGTAATTTTTTTAGCAAAGCACAATATTAACAATTAAAATAATTACATGGTGAAGGAGGTTGTATGTAAGTATAGCAACATGCAGAGTATTCAGCACTGAATTCTACTGCACATTTATCAAAAGAATTATGTGATCAGGAATTAATAATTTTGCTTCCATTCATAATGATTACAGTGGCCTAGAAAAGATTTTCTAAAAAACTTCTACATTAGTGCAGTTTTTTGTTTTACCAGTATATTAGTACAACTGGAAAAACCTTCTTGTGTCTGGGTTCATACTTGTTAAATAATGCTTAACTTCTGCACTCTAGAAGCCTTAAGGGTTCAAATACCTGAAACATGGAGGTGAAGTACTTGAGTTTGTGTGGCAAATTTAGCATACTTTTTCCTGGTCAGTAAACGCTACACTTACTTCATTTTTTTCTACAAACTTATCTGTAACTTTATGACTACAAATTTTAAAACTTCCTTGCAGGGTTTGAAAGTAGTTGCAGTAATGGAGTAATATCAAATAAAGTGCATCAGTCTTACTGTCACAGTAAACACACGACCACCAGCTTGAATGTACCAGAGCTCAACAACATAAATGTATCCAGATCACAGCAGGTTAACAGCTATTCCAGGTAAATAAATTTCAGATGCTTCTAAATCACTGAAGGCTTCTGTTCTCCATGTGTTTGCATGGCAGGGAAGAGTTTTCAGTGGGCTTTGATGTGATTTTTTTTTTACCCCTCAAGAACAGTTGGAACAAAGTGTAAGGAGCCAACAGCTTGTGGTAACTCTGGTTCTTTTGACAGTTCAAGCTCAATAGACCTTTTTCTCCTGTTGGATTAAGGAAATGCAGTGGACAAAAATAAATTACCTTGTTTATAGCTATGGTCAGTTTTGAAGTTCCATAGTGAAGGTTAATTAGCTCTTTGGCACTTGGGATTTTAATTGAAGCCACTGACAGTGATTTAGGTGTGTTGCACACAGGTAATGAAAAGTTTTCCAGATACTCTCCATTTGTGACAGTATCTGGAAAGTTGAGATGCAAATGAAGTGTGGATTCCCTTTCCCTGTATACACCAGGATTGTTTGCCTACTCCAGTCACTGTCATGAGTGCAAATGCATTTAGTTCAGAGAATGAAAATAAATCTGTTAACCAGGGTTGATGTGGTTCTTGATAATCAGCATGGTTAAGCTCTGGGTTGCATGGATGCAGCAGAACCTAATTTGATGCGAAATGCAACAGCACTCAGCTGCATTGTGCCAAATGGATTCCCAAAACTACCACACAGGATGTGATGATGTGGTGGTGATGACCAACGGTATTTTAGTTGAATAGTGATAATTGGGGTAAAAAAGTAAGAGTAACAATTTACTTTTTAACTTTCCACAATTTCTGTTTGCATCAGCAGTTGCCTGTGCCAAAACGTCTGGCAGTGTCCAGGCAACTTGGCGATTTTTCATGGAGGAAGACAGTTCCTTGGCTGTGTTCTTGCCCAGTCAGAGAGGCCTTTTGGTTTCCTTCCTCAAAGGAAGCTGAGTATCTTTGGTTGCTTAGAAGCAAGATATTAAACTTCCAAATTGAATCTGTTTGGTCTTGACAGAGGTTTTATGTTGCTGTTCTCCATGATGGAATAGAACAGGCCAGGATGCAACTGTCAGCAAAGCTCAATCCCCAAAGCCACGCTGGCATTTTCTAAAAGCATTTCTGTGAGCTGCTGTGAGCAAAGGGTTGTGAGGAGCTGAATGCTCTGCATTTGCTACTGAGTGTCTCTTCAGTGTTCTGCTTTACTCAGCATTTGCTTTGGGGTTTTTTTTTTTGCTTTCCCTCTGTCGTTCCACAGAGTAAATAAGAGGAAAAGGCATTTTTTCAAAATAATTAGTTACCTAAATATGGTATTTTCCAAGTAGGATGTATATTGACTTAACTATTTTTTTTATGTATAAATACTAACTATATTGAAAAGTGGGAGTAGTATATTTTCTCAACGCGTTTTCTTCAGCTCTTTGTACCTACAATTATATAAACAAGGTAAGAACTTTTTGGTCTCTGTTTAGAATACAGACGTTATTCCTGAATAATGGGGGACATGTTTAAATTTCCAGCATCTGAAAACAGTATTTTACTGAAAACTGTTATTGAGGCAACCTTGAAACTTTCCAAGGTGCTCTGGTATCACCAGTTGCTATCGAAGAAACTGTGGTCTAGCTTGGTAATATTTAACAGCAGCTTTTCAGTAGCTAAGATGAGGAAGTAGTGTGATGAAGTTGGAAAGATAACGTAAGTACTTAAATATGAGTAAAACTTGTATTTACTACTCTCTTTTCAGCAATGATGTAGACATGGAAACAGATCACTACTCCAATGGGGTTGCTGAGACTTCATCCAATGGCTTCCTAAATGGTAGTTCTAAACATGATCACGAAATGGAAGAATGTGACACAGAAATGGGTCTGCAGTGATATTTCTTACATTTTTATTAAGTGATGGCAACAAGGTTATGTTTTTACTTGCAATGCTTCCCAACTTGAAAATTAGGGTTACTAGCTCAAATCTTTAATTTTTGATTGTTCTGCTATTCTAGATGTATATTTTAAAACCACTCATTTAGGTGGTCCAATATCAGTGTGAGAACAGGGGAAATGGGTAACTCATGGCTACTGAAATCAGCATTAATTTTTAAGGAAGTACCTCTGAGAAGAAACACCCGGTTGTGTAGCACCCTGTGTTTGAGTTGGGAAATTGCTTCTCCCTCTTCCCATTCATGGTTCTCATGGCATCTTTGTGCTCCACAGTAAGCATAGAAATTCTAAATATTTTATATTGAAATGCAAAATGCTAATATTTAATGCTCAAGAGTTTTATTAGGGAAATGTAAAAAATTAAAAAAATTTTCCCATGTTTTCCATCAAAAAAGTACCAATTTATATAGCTACGAGCTAAAAATTAACTTTGCTTTACTTAATTTTCTTTATACTCTGTCATGCCTATTGATGTTGGTGACAAATGAGTATTTAAATCCCCTCTGCTTGCCCTTTGTGCAGCTGCAGAATTGGTACTCAAACAATTGATTTAAGCAGATGTCAGTTAATGTGTAGTTTAAATGAAATGTGGAACTGGAGACCTTCAGAATGCAGCAGCACGTGCAGAGCGCTGTGAGCGCTTCCCCGTTCCAGGGCATGTGCTGCTGCTGATCCTGCAGCTTTGCTGGGAAATGCAGTGGGACAGCAAATGTCATTCTCTTACAGCCCTGCAAGGAGGAATGCAAGTTGCCAGACTATTTTCCCTGCATTGTGCTCTGAAACTGGATAATAACAAGACCTTATTTCTGTGACAGAAAACCCAAAACAGGTCCTGACTCTCTTGCAGCGTTTTCTGCAGAGACTTGCTGTGACTGATGTGCAGCAGCTGCACAGGGCACAGAGTTCTGCTTTTTGTAATGTAGTTGTTTCCTGCCTTTGGAAAGTCGTATCTTAGATGAGCTAGGGACAAACACCATTACTTGAAGACTTGTGGGTGCTTCACCTACACTGTTTACCCCCCAACACTGCCCCCAGGTTGAGTCTGGTGGTTTTTCACTTTTTGAAATATTTACATATTCTCCTGAGTGCTGTGTATGTAAGGTGAAGTAGGCAGGTATTTTCCAGAGGTGATATACTTACATCTAAGGAAAAAAAAAAGTAGCCAGTTAAAAATCCTGTTTTGAAAAAGTAGTCAAAAATATATCACTAAATAGCAATGTTAAAATCAGAAAGAAGAGTGGATTTGTAACTGAAGAGTCCATCAAAATGCTCATTTTAAAAATTGATTCCATTGATGAAAAAAGACAAGGAGTGGATAAATGCCTTTTTTTTAATGTGGTGCTTTAGGTGTAAATTTTTAAAAAGCAGATTTTTTGAAGAAGCCAAGTGTTGGTTTATTCCTAAGCTGCATCAATATCTTTTAAAATCACTAGTATTGGGAATATTGTATGAAACAGTAAAGAAATCAGTTGTAGTGTCCTGTTTGATTACAAAAGAAGCCTGAAAAAGCCAAATGGATAAGATAATGTGTCCTGCCAAATGATTAAGATAATGTGTTCTGCAAGGAGTATGAACAGTCTAAACGATGGTCTTGTAGCAGAGTCCATCATGGCTGTTGAGGAAGTTCGGCATTTTTTTATACTCTATTAGTTCCCAATTTGGTGTATCTTCAGAAATGAAATGTCAAAGAATTAAGAAATTTAGAACTGTGTGGACTTTCATTGTTGTTTTTTAAACTCCCTTAAAATTTTAGGGTAAAATCTGGTTTGTCTTCTAGTTAGTTTAAAATTGCAGATAAAAGCCTCTTGCAGATAAACACCACATGCTGTGACAGCCTTTGCCATTAGTGAACCAGGTCTCCTAATGTTCAGAAGGAGCAGTTCCCCAGTGTGTGGTACAGGAGGATGTGGGGCCAGGGTCTGAAGCTGCCCTGCTCTCTCTGGGCAGGCAGCTGTGTTTGAGTGAATCAGTGCAGAGTCTGTAGCTCCATAGGTTGTTACCCTTGGCTCTGCCAGTGGTGATGATGATGATATCGTTTCTTTAGAAGTAGATTCAAGTCAGTTAAGACGCCAGCTCTGTGGTGGCAGCCAAGCAGCCATTGAAAGGATGATCCATTTTGGAAGAGAATTGCAAGCAATGAGCGAGCAGCTAAGAAGAGAATGTGGCAAAAACACAGTGAATAAGAAAATGCTCAAGGTATGTTTAATCTTCTTGTAAGGGTGAGTAACTATGCTGCCCAGCAGGAACTTGGAATACTGTTCATTAACTTCTGCCATTTTTCACATGTCTCAGAGCAGATGTTCTGGTCAGCTGTGGTGTAGCACTGTCTTCTTTTTTGTCTGTGCAACTCATGCTCAGGGAAGATAATTTTGTGCTCTTACACAGTTAAACTCAGAAATTGATTTAGTGCTTTCCTTTCTCTCATTTGTGACCATGTAACTTGGCCTTGAGAATCAAAGTTCTGGTTTTGTCATTTTGATCTTTTGTCAATGATAAATGAACTGCAGGAGGATTGGTAGAGATGCCCAAAATGTGCTATACTTAGTACTCTGCATGTTAATTAGTTTGCCTTGATTTGAGACTGCTCTGGAAAAGACTGCATGCAGTTTTCAGTCTGTTTTCTCTTACCCCATCACTTAGTAAAATAATGCTACCTTTTGCCTTGCTCTTGGGAAAAAACACTAAATGGAACAAGTCCTGTCACAATTTCTTTTTGTCTTTTTGTATTGATGGATACTGACAGTCACTTTTGTGGTTCTGAATCAAAACAGTTGAACAAAATATCCCTTCTTTTCACTAGCAGCTTGTAGCTGTTGATGTAATCAAAGTCATCTTCCCACAGGATGCATTCAGTTTGCTTGCATATTCTGATCCCTGGAGCAGCCCTGTTGGAAATCAGCTTGACCCCATACAAAGAGAACCAGTGTGCTCCGTGCTGAATAGTGCAATACTAGGTAAGTGCAGCCTGCTGGCTGCCCAGGGGACTCAGCGTGCCTCCCCCGTGTCCCACATAGGTAGCCCTGCTGCTCCACCGTAAGGATAGCAGTGTTGGGTACATTCTTCTGGGAAGAGAGGGATACTTTTGGAGGGTATGTAAAATAACAGGTACTTGCCTGCTGTTGTAGTTCAGGGCAAAAATGACCTGTTCAGTAATGGTGCTGTGCAAAGTCACTGTGTTGCTCCGGCTTTGTGCCTTGCTCTAAGAGCAACCTCGCAAATGAATGATTTAAGTAGTTTAGATGTCAAGTGTTCAGTGTATCATTATGAAATGATTCAGGTATTTTAACTGCCCCTGTGATTCTTTTTCAGAGACTCACAATCTGCCAAAGCAACCCCCGCTTGCCCTGGCCATGGGGCAGGCATCACAGTGTCTAGGATTGATGGCCCGGTCAGGAATTGGATCCTGCGCCTTTGCCACAGTGGAAGACTACCTACACTAGCTATGCATTTTGAAGGTCTGAAAGGCGGTGTGGCATATTCAACATGGAAAGTAGACCAGCTCTGCTGACTGGAATTTGGAATTTTAATTATGTACTAAGGACAAGTCTGTCGCTTTATGTTGCTTCCTAGTTTACAGCATGATGCAAATGATTTCTAACTTAGTGTTAGGAGACTTCCATCTTTAAACCTCTTAGACAACTAAGAGTTGAAAATATCACTGGTAACGTCAGACATCCAAATTGACAAGTACCAATCCTTCGAACGATTGTCCAAAACAAACCAAAAATCCTGCTACCTTGTGGTGGGACGGAAGAATAGAAAACATGGATGTATTAGCATGTGGGTGATGTAAACGTCAAGCAGGATGACTTGCCAACCTCCACCCCCATTGTTACATAGTTCAATCAGTGTAATTTGCAAAATGCAAATGGTTTGGATATATAGTGTTGATGGGAAGAAATGATATTTTTTAATGTGTACTGTAAAACTTGAATTACTCAGGAGCTGAGTGAATATGTTTGTTGCTACTTACAATCCCAACCTGTTGATCTTAGTAGTTTTTTGTTTAAACATGGTCTTTTCAACTTCGTTTCCTTGTTTAACTACAGACAGCTTCTGTTGTGTAGGCTCACCAGTTTAACTGTTGTATTATAACAGTATTACATGTCAACACAGTGTGGTT
Organism: Emberiza elegans; assembly: GCA_024865655.1. NCBI lineage: Eukaryota > Metazoa > Chordata > Aves > Passeriformes > Fringillidae > Emberiza > Emberiza elegans. The sequence goes on from JALJVW010000206.1 coordinate 56,827,519, forward strand.
ATGACCTATTTATATAAAAACCAAATATTTAGTCAATTTACAGTCTTAATTTAATCTTTGTACACCTTGCATTTTTAAAAGTGCTTAAATAGTACTATATTGCAATAAAATGTAGTGATATCATAATTAACCAGCCATTAAAAACTTACGTCTACATCCAGGGTAGCATGGATGTGTATGCTACATTGTCTTGTTCTAGAGCTCCATCCTAGAACAGCAGTTCTTGTGGAGACCTCTGAGGGGAGCTGCCCCCTCCCCGTGGAAGCTGGGCTGGTCCAGGTGAAAGGTTTTGCCATGTTCTTTCCACACAGTGAGTCTAGCTAGCAGTGCAGAAGCTTACTCAGGCCTCTCTGCAGATGGGGAAAATCCCTTACTGCTGGAAAGTAATGAGGCTGGAGAGAAGTAAGTGTCCTGCTGCAGGAGCTAATTTAATGATTCTGCTGTTAGGGTTCAGCCTTTCCTTAGAGACACAAGTCACTGAGGCAGCAGGAGTAACTGCCTGCTGTAAGGAATGCAGCATCCACAACAGTAGGTACAACATTGCTGATGTTTATTCTCTGCAAAGGCATTGCCTCACGGAGGCAGCTCAGCAAGCCTGGGCCTAGCACCAGCTGTTCTACAACACTGGCCTGGCTGCTCTGTAGCTTCCCCAGGAACTTCTGAAAGGGGAGAGGAAAGAACAGGGAAGTTCCATCAGGCACAGCTCAGTGCCTTCTGCTGGCTGGAGCTGAAAGCAAAGTGATGATGAAGTGGGGAAAAACACCTGTGTTGTGTTGAGATCAGCTGCCACTAAAAGTCCTTAGCAGCATCTTCTGAAAAAGCTGTCTTCAGACTCAATTTTTAATATGTGTTGCCAGCCAGTGTTTCTTAAACCTTTCTGCTTTTTCTTTTTTATCTTGCCCTTAAAAAAAAAAAAAACTCTTAGTTACCATTGCTCTTAAGCCCCCATGTGCTGGAGAAGCAGCAATCCCTTGGCTGCTGCAGCATTTCAGAACAGAACAACCACCTCAAACACTGATAAACTTCCTAAAGTATTCTATGTGCCCCAGGTGCATTTCACTGGCCAGGAGTAGCAGTTTGCACCAGCCTCCTTAGGAAGGTGGGGGGATACAGTGGTGCTCGCAGTGATGGAGCATTGATGGAAAGCAGACCCTGCTGCCTAAGTAACTTTCCCCTCTGGTGTTCATGAGCCTCACAGAATGTGTGGGCGTGAAACTGTCCCCTTCCATTATGGAAATGAGGAGAAATGGGTGCTGTTTCCCTGTGCTCATGTAGAGGTTCTGGGATCTTGGTATCCCTGCTTTTAAGTCTGAGATTAATCTGAAATGCCTTCCAACAGCTCAGAGACTGGAGGCTGAAACAGCAGCTCCTGAAGTATTTATACACTGAGCAGCCCTGGCTCTAATACAAAAGCTGTCTCTGCTGTCTCTTAACATACCAAAAATGAAGTAATTTTTTTTTTAATTGTGTCTCATACACCATCCCTGAGGGCATGCTCATGACACTCACTGAGGATGCTGCTGCCCTTCCCTTACTCTCCAAATACTTGGGAGTTAGAGGATCACAAGCCAGGATGCTCTAGCATGGAAACCCTGATTTTATTCCAGTGTACATTTAGCCACATATGCAGAAAACTAGTACCTACTCCAACTTTCTATACTCACCCCAAGATTTGTCCACAAACTGAACAGCAGCTTTTTTGACAGGGGCTCTCTTGTTTGCAAGGGAGAAAAATTCATTTGCTGAAATGGAGACAAGTGTCAATAGCCAAGTTCAAGGCAGACAAGTCTCCACCCAGACCCACCCAAGAGCAGCAGTGCTTACCTGATACGCGGTTGGTGTGTGGCCCATAGAGCTGAGCATTTAGGAAGTCTTTGGCCAGCTCCTGGTGGAGGCCTGTTGCACTGTGGTTTTTCAGGCACACAGCCACATAGTTCCTTTTTGTCCTAGTCAAAGAGAGATGTAAATCCCTGAAGCATGGTTACAGGACCCAGAACAACAGACACTGCTGTCAAGCTTTGCTACTTGAGCGCAGCAGCAGCCAGTGATGGTTTCTGACACTCAGATGAGCTTTGTGGCAGTATTAAAAAAATAAAAAGCTGGACCAATACTCTCAAGTTGTTGTCATATGCCTCTGTGTGCCCTGAGTAGTTTCCTTGGGCTCATCCTACCAGAAGCTAGAGCAATTACTCTCTAGGGCCATCAGTGACAATGAAATAAAGAACAGAGAGATTGAAATGCAGGAATTTGGTGCTCAACCACCCCACAACACAATGTGTACTGCTGTGCTTATGACTGCCCAGCCATCTCATAGCAATTACATATATGTAATATCCAAAAATTACTTCTATCATATATATATATATATGTATGCACATATATAAGTGTGCCAAACCAGAAGATATTAAAGGTGCTTTTTAGCACATAAATATGCTTTCAATCAGACAAAGGATGGGGGAGCATGAAGTGCAGAAGAGGGTACAGCCATGCAGTGACAGAACAGACCTTCCCACACCAGGCAAAATCATCTCCTCCTACCTGGCACCCTTGCTCCTCTTGCCTTTCTTCTCCTGCACTTCGGCTTGGCCTTGCTCCAGCTCTACAGCCTCAGCTGCAAGTTCTTCACCTAGAGTAACTTGTAAATGAAATTTCCCAAATGTTACAAATCAAAACCGGCCAGTGAAACAGGAACAGGACTTAAAACAAGCAGCATTTTTCAGAAGCACTGACTAGGATGAACAGCTGTAGGAGCGAGGGAAAGAAATATGCTGAGGGGAGCAACCCAAAGTACTGCTAGCCAGCTTTCCTCTGCATCAACAAAATGGGATTCATCACTGGACAAAAATTCAATGCAACACAACAGCTATGGGTAACCCACAGAGGGAAGTCCGGCTCTGGCTTCTGTCTTGCTTCATTCTCAGCTCATCTCTTTGTCATGTCAATACAACAGGTCTTTTTAAAATAAAGCAAGAAAAAGTAGCAGTTACACCATACAGCAGCATGTGAGGTTTAGATGAGAGAACTGCTTAAATAGAAGATTTTTTCTGAAGTACTTCAAAGTACAGACAAAGCAAAACCAGCAGTCATAAACACTGTTGATTTTGACTGTTGATTTTGTAATTCTGAGTCTGAAAAAAGTTACTCAATATCCTACAGATGCTATTAAACTGTAGTTTGATATATAAACTATAGAGGCAATTTAACACCTCCACCCAGGAATAGCCTCTATAACTTAAAACGAAGGCTAAATATTAATCCACCTCTGATAATCCTTGCTTTTTCTGCTGTAACACCTGCCCATGACTTCCTTAAACACTTCAGGCTATTTAACTGAAATCACTGCACAGCAAGTGATTTCTGTAAAAGGTGTAAGAATTAGATTAAATCTAACTTTGTATTTTCCTCAGACATTTCTTTTCCTTGGGAAAAGACACACAACAGTCTATGGGTAACCCACAGAGGGAAGTCCGGCTCTGGCTTCTGTCTTGCTTCATTCTCAGCTCATCTCTTTGTCATGTCAATACAACAGGTCTTTTTTAAAATAAAGCAAGAAAAGTAGCAGTTACACCATACAGCAGCATGTGAGGTTTAGATGAGAGAACTGCTTAAATAGAAGATTTTTTCTGAAGTACTTCAAAGTACAGACAAAGCAAAACCAGCAGTCATAAACACTGTTGATTTTGACTGTTGATTTTGTAATTCTGAGTTTGAAAAAAGTTACTCAATATCCTACAGATGCTATTAAACTGTAGTTTGATATATAAACTATATAGGCAATTTAACACCTCCACCCAGGAATAGCCTCTATAACTTAAACGAAGGCTAAAAATTAATCCACCTCTGATAATCCTTGCTTTTTCTGCTGTAACACCTGCCCATGATTTCCTTAAACACTTCAGGCTATTTAACTGAAATCACTGCACAGCAAGTGATTTCTGTAAAAGGTGTAAGAATTAGATTAAATCTAACTTTGTATTTTTCCTCAGACATTTCTTTTCCTTGGGAAAAGACAATCTGTCCAGTGTGTTCGTGATTAAGACCTGGAGAAGGTCTCTTCACCAGAGCTCCCCGCTGGAGCTCTGGCACAGGAATGAACTCCTGAAGTACCAGATGTGCACCCCGTTAACAAAGCGAGCTGTAACGTACCTGGGTCATCTGCCACAGCCTCAGTGGGCCTGGGGAGCAAAGAGAAGGCAACAGGTTATGCTTCAGTTCACACTCCCTTCCTTTACTAAACCCATGAAACACCAATTTCCAGTATGATCTCTCAAGCCAGGACCAGAAGGGGCTGCCCCACGGGTGGGAGATACGGAGAGGGGGATCCCAACAGCCACCACCACCTCCCCTGGTCCCCTCACCGTGCAGACACATCCTGCAGCTCCTGCAGCACGGCCTCAGGCAGCAGCCTGCGCTTCTGTGGGGGACAGAGAGAGGAGTCAGGCGGGCAGGGACACGGCCGGCACACACAGCCGGGACACGGCCGGAGCCCCGCGGGGGTAGCGAGGTACCTTCTGCTCCGCGAACAGCTCCTGGTGCCGCCGCCGCTTCTCCTTCAGCAGCTCCCGGTGCCTGCGGGAAGGCGGGAGCCACCGTCAGCATTCCATGGCGGGAGAGGGGGGATTACAGGCGGGGATAAAGGGGGTGAACGAGGGCTTGGAGGGGCTTGGAAGGGCAAAGGAGATGGTGAGGAGGGGCAAGTGAGTGGGATAAGGGAGAGGGGATAGGAAAAGTGAAATCAGGGGCTTAGAGGGGTGAAAGGGGGAGAAGAGGTTACGAGAGGGATAAGGAAGGAGAAGGGGCCGGGGAGGCGTGAGGTGGTGAGGTAAGAAGGGAGGGAAAAGAGGCAACAAGGGGACATAAGCAGAGATAAGGAAGGGAATAAGGGGAGGATAAAAGGGGGTAAGAGGCGTGTACGGGGATAAAAAGGGGTCTAAGAGGGTAAGAGGGGTGGACGAGTGTTTAGAGAGGTAAGCGAGGGGTTAAGGGGGCGGTAAGAGGGGTGAAAGGGGAGATGCGTGGGGATAAGCGAAGGGGGTAAGAGGAGGGAAGCGCTGGTGTAGGAGCTGCCGTTCGGGAGCCAGAGGCCCCGGCGTGTGCGCACCTCCGCGCCGCCTCTCCCACGAGCTTCCGCTCGGCCTCGGCCGCCTCCCTCGCCACGCCGAAGGGCACCTCCTCCGGGGCCTCGTCCGCCTCGTCCTCCGAGGAGAGGGCCGGGCTGGGCAGCGCGGCGGAATCTCCGCGCTTACCCGCGGCCGCCGCTTTCGCCTTCTGTCGGCGCGCCATGTCCACGGCCCCTGCGCCGCCCGCCCCGGAACCGCTCCCTCCTTCCGCCGGGGAATGCCGAGGGCCGGGACACCCGCCCAGCCCCGCTCCGCCCCGCGGGATGCGCGCACAGACAATACAGGACACCGGAGGTGGCCCTGCCGCCCCGCCTTTATTGCCGTGGGGACGAGTCGCGCCGCCGCCTCCGGCCCGCCCGCCCCGCGCTGGGCCCCGCCGGCCCCGGCTGCTCCCGGCACTCCGGGGGTGATCCCAGGGCTCAGGAGATGATCCCAGGGCTCAGGAGATGATCTCCGTCTCGTGTCGCGCCAGCGCCGGCGGCAGCGTGGTCCCGCAGGGGCCCGGGAAGTGGAACCTGGAAGGAAGCGGCAGGTTTAGGGCGCGGGCAGGCAGCGGCGCATCCCGCTGCTTCACCTGGCGAGTCTGGTAGGGGCACGGGAGGGACGGAGGGAGGAAAGACGAGGAGAGAGGGGTTTAGGCCTTGTGGGGCTTGGGGACAGACTTCAGCCTCACCCTTTAAATAATACGGTTTCTGTCTTCAGTGAAAATTCCACCATGGAGGAAGAATCCTCTTATTTATTAACCGACACTTAATATTTCATAAGGCCGAGGGGAAAAACTAGACTGTATTTGTCTAAACCCAGCGTTTCGGCAGCTGGACCAAAGCAGGGCAGGAAGGAGGGGACTGAAGGCTGGTGCCTGAGCAGCGTTACCTGAACCTGTTGGTGGCAGGAGTGGTTTCCATGTTGAACTCCGCGACCGGGACTCCTCTGGCCGAGACCTGCGGGGCGAACATGGCCGCAGGATACACCACGGACGAGGTCCCAACCTGCGGGCAGTGGGACAGAAGTCACAAGAATAGTAGGACAGCATTCAAACAGACCAAACCAACCCAGCCCCGAGATGAGGGCCGTTCTCACAACTGCACATGCACTGAAGCCTAGGAGATGCCTACAGAAATGAAACCGAATCAGTATCTGATCAGTGTCACTGCAGATGTAGCTATTTAACTTAGCATAGCAATCAGGAATTCTTTCTCTGATGCAACCCAAAGAAACCCATTTGGAACTGTAGATGGAAAAAATCCCAGAAACAAAATGGCACACTTTGTCTTCAAGGAAAAATAAAAACCCAACAAAATGTTCCTGCTGTTACTTTAGATCATTCTGTAAATGGAAGACAACGTTCTAAGCAAATGTTTTGGTTAGGGATCTGGAACCTACATGGTATGTAAACCACCTTGCAAAAAAAGCAGCACATTAGAACTTACTTCCTTTTCAAACTGAGCATCAAAATAATTGTACTTTTTACTGTGAGAAATTAGAATGACAGAATGGTGTGGATTGGAAGAGATCTCAAAGATCATCTTTCCAACCCCTCTGCCATGGGCAGGGACACTTTCTCCTAGTTCAAGTTGCTCAGAGGCCCATCCAACCTGGCCTTGAACACTTCCAGGGATGGGGCACCCACAGCTTCTCTGGGCAACTTGTGCCAGTGCCTTGCCACCCTCACAGTAAAGAATTTTCTTCCTGTATGTAATCTAAAGCCACTCTCTTTCAGTTAAAAGCCCTCACCCCTTGTTCCTGATGAAGAGTCTCTCGCTGGCCTCCTTGCAGGCCTCTTTCAGTATTGGAAGGCTGCTCTAAGGTCTCCCAAGAGCCTTGCCTTCCCCAGGCTGAGCAGCCCCACTCTCTCAGCCTCTCTTCATAGGGAAGGTGCTCCAGTGCCCTTAACAACGTTGTGGTTCTCCTCTGGACTTGTTCCAACAGTTCCATGTCCTTATGCTGGGGACACCAGAACTGTCCACAGTATTCCAGGTGGGGTCTCACCAGAGCAGAGTAGAGGGGGAGTGAAATTCAACAGCCAAACAGCATTGTCTAATCTCTAACCCCTGTGTGCCTGTTGACTTCTACGTAGTCTGTGTACATTTTCAAACCGAAAGGTCTTTTAACGTTTTGCACTGGACACCAGAGAGTCCCTCTGGGGCTTTCAGTTCCCTCAGGGAAGCACAGATGCATTTGCTTTGCCCAGTAATTGCCACATCCCTAGCATGGCCTCCCTGCCGGTTCAGAGGACAAGTAAGGAAAGCACCACTCACGACCAAGCAGAGGTCACAAATATCCAGCTCCTTCTCCACTGCGGTGAGCACACTGGGATCCAGGGCTTCCCCAAACCACACCACGTGGGGCCGCAGGAGCCCATTGCAGCCATCCTCCTCACACCTGCTCAGACACCACAGAGGGACAGAGTCAGCAGCGCTTCAGGCTGCAGAGCAGCAAAGCAGCTCTCATTCTCACCTGGGCAGGTACCTGCCATCATCCTCTCTCCTCCTTCACAGCCCTCCCCACACCCTCCTCTACCACATGCTGGACAGAAGGCAGCTCATTCCCTGCTACACATGTGCTGTGTGATCCCAAGGAAGGGGGTGCTGAACAGTTGTTCAGCACAGATACTTAATTGTGTCTTCCCCTTACTCAGCTCCTGAAATGCATGAAAAGCTAAAACTCAGCCTCCATCAGCTTTACTAGCTGACAGGGTTTTAAGACAGAAGCCTTGTGTCAGCCTCTTTTTCCTTAGGAATCGGATGAAAAATGTGGTGGCTTTTTCCATCTGCAACTAGCTAAGGCAAAGCTTCAGGCAGCGTAAAAAATAGGATTGTGGCACATTCCGTGCCTGTAAGGGGACTCCACCATAGTATTCCAGAAAAACAGTGGGTGACACCTGTAAAGTAACAAAACATTTACTGCTGTAGCACTCACTTTCTTGCTGCAATTCTCCTACTACTTCACTTACTACAAACCCCAGGAATTTGGCCATGTTTCATCTTGGTGCTCAAGTACACAAATGTGCAACACCTTCAGCACCATGGTAACTTCTACACACTCCTTTGTCTGATGCCCCTGTAACTTTAGACTCAGTTTCCTGGGGCAGAGTTCCAGATTTGCTGTCATCTTATTGCAGGGGTTCCATACTGTTATCTCCTATCACAAAAGTTGGTGTCTCTTATGGGCAGCTCCTCAGAGCACTAACTCTTCCTTCTTCACAAAGAAGCCAACTGACTCCCATTCCCTTCTCAACCAGCCACTCCACTCTTTTATAGCACTCTTCTTCTCATTGGTTACAGCTGTGGCCTGTTAAAGTCAGGCTTGTTCTTAATCTTTGATAATTGGCCCAGCTGCAATCTTATATTCTATCCCCCTACACAGAGTTCTTTGTCTCCTGTGGAATGTTCTTCCAAAACAACATGTACAGTAACATGAAGCTTTGAGATGCACAAAGCATGAAGAGGTAACAGCCCAATAAGGGGTCCATACGTACTGAGGAAGGTCTTCAACTGCAATGGCAGCATCTTCTGTGTCAGGATCTGGAGCCCTGTAGTCACAAAATGGAAATACATGTTCAGCTGTACAAAAGGTATTTTATATATTAATAAAAACTTAACATTCTCTAAAAACCTTCATATTCTCTAAAGCACACCCTCCAATCAAAGAATCTGCAACTTCAGCCAACTTGAACACCTATTACAATCCTAAAATACCATACATGAGGCAGGCAGGAATTTGTCCAGAATTATCCTAAAGCTGAGCAACTGTAATAAGCTAGCCAAGACTGTCAAAGGCACAACAATTATTTATGTAAATATCTAAAGGTCTGGTGAAATGTAAAGGGAAAAAAAAAGTCCTAAAAAATGTTTGAGTATATGCCTGGCACATCCCCCTGCTCACTTCCTTTTTTAATGGTGAAAGAAAGAATGGATTACCCCTTCCCAGCTAACGCGGGGCAGATTGGGCTCTTGTAATTCGCAGCTACGTTTCCACAGCTGGTGCACCGAGTTTTAAATAAACTACCTGGAACACACAAAGAGGAAACATCAGGGATGAAGCAATGGCTCTGAGGTGTGGCTGTGCAGGCAAGTGGTTGTGTTTATCCTGGGCAGCTTCTCTTTACAGACCTTGAAGGCTGCACCTTGTGGGTAACTTACAACAGGAACGCAACAGCAAAGACAGTCCCACTGTGCCACCTTGTTCTGCCTCAGGACATGAGTAATACACAGTCCCATAGCATATTTTGCAGGAAAATTGTACTTTAAAATATCACTGAGGGACATGATTTCTGTTTATTGCTTTTCCTCTTACCTCAAAAACATTTTCTTAAAAAAAATAAAATATGCTGGTCAACACCATTTTGTTTGATGCAAAACTCCACCCCCAAAACTTCTGTAACATTACTAACATGCTGTTGAGATGTGCAATATAGTCAAGAGCTAAAAATTGTGTCCATTTTGTAAGGAATACAAATAACCAAAATTAAACTCTTGTCAAGACTTCATTGGGTCCCCAACTGCAAAATAGCTTGTGCAGGTTTCCTTTGTCCAAAGCACAAAAGTGGTAGTGGGAAATTCCATTTACACTTTCAGTGATACGCAATTTAAAAAGCATCACAGTGCTGGAGGACCAGGATTGGTCTTTGTCCTGGGAGACTTCTACCCTGTGGCAGGAAGAATCACAGAATAATGAGGTTGGAAGAGACCTCCAAGATCATCAAGTCCAACCTATGCACTAACACCTCAACTAGACTATAGCACCAAGTGCCATGTCCAGTCTTTTTTTAAACACACCCAGAGATGATGAATTCTGTGGGGTCACCTCCAAAGGCTTCCACACCCTCCTTCTGTCTCCACACCTGTACATTTCCTCAGATCCCAAAACCCCGCTGACCCCCAGGGTGCTGCACCTGCCACGTGGTTCTCTGGTACTTTGTGGGAGTAAGGAATACCGCTGACTACAGGCAAGAGAGTGGGAGGGCCACTGGCTGCAGGAAAGAAAGGTAAGGGAATCTCAATTGTTTCCTGTCCCTTTGTCCTCCTGTAGCCAAGAAGTGCACAAGTGAGAACAGGACAGAGGGAAAGCACCAGGGCTGGTGAGGCCAGGCTTGCCAATACACCCTTTATTAGCAGCAGTCTGACACCACCACTACCACACAGTGGAATCCCTGGGGATTCTTTTCCCCTTTTCTAAGTGAAATCACCCAGGTGTCACAGCCACACGAATTCAAGTGGATCTGTGGAAAACTGTCAAGCAAGAAGGGAGAACCATTTCCTGTGTACTGTCAGAATCGATTAAAAACAGAAAGATGAGATTCTGTGATACTAAAGGTGAGGAATGAAGAGAGGCTACGAAGTACCTGAAACTACTTCCAAAAGAGAACAGGGTGTTATTGTAAATAAATTTATGCAAATTATTGTAATTTTAAAGACAAAAATATGTTCGCTCTGTAATTATCCTGTTTTCCCTTCTTCCCACTCCCTACCCCAGGCTTCCTGGCCTGTTGCAGACATGTGAGCCAACTCCTACCATGGATTTCTAAGAGGTGCTTGGTGCCTGCCTTCCTGTGCAGCTCATCAATGTTCTGAGTGATGACCACAACGCTCCTTCCTTGCTTGCTGAGACGCTTCTCGCACTCTGCAATGGCAACGTGGGCTGGATTGGGATGTTTGCTCAGCATCACTTCCCGCCGGTAGTGGTAGAATTCCCACACACGGGAAGGGTTTCGTGCAAAAGCCCCTGGAGTAGCCAGCTCCTGCAAAAGATGTAACAAGTCGTCCTACAACTAAAGAATCCTTTCCCCAGATGAAGCCTGCTGCATCTCTGCCATTTATACTGCTGCCTGCAACACAAGGTCATCAAAAGCAGATTATCTATAACCAAATGGAGTTGATAAGAATATTGTTCCACAGCCCTTACAAGGGTGACAAGTCAAAGTGACAGATCAAAAGAGGAAATAACTTACAGCAATGGTGTCATACATGGGTTTACACTACACTCCAACTGTACTCTGTGCTACCCTAGCAAACTATCAGGAGCTTAGCACAAAGCAAGATGAGATATTCCAATGCACACCCTTTTTCTGGCACCCACAACTATCTTTTCCACGGCAGCCATAAAACTTGGCATCATGTGAATGTATTTCCTTTGCTAGGAATTTATTTTCTGCTTTAAGTGTAACACAAGCCAAATTACACCCAATGTTGAAACCAAAGTCTAATGTCTTGTATTTTGTATGCAGGTAAAATTAAAGTTAGCATGAAAGACAGCTTTAGTTTTGCCTTCTCTCTCTCAAAAACGAGATGCAGCTCAGTCCAGCACCTCAGTGCACAATTCCACTGACACAGAAACTGAATGCAAGTTTCTGATGCAGCAGGACCAAACATATATACACACACATGCTTTATTTGAATTGATGGTCACTGAAAGCAAAAATCTCATATTTAGATTCAAACCAGTTTCAAAAATTCATGTCTCTGACACTTTTTTAGCTTCATCAGATCTTTCAGGAATGCTGTAATTAAAAACCAAAAAGACAGCAGGTGTGATTGCAGCATTTGGGGTAGCAGGTACTGACAGCAGAACGGCTGCTGAAACACCTGCAGCACCAGCAGGATGAGACTCATGAGGCCCCCATAGAGCTCATATTGTTGGTGCCTTCAGCTGTACTCCCAGTGTCTACTCCCACGTCCTCTTCCACCCCTGTGGCTCCCAGTTCTTCCTTTGGTATTTCGGTTTGTTTTAAACGCCAAAGAGTGTGAAACAGGAAAGGCCCCACATGGTAGGAAAACAGTGAGGGTGTCAAAAAATGAGCAAACAGCTGAACTGCAGGAAAACAAGGATGGTAGAAAGACCCAGGGCTGCCTGCAAGAATGTTGTTTTTTCCAAGCAACTGATAAACTGAAGGACAGAAGCAGATCCCCAAGGGCACGGAGAAGAGCTGCAGAGGCAACTCTGCTGCACTGCCACAGGAGAACTTCCACCCTCTTCCTCCAGCTGTTCCTGATGCTCCATGCTCACCTGTGTAACAGACACAAAGGCACGGCTGTGCAGGCACAGGCCCCCAGTACCTACCTGGGCTTGCCACTTTCTCCAGAAGCCTCCGGCCCCTCTGAAGGTGGGGACGCCGCTCTCGGCACTGACCCCGGCTCCAGTGATGATGGCGATGTGCTTGGCCTTGGCAAACACCTCTCGGAAATCAGCCATGTCTGTGCCAGGGCAGGGAAACAAGGAGCTGTTCAGGCACTCACACCCTGACCCAAGAGGCCACACTTAGGCATCCAGAAATGGCTTCCATACACACCTCCCATGACTTTAACTTTGGAACACCTACTGGCTCCTGAGCTTCTGCATGTTGGAATTTAAAGGGCAGTTCCTGGAGATCCTCAAAAATATGTGTCTGAGCAGGCTCAGGAGGGCAACATGTGCTAAACATGATTATAATCAATACTGGAAAGGCAGAACCTTTAACTAAAACCCCACACTGGATGCTATCCCAATAACAACTGTTGAAACCACCACCCAGGAACAGTTTGCTTCCTAATTGTTACTTAAGATCCTGAGATGAAAAAAAATATGTTTTGTTGTTGTTTTTGTTTGGAGATTTTTTTTTCCACAAAGTATCACTTTCAAAATTAAAGTAATTTGGGAAAATGAGCTTTCTTTTGAGGCATTTTTTCCAGTTTTCTAGGTTTGCAACTTGTATTTTATATTTTTAATGTGTTATTCCCACCATTTTCCACTGCATGGTAGTTTGGGAAAAAAATGGAAAATTTCCTTTGCCTTTTTATGTGAGTCAAAACAGGATTAAACAGGAACAGGTTAGCTACAGACAGACAAAAAAAGTATCTCTTGCAGTTTACCTCAGATACAGTTTTTAAAGCAACACAGGTTAGAATCACAAAATGGCTGAGGTGGGAACAGACCTCTGGAGATTGTCCCTTTCAAACCCATCTGCTTAAGCAGGGTCAGGCAGAGCAGACTGCCCTGGACAATGTCCTGTGGGGTGGCTTTTGATATCTCCATGGATAGAGACTCCATAACCTTCCTGCACAATTCAATCCATTGTTTGACCACCCTCGCAGCTGACAAACACCATGGGGTGTTTTTATGCATGCCCTGGAGCCTTCATTGCCACAAGGGCTAATCACTGGCTTAAGGCCAACGTGGTGCCCACCGGATACCCAGGGACATTCCTGCCCAGCTGGTCACCCCAGCCTCTCTTAGTGCCTGGGGCTATTTTTTCCCAGGGACAGGACCCTCTGGAGTATCAACCACTCCTCCCAGCTTTGTATTATATGGAAGCTTGCCAAGGATACACTCTGGTCCATTGTCCAGGTCATTAAAGAAGGTGTTAAACAACACTGGCCTCAGTTCGGGCTCCTACAGTAACCCACGAGTGAGCAGCCTCCAGCTGAACTTTGAGCTGTTCACCACAACCATAATCCTCACAATTTACTAGGGGGTCTTTTAAATAAAACCAAAAGTACCCCCCCCCCCCCAAAAGCCTACCCAAAGGCAGGTAAGGTCCTGTAGGGAGAAAGAGCCACTGGAGAGGTCCCAAGACCCACAGCACAGGGCCACAGGACTGGGCAGAGAATGCGGCTACTCTGATGCCCCACCTGCTGCTGCAAACCAAACCTCACAAGCCCTGAACGGGTAAAGCTCAGGCCAAAAGCCCTCCCAGCCAGGTCTCTGGCAGCAGCCAAACACTAACGCTCAAAGCAGCAGAAAAAGCAAGTTTGCCTCGGCTACCTGACATTAGGGGATTGCTATAGTACCCACGTGCAGTTTTCAAGTTAAGGCACATTCTCAAATTGAAAAACAAAACCAAAATACCCCCAGACAGGTGAAAAGAGGCCAGCCTTAACTGCTAGCCTGAACACGGCTCCTGGGGTTACCCAGCTCCTGAACTGTTACACAAGCTCAAGGCCCATTCTTGTACAAAGAAATGAGGAATTACTTTTATTACTCATTAGCATTATGAAAGGGAAATGCAATTAACCATTGCATACTTACGTGCATAAACTATAAACATTAAAAACGTGTTTATTTTGTAACCATGCTGACTGCAAGGGTTTTTGGAACTCTACAGAATACAGACACAGAAGGTAACTTTACCATTCTGGGGGACAAATAAAGCAACTTCACACTGTTTTAAACATTTTTTAATTAAGCCATGGATTTCACCTAGCACACAAAACCTTCTAGCACTTCATATCCACCTTAAAAACCTGTCCGGGGTGCTAAAGCAAACAAATACACGTCTTACTTGAACTGGGACGGGCCATTTCCAAGCAAAACTTCTGTTTCTTTGAAGACGAGGCCTTAAGTCCACAATGCACTTGGGAAACCAACCTTCTAGCGGTAGATTGAAAGAGACACATCAGGATCCCTCGGAAGTGTTTCACCTGGGGAGAAATAAACATCAGCGGCCCAGCCAGGGTGCGTATTTCTGCCAGCTTCCTGTCAGGCGCTCTACCTAAAGAACCAGGTGGGAGCGTTCCTCACGGCTTCCTCCTGCACCTGCAGAACACGGAATCACCCCGACTCGAGACCCTGGGGCCGGGATCACCGCTTTTGTTCAGAATCGGGGAGATCAGCCCCGCTCCAGAGCGGCGCTTTCGGCCGACATTCAACTTACGCGACGCTTCCGAACTGCGCTGCTAACCCGAGGCAGCTCCCAGGACCCGCCTGCCCCCCGGCATTTCAAGAAGAAGGGAGAAAAGCAGGGACGGAGCCGCGGCGGGCTGCGAGCCTACGTGCATCTGCCGGCCCGCAGAAGGGCGAAGGGGACAGCGCAGGCGGGCGGAGCCTCGGCGAGGGGGAGGCGGTGACCGCCGGGCCCTCAGGCCGGGGCTCCGCCGGCCCCCGCCCTCGAGGCTGCCGCGCCCTCACACCGGCGCCGGGCCGCGAGTTCGCGGCCCGCCCGCTGCGACTCACCCCGGGCGGCGGCGGCTGAGGCGGCTGAGGCCGAGCCGTGCGGTGCCGCACGTCCCGCCCCGCGCTGCGCCGCTCCGCCCTCCCGCGGGGAAGGGCCGCGGGGTTAAGGCAGCCTGGAAGCGTGGACAGAGGCAGCCGCGAGCCGCTTCCCGGCGCTGCGCTGTCCCTGCGCCGCCCTGGAGCGCGCACGTATCAGCTGGAATGAGACACAAATAGGTCAGGAAAGCTGGATGGCTTTCCAGTGTCATCCCTCTCTGCGGTCCACCCTCGGGCGTTCGCAGTTTACGCGTTCACGGATGAAAACTCCGCTGCACTTGGACAGCACACTTTTTTTTTTTTTTTTTTTAGCATGTTTTGTTGCATAAAGAAGGCAGCGCCTGCTCTCATCCAGCCACCTCCTCTCCGCTCTTCCCTAACAACCTTAAATCATTACGGTCCTTTTCAGTCAAAGGGTTTTGACACATTTCCCCCCTCCCTTTTGGATTCTGTAAATTACCAGCTAAGCAGGTGAAGAGGCCCCCAAAACACGTACCCAAAGAGGGCTGGCTGAAAGGCAAGTCCCACCGTGCTCTTTCAAGTCCACCAGCAGCCTGTCCAGCCCCGGGGCAGCTCCTGTCTCTCTGTCCTGTAGGCACAGACGAGTTACCTGAGCGAGTTCACCTGAGGGCAGGGGAGGGAACAGCCAGAGCTGCTCCCAGGGGCTGGCACCCGACCTTTCCCTCATTACCCTGCTCCATGGCTCTTGTTATTGTCTGCAGAGCACTCCGTACTCTGCCTCTAGCTGCAAACTCGAAAGGAAGCCTTTGGTGGGGAAATGTTGTTGTTAATCAGTGGCGCTGACTAAACGCTTGTGCTGGTGCTTGCTGGGCTGCCACAGTTGTTCCCTGAGTGCTCCGTGTCTCCATAAAGGCAAGCGTGCTCAAAAAACAGCACGTCATACACTCAGAAAACAAGGCGAAGGCCACCGTGATCTTACTTAGCATTCTAATGACCCTGATGTCAAAATCCATTAATTCTGTGCAGATTGGGAAAACAAACAGAATGGCAGGTTTGTTGAATGAGGGATTGGCTCTGTATAACGTTACTCAGTATCACGATTGGTGTTCGGTTTTTTAAATTGAGATCTTGCTACAGACTGTACACTGTGCTTATTAGGCAGCTGCTAGTTAAAATTAAAAAGAAAAAAAAGCAATTCGCACTATCACCACAATTTTCTTCCACTTGGAATCCAAAATTCAAGACAGCAAAATCCTAGTCTAACATTGCTAACAGGAAAAAAATAGTTCTGTTTATGTACTAGAGTTTTGAGGAGCACATCAACCAAAGAGCTTTCATCTTCCTATCACATCATTGCACCCATTAGCTGTGCTTCTTCTAACTTTACATCAGCCCAGGGCAGGGCATGTTAACTTGCAAAGTTTGCAAAAGTACAGGTCTTTTAATAACAACAGAACTCACAATGGCATAGGTTATGTGAAATGGGCACAGAAGGACCCAAGGCTGGCTTGCTTTGGTCTCTTTGGCATATACAGACTGCCTACTCCAAGAGCAAAATTATCCCAGTGTTTCTGAAGCAATCAATCATGCATTCTGTATTCTCAGTGGTCTGAAACAATGAAGAGCCCAGCTGATGCTAAGCTGGTGTAACTACTGAATGTGTGCCATAAGAAAATGGCCACATTCATCTTCAAAATTGTTTGTACTGGTCCTGGACAAATATGTTAATGCCAATGTGTAAGTAGATTTCCTAAAATGTTTATAAAAAAATTAAAGTGACATCTAAACTTAACTTCAAGACACTGGGGTGTTTGGCATTGATGCCTGGCAGTGTTCCACAATCATCTGTGCTCCATAAAATAATTCTGCATAAAATCTTTTTCTATTACAGTAGTTTCCTCCAGCAGCAGTGTCATTAATGCAGTGAGAGCAACTCACTGTGGACACCACAAGCATGAACTGTTCTGCAAAGATACACATTTCAAAATCAATTGACACTTAAGAATCCTGTCTTAGAAGGGACAAAAGCCATGGCAAGGGCAAGTGCACTGCACTTCACAGCCCCTCCTTTCACTGCCTGCTCCAGCAACATTGCCCTCCCAGCTGCCAGCAGCCGAGGCCTTTATATATTTAGCAATGATCCTCTCTTGTCTGTCTTCCAGGAACTTGTTCCATCTCCCCTCGACCCACAGGATTCTGTTCTCTGGGAGGAGTTTCCTAGCTTCACTCCCTCTCCTGAGAGGGATGGGAAAAGCAGAAAGTGAGGAATGTGTATCCACAGGGGCTGCTATTCTCCTCTGAGGCTCAGTGGTAAGATGGGTTTATATCTAGTCGTCCACTCCAACTACACTATCCTTCAGCATTTTTACCAAGTCCTTTGCATCTGAGCAGCGCTGGCTAGAAACAGATCCCTCTTTGAGCATGAAGCCTAATTGTACCAAACACAAGGAAAACATTTTTTTTAAAATCCCAAGTAAACAGTCTGTATTCTAACACACAACAGGTCTGCACCAATTAAATACAGTATGGCAGTATATAAATTACAGTTCTTTACAGTAAATAGTAAAACACGAGAGTCCGCTTACTGTACACAACAATCAAAGAAAGAACAGCAGCTTTTCAGTAAGGTCCCAGGTATCTCAATCATCCACTTGCTAAGGAACAAAGAAAAGATACAGCAGGCCATTCACTTCACTCATTTTTTACCATGTTGCTTTACAAATATCCAGAACGCTTGTACAGGCATCTACAGTATCTACATGTGGAACAACCTTCTTAGGAATTCATGAGCACCAGACATAAATCCCTCCATCATTCCCATTATTAAAATAAACTTTACAGATTAAAATTACTTTAGCAGGTTCTATTTCATCTTGATAATAAACCAGCAAGTAACAAGTGCAAAGTTTGCAGTCATGATCCATTTACTGCTTCTTTATTTCCCATTTCTCCCCACCCCGCACCCAAAAAACCCAAAACCCCTAAAAACCCAGAATGTTGTCCTTTCACACCCTTGCAGTAATACTGTTTCTGCAGTCAAACTGCCCAGCTGGCTTTTGCTAACATGTGAAATGCCAGACTCATAGCTTCAGGCATCGTCAGTCATTTCCATGCCAAGTCAGCACAGTGGCAGGCCTCAAGGAAGACAAAACATATGAAGCAGTTGGATATTTCAGTGTGCTTAAACACGGAAGGCTGCACGGTGCCCAATGACTGAAAGGAACATGGCACCGAGTTACCAGTTAAAACATTTACAATAGAAAGATATAAACAGCAAATATGTCAGTCTAAAACAAGTTCTTTGGTAATTAAGAACAGCGGTTGGGTTTTTTTTAAAGAATAAGGATTCACATCCTGGTTTTTCCTCAATAAAATATCTTTTGTTGTTTAAAATATATCTCCCAAGTTGTTGTGTAACAAATAGTCCAGTACCTCAGTTATCTACAATCAGCTTTAACTGTGTTTTAGTGTGCAGCCATATCTGCCCACTGGCAGACAAACTATAGATACACATTCATATATATATAATATATATATTATTTATAAAAAATTAGAGCATTAAGTCAAGGACTCTAGAGAATACACATTCCATATGGACAGGTTAAAATGTACAAGAGCTTCAAAAATCTGTAGAGTTTACTACACGCATCACTGTGTAGAAAGTGCAAAAATACTGCGGTTTAGTTAATCCAAGATTTTCTGTTTTCCTGTTTCCTAGAAAAAGCAGAAGCCGCTGCATCTCCTGAATGGCAGAGGACATCTCCTCCTGTCTTGGGAGTGGCTGATGAGCCTTGAAGCACAGAACTCTTCTGTTTCTCTGAAGTGGAAGACGCCTGAGACCGGGAAGTGCTACTCCATTTCCTTGTGGGAGCTGGTGCTTTGCTGAGGCGCCCGGGACGAACGAAAACACCGTGCCGTGGTTTGCAGTGGAAGTACTCTCTGCCTTTCACAATTCCATCATGCTTCCCTTCAATGGAAAGAAATGCACAGGATTAAACGCTGGTGCTGCCATTAGCACACACAGTTGAGGCGCTGAAGTGTGAATAGCTTTGGTTATCTGTCAAATAGTCAAGATTGTTCCTGCCAGATGCTTGCCATACACTCGGGAGAACAAAACTTGGAAAGGAGGGCTTAAAATGTGACCAGAAAGATTATTTTCTAAAATATTGCTTTGTTAACTAACAGTTTAAAAAGCCAAGCTTGAGTTCATTTTGCCAAATAAACTGTCCTCAAAACCAATTGCTTGCAAAGCTTAAAATTTAGCTGGAGACAAACTTCTGGCATAAGTGATGTTACCTGTTAAACTACGAAAAACATATTTTTAAATTACCTGAAGCATTTCTATAGAAGTTTCTTAACACTTGCAGAGCACTGACTTTTTCCAACCCCTCTGAAGTAACAGAAAACCTGTGCTCTGGAATTCATCTTTCCTCAGTGGAAAATAAGAATAAATCTCTAAAAGTCACTGACACCAAACCTATCTGACAAGTGATACATACTGTTAGTACTGTTCATGAATGTGTACACACTGATTTAAAAATATACTGCCAATTTTAGGTCTTGGTTGTTTCTCTGATCTCTAAAAACAGATAGGTACCAACAGAGAGCTACCACAACATGCAAAAGCAGGGCTTTCAGACAGTTAAAAATAGATCAGAGCATCCCTATAACCAGAAAGCCGATAATTGGGTGTATTAGATACCAACCTTCATGAAACTGAAGGTACTTCCCAGGACTGAACTGGATGGAATGATTGTACTGTGACTTTAAAAATTGGTCACACTAGCTGCATAGGTAACACAGAACACATTTAGTCTTACCCAGCTGAACATTGAGTTCAACTCCAACCCATATTCCAGCTGAGAAATCCACCGTTCCAACGTATCTCACTGTGCCCATCTTATTACTTCCAACACAGACTTGCTTGCCCACGGCCACCCAGCTGGGCAAGACATGGGCTGGATCTGCAGAAGCACCTTCTTCACAGTCAGAACCATCCAAGTGGTCCTTCGTAATAAAATCGTCCATGGAAGCGTCGGGATAAGTCTCAGGCTCTGAAGTGCCTTTCAGCAGTCCAGAACAAAAAGGGCTTTCCACAGCATCCACAAGCCAGCTGTCACCTGCTGCTGCTGCAGAGCTCTGCTGGCCCGGGCACGGGCTCTGCCCCTTGCCAGGGCCCCGGGGTGATTCAGAGGCACTCGCTCCGTTAGAGGACAGAAGGGAACACGACTGTGGAGCTGTTGAATGGTCAAAGTCCTTCCCATCTTCAACGCCCATGAACTCAGTAAAGGAGTGATCTTCCAGAATGTCCGTCGTGTACTCAACTGTCACCTCGCATGCTGAAAATTCGATGGTGTTTTTCCCATCCAAGGAACTTAGAGCTGAGAGGGATCCAGCTCTGGGTAACTGCTGAGAGTCTCTGTCAGTGGCACTGAATGACAGTGGTACTTGTTCTGTTAAGGCACTGCTTTCTTTCAGTGATACCACAGGTAACTTCTCTCTCACTAACTCCTTTTCTGACTCTCGACATTCCTTGTTTAAGGAAGATCTTAAATCATGTGCAAGGGATGATCCTAAGGGATCAGTAGAGTCCAGCTCCTTAGAGTGACTGGCTAGCTGGTCTGTGCTATCACTACAGGGAACAAGCATGTCAGACAGGGTGGCATTAGAGGCACTGTGGGAAAAGTAGCCACTAGTGATGCTGCTAGTGGTGGGGCTGCGGGACACCTCTTTCTCAAGAACACGTGAGCTCATGAAGTCTGATTTAGAGGAAAACCACTCCCTGTTCTCCAGGCTGGCATTGTAAATACTGAAGTCAGCAAACTCCTCCGGTACATAAGGCCGGAAATTTTGAAAACTTTGTGGACTTATCAGTTTCTTATTAATGGCCTCCAACTCACTGTCTTCCTCCTCAGAGTCCTGTAAATGAGAAGAGGAATTAGGATTAGGAACCTGTGACAGTGAGGTTTCCAAAATAAACTAACCATCCTTGATTTTTTCCTTTCTGAGCATGGAGAAATATGTACCTCTAATATTCTTTATTCTGAAGAATGGAAGACACCATTGAAAAGAGCTGCTGGGAATATATCCTATCTACACTGAGCTACTCAATTTTTAGAAAATAAATTCTAAATAGTTCAGAAAATATAAAGCAATAAAAGGAAAGTTACATATTTTCATACACAAACTTTTTTTCCCCATGATTTAGACTAATTAAACCTACTGAAGGTATTTTATAGAGTTAATTCACCACCTAACAAGATAAACACAAATATGAATGGTAAAGGCCTTAAAGAGTTCCTGCTGCAATACAGGTTATTTAAAACTTTAGGATTATTAAAAACTTTGCACAGTGGGATTTTCTATTAACCTGATATCAGCAAGGCTAAATAATTTTGCTTACCCCTGGCTATCACAGCTGAATATGTTCAGGATGTATTACAGCAAATCTACAAGGAAGCATTTGTATGCAGACATGTATGTGTTTGGAGGGAAATAAGTGACACTAATCATCCTAGCAGAATTTGGAGGTGCCTCCCTGATGTGTGGGGATGTGTAGGGATGCACCATGACTAGACCATAGATGTGGCTTGCACAGAGTCCATATGAAGCTGAGAACTTCAGTCTGTAAAGATGTACCTGAGAAAGACTCTGGCAACATGGTAGGGCTGCTCCCCCAAGATAAAATACTGCAGGCAGGACTCTACATGGGTGCTTTTTTAAGTACTTCCTTCATTATATATATACAAGTCTTCATTTACACATATATATGCAGGTATAAATATAGGTGTATGTATACACACACATATATAGTAAAAATGGTTAGTTTACAGGAAATTTCTACTAGAAATAATTGTATTTTAGGAAAAATTAAAAATGCAGAAGTCCTTTAAAGAAACTGTAGCACCCATTGTTTCTCAGTTCTTTTATTTGCATCACAGATTTCAAATTCTGATCAAGGCAGATCCTCTGTGATATCTGAAGTACCTGGATGCTTTCAGACACCTGCTGTGATTCACCAATGTCAAAGGAAAAGCAGAACAGTTAACCAGATGACCACAGAGTACCAACACATCAGTTTAAACATCCTCTTGAAAATGTATCCTCACGTCAAGGTAGCCAAGACTGTTCAAATAACTTTGTGTAACAAACTTCCAGACAGGGAACAGATTTCCTCAGTTTGCCCATGTCAGAATAATCACAGAACTGTTTGGATTGGAAGGCACCTCTTGAGGTAGTTAGCCCAAACTCCCTCTGCTCAAGCTGGGTCAGCCAGAGCAGGTTGTCCACGATGGTGTCCAAGTGGGTGGGTTTTGAGATCTCTACAACCTTCCTGCGCAACTCATTCCAGTGTTTGACCCCCCTCATCGTAGACAAAGTATTTTCTTGTTCCATCTTGGGGTCAGATGGAATCTCATGTGTTTTGATTTGCCTCATGTCCTGTCACTGGACACTACTGAGAAGAGTCTGCCTTGGCCCATCAGGTGTTTTTATACATTGACAACATGCCCCTGTGACTGGTCTCCTTAAGGCTGAACAGCTCCAGATATTGCAGCCTCTCCCCATTTGTCAGACAGCCCTTATCCATAAAAAGGTCTCATGTCCATTCTTAGCAAGTTCAAACTCATAGCAAATATAATTCAGTATTGCCCATGCAAAATGGCCTCTTAAGATGACTCAAGATTTTCAACAATATTAATTTTTTTGTTGGCACAGCTATCAGTATCTCAACAGGATGTCTCTACTTGTCTATCTGACAAATCCAACCACATTCAGATTATTAATATTTGATCAAGTAAAGGCTTGGTATCTTTTGCTTTCTAATTTTCATGGCACTCTTCCAGAGTACTTCTCATACAGAATTTGAATGAAGGCTTTAATTTGCAATTATTTATTTCTCTGAAGAGGAGCAATAGTGTTATAAAACGTCATGTAAGACTACTGAGTATTATTTATACTGTTGAAAAGCTTGCTACTTACATCTGAAATCCACAGTTCCTTTAGAAGTAAAGGAACAAATTATGGCCTGCTTTATTGAGACTATACGAATATCCTTCCAAGCACTAAAGCCTTATGCAAAGCATCTTTTTTGCATATTGCAGGATACCAGTTGCTCATCTCTGAGGGATGTTTTCTCAATCATTCTGCTTACTTCTTCCCTTTTACCAATTTTATTTGTGTAAAACTAAGTTTTGTTCCATGCTGAACCTTATAGTTTGGGGTTTTTTTTAAACATTAAAAAACTGAGAGTTTATCAAATATAAAGTTGAAGATTATGTATGAACTCCAAACTAATAAACATTTAATTAGGAAAGTATTTCTAGTTGATACTAGCTAAATGTACCCTTGAGACCAAAATGCATTTTTATAAGAGTTCCTTGTGCCTCCTTTGAAACTTGCAAGATTCCTCATTTGACTGAAAAATCCCCACCTTGGTGGTGTCCCTGTTCAGAATCAGACTGGATAAGAGGCTGGAACTGAAAAATGGCTCTACAGACATACAGACATTGGTGAGTGATGAGGAAAGGCCAAAGAAGTAACCACAATGTCAATCATGTGCCATTTCAGGGTTATCTGTCATCATAAGTACAAAAGCTAAGCTACAGATCTTACTGGAACATGGGCTACGAAGAACACTCTGAATAGGTGAGGAGATACCACCTTGTGACAAAAAAAAAGATGCTCCTGGTGGGGACAAGACACATTTCCTTACAGAGCTCATCTTAAGTTTCCTGATGGGGAAATTCCAGAAACAAAGCAATTTCAGAGTTTTTCAAACTTCTGTGGATGTGAGATGGGGAATAAAATAAAGGAAGTGCCTTGTACTGCTCAGGCTATTGGTATAAATAAAGATAAAATCCTTGAAAAGCTGGTCAAGAAATTTCAGCAACTTCCCTGGGATGTAACAGAATGACTATAATGAAAAGCAGATTTAAGTACTGGTAACAGAAAGACTACAACAGCAAAAACTAATGAGACAAGACTATACATCAAGTTCTAGCAGTAAAGAAGCAAAATAAGCAAGAGCACAGAGCAGCTTCCCTACACCTGCTTTGCATCTGCATTTTCAAATCCCTAAATTACACCTCTCGAGTAACCTCAACAAGTTAGTTCCCATTTTACTAATTTAAAAATCAGTAATACTTATCTAGTGGTTGCACCACAGGTGCGTCAATTTTTATTGCCTGCTAGAAGGGCTTCCTCTTAGCAAACTCTCTCTTAAACATGTTAATTACTGGCAGTATTTAAATACACTTAATATGAAAACATTTAATCTGACCTTAACATAAGTCACTGTATTCCTATATTATAGAGAACATGCCCCTATATATATATATCATGCTGTTTTGATATAGCTGCAATACCAATCAGCTGTAAGTACTCTGAAATTTCAGGTTGAATGCTCTATTTCAAGCCAACTGAATAAAAAACATTTTTGTTAACTGCTTTTTTTTCCCCTTCCTTTGGCAGATGTGTTTTGAATATTGGAATACTTCAGCCTAGTTAAAATATAGGACTCACTGCAGCTCTGAAAAATGGGGTAGCCTGGGAAGCCTACATCCTACAAAGGCTTCTTTCCTAAAGCAATAAAACCCCCAGAAGCATCACTTGCTAAACACAACATCCTAGGCTGTCTGGTCTACACAAAGTAGTTTTGTCAACCTCCTCCCCACTAGCAGCTGCTCCTTCTTGCCTGTCTCCCCAGGACCCTCAAGGGTCTAAAAAGCCATCAGACAGAGGAATAGATCCAAATGAAAAACTCCATGGTAGTCAAGCCATCAGCTGGGTGGGTCAGTTCCCTCGATCTGACTTCCTATATAACCAAACAAAAAGCTGTGTTGATACAAGGGAGAAGTCAGTACAAGTCAAGCAACTGAGAATTTAAAGAACACCACTTTCTATGGTCCTGTTGGTTACAACAGGTTTACAAGTTCAGTGAATTAGTTCCCTCCTAGTTGGCAAAGCCTGGTGGCAGGATGTTGCCCTTTCCTAGCTCTGAAAGCTTCTGTGTATCTGTGGAAAGCAGCACAGGCAAGTGCCTGGGTTAATTCAGGGCATGCATGGGGTGGGACTTTGTTTTCACGCCAGGGATTAGAACTCAAGTTGCTATGGAAAGTTTTGTAACAATTTATTTTCCAAGGGATGTTTTTTCAACCCACTAGAAGATTTTTTTTCTTCCAAATACCTTCAATGCTATTTGTATCAGTGACTCAGTGCAAGTCAGCACGTCAGCTACCTTATGGAAAATTAACATGGTCAAGAATAAAACAGCTGCCACCTAAACCCAGCAGCCAAGCTTCAAATATATACAGCAGAACACTCAGGATACTTTGGTCTAACAACTGACAAAACAGCATTAGAAATCCAGAACAGGTTTTTTAATGGCTTGGCTATATGGTGGGAATGAAGATAACTGCTGAATAGAAGAACTCATCACTATAATTTTGTGGAAAAGTGTCCCATAGGACTTACAGGAAATAATTTGAAGGTTCTGAATTTTAAATCTAAAGCTCTGATTAAAGCAAGTATTTGCAGCCATGTTCCACAGCCCCAAAACCAAAACCATCATACAGCAGAAATGATGATACACCTTTTGTTGAAGCAGCAGTGAGAAAAGAATTTAGCAAGTGAAGATTAAAACAAAAGCCCTCCACCTCAATTTCCACCTGAATTATGATGAAGACAGGCTGCAGGTTAATTAAGAGCGGCAATCTTATTTTAGTCATATTACTTCCATGTCAGGCAATTATAAGCTTTTATAGTGTACCCACACCTAAATGCACGGTTACTTACACCAAATGGGATCATTCCATTTACTCTGGGGTATAGTCACAAAATCTAGGTAACATACAAGGTATATTAGAGTGACAACAGCATGGCTCACTAACCCATCCTTGATCATTTGTGCCCTGTAAATACTACAGCCTCCCCTCTCCCCCCACCCCACAAGACACATGACATATAAACATTAAAACACAAAACAAAACAAAAACAGAACACCAAACCCCAGTAGAGTTAGTCCCAATGACAGAATGCATTTGCAAGCCAGGCAAGCAACTGTTACAACCATAACCTGCAATCAGTCACAAGTGGTTATTTCCACCTCACAACTACTTTTTCCTGCTGGAGTGGTGTGAGTGCCTCAAGCCCACCACCAGGCCTCGAGACAGAAAGTGGTACAAAACCTCCAATCTTCTCCTCAGGCATGCTGCTGGCCCTGCTTCCTGCAGGCACAGCACAGCCAGCACAGTGCACCTGAGATGGAGGCATGCTCTGCAAAGGTTGAGACACACAACACATCACACAAACCACAGCTCTGACCATGGTGCTAACTGGGTGCCAAGTCAGAAAGGTGTGAAGATGTGATGAAGGTGAAACACCCATGCTGGCCATACAGATATCAAAATTCAAGTTAATGGATAAGGGAACTCATGCACTCCTCCCAGAGTTTGAGGGTAGGAATAAAGGCCAGAATTATAACCACCCCAGAATAGTTTCACAGAATTACAGTTCATCTATTAAAAAAACCACACCAACATCTTATTGAAGAATAAAAAGAAAAAGGTGTAAAGGTAGTAAAGTAATTACTGATACTTTAAAATAGAAGTATCCTGTAATGGAGAATATATACCAAGAAGTAAAAAAAACCCCAAAATCCACAAACCCTGTATTCAGGTAAAAAACAAAACTCCAAAAGCAAAACTCCACCAGATATAAAGAGTGACCTGAATACTTTTACCAGAGAATTACAAAATGTTGTTGCAACAGATACAAATGATTTGCCAAGTACACCAAATCACTCCATCTCCTATAAAATAGCAGGTGGTTTTCAAAGATTACCTCTTGACTAAGTAGAGGTCGGCTTTCAAGTGGGGTCTTCCTTTTATGCTCCTCTTTCACTGGCATTAAGGGCTTGAAAAACTTTGGTGGCTGGGGAGAAAATGCTTTAAAAGGGCTGGCCATTAAAGCATGGGAATTCTCTGCTACAACACCTAGATAAAAAAGCAAAGTGTACTTCATTTCTTCATATCCTGACTGCAAGATCATATCAAAACAACTGAAGGTTAGGACCTACAATTGACAAAGTTGCTGGCTACATAAAAATGTTAGTATTTAAGTATTTAACCACTGGCCTAGACATGAAATAATGCACAGCTCAGTGAGATCCTCAGAGAAATCTGGAAACAGAAGGAAAGCAGAGAACAGCAGTATCTGCCCCTTCCATTCTGAGGCTCCAACATTTCTCCTTTTCATCTTGGTCATAAAACCAGTGGGAAGTGCCCTTGAAAATAGAACTGAGAAGCTCTTTGCTTCCTGTGTCTCACCTGACCTTTGCTGACAAGACTGCAAATCTGCCCTGTAACCAAGCCAGCCATCCAGAACAGCCAGCATGATCAAAAAGGAAATTATAAGCAAGGAAGCAATGAATAAACCCCCAGTTCCACTTTATTGCAGCAGTATTTCTACCTGCACTGCCTGGTCAATGTGACCTGAAGGAAACAAGGCACTTGTGACACACTGACAGGAAAGCACGGACAATATCCGCATATCATGTAAAGAACCTGTCTAAGGACACTTCCCACTTTAAAAAAAGCATCTTCATCTTTAAATTAATAAAATAACAGCAGCTGCATTTTGTTCTTGTGTGTGTGTGTGTGGTGTTTTGTTTTGGGTGGGTTTTTTTCTTTTTTTCGCTTCTACAGTTTTGATTTATATATTTAGCACATTCTGCCCTTCTCTTTACCCCCTTTCCTAGATGTCTTATGCATTTCTCCTTTTCTCCCCTATTTCCAGATTATGTTTAGCTCCTTAAGTAGAAGCTGGATAACACATTTATTAGGAAAAGAGCAGTAGGAATTTAATTTTCAGTTTAATGCAGTAAATAAGAATCCACCAGCATTGTCATCACATATATGAAATCTCACCACTGCCATCTTTGCTCTTGCGAGGTGACTCCCTGGGTAAAGTACCATAGCATGATACATCTTGATAACTGGAACAACAGTCAGATATATCTAGGTGACTTTCAGACCAACCCTAAAAAAATAAAAATACATAAATCTGCATGATGATGATGCAGGCAAATGTGGAAAAAAATCAATAGGTAAACTCAGGTGTTTTTTTTTAAGAGTCAACCAAACCCCACAAACCAGAAGTACGTCAATTACTGACTTCAGACAATCTTCCTATCACACAGAAATGCATTGTTTTAAAAGTAATTGGCTGGTCAGAGAAGTAAAGTTTTGCTTTTTCTTACATATCAGTTTATATAATTCTAATATGAAAGGCTGAGAAGGAGAATAAGGCTTAATGCAAAATTATACGTAATGGGTGCAGAACTTCAAAGATGTATTATGTAAATCAACTGCTTTAAATACTATTAAAGAAAATACTATTGCTATTTTCCTTTTTTTGCCCCCAATTCCCAAACATGTCTAGCTTCTGGTGGGGGTGGGAAATCTGGGAACTTGAGCTGTTTGTTGCTCCGTTTCCATACCTTGTCATCTTCATCGCAGGCAGAAAGATCCAGTCGACTACAGGACACCTAAGGAACAGACAGAATGACAAATGCCTACCTTTTATTTGTGAGATATAATACCTTGAGGAAACACTATGATCATTTAGTCCTAATAACTGTTTTGCTTTCTCTTTTCAGATCAGATTATATGTACAAAGACATCTACGTTTCTGCTGTATGAGTGTGTGAGAGAAAACATTAAATGGAAACTACCCCTTATACCATGAAAAAAGTTAAAGGGACTTGGAGGTAAGAGTAATCTGAATCAGGGCAGTTATCATCCTGAACTACTTCCCAAGTGAATAACATTGTGAAAGGAGAAGAGTTTCAACCAACCCTCCCTCTTTCCTGATAACTTGTTATCCCCTAGGACAGACAATTTTGGGGTGGGATTTCATGTCATGTCCACTTCCCCACAGGCTGGTTAGTCCCAGCACAGAGTAATCATTACCATATCTCCTTGTGCAAGCATTACATCAGCACACAGACAGCAGCCCCTGCCCCACATCAGTGCTAACAAGGAAGGGTCCTTACGTTGTGCACGTTGGGAGTGCTGATGCTCCTGCGGATGTTCCTGGCTTTGGTGGAGAGAGCCTCTTTGACAGTGACTGCCTGTTTAAAGAGAACAAAACACTAACAACAATGCCATGGTCTCCTCAGGAGAACTGAGCATAGGGACTTTTTTGCAGTGTAGCTAACAGCAGCAATCAGGGTTTGCATTCACAAATCTTAATTTGCACACACAACCACTGAAGCTTCTGTCTGAAATTCATTCTTCGGCCTTTGCTTGCTCAGGTTCTGAGTGCTACATCATTGCCAGCTTTAGTTACTACATCCACCACCCCTGGAAATTTGTATTTTACAGAACTAACTTCATCTTACATCTATCTGTCCAATGATCTCTAAAAAAAAACACCTGAAACAAAAAAAAGCAACACAGTATTTTTCAAAGATCAGTCATCTCCTTTTGAATTCTCATAATCCAGCACAAAGGTTGCAAGAAATGCCTTTTCCTTGCCTGTCTCAGCCGTTCAAGGCTCAGAATGTTCTCCACTTGCAGCACACCACGTGTGTATTTCTCAATGTAGGTTTCGCCATCGGATGTGCCCTCATTCTCACTCCTTGCAGCCATCAGTGCTAAGGTCTCACGATCCTCAATTTCTTCTGTAGCCTGAAGTAGAAGTTACACCATTCAAGGATTCAAAAAGAAAAGCCAATTGTTTTAGCTCACTTTTTCAGACCAGTTCAATCCAGAAATTAATTTGAATTGGGCATCTTAAACTTAATCAGCAAACCTAATTACAGTAAATGAACCAGGGTTGTTCCATAGCGATGCAAATGATGCTGAAGAGATCAAGCTTACGAGAAGTTTTGAGCATTTGCTGTAGTAAATCACTTCTAGAAAAAAATGCATATATAACCTGAAATTGTGTATGTTAAGGCTCAACTAATGGCAACTTCCTAGGCAAGGAAATGTAATTTCCTTCCCAAATCTTAAATCATGCTGTGATTTCCCTAGAGTTTAAAATTTAAGTAGTACAACAAAGTGACAATTACACGGTTTCAAGACTATTCATGTTTTCATTTGTCCAGTTTGTTTACTTTTAAAATAAATTTTATAGTACATTTACAACTTGTACAAGCTTTTTTCCATAAAAAAGTAATTTATACTCCTGTGAACTCAGATTCCCAGTTATTTTGTTTCCACAAACCTGAACATTGCTCTGAGTATCCTCTATATTTTCCCTGACTAACAGGCCTTCAAAAATAACTCTACTACAAAAATTCAGTTAAATACAGTAGAAGAGAAAATAAAATCCCCACAGCTTTCAACTGTTTAAAGACAAACACCATCTCACACTGAACTTCAGTATATCCACTTGCAACCAGCCCCATACCAGCAAAGCAGGACATTTACTTTCTAATCAGTATCATCCACTGCAGCAGGGCAATTCTGTTGGTTTCTGTGAATTTGCCAGAGAAATACACTATGATTTACCTTTGGTATGTTGGATACTATTTCATAAGTCACTCCACAGGCATAATATATATTTTTCAAGGATATTCTCCTTTTCAGGCTCTGGGTAAAACTCTAGAAAGAAAGTAATTTTAAGTTACTGTTTTGATAATTATTATTTATGACATCCTAAGAAATAAAAAGGCACAATGAAAAATCTGATTATGAAGCCCATCAGAACCGTAATTTATTAAATTACTTTTTTTAGCATTTATGATATTTTAAGCACTCTTTACAACACTGTGCTCAGTATATAATGCTACTAAGTTCAATCAGTTAAAAAATGGACAGTTCAAAGAAATACACCAGTGCACAGCTTCAGTGCAACCTATAAAAATCTAGTTTTCATTTCTCTCTCGTAAGAACTGGGGAGACCAGACTCACAAAATTAAGCGAGCAGCTAAGAAAACTCATTCATTAAATTAAGAATAAGAAACAAAACAAAGAATAAAAGAATATATAAACTTATTACCTGCTTGTTATAAATGTTGGCTGCAATCCTTTTGCGTAATACCAGTTCCATTGCAGCAGGGTGACTGAGCTGCACAGTGGTCTTCACTATTAAGTAAATTCTCTCATTTTGAGGAGTTACCCTATTGAGGTGCACTGAGTCATGGACAGATGAGTCCCAGGCAGCAGTGGCTGAAACCTATGCAGGCAAATTAAGTGGAAGAAGGAAAGGGTAATCAAAGATTCTATTATTATAAAAACAGGTATCATTTACAATGATTTAACATGAAGTAAAACAATTCCTTAATGAGAGAAAAATCACCATCATTGAACAAAGTGGAATCAAACCTCCTTTCATAGTAAGGAATTTATCAGAAAAATCATAAAATAGGTGTTAAGATACTGGGGAAAACAATTATGACCACAATCCCACACTGTGCAAACCCTGTCCCAAAAGGAAGTTTTCACATGTCTGAAGACAGAAAGGAAAGCAGAAGAAAGACTGCATGAAGGAATACAGATCCTACTGCTACTATACTAGAAGTATATTAATTTCAATGTAAAATCTTCCATCTATGTTGGATTAGTTTAACAGCCCAGACAGAATAAACCTGCACCCATTCTTCAGAACTTTTTTTCCTTTTTTTCCTTTCCTTTGTCTTCCCCCCAACTTTGGTGTCCTCTTTATTCTGGAAACAGTCTCTTAAACAATGGCCTGAGTGGTTGCAGGACATGGAAGGTATCAGTTAAGAAATTCCAAAATGGATTCAGAACCATTAATTTCCAACAATTCCCAAACCATATATTTAAAAACCAGTAATTACTAGTAGTAATTTGTAGTAATAGCTACAATAATTTGTAGTAATTTGTACTAATAACTACAAATGAACGAATTTTTATTTAAGTATTAAGCTTTGACTAGTGCACACAATAAAATAAGTCATTTTCTCTGAAGAGTTAAGAGCCTGCAAGAGGAATGAAGGAGGAGTGAGGAAAGCAGGAAAAGGGATTTTGAGTCAGGCAGTTGAATTAATCTTTGCCAAGAGCTAAGACTTGTCATCTCTGAATTAAGGCAAAAGAGCTAACAAGTCATATCCTCTTAAATTCTAAACAAATAGACGGGAAAATAAAGGCAGCACTAGATACAGATGGTACTTTTAAGACAAAAAGGTAATAATAATAATAATGATTAAATACATAGAAGTAGGAAATAAAGCATAAGAAGAAAGCATTTACACAAGCTGCAGTTATCAAAAAAGGAGGCTTGCTAACAATTTACCTCATCATCACTGTGTTTTATGATCGGCAGATAAAAGAATGGGCTCCCATGCTCCTTTGGTAGTATTGAGTTAACTCCTGATGCATGGGGACCTATAAGTTGTTCATTGGCACTGAGGTCATCAGCTAATGAAACAAATGTGCAAAGAATGAAATAGTTTTATACCAAAGGATATGAATATATAGAGGCAAAGTCATAATAAAGGCCTATCCATATTTCATAATACATTTAATCCTACTTAATCTTATTACTATGCAGCATTCGCAGATAATTTCAGCATACAAATGAAATTGAGAATAGCAGTTCTGGCTACATTACACTTTTAGCTAAACAAATAGAAGGTGTGCAATGACACAATGAACCTGTTTAAATATCCTGTTTGATTTTTTGTCTGCTAATCTCTACTGATAGTAAAAAAAAAAACAAAACAAAAAAGAAAACAAAAAAGACCAGAAACCACACCGAAAAAAAAAAACATTCCTTGTGAGCACAGATGAATGAAGAGGGTATTTCACTTTCCAAAAGTATCAGCTAAAGCAGGTTACTGACACATTGACACATTGCCTAAATAAATACGTGTAATAGGCCACTCCAGTGCTGGATGTGATAAGGCCTATAGATTCTCATGTGCTTTATATCCAGGTTTATAATTAGACTTGCTTCCTAAACAGTCCTTAAATGTGGAGCTACCTCTAGTTTCTTGTTGCTTACACTGTGTATCTGTGTCTTAAGAATATATATCAGTATTCTTCTCACATTTAGAACTAAATACCTTGAAAGGGAGAAGACGTAGATTCTGTAAAAAGAGCTCATTATAGTCCTAACACAGTGTTCATTAAATGAGCTGTTTAAAACTCTACAGAAACGCCAGTGGAAGGATCTCCGAAAGCATTGGGAGATTCTCTATCAGTGCTTTAATGACATGTGAATTTGTATATCAAAATGCTTACAGGATTTCCTCATGTGCTGTTTGATTCAAACTAAGCTTACTTTCTTACCATATTTTCTTAGCCTATCACTGAGTACAGTGATACTGTGTTCTCTGACTTTAATCCTTATTCTAAAATAGTTGCGCTTAATTATGCCAACATACACAACCAGAAATAAAAGCACTTTACAAGCCATATCAGACAATGTCATTGCCAGGACTTATTTGATTTCTTACACCTTTCAAGTTCATTCTTCCATTTAACAATTTATTGACCCAAACTAAATCCCATTTCCCCCTCCACAAGTTTTTTAATCCGCTTTTACAACATACCATTCAGATCAAGGAAGAGGACAGGTATATGTGTTTCCATTCCTGCAGGTGGAATCCTGAAACAAAACAAACTGCTGGCAACAAAGAAGGCGAATTCATGCCTGAGCAAATTTGGGCAAAAAGATCTCCATTAAGTGTAACCAATGGCTAAAGCTATCAACATTCTGATGGCTACTCTGAATGCCTGTGTGGCACAAACAGCATTTTGTTTATCTACACACAGAGCTACATCTAGAGCTTTTCCAAAACTCAATTTACACCACACAGCATGTGGCAGTTGCTGTGAGGACCAGAGTTTTAAACATCCTGTTCTGCTCCTTACCAAGTTAACTGGTTGTAGTCATCTCATACATTAAGGTCAGCAACCCTCCAAACAACTGGCTATGTAACTACTGGCAGTCTTTATATCCATAAACACACTTTTAGCTATATGTTCACAGCATGTTTCAGGTGGATAAGGGGAAAAATGGTAAGAAAAGAGCATTGCTACATTATTCCCCAAATACTATTGGAGACATTAATGTACTCTTGATTAGAGGACTATTTCTTGCCCACACTTTCCCAAACCTAACATGTCGCATTCCTCATTTTTGCATGTCAGCTCCAAAGATCTTAGTTAAAACACAAATTTATATGAAATTAAGGAGAAATATATTACAAATTCAGATGAAACAGAGAAAACATCCTTTGAAATCAGTTTCTTCCCTCTCTACCCTTTATCAATGACATCATCATGTGTTCTACCATTCATCTTTCAATCGATCTTTTTCTAAAAGGACTCAAACTACTGGATAATTTTCCCAATTGTATAAAGTTGCAAAATACGACATTATATTCAAAGGTGATTTTCAAACCTTGAAAGCTAGTTCAAAGCTACTTCATGTAATAGCTAAGCAAATCTTTCTTACATTCAGAACAGCACCTGACCTTCTAAACTTTGTCAGCTGATTCAGTTTGTAGCATCACAGGAGAACATCCTTAGATTTGTGCCTTGCAGCATGCACAGTTTATGTACAAAAAGCTGGCAATTCCAGTGGCTTTTCTGAACATACCAATTTGCAGGGGCACCGGGAATTCCACTGCCTGGTGCTGGAACAAACACTGCATTCCTCTCTTCCGTCAGCCCCACCCACTGTTCCACCAGCCGGGCTTCTCGCTCTATATCATCCTCTGATTTTTCTATGGTGGAAGAGATTAGGACTACAGATGAGACCCACTTTTTGTGGTATAGGGCATAAAGCACTTATGATAGAGACTTCAAGCTGCAAACCTTGTTTGTTGCTGATCTTTTGGATTTGCTCATCTAAGTATTCTCTGCGTTTTATTAATGCATCGGACCACCTTTCTCGTACACAGTTCAAATCTTCTTCCTAACACAGAAATAGAGAAGAAGGTCACGAGACTGTGTGGGTAAGAGCAAAAGGCAAGTTGCAAAACAATTTTGTGGTAATTTCATCAGAATTTATATTAAATGGCTTGCACAATGCAGAAAACTCTTTTCCCCCAAATGACATGCACACTGATTAAGTACCTCATCACCCATGAAGGGAAGTTTATTTGCTTTCAAGTCTCAGCTTTCAACAGGAGAAAAGAAAATGTGACTGCCTCTGCTGCTGAACAGATTACACACCACGGGCTAATTACTCACAGAAGTGGCAATCAAACTTTTGAATAGCATATGGAAGAGGAAAACCCAGTATCATCAGTTGATCATAAGTTCTCCTGAAGATTAGACAGGTCAGTACGCCCTCAAACCTGCACAAAATTTCATTGCTAGCAGCTGCTATCAGTGCAATTAAAAGATTTCTCATGCAAACAAAACCCATCATGCAATCATGCTTTGTGGTATCACAGAAAATCCAGTTGGCTCTTCTCTGTGATATGTCAGGAAGCGCATAAACAGCCCGCAAGAAGTTAGTACCTTAAATTATATTTTTGAGATTGCTAGGAAACTTAACATATCATTTTAAGGGATGTCAGCATTCTCACCTAACTGGTTTTACTTCTGTTGGACTGCCTATTAGAAAAAAGTCTTCTATGTAGAAATCTGAAAATTATTTTACTTTGGGGGGGGGAATTTCCTCTTCCACTCTTTGTCACCTTTTAAAATGAGTCTTCTATTACACTGTCTAAATTGTGCCTTATCACACAGGAAAACAGGGTCAAGGTTGGATTTTGTGCAGATAAAAGATAATTGCTTCACTGAAGCTTCTGTAGCTACCCCCATTCACATCCTCCACTCTCACACAAGCATTTCAGAAAACTGCACAACATAAAGAGTTATGGTATTTTCTTTAGAAAACAAACAAAATCTCTTATGCTGCATAATTTGCCTGAAAAAGATGCCTGCAGCTGCTGGTTCTTTTCCCTGTGATATACATCAGAAACTGCTTTCATTCTAAATTAAAGTTTCAAAGCTTTTATTCCTATAGCAATTAATGTAGCCAGTTAGGAGAGCTGACTGTAGAGTACTAGAGAAGAGAGGACACTAAGAGTATAAAGTCACAAGGTAAACTGAAATAGCAGTGTTTTATAGCCCAGGTAGCCTCTAAAATGCACAGCACGTGTGTATTCAAAGCCGCTTTTGCTTGCTCATTTGAGAGTTGCTGGCCATTAGCATTAGCTGTGCCCCATGCCGCAGGATTGACAGCAAGAGCAGCAATACCTGGTAACTATCCATATCACCACCATCATCCTCCTCCTTCTGGTAGGAGAAAATACATTTTGTAAAACATAAAACCCATGCATTTCACTCAACAGAAATTAACAGAAATAACTCAAAACACAAATACCAACATTTCTGCCACAAACTTGTAAAATGTTAAAATCACTCAAATAACTAGTTTTATTAAAGGTAGAAAGATTTTTTTCCATTACACAGTAGCAGGTCAGCAATGATTTGGGTATTAGTGAATATGTTTATTAAAAAAATAAAATAATTAAAATCGCCACAGAATCCATCGCCAGAAAAATGACTGAGCAAGCAGATCACTAATCTCAAATTTTACAGATTCATCTGTATCCAAGGTTAGGATTATTTGTAGAACTGGATGCAAACCTTCTGACAAAAGGCACCTTTCTTCCCTGGGTGTTCCATTCCACTTGTTCTTTGTCATCACTGTTAAAATCATGGTTTATTTCCAATATGAATTTGTCCAGTACCAGCTGAAATCATTTATGCTTTTTGAGGACTTTCTTGGCTATGTGGAATAGCCCTTTCACATTCAGGGACAACTGTTTTTGATTCTTATCAAATAACAACTTGGTGTTTTTCGAAAAGCTAAACAGTATCTCACTACATTTTCTCTAACAAATTTTTTTTTTTTTTTTTTGCTTTTCCCCTCCTGAACTTTCACCATCTCTGGAAGGGAGGAAAACCAATAGCACTAGGAATCTAGTATTAATCACCTCTTTACACAAAGGTAAAAACAATTCCCATATTCTTTCTGTCCTGCCATACTTGGTACTTTATCAGTCATAAATTGAGTTATAAGCAAAAAAAAAGCAGGTTTAGCACCACAAGCTCATGTTACCTGAATTAACCTCAAGTAGGTGTAAAACTGCAAATCATGTACCAGTGTGCTAAGGTCCCTTTTGGAATTGTGTTGAGCTGGGTCTAGAACAGCAGAACCACACCAAACAGAGAAATTAACTGCCTTACCTGGTAGCTGTCCAAGCCCCTTTGCAGTTTGGTTGATCTGGCAGTCACCCCACCTACAGAGACCGAAAGAATTGCTTCTACCATAAGAGGCAACGTTCCTGAATGCTGCACAGGTTTCACTGTCACCTGAACTCTGCGAGAATGACCCTAAACAGGAAATTGAGAGGGAGAGAAAAGCTAAGAATAAAATTTAAAAATGAATTTAAGCATGAATAACATGGCAAGGAAAAGATACATACCTGCCTAAGCTGGAAAATTCCCCCTGTGTTTACATCTTTTGCCTGATGGAGTTCAACTGCAGTGTATTCACCCATCTCATTCAATTCTTGTATGGAAATCCACATTTCTATTCTTCGAGTTACTTCATTCCATCTAA
Organism: Emberiza elegans; assembly: GCA_024865655.1. Classification (NCBI taxonomy): domain Eukaryota; kingdom Metazoa; phylum Chordata; class Aves; order Passeriformes; family Fringillidae; genus Emberiza; species Emberiza elegans. The sequence continues at coordinate 56,865,126 of JALJVW010000206.1, forward strand.
AAAGATATCCCCATAAAAACTCATGGTTGCCTCAAAGTATTTGTGCACTGCAGGTATTACAAAACTTATAAAAAGTTGATGGAAGCATTTATTTGTAATTCATTTGTACCTGTCTCTCAGTGTCCTATTTTTTGCATGAAGAGAATCAACTTCCCAAACAGAGCTGCCATTGCCAGTACATCTGTGACCCCACACCTCAATAGCAAGAGCTCCTTCTGAAATGAACTCCAAAAACTCCTCTGTGACATTCACCACATAGTCCTGGCAATGAGAAAAACAAATCATATTCAGTCATACTAAATAATTGTATCTCCCCAACTTGCTTGTAAGGACACAAACAACTAACTTCCTGCCTGATCAACCATACAGTTTGAATCACAAAGCTCCACTCTGAACATGAAAGTTGTAAAACCTCATCATCTCAGCAATTCATGCTTCTGCATACCACATTTCATCATAAAAGTGATGTCTCAGCTCCAGTGATCTCTTTTAAGCTACTGTGCTTACCAAACAAGTATATAATCAGCTGTCATTATATAAATTATAGATTTCTCCATACATTAAATTCACAACTGAATTTAAAAGATCCCTAATCAAAAGATCTTTTCCTTTTGCTACATTTTGAAGAAGTGATGAAGTGAAATATTAAGGCATTCTTAAGCATAGTTAAAAGTCTTTAGTTATATGACTTGATTCCCTCCTTCTTCTTCCCCTAGTAAAACAAGGCTCAAACTCTAAACAGTTTCTCTCAAACATATGATCCTCCTGGAAACACTGTTTCAAAATAAAAATACTTACCTTACAGTGAGAGAAGGTCACTGTAAAATGAGCGTCTTTGCTCTGAGATGAAGGCACATCTGGATCTACTACTGGTGCTGCTACTGTTGACTCACATTGATCCCAAAATGTGTATTGACAAAAGACAAAATTGGAGAGATTGGGTGGCAGTCCGGTTGCTTCTTTTATTTTTACCTGAGGAGACAAAACAAATGTTGTCATGAATATGACTGTTTCCTCTTCAACTGCAAACTGAAGACCAACAGCCAAGAAGAAATTTTAAAGGACCGTAAGAATGTTCCCATTTAGGAAATATGATTTTGCATATGCAGAAATGTAGATGTAAGGACCTCACCCATGTACATGTTTCATTGGGGGAAGCTGATAAGCTCGAGTGGAGAATGAAATACTTAATCACAGAAGAAATTAAATCCATACACCACCCATAGATAGAATACTAGATGATCAAACGACAGGAGATAATGACAGGGAAAAACTGTTTCCCCTTCTGTGTCTGTAAAGGATTGTCCTTTTAACACAAGTATTTATGGTGCAGATGTGCATCTACTGGATACTAAAACAAATTAAATGAGCCCCTGGAAACCACTGACTGGCCTACCCTGAGCTGGAACAAGAGGAGTCCTTTCAGAGACTTCTCAGCCAGCAATAGTCTACATAGCCAAGTACTTAATATCAGACTGACTACATAGTTACAGAGGCTTGAAACTGTAAACTTCATCAGGTGTTCTCACTCACCCTACAGGAGAGCTTTTTCGCTCTGTGAATAATTTCTCCATTGTTATCCATGACTTCCAGACTCCCACTCTCACTGGAGTTCTCAGATGAGTCATCTCCTTCCACCACACGTTCTGGGACAGACCCGGTGACGCGCATTACTTCAACATGCAGCCGCCCTGCCACCTGAAGGCAGTTACCAGAGAACATACAAGGCCACTTGAAAAACACTCATTCACTGGGGAACAAGACAGCAGGCACCATTTGCTTGCTAAAGCCCTGGTGCACAAGGAGCACAAAGAGTCCTGCAGGAGCTCTCAGCATGCCCATCCTGGCCCTACCTCGCCCTGCTGGCTGATGATGGGCACGGCGTACTGCAGCTTCACATCGTAGAAAAGGCACTCCAGAAACACGTTGGCGACGCCGATCAAGTTGTGGTTCTCCTGCGCTTCGTAGAAAGGATCACCTCTCTTGCCAATCAGCTTCCTTATCTGTTTTAGAGATAATGAAAGAGATGTCACATGAAAGACCACCAGAGTGGGAACAGGAGATCAAACAACCTCGTAGTATTAAAAGATCATGGCACAAAAATGACTCCACTACCCATCTTTGTTCCTTCCTGTTACACAGGCAGAAAGAGACTAGAATCATATTACAAATTTGAAATGAAATCTTTGAGATGAGACATTATACAATCCTTTCTTTACTAAGGGAGCCATCACAGTAGTCATTGATTTCAAGATGTTTCACCTTTTCTGCTCTGTTTATACTTCCTAAATGAGAGGTCAAACCATCCTCAGGTTGTGCTGGTCTGGCTGCTGGCTACCACTGCAAGGGCAAAGGGAAGGTGCAGGAGGATTCCTACTTAAGTCAACAAGTGTTCTTATGATTCCCATAGAGCTGAGATCACACCTGCAGCATTCCCCATACAGCCACAAAGAATTCATGCAGATTCCTAGCACAATATGCACTCCTCAGTGAATTTGTTAGTTCCTTCCCTTCTCCTCCTTTGTCTTCAACACATGCATTTGACCTACATGTTTCTATGTAGCACATAGAACACATGCATTATGGACGACATAGGTCATGGAAAGAATGATCCTGGCTCAGGCAGACATAATGTATTCAAATATGTGCTATCAGTTCTTACTAAAGTCAGCAGCAAAATCATCGTTGTCTTCAATGGGCACAGATGAAGTGCTTGACCTCCCCTGTGTTATGATTTTAGAGATTCCCATTGTCCCGTCCAAAGCATGTAACAAAGGCACAAGAGTTGTTCAAACATTTTAAGAATGATTCCTGATACAAGTAATTTAGGTGCTTCCTAACAGCCACTAGACAGTAATATGCACTTCTACCTGGATACTTAGATGATGTCTTCTGGAATACCAAATATCACATCTCTTTCTAGTAAACCAGAAAGTTTTTGGCAAATCTCATGCTTATCTGCCAAGGCTAATGTGCTACTTAAATTCTCACAAAACACCACTTAGTTTTGATAGAAATGCTGATGAGACCAAGTATCTTCAATTGATTTCTTCCCTGCTTTAAGGCTGGGATATACAAATGAAACTAGAGAATATTTGATAGTTTAAAATCAAGTTTTATCCCACTCCTATGTTCTGCGCCTTAAGCAGCATCCTTGTTAGTTTTGACACACTAAATAACTTTATTTCTAATGCAGCTTGATGCTTCCATTCAGAGCTGGTGGTCATCTGCATGCCAAGTAAACATATGCTCTTAGTGGCATTGTGGGTCAGTGCCTCAGCACAATTATATCTGACATCAGCACACATAACATCTGAAAACACAAGTGAGATACAACATACCTGTGTTTTATTATGCATGGGGATTTTGAACATTTAGTTTTTATACACTGGTTTTGTTCTGTGTTTTTGTTTGTTTTGGTTTTTTTGGATTTTTTTTTTTAAACATAGTACCCTATCCTTTAATATACAAAGTCATTGCCCTTGCTGTCTATAACATATTAAAAGGGGTTTAAAGAAAACAAACTCAATCTTTGATCCATTCCAAAAATACATAAATTACCTCAGGAATTTTCTCCTTCCATTCTTGATAGAGGTCTCTCATGTCAATCAATTTGTTCTCTAGTTTCTCAATAGTCCACACTTGAGTACCTTTTCCTTTTCTTCTCACTTGAATTGCAGGCTCGCTTACTATTGCACCCCTCTAAATCAGAAGAACAAACAATCAGTGCAGAAAATGTGCATGTAAGTAGTTTAACTCTTTACTCAAACTACATTCCTAGAAAGGAATAAAATACACAACATGCAGACTTCTCTCTGCATGCCAGTCATGCTAATTCTGTCCTCAGACACAGCATGGCCTATACACTTCTCTGAGGATCCAGATCTCTTGATCCTTCTCAAACATGACCATTCCCACAGGAACATTAACTCAATCAAAGTCCTTAGGACAAGCATATTATCCTAATTGCTATCATATTTATAGCAGCACTGTAAAACCCTTTAAGACACAAAATTGTAGGGAATTGTAACAAAACCCATTAATTTCTGCAGATATAACTAAAATGCAGGTTCTGCAGTAACAGAACACAAATGTCTGTTCATATGCATTGCACATATGATGATCACACACTTGAAAACAGCAAGAGCCATGTTTAATGCTCTGCTGCCATTTTTACTTAATTACTCACTTTCAGTATATTAATCAGATAACACTTCTATTTTGTCTGTGCATAATCTAACAAAAGTAACATTTTATTGGCTCAAACTGGATGAATGTTATATATGTCTACAAAGTTTAGCCATAAAGCTACATTTTCCAGCATTCTTTGTTATCATTACCTTTTTGTTGGCACTGAGGTTTTCAGCAGGGATCTGAAGTGTTACTTGATAATCTGTTAGCTTACTCATTTCTTCTGCTAAGAAGTTTGCTTCTCTCACCAGAGTATTTGCCTTTACTATTTGCTCTCGAAGTTTAGCCAGGCTCTGTCGAAACAATTCATCCCTGTGGTGCAGTAGGTAACATGAAAAATACACAGAAACCTATTTCTATTATTGGAAAGCTGCAAATAGAGATGCTAACAAAGGCTTTTCTTTAACAAGTTTAAGAGGAAATGCTGAGTAGCACTGTGTCAGTGAACACAAAACACTCACACAATTTTATTGAGGGAAAGCAGTGATCACATATAAAACAAACAAATTACTGATGAGGCATACCTAGCACGGTGATTCCCAAATAAAAGGTCACACTAATATGGGAGCTAGTACAGCGATGATTTGTTTAAAGCCCTGAGGACATTTTGAATTTTCAAGAAATGAAATAATTGCAGCTGTCTTTGCCTTTAACCTGGAGTCCCGTTCCAAAGAATCTACCAGTCCCAACATGTGAGACTTCATCTTGATAAAACCTGCTCTTCCTCAGACCATAATGTTAGAATCTGCATTCACAGCAGGCCACAGTTTTGTATCACTCCAAGGGCTTGGCAGTGACCACAGACCTCCCTCCACTTATTCAAGTGTACACATTAAAAAAAAAAATAAAAAAAACTTAAATCTTATTTACCCAAGGTATCTTTTAAGTAACAGATGAATGAGCACAGATTAAAGCCTGTGCACTCAGTTTCTGGACAAATTCCAAAGAGGTTTCTCAGGCCTGTCTGAGCAAATCTACTCTAACAGAACACCTGGCAAACCTGCTATGACACATACTGTACATACACCTGTGTACTAAGATATGCCCTCACCTGGGATTCTCATCTTTAAATTACCTTTTTAAATGATCATGATTATCCTCTGAGCAAAGCTCATTCTGTTTTCTTTGTAATCTCAACAGCACTTACTGTGTCTCATCACCTTTATAAAACTCAAGATCAAACTTTGGATATTTCAGTCACCAGCTCCCCTTGTATGACTTTTTTAGCTTTTCTATGCAAAGTCCTACTGAAGTATGGTATGTTGAGCACATACACTCCTCATTTCTATGAAACACCTTAAATTATACACAACTGGGAGGAACAAGGGCCTTCCTATGAGCACAGGCAAAGTTTGCCTACTTCTAACAGGCCTCTGAGTCACCAACAGAATTCTAGTTGAGTGGTTATCTTTTTCCAAAAAATCCCAAGGAATGGTAATTCAAACCACATTCTGACAGTCCCCTGATACTACAACCAAAGTGGTAAACAACCAGCAGTGTTAGCAAGCAGCCCTGAATTTTAGTGTTAAAACATGCAGCTTTGTCTCTCTCCCGTATCCAGCCTAGGTTTGCAACAGTGGTGGGTTTTATTGGGTCTTAATAGCTACTACCATCAGTGGATATTTAGTAACTTCCTCCATATCTCCTCCCAGCATTAGATGGAAAATTCCTTTTCTCTGCCTCTTGCTTCTTTTATCCAGGCCATCAAAATTAAATAAGCAATTCCAGACCATAAGGGTGACACATTCCACAGACAGCCATAATTCTGGATTCACATGGCAAATTAAGGTAGTCAAAAATTAATCCAAATAAAGTATTTGATACTGAGAGTGTACCACACCTACAGCCACTGCAAAACAACTGCCTAACTTGGGAAACAGCAGGCAGCTTTTATCTGTATGTAAGTGCTGCAAGAGCCATTGGACCCAGCTACAGCCAGTCACTTCCTTAATCTGGGACACCAGCTCTGGGACATCAGCATCTTGAAAATTTTTTGGGAGGCTTCCACACCAATCTTAGCTAGATTATTGAGAAAGGAATGGTTTAAGACTGTAAGGCAAACTTACAAGTAACTCAACCAATTATTATGGGCAGTTCTTATAATAGTTGTGTTTTTCTGCATACAGCTGTGCCAGAACGCTTCCAGAAAGTTAAGGGAAAAAAAAGCATTTCAGACAGGATTTCTTAATTCTCACTATATTTAACATATGACAAGCTCCACTAGGGTATTAACTGGAGAAAATACTCATTGAACATGAAATCCTGAATAATCATTTAAGCCAGACAAGGAGAAACAACAGACACTCACCATCACCTCAACAAATAAAATTTATTTGAAGTTACAACGGGTTAACTTTATGCCAACAGGATTTAAAGCCAGGCCAGGTATCATCTGGCCTTCCACAGTCAGCAGAAAGTGGGAATAACCTCTGTGCAATGCGTTCCAGCTGATCTGACAGATACAGCCTCATGCCCACATCTGATACCTATCAAATTAATTTTGCTGCCTGATCTAGCAGAGCCCAGCTTCATTTGCAACAGCAACAGAGAGACAGCTAAAACTGCACCAATCAAATTCCCTGCAACCCAGACTCTTGGAACTTTTGCACATTTTTCACATCCAGTCTTCCCATTCTTCCCAGGATTTTTTGCCCTCTGGCCAGTTGGCTGGTAAACATCCTCTCAGCAACATGTTGCCATGCTTTTACAGCAGAAACCACTCAAAGATTTTTTTTTTCTGGTTTCTTATTTAAGATGATCAATTTTTTTCCCTTTTCAGCAGATGAGACCTCTTCTAGAACTACAAATAAAAAAAAAGTATACTTAAGAGGGTCTTCTGGAGGACAGGAAAATGATAATGAGTTCTTCCAGAAAACTGCTTATTCAATGGCAGTGCCACCAAAACATTATCAGACTCCTCATGGATGGCTCCAAAGAGAATCCATTCTCCTTTTCTTTACAATGCAGCAAAGTGACTTTAAGCAGTTCAACAGTTATACAGAGTAAAGCATTCACCCATGAAATTCAGAGGCAAAACTTCTTGTTCAAAGCACAGCTCCTCCTCAGAAACATCTAACAACTACTGAGAAGTGAAAGCTGATCAAACGCTTGGCCTTGATATCACTCCAGATTCTCTTTATTGTGACTACGTGGTTATGGTGGGTAATTTTAGGCGAACCAATTACCATCTTCTCGTCACAGCTCTCAAGGATAGGCAAGTATTTTGCTACTTCTTTTTCCCTTCTGCTGCATCTTTTCAGAAGTACTGCCTCCCCTGCCAGTAAGCCCAGTTCTCTTCTCTCCTACTGCAGTACATTATCAATGATTTCTGGATGGCCTTGCTGTGTTCAAAGCAATTCCGAATAGAAAGGCCTCCAGCTAACACATTTCACACTCTGCACTCCTTGTGCAGCTCTAAAAGAGTCTGCAAATCCCAACCATAACTCTGTGACACTTTACATTCAGTTCCCAATGATTCTGTTTTTAGCTTTTACAGGGGCAAACAATTACTTTAATTAATGCTGAATCATAGAACTACTTCTCCCTACACTTGCCATGAAAAACATTCTAGTCATGACTGGTCAGCAGCTAGATATTTGTTTAGGTTTTTTTTCCAGGTTAAACTGGACAGAAATTACAAAACAAAATCTTACAAAAAGACTAAACCAAGATCTGTTCTGTTCTATTTCTAACACTCTCAATTGAAAGCTGCAAAACAATGTTGACTATCTTGGTTGAGATCCCGCTTGTTAATTGATTTAGTTTTTTAAAGGTGAAGAATAAAGCAAAAATAATTACATTAAAAAGACCATTTAAACTCACTACATATAGGAAAAAACCCCAGTGAGTGAATAAGGAAGCTTCTGTTTTAAAAGAAACAGATAAAATAAATTTACAAGAAACCTGTTAGAACATCTAGACATTCTTCCTGCTGAATTAGCCCCATGACAGAATGCTCACTGGTATTCAGAAAACTTAAAACATCTCGGTTGCTGCCCTTGAACTTCTCCACGGAGCTGGCATCCTTCTCTCCTCAATGACACCAAGAGAAAGCTTCTTCCATTGTCAAAATGCACTCTGCTCACATCTTCCTAGACTGCATTTTAACTGATCCCACAAACCTCATGATGGTCTCTCACAAAGGCTGCATTGAGGTGCCTGCTATTCCTTTGCAAAGAGGCCGATCCACCTCATGGCAAGCCTTTAACTTCTTAAGCAGCTCAACCAGAGCAATTGTCTCCTAAAGCTGGGCTTATGTTTAGAAACACAAACATACAAATATTCACGGATCCCCATTCTCTGTATTTGTTATGGTTTTTTGATAGCAAAGTATAACTGCTCTCATTGTATACTTGCAAAACAAAATACTCTTTACTGGACTCTTTAGTCTTAGTTGACAAATTTACCTTTCTGCACTATTCTTTTCATTTCTTTCATGAACTAAAACAACACTTGCTAAACCAAACATTTAATAAGCAGTTTTCAAGTTAAAAAAAAAAAAACAAGGAAAAAAACAAACAAACAAAAAAAACCCAAAAAAACCCCACAGAAAACCAACCCATAATACTGCTCAAAAAAAGCTAATTTTTTATGTCTTTTGTGAGTTAAATCTTACACATGTTAAACATCCCGACTCAGCCCTAAACAAAATGCTAACGCTTTGGTGGATGCGTAGATCTTATTCTGCACATCAGCTCCACAAAAAGAGTTACTGATTTTGGATGCAAGGTTCCAGCCACATCTTTCACCATTTGTAGTTCTTACTACTTTGTTTTAACTCCAGTATTCTCACCTCTCCTCTGTCCAGAGATTGACTTTCTGCTGTGCAGCCTGAGCAGTGTAGGAGAGCCTGTCGCTGCCGTGCTGGTGCTGCCTCTCTGGGGAGAGCTGCTGCCGCAGCAGCTCCAGCTCGCGCTCGTACATCACCCGCTGCTCCTCCAGAGCGCTCCGCTTCTCCTCCAGGTACTGCTTCTCCAAGATCTGCACCACATTTTGTACTGGGTCTAAAAAGAAGGGAAGGAAAAAAAAAAGAAAAAAAACCCCCAGAAAACATGAGAAAATGCCATTTCAGCATTACAGGCCACCCATTATTTAGTTGGTAACAGCAATGAACATACCCCAGAGTCTGCAAACACAAATTGCACACCAAATTATTAAATATTGCATTAAATAGATAAATCCAAACTAAAATTAAAAAACAAATGGCATGCAAAAGGCTAGAACAATGGTTAAGACCCTTGTCTATTGCTCATTTAAGTGCTGTGTTGTTATAATATATTCCAGAATCTGAGTAGGAAAAAAAATGCATGGAAAAGGAAACAAATTAATAAGAAAACAAAGCAAAACACAAGGGAAGATGATGCTAACCAGAGGAGGAAACGACTTAAGGAAGTAAAAAGCAATGTACTTTCTCTGTTTTGGCAGAGAATGAAACATGTTGGAGAGCTGCAGATGAAAACAGAGACAAACAAATGGTCTGACTGGTCACACATCACACTGCACTAATGTGCTGCACAGCACTGAGGCAGACAAAATATGTCCTGGGGGGCCTTCTGCATTTAGCTTTACAAACCCCATTTCATCTTGGTATCAACACAGAACAAATATCCGTTTGGATATTCTATCCTGAAAAAACTGCTTGTGTCAATCAGCTAGAGATAAATCTGAAAAGTGCATTCAAATGAATGAAACATTACTCTGTTCCCAGGGTTAGGTCCCATGCCTGTGCCTCTGAAAGAGCCATTTAATAGAGTAAGCTCTGTGTACTACCAGTCTATATACCTGGTTCATGCACACATCTCTGATAGCTCAAATACAGCAAAAAAAAAACTGGTTTGCAAGAGGACCAATCTAGATGACTGACTGACAGCACACCACCCAACAGATTGCTGATTCTGTACACCACAAGAGGAAGGGAGAGGAGTTCCAAAGCTGGAGTGGTGAACTGCTAGAGGAAGCAATACTGCAGCTCTATGACATGCCAGGATTTTCAAATGCAAAGAACTCAGCCTTAAAGTAACTGTTTGTGATACCTCTTCCATTACATTATTAAATTAAAAAAAAAAAAGAGCTACTGCAACTTTTAAGAATGCCAGTCTATTGCAAAGGAGGGAGAAAAATAAACCTAGATTTAATTACACTGTCCCATTTTGGAACTAGAGGTGTGCCACTCAAAAAAACCCCCACAAAACCAAAAAACACATCTGTGTGATTTAGTTATAAGCCATCTTCCCTTTGCTTTTTGCAAACACTTATGCCAGCTGCTTCTGTGGCCCTGGCCTTATTCTTGGAAGAAATCACTGGCTTCACATGAAGGCATCATAAATACCACCACAATGGTAATTATAAAGCACAAAGTTAAAAATCAGTCAGTATAAATAGTAACCAAATAACAAACTAGTGATGCATACAAGTGCCTTAAAATAACTAGAAGTATTACTTTTTAGTACATGACATTCTCAGAAAGATGTTAGCTATTATTAGCTTTTAAACAGTGCAAAAAAACCCCAAAACTCTGACTGAGCCAAGTTCTAAAATTCTGGACTACAAATCAAGTTATTAATGTCCATCTCCATCATCACGATCCTCCTAACTCCTCCAGATAACACCAGAACTATCTTAAAATACATGGACTTTGCTGCATAATTCCCCAAACCAATTTAAGTTATAGATAAGAATGTTTGAGAAAATCAGATATTATGCAGATGATAGAGACATGGAAGAAATTAAAATCCTTCCATTGTGTTTGCAAACACAGGAAATTAATCTAAGGCTGACTCATTAAGATGAGACTTTCCTAAACCGCTCAAAGAGCGGCTATGAGCTCAAGAAACAGATTTTTTTAATAAAAGTAAACTTTTCAGCCACCTAGATTTACAGGATCACAACAACCACAGGATCAAATTACACCATGATAAATATTTGGAACAAGATGCAAGAACATAGTATAAAACTTCGCAATTGCAACATAATCCTGTACTGCTTGGGAAAAAAAAAAGGAAAAAAGGTGGATTATGCTTGTCTTATAATGCAAAAAGTAAATTCACAGTCTTGGAAAACTTCTTAATTTAGCTTTGGAAAGAGTTTACTAAGAAAACCTTAAGGCTATCACAGGAAAAAAGTAAAATATGGTGTGACTTATAAACTATCTAGGTAGAATTTGAAGAAATAAACAGTCAAGATTTTTTATAATTCAAAAGAACTACAACAGTGTTTAAATTAAATTTAAACACCGTGTTCTACAATTTTGGATTCCTCATGCAAAGTCAAATAAATTAAGGAAGATTCTACCCAGTGCCTGCCAAATACACAGCAAATTCCATACAGCGTTAGAAGTTCCAAGTCGCAATCCTTTACATATTTATGTGACAAGAGTTCAATGACCCTGAAAAAAATATTCATATGCAGTTAATCCCCTGCAAAATCATAGACTACTAACAAAGAACACAAAGATGTATTTTCTTCACAGGATGAGCAGCGTTTATTACCTTGCTACAATGTTACTTAATTCACATGTGGAATCTGTTCATCCAGTCACACTCATGCTGAATAAATTCCCTAACATTTCTTGCAAGTATATTTGTCTAAGCTAGCTAGAAGAGGGTTATGACACAGGCTGCTTTGCTAAGTTTTATGAAAATCCTCTCCCTGAGCTGTAACACTTTTGTTTGCTAAAATGAGAAGCTGACTAACCTAATCACATTGTTTACTTAACCGCTGCACAGTATACAAGAATAAAGTAAACTTCTTTGATGCAGTCTGTGTTTGACCAGCATCACAAATTAGCAGTACAAAGCTGATCTGACAGAATCCCACAAAGAAAGTTAACATGCTGAAGGAAGGAAAGAATCGGGATGTTTTCTTTACAGCAGTTTTCAAAGTTACACATTTTCCTCAGAGGTTCTCTGGAGCCGGATGGAGTCTGTGACACTGTTGTACTGGTTACGTGCCATAAAAACAAATGTGTTTGCACCCTGGAGAAGCCAGGATATTTATTTAAAGAGGATTATAATTCTCAAACAAATCCAGCAAGAGGGAGGAATCCAAAAACCAAAACAAAGGGAAACCAAACCCTCTTGCTTTTGAGCTGTATCTATACAAGATTATAAAATAATTACCTAATCAAATTTTTAAAATACCTCTTCATTCCCCTCTTAGGACTTCTCCAGAAAATATGTATAATAGAATTAAGTCTTCAGTCATTTAGTTATTTCTTCCTCCTTACCCATATTTATTTTTCATATTAAGGAAGAATAAATAAATGTACTGTAACAAAGCTGCTTCACTTCTTACACACAACTGGAAGCCCGTCAGAAAAAAGGTACTTCAGCATTGAGAAAGTGCTGCTAGGTTCTGTTTATCTAACTTTAAATCAAAAGAGCAGGCTATGATCCCCACAGTCACTTGTTTTGTCAGCATTCTATTATCACTAACTACTCCAATTCAGTTAAGCAACACCTATGTGGGAATGAGCAGAAGCAGCAGAAATTGGGATTTGACCCTTCTGAAACAGTGTGACATGTATGACTGCAAACACTTGCTCTGCAGTAGGGAAGGAAGAGCTTTAAGGAACAGCAAGGTCTGAAACTGTTCTTGACCAAAACACAGAAAGCAACCAACCGAAACAAAGACTGGTCTGGACCACAATCAGAAAAGCTTACTGAACTAAAATGTAAAGACACTTGGAATGTTGTGAAGAATTGTTTCAATCAGCTGGATAACAACACATGAAAACCAAAAATGTGACCTCTTGTTCAAAGAACACTGACTCATTATAGACTGATACACTTCAGTCAAATCTCCAGTTAGTAACAAGCAGATCAAGCATCAATTAATGCTTTCAGACTTTTCCAGCAGCCTCATGCACAAGCCAATTGAGTTCAAAACCTTTGTCCCAGTTTTGGCACAGATATAAGATGGTTTGAGGCCTTAAAATGGGCAACAGAATCTTCACAAGAGATGACAACACTGAAGACCACCAGGATGGCAGATTCACCTGAAATTCATCTCCTGGTATGAGTGAATCATAATGAGAATATTTCTGTTATCAAACAGCAATTTCATATCAATTTAAGTGACCTGATCCTGTAACTCACACAAGCAATCTCATTAAAAATTAAACTGTAAAAAACCTGCAAAGTACTGGGGCTTCAAACATATGAAACCATCACGCTCATTACTCAATGGCAAAACAGACAAAGTAAAACAATAAGAGGAGACAAAATAAAAAGTAAATGCTGTATTTCAACATGAAAACCACAGCAAACCATGGAAACACTGTGAAGAGATGAGGAAAGGAGAACAAAAAGCAATGAACCACTGTCTACTCTGTCTTCTTGATCAGGGACCAAACCCCAAGGTATTTGCCTCTCTGATTTTGTATATTTAAAACCTGTACAAAGCATTCTGTAGTTTACTAAGTTTTTCAGCATGTCTTTATACTCTGTTGGATCACATGAACTATGACCTGTCTTCTGGAAATCATGAAAAAGCCATATTGTTTTATATACACCTTACCATTATTTTATCTATATTATATCTTATAGTGTTGTTCCAAAAAAGCATCACAATTTGTTTTACCAAAGACTAAATGAAATATTAAGAGTGATCAAGAGCTGAAAAACAAGCTGGCATTTGCCTATTGCTTTGTTTTCATTTCAGTGGTTTTTTAATAAGGTTAAAATGGTGTCAGTAACCTTTGATACAAAAAGGAGGATGAAATTAACTGACCCATATAAGGTGTACCCCTTTTTTTTACAGTAACTCACAAAAACAAGAACTTAATAAACTTGGATGATAATTTGACAGGCATATGGTTACAACTCAGCTGCACTATAAAAGAGAGTAGAGGTACAGATAAAATCGTGTCAGGGCACAAACCAACTACTATCCTGTATGTGTATTTATACCTAGGTGCACATATTTTTTACATATATATATATATATATATATATATAGTTATATATGCTTCATATATATATTTGCACACACATTGTTTCTGTAAAATATCTTATCCTGAAAATCCTCCAAAGGCCCCTGGAACAAGTGTATTGCTTGTTTTACTCAGAAATTGAGTTCCAAGTTGAATTTGTTAGACAATCCAAAAGAACATTTTTATCTGGCAGTTGCCTTACCATTACTATTCAGTGTCTTCATAATAACTTCCATTTGTGCAAACTCATAGTTGTAGTCTGGTTCTGAAGAAGCTTCACTAGCTGCATCCAGATCATGCTCTCCTAAGGAAGTTTCTTTCTCAAGGTCTTTCAGCCAATCTCGACGTTTCCTCTTTGGTAAATTGATTCTGAGTAAAAATGGAAATTCAGTTTATAAAAAAAATATTTAGAATAATGAGAGAAAAAAAATAAGCTGAATGTAAAATGGGTGGAATATAAACATCAATTATTACCTAAAAAAGTGGTTGTTTCCCCATAATATTCTATCTCCATGCCATAACTGCGTGGCAGAACATACCAGTGCACCATTTACACAGGATCTGAAAGAAAAAAATACAACTCCAATGAAATCCTGAAAATAAAAGATTGAAGAGTTGCTGTTTCTCCCACCTAATGACAGTCACTTGTATCATATGGTAACAAACCAGCTAGGCTCTCATGAAAGGATCAATGGGAAAGTTACTGGTCTGATTTGTATTGTCAGAATTAGCACCTTTCCCCTCTGCCTTTGGCTGGTACAACTCCTCAGCAAACATACAGACAGGGTTGATTTTGGTTGCAAAGTTTTCTTTAAATGCCTGTTTCTCAAACTGGGTCACTGCCTGTTTCTTATAAAGTCCAAACATAAATGTATGCAAATCCTACTGATAGAGCTCTCCAAGATACAACTGAGTCAACACTGAGTTGTAAAACATGCTGTTAACAGATTCAGCATTCATGTGTAAGAAAAGATTCTTAGATCCAAGTTTTATTCTTTCAACAAATGGAGTCTCTATTATTAACATGGGTCGGTTTTTGTGAACATCTGGTATACTATTTCTTTGTATTTAAGTTCCAATCACAAAATGGGAAAAATTGAGCTCTTGAACTTTTGCACATGTGAGTCACAAAGCAGAGCATTTTATTTGAAAGGGGTAAAAACTTCAATAAAATGAAAAAGACTTTTCAGATGCAGCACTCTCATTTCAGCCGTCTCTCTCATGTAAGTCAACACAAACACATAAACACTTCATTTTAAATCAGATCTTTTTTAACTTTTTTCAGTGAAATTCTGGTAGCTAAATTTCTGTTGATACTCGTATCTTAAGAACAGTTATTTAAGCATTGCAGATCAGCCATGAGTAAAACAAAATATGTTTTTTTCCACTGATATGTGCCCTTGTTCCTGCCAGTCAAAATGACTGATTTCCAGTACAGTAACTATCACCACAAGTCTGAATCCCATCTGTTTAAAATTTTGTACTGTAGGCTGCAGAAGAAAAATACAAAAGCATTTCACTAAAGGAAGAATGAAAGAAATCAGATTTTTTGTCTTTTAGTATCAGAATGAGAAACTGAAGTTTAATCTGATACATTATTTAGATACTCAAATATCAGACAAGCACGTGACTATTAACTAGGACAAAGGTATTGCTTTATCACATGCTGTTGTAGATCAAGTGACAAAGACATTTACAATTCCACCCAAGGAGCCACAGTGCCCCTGGAATGAAAAATTATTAAAATACAGAAGTGGAAACAAAAGGTGAAGTGTTACTTTACACTGCATATTAACTAGACAAAACAATAATTAAGGATTTAGAAAAGAATTCAGACCTTTAAAGCACTTGTTCCTCACAAAATATTGAACTTTACAACAGAAACTACTGATGAGGCACCATTTATTCTCTGCCATCAAGACACAGGCTAATATCCCATCACACAGGCCAGGACAGCCAGCAGCATCTCAGGGATCTCATTACTATCCAATATACAGACAGGCAATGGCCCTTCTCTCCTACCAAGTACCTTCTTTAGATGGCTTATTCCAAGCCAAACCACTGATAGCCTGTTGCCCTGCAGAGCAGGGGGCTGGGTGTTCACATGTGCAGGGAAATCTTAGTTTTAATTGCTGAATTTCCCTCTAAGTATCTGTTTAATCAACTATATTGAAAATACTCATTGATCAGAACATAAGATACTTCTGTCTATGTAAAATAAAAATGCATGAAAATCACTATCTGTCAAAGAAAAGCAAATTTCCATTTCAGTGGAAAGTGCTGCTGATTTTCCTTACCTTGCATTTTCTTTTGGTGTGAGTGTAACCTCTCCATCTAAAGCAATATTAATCTCACAGTGTTCTGGTTGGATTCCTATACCAAAGAGCTGTATATCCTGAGAGGTATCTGCACCAACTCTTGTGTGATCCTAGAAAACAAGCTGTTACTAAGAGACAAGCAAACTACCACTGTTGACACAACTAAGAAAATATTAGTTGAAGTGCTGAGACTGCACAGTTTGTGTGTCTGTCGAGCAGAAATGGTGCCACAGCAGATCTGAAGACTGCAACAGTCACACACAAACTGTTGTTCTGCCCTGAACTTCATCTTCTCACAGACTTAGCTAAAGCAAAATGAAGCAGTTGACACACAAATTCTGATTAAAAAGTATTCTCATACTATGCCTGCATGCATACATTAAACATAAAAACCAGAAGAAAACCAGTCATGTCATATAGGCATAATTAAGAGAACAGCGTGGATAGTAAAACAAGGTGCAGAGTTCTCTGCTTTTGTGAAAACAGCTATACAGCAACTTAACTGAACATACTAAGTTCTACATAATTCCAAGTAATATTTTAAGTTCTGTTGAAACAGTTTATTTTGTTAGTGTTTGAGAGGTTGTGTTTTATTTGCTGTTCAAATACACAAGCCCTCCTTCAGCTACCAAAGCAGAAGAGTAGCTATAAAAACAGACAAAATATTCTTTCATATATTATTGACAAGCAGCTCACATTTCCCTACAAACCTTCTAGGTTTGTATTTGACACTTCTTCACTGTGGCATGGGAAATGCAAAACACAATGGTATCAAAGCTAACAACACTGGGAAAATACATTTCTGTAAATTTTTAACAGCGCTTTTTTAACCCCCTCTCTTCTCATAAGCTTTCCTGTCCTTGAAGACTATGTTGTTCTTACTGATTACTACTGATCATCATCTCTTTATTATTAACTCTTCATATATTTAAAACTATTCCCAGCTCTCTAACAAAAACAAGCATCTACAATGAAGCTCCTGCTTGAAGTTCAGGCCAGAAGACCACGGGCCAGGCACATCCTGCCTGGAAAAGCTAGAATTGATCTCAACACTGGCCCATACCATGCATTTCTCCTACTGTTGGCAATCAGGAGATCAATTAGGAAAACAGCGAAGCTGAACTGCAAAGGGAGAACAAAAGCCTAAACAGCAGAAGGAGGCTTATCCTATTTTGCTGCAGCTAAAAAATCTACATCCCCTCTGAATAAATTAGAGCTAGAAATTCAAAGCAAGTGTCCTTCCATTCTGTGTAAATATCCTGTTCACATCCTTACCTTTAAATAGTAAACCAAAAGCTCATTGAGTGCAGGATCTGCATTCAGGTTCACCAGATAACACTTGTCATCCCCAACCTTGATACCTGAAGACTCAAGGGAGATTCCCATGCTCTCCAGCTGTCTTTGCCTCTCCTGCAAGCACAAAAATAGGTTAATCTTGCCTGCTGCAATGTGTAGGGACAAGCACAGAGCAACTAAAGCTGAAGATGCACATGCTGAGTATGCACACCATGTATCACCACCAGACACTGGTCAGGTACCATAAGGTCAGTAGAATTTATTTTTACACACCAACCATAAAAAGCTTAGATGTAATCCTGAAATACCTGCCTCCCCAAAGTGGAGCTTAATTAAGCAGTCCTATTAAATTTATTAGACTTACCTACACAGCTCTACTGAGTTTATTAAACCTATATATATATAAGCAACACAATGTGGCCTTGAGTCTATATGTTAGTAAAAAATGAGACTCAGTTCCAATTACTTCAAAGATAATCATAGTCATAGATGATTTAGAAAATAGCATGCCATAGTTGAGGCTTATTCTTTTGCAGTTTTATTATTAATTCAGCTAAAGCACTTACTTGATCATGTGAGCCTTTTTTTTTTTTTTTTTGGCTACAGTTTGGGTGTTGGGGTTTTTTGTTCGGCTGGTTAGGTTTGGCTTTTCCCCTTGCCCCTTTCTTTCTTTTTTTTAAAATTTATTTAAACAGTGGTTGCACCAAAACATGCTTCTGGAACACCAGGACTAGAAAGAGAAGCCAACACCACTTGTTCTTCAAGCTATGGATGAAGGAAATGATGGAAGTGTACACTAGAAGCCAGAAAGGATTTTTTTAATGTACAAAAATAATAATAAACAAACATTAATGACTACATGTACATATTTTCCTTTTCTGGTTAGAAATCACTAAAAGCAAAAGCAACAAATACCACCCACAATTCTGATCCTTCTGTAATTCTTGACATCCTTAGTCACTTCAAGGGAAACATGTCCATGGTCCCTCTGTGGTCTTTTAAATAAATGAGCTGCCCAAACATATTTTGATGGTTTATTTTAAAATCAAATACTGTCTTTTTTCAATGCTATCATGACTCCGCTAGATTTATGCTAATAAAATTTAGATTTAAAAAAAAACACCAACAAACAAACAAACCCACCCCCAAACCAGAAACAAGGAGAAAATACAAAAACTCAAAGACATTTCAAATAGGTGGTGGGAAAACAGCATAGTCCACTAAAGCTCATGAAGTTCAGCTGACTAGCACTACATCAGTATCTGGTTTTCCTCCTAAAAATTTCTGAAGTACCTGTGCAATTTCTTCTGTTTTCCTTAGCTTTTCTTCCCAGGTGACTGTCAGTTCTTTTATTAGTTTTTCTGATTCTTCCAATTTTTCCTTCAGTTCTGGTGCCTTCATGGCCTAAAAGGTAGAAATTAGCAAAAACCCTCAGCTACTCTTACCACTGCAACTTCTGCTTGCCCAAGGAAACTGAACACAGCAACATAATATCAAATACAACAAGCATAGATTTTTACTATGTTCCCAGGTTTTTCGAGGTAGAAGTTGAGGAAATAGGAAACTTGCAAAGGAGGAGGACAGAAACCACCTTTATTGGATCCAGATCTGAAATAGCTGAAGATTGACACAGCTCTAGAATTAATGGAAGGAACAAAAATCTCTGGCCTGGTCACTTAGACTTCACTGTCTGTATAAAAATATGTGAGTATCTAAAAACTTTAATTCCTAGCTGTCTAAAGTTCAAGTGCAATGTCTTTCTTCTAACAGTAGTTTCAAACACAAATTCCTCTAGACATTTAGCCTTCCATTCCATCCTGGTTTTGTAAGTGATCTTAGAGTTGCATTAAAGCTTTCAGACTGACCCTGTTGATTACCTTCAAAGGAAGGCATGTTCTGGAGCTAACACAGGCTTCTCATTTCACAACAGGAAACAAAAGCAAAGGGCTTGAATATATCCAGTGCCAAGTTACAATTGAACAGGCTGGCCTATAACCATATATAACACTTTTTAACAGCAAGTAGAAAACACTTAACAAAATAATTACTAAGACTATGTGCACCTTCCTACTGATTGTGTTCAGCTGCAGCCTGCCAACATGCTACAATAATGTTTTCCAAATTAAAATAATGGCTTAGAACAGGTTTTTATTTATGAAAAAGTGAATGCCTCCTTTTCCTTAAAGAAGATTTTCCCACGTCAGTCTATAAGGAAGCATTCACATGAATAACACTATTCCTTAAATAATGATGAAATTTAAACACCACACAATTTTACCCTCAAGCACAGTTCTGTTCCTTTTCCATCAGTATTTTGTGTCCTTCCCAAAAAGATCAAAAATATTTTCAAATCTATTAAGTACCTAATTTGTTCAGATATCCTGGATACCAAATAAACTATCCTACCTGGATACTTTATTCCTCAAGTAGAAGTATAAATCTAAGATAACCATCAATCACACAATGTCAACTATTAAGGCAGTGAAGCAAATTGTTGATGATTTTCAGTGTTCCATTTCTGACAATTTTAATAGATTTTCACAAATGTCAGAGAGAAATGCCCCCTGAATTCTGTTGTCCAATAACAGATTTATGACTTTTCATACTTTTCCATTTGACATTACATATAGTCCACCAATGCAAAAAAAGAAAAATTCTGTTAATAAGTGAGTCTACACAATGAAGATGTAATCTAGTCCTTATCTGTGCTGCATCAATTATTGCTTGGCCTTAAGTTCCTCACGAACTGAAAAGAGTCACCATCAGTACAATGTTGTCCTCATTTAAAAGTTATTAAAGATAAGTGTACATTATACTGGCTTCAGGAAAAAAAGGTGAATTATTTTGTTAAAAAATGAAAGAAAAAAGAATGGGTACAAGACTCTTCCTTTCCACATTTTTTAAGAAAGCTAGTCTTCCACACAGAATGTGACAGCTCCTTGAGAAACTCATTTTACATTGTACTGTGTATAAGGTTACCTCAGCTTGTGAGAGCTGTTCTTTCAGTTTTTCAACTTCTTCACGTAATTCTCTGATGACCCTAGCATTTGGATCTTCATTCACCACAGCATGATTAACTATCCTTTTGGCTCTGTCTGCATATCTCAGAGTTGAGAGTGTTTCTTCATAGTTGTCTGCTGCTGGACTAATTGTGGCTATCATGGCAGTTTGGCTGTTTCCTCCCAAGTTGTCCTGTAGTGCAGCCACAGAAAGTTCAAGAGTTAAAAATTGTTCTGAGACTATACAGTGTCTTCACAAAGAGACTTAAAATACTTAATAAAGGCACTGAAAGTACTATTTAGGCATTGAAATGTACTCTGGATATAAACTAATCTGTATGTTTCATAAACATTTCTAGCTACCTCTACCACCTTTGATTCCATTACAGCTGAAAATAGTCAAGTAGAATTTTACATTGAATTAACACAAGATACACTTAGCTGTCCATATCACTTGGAATAACATAGATATGAGAGCTCCTTCACTCATTTCTTTAAAAAAAGATGAGAAGTCCATTAACACAGAGGCATACTACAATGATCCAACAAATGAGTAAGCTGACATCTTGTGAACATGGTGAACAGAAAATATAAATTACCTTGAGAAGCCAAGTGAGTACAGAGTCTCTGTAAGGCACAAACTTGTTTTTCCCCTTCCCTGCTGCCTGGTCAGCAAGTGATGATATAACCAAGCCCAGTGTTGAAAGTGATCTATAAATGCAAAACAGCAAAATGGCTTTAACACATATTCCAAATGCAGATTTAATAAAACACAGAAAATAGGGATTGCTCTGCAGAACTTCACATCCAATTTTTAAAAAATCATAGAATAATTTAAGTTGGAAATGACCACAAGAGATCAGCTAGCCCATTGCCCTGCTCCAAAAAAGGCAGTGTAGTTCTTTAAAGTTACATATTTGGAGGAAAAAAAAAATGGTATCAACAGTGTTTCATCATAGGTGGTCCTAAGTCTCAGTCTTTCAGAAATATGAGACTATGTTGAAATATTTAGAATAGTTTTAAAAGTCTAAAATAGACTGCTTCAGTATATGAAAAATTCTTGCCCTTGCTTAGACATCTACCTTTTCTCAGAGGATAAAAATCTTTCTGATTTGGACACAGTCTCATGACAGTGTTACAAGTCAGCGTTGGCAGCACAGCAAGAACCCCTGTGCTGGGAACAGTGTTTGAGAATGCTGTTTAAGAATGCTGACTCAAAATGCCAACTAAAATGAAACAATTCTCCAGCCATAAGAAGGCAGCCTCAGAACAAATCCAGCTCTGGCCCAGGAGTGGTGGTGACCAGCCATAGAAGGCTGCTGATCAGAAGCAGCAGATTAGGAGGTCCCTTGAGAAATTGATTGGGTTATAACTGAGGCAGAGCCTCAGCAGCTTCTTCTGGGGGGCACAGACCAAATGATCTCCCACTTACAAAGGTGCTGCAAGAGTGTGAAAGAGAAAAGCCCCCAGTTGCTTAGCAGACAGCAGAATCCCAAACAACACTTTAGAAATGTGAAGAAAATAGCCAACTCATGCATTTTGGTACATGTACAGCTTCTACCAACTGGGGTAACTGTGTCAGCAATCCACCCAAAGCATATGTGCGCTATATTATGCAATTCTTATACAAACCTGTGTAAATTTTAAGTGACATCAGGGCTCTTAGGGTGAGAATGTTTAAGATAATGAGCTTGTTGAGGAGCCTGAGAACATTAAACAGATGCCTAAAGGGTTTTAAAGGAGACATCGCTGAAGCCCAAGAGAATTCTGGGTCTGTCACACTCCTGCTCAAATATCCAGCTACTCTCCATAAGTACCAAGGAAAAAGCTTCAGCAGCGTTGCAATTAGACAGTCAAATACATCTTTAATTATACTGTTCCATTCCACCCTCTTGTGTTTTCTTTTCAAAGAAGTAATACTATTTTGGTTTACAGGCAGCATTTGCACATATTTATAACAGAGCCTCAGTGCTGCTTGAAACCGCTACTGGTTTAGAAATAGCACTTAGAAAATTATAAAAATTTTGCAGAAGAGGATTTTAAGGAAGATATCCAAGGGTAAGTTAGCAAGAACCATTACATGTGCCACAAAAGGTATCCCATATTGCATATAAAGACAGCATAGAACCTGGGAGCAAAATCAAAATAAATTTAAAGGAAAGGCTAGGTAATCTGAACTCCCAAGAGAGCACTCTAATTTGTAAATTTGCCTGTAGGATAACTTTCTGATTCACCTCTGAAAAATTCAGAGCAAAAATATAAAGTTAAGTTTAGTTTTGTGGCCTAAAGAGAAGCCTAATAACCTCTGAATGTTTGTGAGAAGAGGATAGAAAAAACAAGAACTAATTCTTGCCTCCAGCCTCTAATCTCCACAGAGAGAGATGACAGCATGCTAAACATGCAAGAGCAAACAGTAGGATGCTCCATGCTGCTCTATAGCAACCTCCTCCAGCACAACTGAAAAGAATCACCAGCACACTCCCAATGGAGGATAAAACTAAAAAACTACCCTAGACTACTTTCCTTCTTTAAATGAGGGGAAATATGAAAACCAAAGCCAAACCCTGAGGTGGGGGGGGGGGAAAGAAATGGACAGTCAGAAGGGAAGTAGGAAGAACAGGGATTCAAAAAGACCTGTGATTGAAAACTATTTCCCAGCTGGGCTGCAACACCAATTTGAGTTATGGGTACTGCATTTTAATGAACAGGAAATTATAAGGTACACTTTATTACCATGGGACTAAAAAATGCGATAATATTACTACTCCTTACAAATACTGATCTTATTTTAAGAGTAACATTTACAATAAAAGCCAAACTGGAATCATTTATGTAATTTGCCTGAGATTTCATAATACAAAGCTGTTTAAAGACTTTAAGGGAAGCAGCAAAAGGAATGGCTGCCCAACACAATAATTACAGGACTCATCAGCTTCTTTGCTTTTTGCTGGATGATGCCTCAGAGATCTGTCATTACTCTGATCCTATCTCACGGTACTTGCATAATGAATCAACCAGAAGTCCTAAGCCCACAGCACGCAGCAGACTGAGTCACTCCCAGAACAACCAGAGTGGACTTGCTGCAAGATTACAGGAAAGTGCCACTTCTGCAGTGTCTTATCTCCCTGTCCCTGCTCCTCAGGCACCAGGCTGCCCTTGCTAGTGGGCAATGGGAAGCCTGCACACTCACACCCCGGGCCTGAGCCAGCAGCATTCAAAAGGAAGTGGCACTTCCTCATCACAGGGAAACAACTCTGTCCCTAAGTGACACCCATTCATGCTACTTCTGTACAAATTAGAACCAAATACTTAAATGAGCAGAACCCACTTTTCTAGCAGTTAACTCTTAATACTAAAACCCTCCCTCAAATCAGCTTGGAGCCAGACCTGTCCCAAGCCATGGGGACTTGCCCCCACCTACATCATCTTTTTGCATTCAAAAGTTAAAATGACAACAGCTATGATTTTACTAATCAGAGGTAAAACTGCAGACTGCTCAAAGAAAGTTTTTTTTTGTAGCCACTAATTGTCAGATAGTTTATTCTCTTCCTCCTACTAACATGTTCGAGAAGTTCTTTGCACCACAAAGAGTTGTTAAGCACCTCTTTTTCTACACTGGGTATGGGAACTAGCACATCCTAGGGAGGAACAAGCAAATCCAGCTTTCCTATGATGTATGGCAAATCTCCCAAAAACCTCCTTTACTAACTCTGCACCAGCTCTGAGGAAAAAAAAAGAAGTCATCTCTATTACAATTTGAGGGAGATGTTGACACAAAATTACACAACTCTCAGTTGCTTCAGTAAGTGGGAGAGCAGCCCCTCTCAGCAACATGCTGTGCCCAAGACAGGAAAAGTTGTGGGACCAAGGTGGCATCTAGTCACAGCTCTAGCCAGTTTCCATCAGAAACAAACGGTACAGACATGAATAAACAGGCACACTATTTCCACATTCTTCTTCAAGGCAATAAACCATAAAACTAGCAGCAAGTTTACCTGCCAGCAGCTCAATTTTTTATCTCATTAAACATAACACATGTCACTGATATATGTTACTGGGGTTTTTTAATAAAATAAATATAATAAGAAAAGAAGCTGACATAATAAGGTATATGGTTTAAATAAACTCTATCACTCCAGAAAAAAACATTACCTTTCCCTAATGAATAAATTGCATCGTACCCTAAAGAAGATTGCACACAATGTCCTCCAAAGAACTAGTCTGACTAAACATGTACATCTATTTTTAGACTTAAAAAAGTCAGACTTCATTAAAGCTCCAAGAGCAAAACTCTAACAGAAGACACCAAGCACTAAGAATTCTCTTTCACTTATCAGTTCCAAAAGAGATTTCAAATAGAGAATGTTAAATAAATGGACTAAGTATTACAGATTTATGTCATATAAGAATTTAATTGAATGGAAAATGTAGAGCTGTCCAGTTTTCTTTTAAAAATACCTTTTACAGAAATGTTTGGTGCTTTTATCTGAAGTTCTGTATTGTCAGAGGTTCAGCACAGGCAAAACAACCCTCTCCTATTGCACTGATACCACACAAGTTTAACACTGAATAAAGATCCTAAAAGGAAAAAAAATTTGAAGTCTTTCTGTATCCAGTTATATTTGCAATTTGTTAATTGCTGTTGAGAGAGGTGGCATTTGAATTCTCTCCCAAAAATTAGAAACAAACATTTAATTTCACCTTTGTTTATGCAAAATACAAATACATTTTCTGTAAAACCAATCTGAATTTAACTGGGAACCTGTGGGGTAAGGTTACAGTATCTGCCATTAGGCAAAGACAGCCACATCATTTTGTTTCATAAGAACTGCGCCAATGTGGCTACCAATATGATGCATTAGACACAAAGAAGATTAGAAACTAAACTAGAAAGAGAAAAAATGTTCAAATTAACAAGAGGTAAATTTGAATCATTGTAAGAATGTGTATGTGCTGCTCATACACGCATTGTGCTGTCATTGTTAACATAAAATACAAAACATTTTGTAGCATATTGAAATAAATTGAAAAAAGCAGTAACTTTTAATGTAACAGTTACACTCATTTTTTCCAAAAAAATAGTATATTTAAGACAGCAGTAATAGTGTGCAACATTCTTGCTTTTGGACAATAACACAGTAATTATGGTTAAAAAATGCTTTGAAACTTGTCATTGCTTGAGCACAAATGCCCAAGGCAATGCTAAACCAACGCAGCTTCGTTCTGATCCGATTTTCTCAAACTGTGCATTATACCCTTACATAATTTAATTCATGTTGGAACAAAGCCATTCAACTCCAGAACTTTGCACTCTTCCTTAAGCAGATGATGAGGCAAACACATGAGCCTGGGGACAGGGTGTTTAAATGAATCACAAAAGGTATATGCTTAATTAAAGAGCACTGCTGTCACTTTTTCCAGATAAAATTCATATAGCCTTCCTCTGAGTCAAGTACGAATCAGGATCCCTACACCAATGTCAGGAAACACATGCTGCTCAGCACGGAGCAGCTGAAAGAGCCACACTGAACTGCTTCTGATGAAGCTCATTTGAGCTGACTTGTGACAAGCACACCAAGAGGAGGCCAGGGAAGCAACAGTGATTCCTTCAAGATCAGGGCTCACAGCCTGCATATGCCAATGCCTTACTTGTTTATGTTGCTGCCTTCCTTCAGGCGCTCTCCTGCAGCTCCCGTTTTGGACACCCTCTCGCTCCCAGCCAAATCCACCAGGCTGACCTTGCTGACCTTCTCTCCAGAATTCTGCACAAACGGGACATGGGAGAACAACAGCTAAGAAACATTGGCATGAAGCACCAACATCCTTGACACTGGCACCATGAAACACCGGTCTTCATAATAATGTAGGTTAAAGTATCACATTTGAGACATGAGAGAAGAAGGAATTGTCAGAGGTCTTACAGATGTTTGAAAGTCATCCATATATTTTCTAGTAAAGGCCTGAAGCACCAAGGAACCAGAACCAGCCATGTGGTAACATCAATCACCTTATGGCAGAGTAGGCCATTAAAATACATTAACTACAGCAACAGTTAAGACCTAAGAAAGTTTCATGGTGTCAACATAATCTTAAAAAGTGATCCAACTGTTTGTTTTATGTGGTGTGCTTCCTCGCTCTTCCAGGTTCTCTCAATCTTGATTACTGGACTCCATGGTATCAAAAGTCAAAACACAGTTAAACTGATGATATATGTGGAAGAGAAAGGAAGAAGAAGAATCCACCTCAACTTCATAAATTAATCAACAGAAATACGTACACCAGACTGCAGGTCATAGAGTGTCTGAGTCACTATAATATTGAATACGGCATGAGAGCGGCTGCTTTCTTCATTCATGTTGGTTGCAGCAACTGTTCGTGATTTGTTTCCCTCTGACATCAGTGACTCAATATCCTAGAGCAAAAAGAGTAAAAAGGGATGCTAGGATAAGAGCCAAGTATCATGCTTGCTAAACAAAATCCCCATCTAGATGGAAGGGTGTGTGGGAGAGAGGAAGAAAGGAAGGCAGAAGTAATGAGAAAATTCTTTGCACATTTTGAGATGTATTGCTACAGAGGCATATAAATCCACAGAACAATGTTACATCATATCTCTGTTTTAAGTGCTGCACTTAAAGCCCAGCAACTACAGTCAATTTACCTTTTCCTATCCTCTGCTGAACTACGTCGGTGACATCGACATTACAAATCATATTGTTTAATGCCAGGAATCAGGCCAGCACAGATTCACTTACACAAGTGAACACAGGACATCTCTTTATTGACCTGCACTAATGCTATCTTCACTTAATTGGCTCAAAACATTACCTCACTTCAACCTGTACCTTCCCACATGTGCAAGACAAAGATGACTATGCAGAGCCTGATATGTGTGCTTACTGAGTCTTCCAGAACAGTTTCAGAAGTCATCAGCCAAAACCTAAGCATGAACAACACATACTAGAATTTGCACAAAGGAGGTGTGCTTTCAAACTAAGCAATTCACCAAAGAAGCTGCAAAAGCAGAAAAATTTTTAAAACATCAAAACATAAAAAGAAGGACATAACACTACACAAATAATTAACATTTTTAAAAAACACTTCCAAATCAGATTTCCAAATCGATTTCCTCATAAAAAAAAATTCTACATAATTCATCAAACTGCACTGTTTTAATTATTTCCATTGTACCTACAGTGATTCATTGGCTTCTACAATACTAATTTATTTGACTGCATTTTGGTAAATCAAGTGGGCTTAGATGCTGTTGTGATTTAAAGTTATGAATCACCTATATAAAACAGAATGTAGTATTGAACAACAAAGTCAAATTCATACTGAAAGACTAATATCATTATTTTAGAATCCTCATATTTCTTGTGTCAAGCAAATATTGTGTTCATGGCATATATTACATGCAGTGAAACTGCAAATTAATGAGGCTCCACTACTATATTTGTAACTAACATAAGGGCAAACCCAGTGTTTCCACATGAAATAAATATTCCTGAAGAATTAGAGAAGATCTTTGCAATGGCCAGAGACCATTACCACTCAAAAACCAAAATATCTGGACAGACATTAGTTTACCTCTTCTGAGAC
Source organism: Emberiza elegans (assembly GCA_024865655.1). Taxonomy (NCBI): domain Eukaryota; kingdom Metazoa; phylum Chordata; class Aves; order Passeriformes; family Fringillidae; genus Emberiza; species Emberiza elegans. The sequence goes on from JALJVW010000206.1 coordinate 56,893,460, forward strand.
TCCTACTGCTCGTGTACATAGGTGTTATTTATAAACTTGCCCCTGGTTTAGATTTACCTCAAAGTTTGTAACAGCCAGCTGAGACAGGCCATCGACATATGGACCCAGCACCTTGTGCTCTCGGACCTTGAGGGACTGCCGACTCCTGTGGGATAAAGCACACCTCATGCACAATCTACCAATTAGCATGGGGAGCCAACAATTACCCTAATGTCAAATAAGTACCTTTTATATAGCAGAAGTCAATTTATGTCTTTTTTAATTGTAACAGGAAGAAGAAAGTATTCCAGAATTTGTAACTCAAACAATAAAGAGTCAAACCAATCTAACCAGTTTTGATCTATATACATAAATTATTTTTAATGCATATTCCCACCCCAGTATTTGGGGCTGGAACAAAACTTGAAATGCCTTAATTGACAGAAAGAATGCTGAGCAAAAAAAAAAAAAAAGAAGACTAAAAACTCTCCCCCTAGCAATTTGCTAAAGCTTCCATTTCTTCTCACATTTTCTACACTTTATTGACACATACTGAGGAGGTCTGAAATCTATCTTGCTAACTAACTTGCATATAACACCTTCAGCAATTATGTTCAAAAACTGAAATACAAACTAAATATATCAATGCTCAGTTGAACAATTCTTGTCAAACTACTTCCCGTATACACATCTCAAAGCCAGATAGCCTAACCACTATTTCTGTGTAGATAAAATAGAAGAAAGAATTCCTAAGTAAATTCTAAGGTGTCACCTTTCCAGGTTCAAAAAAATTCAATATCCAAACCATAAGAACCTAGTTGTAAATAAGCTTCAAATTTCTCCTAGCTGATGAAAAATCCTGCACAAATACTGCCAGGATCATGTGGCAAAAATACCCCAGAATTTACGCAAATGTGGTCTTGCTTTCTGGTGGTAAAGTACTTCATACAGTATTTGCTTGCATCAGTAGGATGGTATCGTAATGTTTACATTAATCACACCAGTGATTAATTTAACATACATGAATATTCTCTTCTTTCTCGTGTTTGATATCTAACCCTCTCTAAAGAGGTCATATAAACATATATTCTGAAAAAACCTTCTCAGGGACTTCCAAAACCAATTCCTATTTTTAGAGTTTAAAGAAAAATACAGAAGGCTGTGGGGGAAAGTGAAGCTACTCACCCTTTTGGGTCGAGCAGATCTCTGACTTTTTCATTGTAGATTTCCATATAGGACACTTCAACTTTAAAAGTATGAGATTCATTTTCTTCTACAGAGATTCTCTGAAATAAAGCACAACAGAGCCGTGGGATCAGACCCAGCTGCTCTGCATTGCCCATCATGGAAAAGGATTTTCCTGAACCTAAAAGAAAAAAAGGAGAAGAAAATGCTTTAGAATATAATTTCTTAATTCCTCATTCATTCAAGCACATTTTAATTCTCTTTTCATTGTTCCAGGAGCATGTATCAGAACAACATGACATGCTATTCAAGACAGCTTATTCTTTGGACAAGGTAGAGGTAAACAAAAAGAGAAATTATCCTGAAGGTTTCTTTCAGTAGGGACATTACTCGGGGCCCCTTGGAACACACTTAAACAGTAGAAACCAAATGAGTCTCCAGTGGGAGACTACTCACTACTCCTTTCAGGCTTTGAAAGAGGCCCCAACAGGTAGCAACCAGGATCATACTGACAGAGCTGCTTTTAGGAATTCACTTATCACTGCTTGTACTAGACATATATGAAATATCATGATATGTCAAAGTACAATTTTTAAATATTATCTACCTTAATATTTATGTTTTGTTGTTCTCACTTCCCATGTGCACAAAGTGTTCCCCCCTTTAGGGCACTCACCTGTCTGTCCATAGGCAAAAATACAAGCGTTATATCCCTGAAAGGCCTTTTCCAGAATTCCTTCTCCAAGGCACTTGAACACCACTTCTTGCCCTAGAAAATAATTTGTTTTTTTTCAATTGTATAACATGCTAAAATTGACCGAAAACAAGAATAAAAAAGGTTTGCACATTATTTTTTATCATTAAGAGCATTGATGGAAACATATTATTCATGCACAACTGAGTGATAAGATCCAAATTGTTGCTACCGATGTTTAAATATATCGCTGATTATCTTGTAAATTGAGCAGTTTTTCAAAAGGTGTCATAGAAGTTGAATGCTTAGAAAATAACACAGATGGCCAAATTTTTTATTATTTCAGTGTAGTTTCTGCAATTAATATGCATTATTTAATCACAGAGTCCTGTAACAAAAAGAGTCAAAACAAAAAGTGTCCTGCAACAAAATTTCAATTAAACTCATTGGTGAACCAGGACATTAGGGGCACACAGGAACAAGTAGCTGTTCTCTTGGGAACTTGCCTCAAGTTTCACCATAAGCCATTACAATTCCCCCTGTAGCAAGGTGATGTTGGAACAAGATAAAAGCATTCCAATGACATTAAGGAACAAAATGTGTATTAGGAGGCTGTGAGACCTCCACAGAGTCGTTTGAGGACATATTCTGCCAAATCCATAATTTGAAACATCATCTGTAGAATTTGATAGTTTGAAAATTGGCTCCCTGAGCCAGGCAGATTTTAGATGCACTTCAATCTTTCAGATGCAGAAGATGAAAACAGTCATATTGTTTGTTTGTTTTTTTAATAGGAAAGCCCAGAATTTGTATACCGCAAAGAGGGTTAATGTTAATCAGAACTCTGCCTTGAGCTCTGATCAGACAATTACACCAGCTGTGTGTACACCCAAACCAAGGAAAGCTGAGCTAAGGACAGTATTTGTTCACCTTCAGGTGTAGGGTTTTAAACTTAGATTCACTGCCTGGTGACTTTCTGAACACCTGTGATCAGCTGCCTCTCTCATCTTGGTATGGGAGTTTCATCAATTATCAGTTGGGAGAAATTATTTCTTACTGTGGATCCAGCAGTGACTTCTGTACTCTCAAAATTGCATATACTACCATAAATCTTGCTACATAATTACTTATGAGAGCATCTACATTCCGTAGCCCAGAGAATTCCCGCAGAACCACCGCTGGAATGACTGCAGAATGTTTAAAGCATATAAATAGGACAAGAAAGTACATCACTTTCGTTTTCCTTTCATTATAACCTAATTTCTTTCCTCCCTATAAAGAAAAAACGAGTGCAGTGACGCACTATGAAATGATCTTTGTGTCTCTAGTTGAATTTCTAAAATTCCAAAGTGTCACTGGACTTGCATTAACACAGTTCAGAAATGCTGAATATAGGAACTAAAATCAGAGGAAAATCCACTGTATTCTGGAGTGACTCCATTTCCTTCACCATGCACATTCAGTGCTAGTTGACTCCTTCAGCTACGGGTCATTTGGTCATTTTATAATATCTATGCTGAGAGAGCACTGTTCAACAGCCTGGAAACAGAAAATGTTCAACTACTGATGAATGAAATATATCAGCAGAAGATTTTAATAAGAATGCAGAATAAACAAATTTTACTTTCTAACCAGCTCTTGAGGGAGCCACTTCTCATCTTGCTGAGCAAGAACATAATATCAAGCAAAGACTGAAGCTGAGTATAATAACTAAAAGAAAAATAAAGTATATATTCATTACACAGTGATTGTGAGTGGAAGACAGAACCATTTTCTCAGAAGGAGAAAAAACTTTTATCACCCACTTCTGACAAGCAATAAACCAGTAGCCTCCTCCATGTTTCCTAAGGAAAAAAAAAAAGCAAATACCAAAGTGTTTTAAAACTCTGCCTGGTCATAATAACCATAGGATGACCTACAGATTCCTGTACTGATAAATATCAGGAAAGGAATCCACTTGAAACTTCGCTGGTAAAGTTGGGTTTATTTTTCAGGAGATACTTAATTTTCAAACTGTCATCACAAACAGAAAATCAATGAAACTGATATATAACTCTAAAATGGTATTTTTATTACATATTTGAAGAGCTCAGCAATACCAACACAGACAAATGGGTCATTAAAAAGTGTTGTTTATAGTAACCAATCAGATGATCATGGGATAAAATAAGATTTGGTCTTAAGTGCACTCACAGAAAAGAGCACAAAATGCTGAACTTTAAATATGGATATTTTATCAACTTGCAAATGCAGGGCACTGACAGTAGCAGTATACCATCCATGATATTTTGCTATTTTTTATTAAGAACACACTGCTTTCCCCTTAAATCTTATTAGTGGGTCTGCAAACTGCTTACAAACTCTGTATTATAAAAATTATGTCCACATGTGTTTACAGTCAAAAGAAAATATAGATCCAGTGTCAACCCTGCTGCATTTCTGTTTTGCTAAGTAAGTCAATACTGCCTGCAACTCATGCTTTTTCTTATTTACGTGACTTTTCTTCCACAGATGCCTTTTAAAGAGGTAAGCAGGGGTTTTAATTTATCCCCTAATTTTCAGCAAATGGGAGAAATTTAAAAAAAAAGATTACCTAACAGGAGAAATTCCCCTACAGTCTTTAAGAAGGAAATTCCCAATCTTCCAGCTGACTAAGACAATTTAACATCTTAGAGGCAACTAAAGGCCAGAGACATCCATCCACTCTCCCAGCTTTTGCTCAGAGCAGGGGCAAGCTTGGGACAGCATGCCCAAGGCTGCCAGGGAGCCCAGAGTAAGCAAATGAGCTGCCAGCCCTCACACACCAGGAACTCCCCTCTGCCCATCCTTTTGAGGAAAGGCAAGCAAAGTCTGGTGAATTTTTCTTGCAGACCAGGAACAGCTTCAATGTTAAGTCAAAACTACAAATAGAGAAGACACTTGTGTCTGCTCAAAATCCACAAGTCACCATCTCTTGTGAGGGTAGAAGGGTGGAGTTCCTTAAGCCAAATGCCTGGTTTGCTTCCTTTTAAAAGGAAAGTTCTGCAGTCAGCATACGTATTTCCTATAAAATTACAGTTTAGCTCCAAGTCAGATGTATGGCCTTTCAGGAGCCTGTAGAAACACTGAGATTTCAGGCCAGACATGATGGAGGTTAGGGAGTTTATGAAAAACCCACAGGCAAGTCAATACAGTGTGGGGTCCTAGGAATGGACCTGCCTAAGTGCTGCAGTAGTTATTTATGCATCTCTTGAATCCTTCCCAAACGGAAGGGTTTCTTTTCTTCCTTTTAAAAACCCACTTCATTGCAGACTTCAATAGGCTCTTACTGTTGTCCAGGCTTGTAAAAAGAATCCTTTGTTCTCATCTATGAGAATTTCTCAATATCCTCCTCTTCACCAAAATGCTGAGCAGTTATTTGTCTCTGTGAGCTTTCCAAGGCAAGCAGGTGTGTCCTTTATCCATGAACTGACTCCTGACCCATTCAAGTCATGAACAAATGGCAATAAGCTATTTTGCTCACTCTCAAAACACATCTACTGCAGCCTATGGACAAAGCTCATCCCTCTTCCAGATCAAGGCAAACTCATTCTGTCCCACAACCAAATTCCCCTCCTCCTCAAAAACTACTTCACTGACTTCTTTTTCACCCCTTCCCAATTAGAAATCCATATTTTCACCAAACACCTAACTATGGCTTTCAGAAAAAAATAATCAGAAAAAAAGGTACAGGAGCTAGCATGTGATGATCAGCACAAACCATTCCTTGCTAGGAATAACAGAGACACAAACTGTTCTGAATTGCACAGCATCAATATTCAGGGTAAAAACCAAGAAAACAAAGACAAATAAAAAGCCCCCCACACTGAAATAGTATAGGCTTAGATGATATATATGGGAAAACTTCTTTACTGTGAGGGTGATGAGGCACTGCCACAGGTGGCCCAGAGAAGCTGTGGAGATCCCATCCCTGGAAGTGTTCCAGAACAGGTTGGATGAGGCTCTCTCTAACACAATATATCAAGGTGCTAAAGAGTCCCCTTAACTCGGGGGGCAGAGATCAGAGCACCAGTTCCACAAAGGCTTGTAAAGAGTTAACTCCTCTTCTGTACTCCAGACTCCCTGCTGTCTATATGAGAGCCAGTCCTGCAAGGACAGCTGCAAAGATGCCCTCTGCAAGTTTTTCGTCACCTGAAGGTTACCTTCGCTATTTCTGTTGGTGATATCACTGGATCATTTAGAATTTAAGACTGCAGTTTCCATTTCAACAGGAAAAAAAATTGCTAAAAAAGCAATTCTGCTGCCAACAGCAACAATACCCATGTTTTCAAGTGCTGGAAAGATATGGTGGGTACTTCCCGAACATGAGTACAGAAAGAAAATTAGTACAAAAAAAAATAAACCTTATGTTCAGCCACTTAAGTTGAAGATGTCTCATAAAAGAAAGATGTCTAATACAATTTCGGGGTCAGCCCTACACCCCCAGAGCCTGGGAATTGTTTTCAATTACCCATGCAATTAAATTTATCCAAACAGGAATCTCACTCTTGAGTGAACAATATTAGTAAGTGCTGATAGTAGCACAGATTGATCAATAAAGTGAGAAATAAATCAGTCTGATCATGTGGAATAGTTTTAAAGATCCTGCAACAAATGTGCATTGCCAGGAGTGGACAAACATTGGGTTTGTGGGTATTAAAAAAATAACAGCAAGGAAGAGTTATCCACATAAGTTGTCTGTGGTGCACACCATTCTGTGTGTTCTCATGACCCACCTGTCCATCAGCTAAATCTTTAATACAGTGTGATACAGGCAACTATATATCCATTCAACATAATGCAAGATGAGCACATTTGGTTTTGCACAGAGAGCAGTGACTGATAGGGTGGCCTAGTACTTGTAAAAGCTTTCACTGTATCATCTTCCACTGTACTTCTGTGATACAGGTTAAAGGGTTTTTCAAGGAGTTTAATTTGTTGCACATGCCTTTTCTAAGAATTTTAGTTTAGCCTAAAGTTCATAAACAACTTACATTTTCAAGCAGTCTGGACTCAGCTTTCAAACTTTGTATGTTTCCTTTTAATTGTGCAACTCATCCCTGCTCCTGGCAATGACTTTAAATTTATATCCACAGAGAGCTACTTTGGGCAGGGAGTGTTGAATGCACCTAGCTTCCAGATCGGCATTCCTTCTGTAGTCCAGCATCCAAGAGATACCGGTTTAGCTCCAAGGCAGGTGGTCAGATGGCTTTCAGGACTCCAAGACTGCACCAAAGACTGTTACAGCATTAACAGTCTCTGGATGTAAGACAAGATGGTTATTTATAAGGTGCCTAGGACAATGGACGTTTGTTCCATGAGGCAAAGAAGTTATCAGAAATCCCAACCAAATCCAGTTACTGTATTTTTTTTTGTTAATACATATGCACATTGAGGCCAAGCTGTGAAAACAGACTTAAGGAGCCATAATATTAACAATATATAAATCTGAAATACTGCCATATCAGCATTTGGTTTTTGGACCTAATCCAAGAAATGCTACTGTTGTATAAGAGAGCATCAGCTCATGCCCAAGCAGGTGAACAGCCCAGTAACTTACACCTGGAACACTCTGGGCTTGGTTTTTAATTACTTTAGTTTCGATATTGTATCAAATTCATTATGTTCAAGAGCATAAGGCCTGCCAGTCATAAGATCGCTTCAAGACCATACAACAAACACAACAACAAAAACAGTGAAACCATTGTTTTTTGTATGCAAGTCTTTAAGCCCACATTCTTAGCATATTTCTGAAAAGAAAAAAAAAACAAAAAACACCACCAAAGCCACCCACACAGCCTTCCACCAAGAAAGAAACTCCAAGAAAATACCACCCCTCCCACTTCCCCCCAACAAAACAAGGAAAAAACCCAAAGCCAAAAACCAGTTTTGGTTTCCTTTTTTTCCCAGACAGGAATATTGACTGGAATAGGCAAAATAACACCTCATAACTTACTAGCCTGTAAGAAAGTGGAAGAGATACAAGGCACCATTTTCTAGAAACCAGTCCAACAAGAGGTTAATTTACATACAGATAATAAAACTTCATTTCTTAGACAAGACGAATCCACTGGCATCTTCTGAAACACACTAGAGAGATCTAGCTTTCACTCAAATGAAAAATAAACATATCTAGAACTCCATTGATTTCACCTGTAGATGGGCTAAACTAAGACAGAAACAAGTCCAACTGGTTAGGAGTGTTCCTTGGGTCTACCCCATCTCTGCTGTGGGTTAGTGCCATGGTGTACCCAACAGGTGTAGCTCCCACGTGCACGTGGGGCCAAGGTATGGGCACACATCATCACCTCCTTCCTTTTAAAGGAAACAGGGGTGTGCAGACACATAAGAAGGTGCTGTGGGCTCCAAAGGCTCTCCTAGCCTGAGCTATAAATACCGTGCAGTGCACCTGTTCAGTGCAAACACAGCTCTGGAAGGCCAAACAAGTGAAAAACTTTTTTTCCTTTTCTCTTTGCCCAGGCAATTAAGAAATATAGTGCAGGCCTTAAGATTTGAGATTTCATACCAGAGCCTATAGTAGTCAGAAATGTATTTTTAACACCTGTATATGGCAGTTCATTTATGAGATCACTGATCTTAAACTTTGAGGAAATGAACCCTACCAGCGTTCAAGATTTCCTATGGGCCAAAAAATTTCATAATATGAATATCTAAACAGAATGCTTGGGGTTTTTGCCTTTCCATGGACCACAGCCTTGAAATCCCAGTGTTCAGAGCTTTCTCTACCAAAACAAGTCCTCTTATAAAATATGAATATAATAATAGACAAATCCAGTTATGAGAAAACTGCTAGGATTACAATCTTAAGTGGATTAGCCAGCTTTTGGGAGGCAGGAGTCACAAAGCTGATCACTCAAACAACATTAGGGATCTGAACAGTCAGCTATGAATCACTAGAAAGACCTGAGATAGCCACACTATCTGAGGAGAACATGCCTTATTACCCCCTCTCATGCACAGAGATGGAGAGCACTGAAAACATGCACATTCATCACTAGCGTCAGTCAGAAGTAATTGTTGATGCAGAAATGAAATTGTAAGTGACAGAAACTACAAAAGGCAATTCCAGGTGATAAAAAAAAAAAGTTATAGCTTAAATGTAAAAACATCTCTCCTGAACAGTGTCCCAGGCACCTTAAAACTTGCATTCCTTCTCAGTTGAGGAGCTAGTACCAGATGACTCAATCCCTGTAAAAATGATAAGTCTGCCTCTGTGAAGAAGTCACTTGAGCATCACAATGCAAAATGCACAAAAAAAAATCAAAACAACCCCAAACCAACTCCACAAAACAAAGGTCCAAACTCCCACATGTTCTCAAATTATTTACACTGTCCACTGTATAGAAAAAAGTTTACCTGCATATTTTGTGGTGTTTGATTCATCCATGGACCAGAAGCAGTGATCAAAGGCAAATACCTGTAGAAGCACATAAAAAGACAAATTAGGAACAGTGGTTATAAGACTTTCGATCAAAAGCAGTACATATCCATGACAGTGTAATTGCAGTTGGGCTCTACTATTTCTGCAGATCCTAAATCAGAACAGTAATAAGGCATAATTGGCAGAAATATTTTTGTGTAATCAAATACTTTTGTGTAATCATGAGAGAAACAAAGCTCAATACTTCTTTTCTATCTGTATGATACACTATACAGATTACTCCTTACTCTATTCCCCAATACAGATTACAAAACACAGACAAAAACTAATAATTAACTCCACTCTTCTCCAGGCACCAACAAAGACAAATGTTTCTGTTAACAGTAAGAGAACAGCAACACAAGGACTCAATACACAGAATTTGGTGAGATGACTATTTAGCAGACATCAGCACAATACACACAATTTTTACCATGGGATGCACTTGTGATACTCAGAAGATCATTACTACTCACAAGTCTTAAGGAGCAAATAAATAGATTATCCATCTAAACAAAGAGGACAGTACTGCACCCCAGTAGAGGAAGCTCAGAAACTACAAATAGAAGATGTAGGTCTATCAGAGAAACAAGCTATCGGAGCCTGCTCTAATGAAAAGACAGTATCACTTCAGTCAAGAGATCCAGCGAGAAACTGAATGAGATTCAATACTGTGCTCAGAGGGCTTGCAAACCTGGAAGAGTGTTCTGTAAAACCACTTAATATGCTGGGATTTGATCCAAGTTTATTTTCCTGTACATTCTAGAACATCATGACAGACATTTAACTTTTTTTCCAAAGGTTTAGGTTGCTACAAACACACCTTAAGCTGCAGTGTGTTTTTCACATGTTGCCATGATAAACTGACAGTGGATGAGTTAACAATATAGATTCTGGTTTTGTTATTGGCTTTTTTGGGGGGAAAGCACAAGAGGTGGGGAAAATCTCAAACCACCTTTTTAATAAAACTTTGCCTGGGTCAAGATTGTCTTTGCCTGGTCATCCAACAGGTGATCTCCTTTGTGGGACAAACCATGCATGTCAGTGGAGAGCAAGAGCCACAGGCTCTGTCAGCCAAAATATTCCCTAGAGACAAATCCTGAGGTGAGGACAAAGATGGATCATTTTTCTTTGTCTTTTGGGGATGAAGAACATCTTGAAGTCCCAGCTATTCAGAGTTACTACACAACATAATGTACAGATATGCTGCAATCTAACCCTTCCCAAAGCCTCTATTGCTGCAAATATTACAGCAGGTAACACCAGGTTAGCACAACAACCTCACCTCCTTCCCTTTGCTCCAGCTTAAAGCAAAACACATCAAATGGCCTGAGAGAAGACTTGATACTGAGACAACACTTAGTCTGTAAGAGTGAAGAGTTCTGGAATTCCCTTCTGAAGAAAAAACAAACAAACCCATAATAATCATCTAACAGGGAGGCCTGAGTCACTGTAGCACAAATAGAACCAGACATCATCATGAATCAGTATGATCCCTGATGTGACTGAGTCAAAAATGTCATTTGGCCGCTGAACTGCAAGTAAAATGCAGCAGTTACTCCACCTTGTCTTCAGACATAAATTGGGGGCATTTTAAATTTCCTTTTGTGCATTTGATCATCAAATCTAGGCATAAAACTATGCCATCAGTAAGAACAGAAACCCTTTTCCTAACTTCTACAGTCCAAGAACTACTGTTTCTCTTCTCACATTCAAATTATATGGAAATTTTTGTCACAGGACTTGCTCACAATATCTGGTCACTCCGATGATCAAATGGCAAGCAATTAAATCACAAAAAAACCCCAGACCCTACTCTAAGGAGTCAAAACTGACCATTCTTCCCCCCTTAAAACTAAGTGTTATCTGCAGTGGATCACACAGACCAGTTAAAAAGGTTACTTGGCTATACATGCTTATGTGTAATGACTTAAATGTCAATACAGCACTACTATAGGCCAATTTAATCTATTGTCCTACACATTTTCCCCTTGGTTAACACGGAAAACGATGACAGGATCATTCAATGACTTCTAATTTAAACACTGGTCTTGCAAAGAGACTCTTAAAACTAAAATATGGGCTTGCAGCCAAGTGTTTCTTCTAGAAAAGATTTTATTGGGATGTTTTTAAAATGGTAAAAATTGGTCAGACTGGTTTTCAAAAGGTCAAAAAATGATTATGCAAGAAGAAGAGAAAAATTCTGCCTTCAGATAAAACAAATGTAAATATAGCATTTTAGTTTGTTTCCATAATAAACATAAAAAAGCTGGGCTATGGATTTGGCCTATTTATAAATTCTGTTCTGGAAAATTGCCAAATCCTTCTAACAGAAGTAACAAGATTACTTTAAAAAAAGTGCCAGGCAAAAAGGCAGAAACTGCTGGAGCATGCACTATCTGCAAAACATGCAGAGCAGCTGCAGCTAAACTCCCTTCTCCATTAAAACAGGCAAACCCTTAAACATTACTTTGATTAGTGATGACAAAACAGCAACCTTGAACATTCCCAGCAACCATACCTTAAGGATTCACCCAACCAAAACAATTTTATGGACAACTGAGACCTTTGGGAAAACAGATTGCAAACACAGGAATTAACAGAGTAAAAATAAGGCACACAGGAGCAAGACACATAGTCCCAATCAGCAAGGCTCTTCAACATTGTATGTCAGGAAGGCATTTTATGGGAAATATCTGTAGGACAGCATTCTACCAAAATAGTAACCCTTGTACAGAAAAGATGATAAAAAAGATAACTATATTATATTTTTCTGATGCCCAGTGTAGAAATGACAGGACAAGCAATCCCAAGTTGAGCATGGAAGCATACTTGGGGTCAAGACATAGAATATATGCCATGAAGAAACAACTAAATATTCTAAATATTATCTAATGTGCTCCCTTTTTTCTCCTCCCTTCACTGATTATTCTTCCTTAAAATGGAAGTGGTGGGTATTACTCTTTTTTTTCTGATGGAAGTGTGCAGAATAATTATTTTTCTCTCTTAATAATTTTTTCTCCCCAGAATCCATTTTCCTGAAAAGGGTATTAACCCACCTGCAAATAGAACTATCAAAGGCATGAGAAGTTCTGTTAATGTTCAACTTGCAGACTCAATAGCCAATATTCAAAATGGGCATTATCAGGCACTGAAAAACCATTTTTAGTAAAAATCTTTACCAACTTGTACCAGAAGTGTATCTACCAGCCATACTAAAACTATTAAAATGTATTTGAATAATGATATCTGTGACACAAACAGAACTTTTTATACTTAAAGCACCCTATATGAATTCGTTTTTAACTACATTTTGGAAGATGTTTAATAGTATTTATTTTCATTAACTGTTCTGTGCTTTTAAACAACAGAGGGAATTAACAAACAAGCCTTAAAAATTTTCTTATTTTCTGCAAGATTCTGTATCTTATACTTCATCTCAGCATCTAAAAGAAAAAGCCAGATAAAAGGAGGCTGCCAGAAACCTGCCACACTAGGGTAGTAGGTTACAAAGGAAAGAATTTGAATGAAGGGATGAACTGGGTACATTCAGCACAATCATATAAAATTGAAAATTTATGAGAAAGAGATAGCTGGGAAGTGCTGGATCCTGGTACCACTGTATCCAGAATCATTGTAAGTGTGCACATTAGCCTAATAAAGTAAGTTATGTAGGTCATTTCTAGGTTACAAAGAACTATACTTGGAGTGTTAGCAACTCTTAGAAATTGTACAAAATATTTGTTCTGGTAACCACAACAATTAAGAAAAACAAAAGATATGGGGCTTTGATTGCTTCAGCAAACACCTGCAGCCATTTAAGAGAGCTGATGGTTATTTTGCTATGGAGACAACTAGAAGTTATGGCTTCTTCAACAAGGCAAACTGGGATGCAGATCCATGCATCCATCACATGTGTCAGTGAAAAATCTAGATCTCTGTCTCAAATTCACCTGTACCTGTGGCTTTAAAACAAAATTGCAGATTTTTATTAGATTTTAAACTAGAGAAGCCATTGTGCCTGCTGCTGCAGTTACATATCACAGATTCTAAAAAGAGAGCCAACTAGGTGCTCACATTTTAAAAAGCCAAACCAACATTCTGCACAACATGTTTTATTAAGGTTCCTAAGCAATGGCTTGCAGAAATAATAATTTTAAGGGTTTATGCATGTAAGTATACTTATGGAAACTAGTTACAGGTAATGAGCACCATACCCAATATTAACTGCCTTCCAGTTTAAGCCAAATTACATAATTAGTTTCAAAAGGAGTTTAATTTCACATTCATTATTCTTATAAAGTCTAATCCTCAGTACAGGCTAGGCAGAGTCTGGGGCTTCCAGCATTTAGCAATGCATTACCCAGATTGAACATAATCCCTAACACATTGTCTGCGCAGCTATAAAATTTTCCAAATGTATGACTAATGTTTAATGGCCATTTCTATCTGACCAAGAGATGGCCAATTAATCAAATTTGCTTTCATTGAGGAGCAGTCAGTCTAACAGGTTGGGTGCTAGCTGGTTCCTAAAAAGGAAAGGAAGGAAGAACTGAAGAAGGGAAGTTTTCATTTCATTTCAGGGCAGCTGTTCCTACAGCCCTCTTACAGCTGCTGATGGAGATAAGTAATACAGGAGATACACAAGGAAATGGCAGACAGAGTTTACACCAGTCTACTTAATGTCCATGGAAGTAATTAAAGAACTGAAAAAAAGTTGGTCACTATGACAAACACAAGACCTGTCACTGGGCTGAAGAAGTGTGGAGAGAAAATCTGAAAGGACCCTGGGACACAGCTCACAGATCTCAGCTCAGATCAACTGTTTTACCTTTGCCATAAAATTACACTTAAATGGAATGTTTGCAGAAATAGCAAAATATAAAGCAAAATAGCTTCCCAATATCCTTATATAATTTTTTCTATCACAGCTTCTGAGCCACCAAGTCGATTTGGGAAAACAATTTATCCATGGCTGATGATAAAGTAGCCCATTAAAGGTAAAGACTTCCACTATTTACAAAATTTTATTTTAAAAATTTTTGATTTTAAAATCAACTATGTGCAGTATCCCAAAACCTGTATAAATCAAGAAATCTCACACCACATCTTTACAAACTTAGCATGCCAGTTTTCCCCAGATGGTACTAACCTTTTCTGTCTCAATCTGGTAAATATTTCACATAACATATAAATTTCAGCACTATAGCTTAAGGATATTAATGACCATCCAACTATACCTAACAATAATGTGACATTTACGCACAAGCCTGCAGCTGTTCTGGTTTTGTCAAGGAAACACAAGGCCATACGTAAGCTTTTACATAACTCCAGAATAAATTTATCAGCCTATAATGGAACACAAATGATGCATTACAGAAAATGAAGGCTCTTCTAAAAACAATGGGTTTTGGTGGAATTAAAACAACAGAAAGGAAAGTTTTCTTCCTTTAAAAAAATGTTTAACAATGATCAAACTCTCTTTTATTATGCATATCAACTCATAGAAGAATTTTATTAAATGTCCCAACAGGTACATATCACTTGTTCTCCTGCCCTTCCCCTGCACTACAAACAACACAGACAATCTTTTCTATGTGAATTCTGGTGCACTTTGGCAACTTTTACACTAATTACTAATCCCTGACTATTGTCAAGTGCAAACAAAAACGGTTTATCTACTACTAGATGGTTTTTGTTGCCTTTTAAAATAGGATTTGAACTTTTAAACAGAACTGTTTGTAATGAAATGTTTTACACACACTATTTATTCAGTCTTTCAAATGTTTTTACAACTGCATTAAATTTTTGGCTTGTCCTGGTCACAACTTTAACAAGCCATGTGCCTTGCCTGCATGTCAGTTGGATTAAAATATTTTCTTCTGAAATAGTGAAGCTTTTAACTTGAAAGTTTGAAGAACAGATTTTTTTAATGTTTTCCTTTTTTGAAGCCATGTTGTTAACATACTACAGCCCAATATGTCCAATACTTCTGCAGTGCTCAATATTTTCAAGCAGATACAAATGTAAAAAGAGACACAAGACTTACCTTTGGTGGTTTTCTAGATGATTGGCAATAAACCCAGCAACAGTGATGAAAAGCATGAATACACCATTCACATAAAGAGAAGAGAACAAATAAAAAAAAGAAACAAAGTTAGTGTATGTCATTACTATAATTTGAACTTTTTTTAAACCACAATGTATTTGAGTAATCAGATCAGAAGATATTTAAATGAGATACCACATATTTTTAACCAATAAGTACTTAATTACTAATACTCTCCCACATTAAAAAGAAAGTGCCAGATTCCTTATAGATATAAAAATCTAACAGAGCTGTGTTTCAGAAGAAAGATAAGTATCTGTTTTGTCATAAAAGATGAAACACAGCCCATCTCTGGTCGCAAATAAACCAAGCCTGCAAACTGGCAGAGCAAGGTGCCAGGGTGAAGCCCCACTGAGTTCAGCAGTGCTACACAAACATGATCAAGGTAAGAGTCAAGCAAATGTTTCTTGCAGAGATTACAGAAGTGAAGAAAAAGAAACCTGTGTAGGCTGTGCTCTCCACACAGTGCACAAGAAACCAGTGCAAAAACACCATCACCATTCACACCCAGCTCCAATGAGTGCTATCACAAATAACAGAGGGATGATAAACCCCCAGTCGAAAGACAGCAGCTCAAAGTACTTCAAATTGTCCTTAAATTCTTTTATGCTTTTGCTGGCAGGTATATGGACATATTATAAATTCAATCACCTCGAGTTTTTCTGGTGGGATAGATTTCAAGTGAGATCACAGCCCTGTCTCACAGTGCAGCCCTGCGCTCCCTGATGCCAATGCAATAGATGCATTGGCATGCAATGCAACAGTGCAGAGCTAGATAGACTGACTTAGGCCATTCATCAAAACTACAACCTTAGGCATATGTTTAAATTATATATGGAAATAAGAAATTGCCACTCGCTCTTCACATCATGGGAAAAAAAAAGCATGGATGAAGGAAAGAAAAGAAAATGTGGATGAAGAGGAAAAAATACAGTGAGAAAGGTCTATAGAGAAACAAGACAAGCTGAGAATGCAGTAAGGTTTATAAGATAAGGACACAGATTAAAGGTATATCAACAGACACACAACACAAAATTCAAATATATCAAATATATTTTTCTGCACTCTCAGTGCAGAAACACCTGGGACCAAGCCATGCCTTCATCCACCAGCCTGCACATACCAACCCCACCAAGTTGGGAGGAGGGCAGGGAAGACACAAAGCACTTTGAGCAGTTTTCTTAGCAACCCACAATACAAGGGCTCAGCAAAAAACTCTGAAGGGACGCAAATCCACAAACACCTCTTGCACAATCTTTTCTGCCTACTCTAAGATTGTACCTCTGATGACACATCTGCCTGAAACAGATGTTAAAGAGCTGGGACACGGGACTGCTGTAATGCAAACATCGTTTGCCTCCAGCCAAACCACTCGCTGCAGCCCCATTCATTAGTGGTGGCTACACAGCTCAGTCCATGGCTAGCTCATGTACAGGTGGCTCAGAACTTGTGCAGAATGCACTTTTATCTATCTGAAAAATACATTTAGCTCTACCCTGAATATTACCATTTTAATCCATTTTCAGATGTGATGCAATTACAATGTTATCAGCTTGTCTAGATGTGGGATTCACATTCTCTGAACCTCAGAGAAGCAGTGAGAGAAGAAGAAAAAAGAATGATCAAAACAATTCTTATCTCATTTGCTGCGCCTGTGTTGTGCCAAAGTGGAATGCATTGTGGAAGATTGTTTACCTGAAGGGAATTGGTAATTGGTGTGAGTGGTTTGATTCATTGGCCAATTGAATCCATGTGTGTGTCGGGACTGTCAGCTGACAGTCACAAGATTCTGGGCAGTTGAGTGCTTTGTGTAGATTCAGTTTAGATATAATGTAATATAGAATAATATAGTATAATAAAGTAATTAATTAGCCTTCTGATAAGATGGAATCCTCCTCATCATTCCTCCTGGATGTTGGGCAAAAATATCACTGATATCTAGACAGAGTCCCAGCACCATCACTAAACTTCCAAAAGAAATTCCTATTGAAAGAAGTCATCCAAAGCTTTTTGGAATGCTTTTAAATACACTCATACCTTGAAAAATAATTTAGGATTATATCAGCTTTATTATAGAATTCCTGATAGACTGCTGTACAGATTCAGCAGAGGTCCTAAACAGTTTATTTGGAAGTAAAATCCAACAGAAAGTTTACCAACTGCTTTTTCTTCTTGGGATCATTCTTGTAAGCCCTAATTAGAAAAGGTACAGAACATCACTGAAGTAAATAAATTGTTTGAGACATGATTCTTAAGATATTTACTTAAGCAGTGTAAGCCACTACCTTTTTGGAAGTCTCCTCTAGCTTTACTTTGGTGTCTATTTCAAGAAAAGCATAACAGTCACATTTTAAACCCCTGGTGGATGGCAGAGCTTCCCAGTAGCATCATTGATCTCTGGGATTTCAAAGCACAAGGAGCTGCAGCTTCCTACTATATGTCACATCCAAATGCTCCAAACTCTTAATATCAACTTCAGCAACTCCCTGCATCACCAACAGCAATGTGATCAGAGGCCTCTGGAATAAGTCAGCTATATTAACTCACAGGATAAATTTTTAAGCTATTTGGATATATCAGCTAATCAACTCAGTGTAACCATCATTCTGGCAGTGATTCAGATGGAAATACTCCAAAATACTTCAATCAAAGGACTCAAACCAATAACTAAAGAACTGTTTATAGTTTACCAGAAATAACATCTGTGGCAGCTTAAAGATGTGCTATAAAATCCTGCATTAGCCTAACCAATTTTTGACTTGAATTTTTTTGTTTGCTTTGCTGTCTTTCCTTTAAAAATATGTGCTTCCTTCTTTCAATTTCCAGTATTTTTCAGCTTCATGGATAATTGAA
Source organism: Emberiza elegans (assembly GCA_024865655.1). Taxonomy (NCBI): domain Eukaryota; kingdom Metazoa; phylum Chordata; class Aves; order Passeriformes; family Fringillidae; genus Emberiza; species Emberiza elegans. Next base: position 56,911,739 of record JALJVW010000206.1, read on the forward strand.
CTTGTCTCAATTTTTACCAAGCAGTGACCCACAAATATGATCATTCAGTGTCACAGTTGGGGCTGCAGAAGCAGTGACACACACAACACACATATGGACATCAGATCAGAGACACAGCAACTAAAATGTTTCTTTCCAGGAATTTTTAATTTCACGTCTAGTCATCCATGGTGTCAGAGACAAGATCAGTGACAAGATACAGGTATGCCTTTTGAGTGACAACAAAATCTCCTCTAAAACAGACAGTTAGTATATACTTCAGGAAATTATCAAAGTTACCTAACCTTGCAATGCATCTGCATCGCAGCAGATTTTGGTTTAACCTGATGGGCATCTTCAGTCTGTACACTCAGACAGAAGACTGACTTTTTAAACATGCCTGGAATTCAAAACCCAAGCAAATATAACCCGAGTCTGAAAAATATTCTTACAGGTCAAAGGAAAAGTATGGATTTCATTACCACAAAGCCCACTGAACTTCTGGAATTCCTTCTGCCTTTGTCCTTAAGTCTTCGTGACTTTAGTAAAATATCACTAAAATGATTTTCTAACTTTACTGAGTCTTCTGTATGTAGCTACTCAGGCTTTTTGTTTCACAACAGTACTAAGCCTCTCCTGCCCTGCTTGGCTAACACACATCAAGATCTCAGAGTGCTTAGCTACCTCAGACTTTAAGCTAGATAAAGAAAGAAAGGTTACAGAAAGTTTTGTGCCAATGTCAACTTTTTATTCTGTTATCTCTTGCAGAAACTAAACTCAATACTTCACACATTTGCTAAGAGAAGTGACTCACAAAATGTCAGTTCTCATGTTCTATGTCAGCACATGAATGGCAAGTCTTCCTGACTGCACTCACATTTTCTCTCTAGCACCTCATCTCATTGCCTGTGACAGCACACTGCAAGGGGAGTACATTTTGCTAGTAGTTTAACAGCAGCAAAGGTTCTTTCTTCATTTTTTAACTATCCTCAATCTCTCTCATAGGAGTCTCCTTTTGTCATACAAAAAGTTGATACAAGATGACTTTGCATATTCTGACTAGAAAACTACTCCCATGCAATAGGAAGCATACTCTTGCACTATGAGCATCCAGAAGTATGTGATACTGTCATCCTAAAGACTTAGTAACTTTCAAAACAGATTTTTTTTGACCCTTAGTGATTGTAGTCAATATTCCCAGCCAAATGTTGCTTCCACCAGAAGGAAAGACATTTTATACATAAAAAAAATCTTGAAAGAACTATATTTTCTCTACATTTCATGTAATGAAGCTTCATCATCCCACCCACCCCCAACCCTCAGTCAAGAAAGTCACCTTCAACAGGGACAAGGTACCTTCTAAAACGAGCAGGTAGGCGTAAAACCAGCTACTCCACATTAAAGGACACAGAGGAACAAGGAGTCTCTGAAAAACAGGTCTTAGATTCTTTGGAACATGCACACAGCCCAATTCATCTCCAATTCACAACTGTTCTAAGCAGCCAAGTAGGTCACAATTGTACTATAATTATTTCTCATTTTGGAAAGTATTTGGGGTTTTTTTTCCTATACTTTCTCACATTATTTAATCAAGATGAAGCAACCATAACCAGCTATTTTAAATAACCACACACAGTATCTATGAATGAATGAACCAGATGAGTTTGCAGCTCTTGTAAGCTGACTACACCGAAAGTCAACATCTAAGATGCTGTGTTTGAAAAAACTTTTTGCTCTCATCACATGTGCAACCACAGCAGATTCACAGCACTGACTGATTTCCCAAATATATAATTGTTTACATTTAGTGGTTACATAGTCATTGACATACTCCTCAGGATCACTGGTCAAGAGAAATACTACAAGCAATTACTAACATACATGAAAAGTCTTCAGTTTTTTTTAAACTTGTCATATAAAACAGTCTTTCCTCTGCAAGCACAAAGATGATCAAATTGCAAAGATCATCCTGATAAAAATATTTCTTACATTCCACTGGTCCAGCATCTCTGGAGTCTAAAGCCCAGCTGTTCAAAACAAGTATTAGAGTATTTTTGAGTGGTTTTAAATTTGGTTTAGTTTTTTAAAATCAGGCTGCCTTACAGCTCAGGCTGAGCCTGTCACCAGCAGTGTGTGCTTGCCTCACTCAATGGCAGAGTGCAAGGGAGCAGACCCGTGGAAGGGTGGTTGTAAGGAATGTGCCTCGCTATCCAGGACAGAAGCAACTGCACTGTTTGCTTATCCATGTGCGTGCAGCTTCCAGAGTGGCAGCAGCAGACACAGCAAGCACTCAGCACTCCTAACTGCAAACAGTGTCAATTATGTAAAAGCAGAGAGATTGTGTTTCTCCTATCTTTCACAGTAAGGTCATGCAGCTCTAGGGCCCTTCCTGTTCTCCTGGTTTATCACTGCAGGCTGTTACCTGCAGGCTTGATACCAAACACCTTAAAAAGCATAGCTTTCTATTATTGATGAACACTGTACTAAACTACCCAGATAAAGATCACATTCTGCGACAGCAGGAGTTTCAGGTGATTACACTACTGACAGTACACCACTTTCTCCACAGAGAACACAGAAAAAGAACAGTTACTTGCCCATTTCTCCCATGAATTTTCTAAACACAGAGTAAAGTAAATGGCAGGGGCAATGCCCTTAAAGGGAACAGGATCTCACCTTTGTGCTTGTCTGGGGGTACCTCCTGTACAGCTGACTAATGAAGCCGGCACCACAATTGCTTAGTGCAATTCTTGGAAGAATTACTTTACATACTGTGTGAGCACACATACATACACAAATATAAATAATTAGTTATTTTATATTCTTGCATAAGGTGAGCAGCGCATGCCCTGTTTAATCCTCCTACCCAGCAAAAGCCTGTTCTATAGACAAAACAATCCTTTGAAGAACAGCAAAAAAACCCCAAACATATTAACAAGTAAAGCAATTTGAGCAAGTGGCTGCATAATAAGGTGGCAGCTGATCATAATCAGAAACACCATGAGAACCAGACGCATACTCTAATAATAAGTTGCTCTCACACACTTTACAGAAACCTACCACATGCAAAGAGACAAAAGTCAGACACACAGAAATCAGAAGGACAAATACTGCAGTGCAAGTTAAACAAAACAGACATTACAGTAGCAGAGCGACAAAGGAAACAAAGACGCTTGGATATTTCACCATAACAGGGTTCCAGTGAAGTTCAATCACTACAGCAAGGAAACAAACCATAATCTGCAGCTTATGAAACCAACCCAAGCTCATTTAAGTAAGTGAAAGGCATAATATTCTGACATTTACAAGATGGAAGACAAAGTGACAGCCGTCCAGGAACATCATTAGTTGGTAACTTACCTTCACTCCCAAATTCTGAGTATTTTTACTGCCCAAGGCATTATTATTCCAGTGCCAACAATTTGTTGATGTGAAGTTCAAGTGTTTCTAACCTTTACACAGAAGCCTTGATGTCATGTAAAAACAAGTTTCCATTGACAGCCCAGAAGAAGACAGATACCTGGCCTGCATGCAACTGCACATCACTCTGCAAACAGCAACTGCCTTAAGAGAGCAGTCACCACCCATCAGTGGAAAGATTAATTTATTACTCTGCTAGAAAACTCACTAAAAAACTAAAATCTGAATACTCTCCCACACAAAATAAGTTGGGGTTTTAACAACCCATTTCAGTTAATTTGTTTAGTTTCACTGAAAAGGCAAAAACTAACTAAAATTGTCACTCTGCTCTGAGACTCAAGAGCTTTAATGCAATCCTGCTGAGACCCCATCTAGAACCCCCCAAGTTAAATGATCTATTTTCACCAAGTCTTTAATCATGCTAATTCAAAACTTATCCAAGACTCTAGTTATTGTAATGAAAACCTGCTACACCAATTACAAATATAGTATAGCCACAAATATAACAAGCTTGTTTTTACTAACATCCAGCTATAGCCTCATGACAAAGAGGCAAAGGAAAGTCTACCTAATATTCCCAGGTACATTACCAAGTACTCCTGTCCCTTTTAAAACCAATTATTTTCCCCTCCATTTCAATAAAACTGCAAGTACAAGAATCTAAACAAGTAGATTTTTACCACCTAATCAGGTTTAACTTATCAGGACAAGGAAATGAGGGAGGGGAAAAAAAATCTCATCTCAGAACCCAAGATCTATTAGCCCTTAAGGGCAGTCTCCAACAAATGATTCTTAGCCTGAATGCAATGAACCTGCTGTCAGAGGAAACATGCTACAAGTCTGGAAAGTATGTGGAAACATATTCTAGGAGTGCTAATAAAATTGCAGTGGCATTTATTAGGCACCTGTTATTCTTATCCTGTTGCATTTATTACCAGTGCTCTTGAGGAGAAAACACCCCAAGCATTAACTGGCATTTCAACTCTGTGCACAAACTCTATGGAGACTCTCACACCCAGACCACCACTGAAGTTGGCTAGTGACAGCTATTAACTACATCCTAAGTTTCCCACATCAATGGAAAATGTCCCCTTCCAACACTACTACTCTTTTAGCATTCCTTCAGAAATGTTGCTTGTAAGAACCATCAATATATCAGTGAAGATATACCCCCTGTGGAAGTAGCACTCAAAGCTTTTGAAAAATACACTGCTATTTTATCACTATATACAGTACTTAATCCAAGGCAGGTGACTTCCAAGGGTATGTGAAAAAAATTGATAAGCAACACAGCATTTTATAAATTAAATAAATTTAACTTTGTTAGTTTGCTGGCTCAAAACTCAGGCATTACAATTTGCTGAAAGAACATAAACAGAGCAATTAACAGCTTCACTGACAAAGCAGAAGACAGAAGATCTCTTGTCAGTAGAAAGACTGTGTACCAGAAAGAACTAAAGCATAGGTGTAAATCAAGTAACTGGATCTGAACTTTGGTTGTAACACCCTACTTTCCTCAACAAATGGGAAAAAAAAGAAAAAGAACCCACTCTTTTGAATGCAAGATAAGCATATTTTTCATACTCAATCAGGACAAGGATATTGCTGAGAAGTTACTGCATGTGCACCACTCCTGACCATGTATTCTGACTGGACAACAGACAAGAACCCCCAGGTTTCACTGTCACATTCCTTTGTCATAACAGGGAAAACTACCATTCAATTGTCATCTACTTTATTTTACTAATGAGATTTCAAGAGAGATGCTAATTGGATTTGACACTTCTTCTTTTCACACAGCTCTGCAACCCAATGTTAGCATTCTTCAAACAGCTGCAGTATGAAAAAGTTATCTGAGATTCAGCAAAACTCACATTACTGTTTTTGTTTCATCCTAGCCTGTGTTTTTATTGACATGAATATTAAATGAACTTATCAGAAGGAAAACACCGTTCATTAATTTGTAATTAAAATTAAAACTAAGGTCTGATGACAATACACTTTAGCAAAGCAAATTCACCAAAAGCATTTTGCAAAAAAAATAGTCTATCTCAGCTGGCTGCAAGACCAGCTGTTTTGGTAACTTTGAGATGACATTATTTGCTTTAACAGCCAGCATTAACAACTGCTACCATTTACCAGAAAGTGGACATAATACAGAGAAAGATGATGATGGTGATTCATGGGATGAATAAGGTTTATTGTGTGGAACAATATACCAAGAATGTCAACTCGAATCGACTCTACATAAATAGTGAGTAAGATCTCCTGAGCTGTTGCAGGACAAACACCTAAAAGTAGTGAGGACACTATTTTTATACAGCACTCATGCAAGCAATACCTCTAAGAAATCTTTCCACAGAGCTCTGCAAAGCTTAAGAAGCAACCCAGTGCCATGAAATGAACCACACAATTAATTAATCCAAAGGCTAGAAAAATTCTTCATGGTGAGCTCCAAGTTTACCAGTTAACAAATCAGGCAGGTAACCACCTTTACAGAGAGATGACATCAAGCACTAAGTTACTGAATCTATCATGGAAAGGTACAACCTGAGAGCATTTCTACTATCTAAGAATAGATAATTCCCAGCAGAGATGAGTGGCAACTGCTATGGCACTCAGAGGTTTTGGGGTTTTTTTCATCCGAGGACCTCTGACAGAGGTTAGATGCCTTTCTAGCAGACACCAGAAACGTAAAAGAGAACATCCTACATGACAAGGGATGTGAGAAAAAAAGTATTTAACAGGCTCCCCTTCTCCAGTGAGCTGTGAATTTGTAACAATTTCCATAAATATTATGTTACTTTGAGTCACAAGCATTTCAGTTTTTTACAGCAAAGCTTGCAGGCCAGGCCCCTCTAGCCGGCATTATGGGATGTACCTAACGTGTACTTGGTGGAAATGACAACCACCTCCTTGCCAGATGCTTTACAATAAATCACAAATTACAGGAGTGACAAACACACCACCCTTCTAATCAACCACTACAACAAACATGGAAAAAGAAGCCAAGATCCCTAAGTCTTCCTGGACTGAAAAATGAAGTACACAGTGCTTTTGTACAACAAAATTGGAAATATTTAGACTTGTAGCAGCGCTACAAGTCTAACATCTTTGCAGGGCTAAAGAAACAAGGATCATCTTATGACTGGAATATATTAACTTAACAGATAACAAATTAAAAGACACAAATGATATTTCAATCCAATATTAAGAAAATTCTTTTGCTAGATCTAATTGAATTCTAAATGGTTGAATTCATGTTCTTAAAGAAGCCTGGCTTGATTATGATGAAGAATAATAAAATCACAAGAAAAAAAAAATTAAGTATTTGGATCTGGAGTAATTTTCCTGTGAGGAGAGCTGGCATTGAGGAAGCTGGCATTGTTCAGCCTGGAGAAGAGAAGGCTCGAGGGGAATCTCATTAAGGTATATAAATATCTGAGGGAGGGTGCAAAGAGGAGGGAGCCAGGCTCTTTTCAGCAGTGCCCAGTAACAGGACTAGAGACAATGGGCACACATTGAAACAAAGGAGGCTCCATTTTCTCACTCTGAGTGTGATCCAGCACAGGCACAGGCTGCCCACAGAGGTTGTAGACTCAAAAGCTGTCTGGACACAGTCCTGCTCAAGTTGTTCTAGGTGGCCCTGCTTGAGCAGGGGGGGTTGAGCTGGGGGTTCAACCAGATGGCCTCTGACCTCAACACTCCTGTAAAAAAAGCTAAAATCACTTTTTAAAAATGTGGTACATAGCAGTAGCATGGATGTTACATATATATATATATATATATATATATATATATATATGACAATATAAATGTATAAAATATAATCTGCAAAGCTTGAGACTCAAGAACTTTTAACCATTACTATAATTCCAGACTTGTGTCAATTTTAAAGAAATCCAAAAAAACCCACCTCTAAAAATCCTTAGATCATGTGTTCCCACACCAACTCATATATAGAAATTTCACAAAAAAAAAAGGTCAATGTAATATAAAATTTGTGGCAGCTCAGCAACCTTCAGTGGGGTTTCATATCTGGCTTTTATGGCCAAATTTATTCCACATCTCCAAAAAATACAAGCAGTCTTCTGTGAAGAATATTATTCACTGTGCTCATCAAGTGAAGTTACCAGTCAAGGCTGGGAATCCAGGTTTCACCTCTCAATTTTCAGTGAATAAGCTTTGACAGTACTACTTTTAACATCACAGTAGCAAATTCTCTAGTTCTAAGCAGATGGTCACAGCCATTGCTAAGAAAGTGACAGTACAGCTGCAGTGGAAATGAAATGCCTAAAGACAAACTCTGAAAACATACTCAGTAAGACTGAGAAGGGATAAGGTACAAATTAGAATAAACTTAAAAGATTTGCATGTGCAAGTCAGCAATGTAAATGGGTAAAACAGACAAAGCTGATTTACTGCTGACTTTACTGAGAGACTCTCCTATAGAGGGAAGACAGTTACAGCTTTGAAGTGCCTCAGTAGAGAATGAGTCCACAGCTAAATGCCAGCATTTGTAGTGCTTAACTCAAAAACAGAAGAGCAGCATAATTTATTTGTTTTGCTACAATAGACTTCAGTTTTACAATACCCAAAAGAGTTGGCCCCTGTCCCATAAAAATTTCAATTCATTTGAAAACCAACAGCAATACTACAGTGTAGGTCAAGAGTAAAATTCCTGACTAAGTATTAGAAGCAGTTTTCAATATAAGAAATAGTGATTTCACAGAGTAAATGTGAACTCACAGCACAGCAAGAATTTATAAGACAGTAGAAGTCATCTCAGACCTCACAGACATTGATGGCTTTTAGAAAGTCTATGAAGAGGTCACAGTATAATGGTACACAAGTCATTAATGTGATCTGACACTTAAGAACCAAAATGGATTTTCAGTATTTCCTGAAAAGACAGAAACAAAAAATATTTGTGCCTATTCTTACAGCTAAAGAGTGAGTTTACATCTGCCAATACACATTAGCTGTCTGAATAAAGCAATAAAACAGAGAGCAAGAATGTCCATGTCATATAATCTATAACTGTCACAGGCAACAATGCCATAAAGTCTTTTGAGATTGAGTAGCTTTCCATGAGACAGAACTTTGACTTATTGAAGCATTGACTTTGAATTATTTTGACCCATTCTCCTGCTGTCCAGAAAGCTTTCCCAAATTCTGATAGTGAAGAAATTGAATCCATTTATTTTGTTCTTCTACCAACACTGTCCTGTAATTTAACCCTTCAATCAAACCTGGCTTTTTACACATGCTGTCATACATTGCACTTCCCTTGCAGCTCTAAACACATTTCTACATAAGGAGGTTTTGCAGTTCTCCTCCTCTTCAAATCAGTTTGAATTTATACTTCTTAAGCATAGTGAACCTAAAATGCAGAGAGTACAACAAAAGTCCAAAATATTATCAAGTCCAATACTACCAAGAGTCTCTTAGAATGGCATTGTTCTTATGTCGCATTCATACTGAGCTGCTCATGAAGGAATATTTGCATTTTAAAAAATTGGAAAATACAGAAAGAAAAAATCTTCCTGCACAGAAAGCATAACTCTTTCCAGACTTAGCTATATTCCTTCAGTACTCTTGAAGAACTGTTGCCTAACTGTTCTGTGAATTGCAAAGGGAAGAATCATGACACACTTTGGTTTGCATCAGACACCAGAAAGGAGGTGAGAACCATAGAAATTGCTTTATTTTAGAAACATGAAGCTAGCAAAAAAACTTTAGAAACTTTAGCTAGCAAATTTTTTCTGAGAATATCTCAGACAAAGGAAAACTTTGAAAGCAGAGGTTGTATTTTTAATCAGGCTGCAGGTGGAATAGTTTTATCTCTGCATGAGATGGGGGAGGAGGAAAAACAGGTAAGGTTTCAAGGGTGTATACTCTTTCAGGTTTGAGGCAGAATGAGTAAGCTTCAGACTAAGACACTGGCAGCAGTTTCTCTAAGAATACCTCAACGTAATTGCCCAAGAGGCAAAGCCAGTTTAAGAAGTTTCTGTTCTTTTCCAACCTCTTGTTCCTAGCTCCATGCCACAGCCTCTCACATTCTGCTATGCTTCTGCCAGAAAAAGTGCTAGGCAATGGGAGGACTGGGGGAAGGTTAATTTGCTTTGATGTTTTTTATTTGAAAAATTATCTTAGTCTTACAGAACCAGAAACCAGCTGTACCAATGCAGGGAATGTACACAGCAAGCATCAATGTGCAAGGAACCCAGGGAGAGGGAGTGAAGCTGTACTGGCTGTTAGACCACTGCCATATCACAGAAGGGGCAGATCCTGACTCTGACAGCCATCAGGTCCTTTAATCAAGCCACCTGATGAACACAGCAGAAAACCCAGCAGCAGCCTAGTGCAGCTGCAAAACATAGGTGTTCTCACCAGCCACAGACAGTGAGAAACTACAGATGAAATTGACTGGTATTTTTAACCTTAATGGCCTTCAGTGACTGGGATTTATATATAAATTTACCTATTCTTTAATCAGACTTCTGAAAGTTGACATTCTGTGGCAAAGCACATAGTTTAATTATAGACATAGCTGGTACTTGCTCTGAATCCACCTTCTGAGAATTTAAGTTCAAGTCCCACAGTTCTTGTAAGGCAATGGGCAGTAAATCCCTTCTCTTGCTGTTCATGGATATACAGATCTGTAACCATATCCCTTTTCCCTTCCCAAGCTGTCTTCTTCTAGACTAAAGACTTCTTTATTATTGGTTCTTCATGTAGAAATGCTCTGTAAGCTCACCATCCTTACTGCCATTTTCTCTTTCTTCCCAGTTCCAGCAGATCTTTTTGAGACAGGAGGGCCAGAATAAAACACCACAGTGAAGAGCACTTTGCAGCTGTCCAGAGACATGAAACTCCCTCCCTCATTCCCTGCTCTTTCCCAACATGCTTTCCCAGTAGGTCATGACAGTCTCTTGCCATTTTTCACCTACTTGCTGAGCACTGAGAGCTGAGGTTTCCCTCAAATGAGCACAACTCCAAAGTGATTCACCTGGGAACAGGGAGCCCAGAAACCATAAGGTCAGAAAAGCTTTGTGTTTCACAGTCAGTTTCATGTATCCCTTTATCATCCAGCCACAACCCACAGGTCATCCCACAGCTTTCTGTGGCTGCCACACTCCAACAGCAACCACAGCAGCACCGTCTTGCCAATATATTCCATCACACCCATATCCACCTCTTCTGCCCTTCATTTATAAAAGAAGAAATACCACCCATATCCACCTCTTCTGCCCTTCATTTATAAAAGAAGAAATACCAGACCAAGCAGAGACTCTTCAGGACTCTGCACAAGATGTTCAAGGGTGGAAGAAAGGATTTTGGTTGGACACGTGGCTCATGCCTGCTGAGTCTGTTACTTTCATTAAGTGGAAGAAGCTAAAAGTCACGAGTCCGTGGGTTGTGGCTGGCTTCTTTTCCTCCAAAACACTTGAAGCATGAATATCAGTGCCTTGATAGCTTAAAATAACTCACTGGACCTGTAAAATTATTTTGAGTATTGAATCTTCCAGAAGTCTTTATAAAAACAGGCTAAGGAGACTTGCACATCCCTTCCAAAAGGAGCAAAATTATGTGCAAAACCTTGGCTAAACTATACTACACCCAATACCATTCATATAGGAATTGCCAAAAAGCAATGTAGAAAATAATTTTGAATCTTTAAAATGCTATCAATATTTTTGCTAGACACTACATTTTTACACTAAATTAAGTGTTAATAAGTTAACTACAGAACCTCTTGCTCAGCTTCTCCCAATTTTCTGAAACGATGATGCCATTACTAGAACACCATTTGCTGTTGTTTCAGAAGAAAAAGATGCAGATTAAAAACATTCAGCACTTAAAAAAGCAAGTGATACAAAAGTCCAAAATCAAAATGACAGTACTGATTTTTGACATATCCTTCAAAAGCAAAATATCCTACCTTTGGACCTGTATGCACAATCAAATCTAAATCTTGGGACATGAAGCAATACTCAGTACTCTTTTTTAATTTAAATATATTACAAACAAATTATGTGGCATCATCCAATTCAGAAGCTGCATCCAATAAATTGTACTCCAGAGGAAAAAAAGCAAGGTTAGAGACACCATATCTAAGGGACTAAAAATATTTTATTTTCAATTTTCTTCTCAACAGGTTGCAATGGAATATTATACAAGCATTGTATCTTTTCTACCCCTCACTTTCCAAATACTGAGATCAAGATAAGTGAAACACACAAAAGGCTTTCTTCAAATACAGCTTTCCATATCTATTATTATAGTATAAACTGGCTACATTCTGTGATTGCAATTTTGTTTTTATTTAATGTACGTTGTGCTATCTCTGACAAAAATGGATGTTCTTTGCTTACCCTACTGAACACACATGTACCCTTCTCCTCTGTGCAACACCTGTAGGTAACTTAGTCAACAGAAAAGAAGAAATGCAATTATTTCATATTTACTGTGTCCTTCCTAATCTAAACAACCTCTTTGTAGGCAACGGAACCTATCCTTAACAAAGAGAACCAAACCTCAAAAGCTCAATACAACATTTCCTTTAGCAATGCATCAGTTGCATTAAAATTACTGTCAAGCTCAGGCAAATATAAGTTAACTGCACAACATAATGATATATAAAAGTGGTAACCTTTCAATAGAAACCTAGTTTTTCCAAATAGCACGTTTTTAGACTAATCCACATAAGGTACTTAGGGTAAGTCATTTAGTTACTCTGCGAACCATAACTCTTGACTCTTGGGTAGTTACAAATAGATAAACTTTCTCTACAACGCTGCAAAAGGTATCAAGCATTTTCTAAATCCTGTCTCACTCAAAAAAAACAATCCTTGGGAAAATAACTTTGTATACACTAAATCAAATGCAACCCTGCTTGTCAAGAAAAGGCAATAGTATCAAATTCTACCCAGGTGGGAAGGAAAGAGGGAGTGACGGCAGGAAGCGGAAGAGAAAGATTCTTTTTTCCTTATAGAAGAAAATGACCATCAATTGTCATCAGGTGGAAGACAGAAATATTCCTTTAGGCAGCTGACCAAAACAAAATTTAAACAAAAAAAATGGTTCTTTTCCTTTTTACCTTGACATATTTTATTATAACTACACATAAGTGGTATTCTTTTCCTGCCAGTTTGATTATTTTCTACTCCTCCTTTTCTACTCTCCTCAAATGAAATTGTTTGTTGGAGGTTTTTTTGTTCATTTTTTTAAACACTGTGCTAATGAACTGGAGTGAACCTAATAAAACCAAAGAACACCGAAACAAAAAATCTGGAATATTGCCAACATTAATTTTGGCCAGTATTCTTATCAGAGTCTCACTAACTGAGCTCAAAATCATTTACGGCTTGAACATTTTTGATTAAACTCCACCGTACCAAAGCGAACTCACAAACTACAACATTGCAGTTTCAGTTTTCTTTCTATTCTTTGACCATTTTCCATGGATACTTTTTAGATCTTGTTTTAACTACCATGTGTTTTAATATTTGCTGTAGCAACATGATAATGAAAAGTATACAAGTCACTGCACTCACATAACTCTTCCAAAAACACAAAGACAGGATTTAATCCAGTTGCAGAGGAGTCACATCCTCAATCTCCAAGCCAAGCTTTATGTTAGGCACTAGGTATACAGCTTAGAAAGAGAACTGTATAATGGAAATACTGAGAAGTTCTTTGCCATAGCATCACTGGCAATAAAAACACCCAAGATTGCAAACAGTATCATCATGTGAGCATTCCAGGCCAGCCTATAAATAGAATTCAGAAAGAACTGGCCTCTCACAAATACTGTGCCTCAGTTCAACGTGTATCTGCTAAAAACACCAAATATGTTCAGTAAAGTAGGTCCCTCTGAATTTTGTGAAATAAATACCTAGTTACGCATCCTATCTCTTTTATTTAGCTGACAATAACTCACAATGGACTTCTCTGATGGACTTCTGACTGAGCAAGTGTATACTTTGTATGCCAGTGTTATGAGTATTTCATTTATCCACAAATATTCATATATTTCTGGATAAATCACTACTTCCCTTGATAGTACAGAAATACCATGACTAAGAGGCTGTCTTGATCAACATCAAGATTAGAATTTATCATTCAGCAATTTAGGATTCCAGCCACAAAAGCAAAAAGACATGATATTATGAAGAGATTCTTAGGGATAAGATGCTCATCTGCAGCTACACAGACGGATGATAAAAATACACATTCAGAAAAAGAAAATTTTTTGGTACAAAAAATATTATTTCAATATTGTTAATTATTTTTCCAGACAGAACAAGAGAACAACAGATTCATACTAATGGTTACACCACGTACTTATACAATAGAGGGAGTGGACACATTCCTCAGGTAGCAGATCAGTAGTACGCAGCGTTTCAGAAACAATCAGAACTTCCTGAGCGATAATGGAAAAGATAATTCATGGATTACTCAGGATAGGCTTATTCATTTTGCTTTGCCAAAAAAGGAAGGTGTTGGACACTCTGGGAAAAAAATTACAAGTTACTTGAAAGTATTAATGACTTAAGTTTATCAGTGGCTGTAAATGTCAATTTTAACACTTCATATGGCTATAGCCAAAGAAAAAAGTACTGGTCTGGTGTCTCTGCAGCAAGTCTCACACCCTGCTTATTTTCTATACTTCACCATCTTCTGTAACTATCTCACTATCTCACACACCAACCACTTCATTCACTGTAACAAACCAGTGACAAAAAAGTTGAATGGAGAAGAATGAAAAAAAGAATTGGATTTAAACACATCCCAAACTATCTTCACTTGCTGTGGCATTAATCAAGCTGCCCATGCCAAGCACTTTAAATGTCTGCAGACCTGCTAGTGATTTCAGCTTGGCACAGGAGCAGGCATAGCAAGGAATGCTCTGCATGCCAGACCCCTTCCCTGTAAGGCCCAGAGCAAGCTATTAAACTTCTCAGTAAACTGAGAAAAAACCCTCCAACATAACCACAAAATACATGGAAAATCTCTTTAGATCAGTAACAATGCTGAGGACCAGAGTCAACCAGCAGGATATCCAACCAGCACTGCAGATACACCATAGTGCCAAGGAGGGTGGGTGGGAACTCCTGCAGAGTCTCCTCCTGTTCCCATCCCTCTCACCTCTAAGCAACAATCACTGATCTGGCTCCTGACCATTCTGTGGTTTGAATGGAAGCTGCACAGAGAGAAGAGCTCACTGTTTAGAAAGCTAGATGCAACCTTCAGCAAAAAGCTTCTAGAGCATGAAGGGGGCAGGTCGAGAGAAACTGTAACTCTGTTTTTTCCTTCTTCAGTCACTAGTAAGTTTCATTTATTTACCATATAGCATTGAAGACTTACATTTACTAGACAAGCTATTAAGTGTAAACTGATAAAAAAACCTCCTACATAACCACAAAATACATGGAAATCTCTTTAGATCAGTAACAATGCTGAGACAGTGCCAAAAAATTTTGCAGCATCCTGGCACAATTTTATAATCTTCTGTTTAGCTGCAGTTACAGACCTGCTTCAGAAACCTAAATATTTATACAATACTAGAAATAAATAGAAAATACTCCCAGATAGAACAGGAAACTCAGTATTAAAGACAACTAATTAAGTCTGTGTGATGAACAAAGAAGTGTAAACAATAAACAGTTCTTTTTTTGATAGAACCACGCACAACTTTTAATAGAGTATAAGCCAATTACCCTTGTAACTACATCAGTTGATTATTGATTCTATTTAAAGGAAATAAATAATGGGAATTTCAAAGTATAGATTTTATTCCTGACTAGCAGGACAGATCTGTGCCATCATCAAAAAGTGCTCTGAAATACAGAGAATGTATGTGAGACAGTTTTAGTTTCCAAGTTGCATGTTGAAACAGGAATGTGCTCTTTTGTTCTATTTTTTTCCCCTCATTTAATCATAATGAAGTCACTTGCGACATTACAACGGTTTCCAAAGCAACAGTCCAGTTAGATGTGATGAACACAAGATAAGGGTGTGTGGAGAGAGCTCTGTAACTCACCGGTGATCTTGGTGGGAAACCCAGCATTCTACAAAATTCATTCTGAAATTCATATTCTGCAAGAATGCCTTCATATAAGAGGATCAACATTAAAGAAATACAAGGTGAGAGAATGGGTGTTTTTCCAAAATACATGAAAAGAACGTGTAAATCAGCTGGTCTGTTCCACAGGGAGAATACAATATATATAAAAACCAAGCAGAAAAAAGCTATTGTAATACAGAACTGAGAGTTGCACTAATGTGAATTATAATCCAATGGCTAGCTAGACACATCACCCTTCAGTACTTCACTACAAGATTTCTCAAGAACTTAAAGAAATAATGCTTTATGAATCCTGAGCAGAAAGGGTAAGGTGTAAGTAATAACCTTAGATCAACTCAGGTGCATATGCCAACCAGACACTGTCAGAAATAAGAGAAACAGAGGATTGTGCCTTGAAAAGCAGGAACTTCAGCATGAGAAATGCAGCCTGAATCCATCCAGAGATACACGTAGTCATATTTCTATAGACAAATTCACCTTTAGGGGTTTCATGAGGTGTGTCTGCAATCTTTCAAAACAGAGTGCTTGAAATGCCATGGATTAACCAACTCATGTGTCTGTGTCCTGGGGCATGTTACATGTATATACTGCATATTAGTGCTCAACCCACAGCACAAACAACACCAAAACTGCACACTCAGCATCATTTGAATATGTGAGGCACAGGAGATGAGCTCTTCTTTCTTACACTGTATAAATACTTCTTAGTAATTAGTATTTTTCCAAAGATTCTCCTCAGAAAAACAGTGGTAAAAATATGCTGTAATATTCTCCATCAAAGCGCGTGCCTTCCTCATGAAGGAACAGCCTCAAAGTAGCATTTGAAGGAACAATTACCAACAAAAATAATTGTTTCCTTATTTGTATTTTCTAACTATTGGCAAGAAAATTAACCAGGAGTCTTGCCTCAATAGCAGCCCAGTCCTTGAACCATCCTTCCAGACCTTTTGTACCATGAGTTTCACACTTCAGGTCAAACATAACGCTAAATTACAGTAAAAGGGGAAGCTCTGTGGAAATGCAGCAAACCTGTTAAAAAAAAGTGATACAACTCAAGAATATTTACTATGCTAATCAGAGGCCTAGGAAAAAACAACCCCAGAGATTGTAAATTTCTCTGTTTTAAAGGTAGAGAAACAAACAGAGAACTTCAAGAAAAGGTCTAAGTTCTGAACAGTACAATGAGTGCTGGCACACAGCATTTCTGCTACTAAGAGTACTTCCAACATAGACAGACACCTACCTGTAAAACCACAGACAAAGGTGTCGGCATCAAATCCCAAAACAGCAAGAACTTTAAATTAAAGTTGTATTTTAATCTACTTCATGCTTTGGGACAAACAACAACAATGGACTAATCACAGCACCCCGGTAAACTTGGTATCTTGGCTAGTAATTTTTCAAAGGAATAAAATCCATGCAATGCTAATCCTAGAGAGTAGTTTAGTACACCAAAGCAAAACTATTGTTACTGCATTATGAGTAGCTATCTCCTAGTTAAACTTTCAGAGGGACACATAAGCAAACAACTTAGATTTTAAAAACCTATGTTTTTATTGGGGGAGCCAATAGCAGGGAAAATAATAATACAGGAAAATCTGGGTGAAATGGTTGTTTCCAACAAACTCAGCAGCTTAAAAGTAGATTTTGCAAACCTAAAATCTCACTAAGCTTATCTTGGCTGATTTTAAGAATTGTATCAAAAAAGTTTTTCTTCAGAAAAATTTGTCGCTAATGGTAACTCTCTCCCAAAAACACACCTCACACATGAAGAAAAAGGGAAAAAAATCACATAAAAAGAAGAAACTATACTCTATACACTGTCTATACTTCAGCCATCTGTGAGTGCCAATTGCATTTTCATGGTCAGACCTGAGTTGTTTGCCACAGCAAAACATACCCCAGATTTTCCTGAATGAAAGATTATTGTTCTTACACATCTTAATTTGGTATCAAAACCTGGCAATCAGGCACACCAAATAAAACCAAAGTTAAAATTTTATTCCTTGATGGTAGCTCTTCTCCAGAAGGGAGGCACAACATGGCAACATTTGATTGTCTCTGGTGCTCAACAGCAGCAGACACACCTACACCCAGAGTACCTTCACTCTTTTTTCATTGCCAACAGCAACACTAGATTAACAGTGAAAGAAGTGCTAAGAATTCTTCAATACCTCAAGCTCAGAAATATTTTTCCAGTATATCACTCCATTAAACAACTTATGTGAACAACTGTAATCTAAAGCTCTTCCAAAGACATGCTCACTTCATTTTACCTGTAGGTAAAATTGTGTGAGATGCTGGAGATTCTGCCTGCTGCCTACAGTGAAGGGAGGCTTGGTGACCCTGGCAGGGAACAATGAAAAAGTCCTCTGCCCCACAGGTTTGCTCAGTTGTTTGCTTTACCCACATCCTGCAAAGAGCTCCCCAGTCAAAGTAATTATTTAATGGTTTGTTCTCCTCCATGCCATAACCCAGAGAATAGCTAAGTCGGGAAAAAGCCTTAAAAAAACCCCAAACAACACACAAGCAGAAGTATTTCTTCAGAGAACAAGTTTCAAATGGTTTTGCATTCACAGAAAGACAAAACATACAAGTTACTTTTGTGAACTTATTTTTTTCCAAACTTATTCCTGAAGAGCTTTTAAAAGTCATCTGTTCTTCATCACTGTAAATTACTTCCATAATCTCAGAAAATTGTGATAAGGGATTTACAGCAATTTTCCCTTTCCAACAGCACCAGTGCCTTCTGACCCAATTCCCACTAAATCACCTCATCTAAGCTTCAATTTGTATCACAGGATTTTCCTTCCAATGCTAAACACTGACCATTCTATTTACAACCTCCTGCAGTCCCTGTGTGAAACCTTGCCTCTGTTCTGCACCTTTAGCTGAGGAAAAAGAAAACATCTCCTAGCAATTCTGTCCTCCAAATCCAAGTCACTGATGATTCTAATTTACTGTAACTGCACATATTCACTATCTGATCCATAAACCTCGTCTCTTTACAAATACATCACTTCCTTCTTGAAATCAGTTTATTATTTATTAATAAGGTGTTTTTCTTCACACCACAGCAGTTAATAATGTTCAGAGAAATTTAACATTCAGGACTTGGTTTTACGGATACTCAATATATCTTAATAAGTACTAGTAAATGCATTACTTGGGATCTCTAACCTCCACCATGGCACAACAGAGCAGCCATTTATCTTTGCACTGTGATGGAAACTATTACTGCCATCTGTGCTGGCATAGGACTAATAAAAAATTCTGTTAGCTGCTCTGAGCTGCTTGTTCAGCTGGCAACAATAAAAGTCAAGCTCATTAACAGCAGTCTTGCATAGCAAAGTTTCTGCTTACCTCAGAGAGACAACTAAGCATCTCCGTGAACCTTTCCACCATTTAAAAAAAACCATGACTATTTACCTGGCACCTGTTTCTAATAACAATCACAAAAAGCCTTACAATTACATGATGGAGTTTTTTTCAAATATGCCTATCTACTGAGCCAAAATTACTTCAAAAAAAAAAGAAAAGCTGCTCCAAATCAAGGCAATATACTGCTTCCTGTACACAAACCAAAATAAATTGCTAAAATCAAAGACCTCTCTAATGCCATTAGAGGCAGCTGAAAAATGAGCATGTCTGAAGCAAGTGTTAAGGAAACAATTTTTTATCACTCAACCATCACTTAATTGCACAATGACTCAGACTTTATATGTCACTTTATAATTTAAACAGACGAGACAAACTACTGGATTGCTCAAGCAATCTGTCATCTTAAATACACACTAAAAATTTTTACAGTCCTCTGCTTGCAAATTGCAGAATTTTGGGACTACAATCTGGGAGATAGTAAGGATGAAATTTAACAACAATTGTAGTGGGCTTTCCATTCTCCCTTCTCTCTGAAGTCACAGCAACTTTCTTGCAAGCATCAATAAGAACCAACACCAAGGCAACATAACTTGAACAGTTTAATTTATCTTTTGAAATGTACAAATGCAGTAGAAATTCTCTTGTGAACTGTTACCAGCTTTTGATTTTATCATGCTCCCCCAAGACTTTTCTTTCTCACCTACACATTTTGTAAGAAGCCCCCTTGACACAGCTCATAATACACAAGCTCTTTTATCTTTTGTCCTCCTACAGCTTCTGTCCAAAGCTGTACTCATCTCAGTGGTCAGCCTTCTGCCTTTGAGTGACTCCAATTTTTCACATTTCAAAGTCATCTCCGATTCTTATCTTTCATTCAACTGCTGTGCCCAAATACACAGGGCATACAAACACCAAAGGAAAAGCTATTTTTAGAAGGTGTTCCTAGCTGATAGGCATGGGCAATGAAAAGAACTTAATTACTACCTTATATTTGATGTTTAGCAAAATGTGTTATCACATACTTTCTCTCAAACCTGGGAAATCCCATACTGGGACTCAGAAGGAACTGAGTTCACATTTTAAAAATTTTCTTACTAGAATTCTCTTGATTGACCAATATTCCACCCCACCAGCAACCCGAGACACAGTATTAAAGAAAATTTTGCAGGTGTAGTTCTTAGACTTGAAGACTGAAGATTTTTTCTGTGATACTGGAAACTTGGAAGACGGTAACCACCATCCCAGCTTTGTCCAAGCAAGAGGAGGTCAAAGTATTGCACACTTCAGAAAGGATACTGACTTGTCTCACCCACCATACAATCCAGAAACAAGAGAAGCACAAGGTGATCAAAGGCAAAAGGAAAGACCTGTCTTGTTTCCTTAAGTCAGTAGATACGTTCCTTCTTCCCTTTAGCAGTTTCTTCCAATAACAAAGAAATGCACTTCTTTCTTCCCCTCCCCCACCCCAAACCCTTCACTGGACTTGAGCTTTCAGCTATTAGTCTTTAGTACATTATGAAACCTTCTGTTCCTTGTATGAAATTATCCATCTATTATTAGCAATAGTAAAATACCTAATTTTTAATATTCTTATTTAAAACCTAAGTATTACAGCTGAAAAAAAATTAACTGAAATACAAAGAATCTCATTGACACTGACACTCTCAGGGCACAGTATTAAACAGCTGAAGGGTAGTAACTTCTGATGAAACCTCACCTGATGTGCAAGGCACTACCTGATCACACTCTTGAATTCAAGGTCAGTTGTTCATCCAGTTCAAGTTAATGGTCTACAGTTTCACTCACTTTCTGTGGAAAAGTGCTGGAACTTTCATCAGTAAGTTATGCAGTGCTCTGTTTCAAAAAGCCAGAAGTAAGAAGGTGCATGGGAGAGATTTAACTACTAAGCCAAAGTAATCTGGCCTCTCATCAATTTGTTGAATTTCAGCATTCATTCATATCTTGGCCTTTTAAACTCTTAATGTTCAATATGAAAAAGCATCCACAATACATTTTCCTTCTTCAGAAACTACTTCAGGTTGGATCTGCCATATGCAGAATTATTAGATCACAACAGACATTTTAATCATCTTACCTCTCAAAAAGAAAACCCACAGATCATAATCTGATTTGACCTGTTAATTACTTGTAATTGATGGTATCTTTACTGAATGAAGACAGCTGGAACACTTTGTTCCAGAAAATTGGGAACATGATGAAAAATATCCTTCTGACAACAAGAACATGCTCAGAAGTGATTAATCCTCACCTGGTTTTGAAGTCCCAGAGAATTAAGTGCTCAAAAAGGGCAATTCTGACAAAGGGATGAAAAATAGGAGCTATTTGATGTCTACTTTAAAAACATTATATCAAATATCATGTAAAAAGAAAAAAATCAAGCCCAAACTAAAACCAGTAATGCACTGTTTTTACAGCATTTTAAAATCACAACTGGTATGGAACCTAGAGAGATCTACAACTTAGTACTACATTTGTTCACTAAAACATCTGGATTCTTCTTTTGGTTTTTGACTTGTAAACTTTAAAACTCTGAAAAGAAGTACTTAAGCTTTTGCAGCCTTTGTTACCAAAAAAAAACCCCAAACAAAACAAAACCCAGTTCAAATGTAAATTTAAGAGAAACATTAAAAATCTATTTTAGTTTTGAATTCAAGCCTGTCCCATTCCCCAAAACCACAACATTTCACACAAGCACACCCAGCCCAACTACTCCTGTAACTCCTGTCACATGCTTCACCAAATCACTGACCACCAATTTATTCCACACGTTGCTCTGCACATAAACACTGCAATGTGCTTGAAACAAGTCCTAGCAGGTTTTGCTCTGAAAATGTCTAGCTGGGATTAACAGCTTCTCTCTCCACAGAACTTGTCCAGTGAATTTGCAGTGGCATGCTGGCTTTGGCAAAATTACTATTCTCATATTCAAAAGCCATATTAAAAGAAAGATGGATACATCCACTCTTTTCTACCACAGCAACTGGTGTTCAGCTCCAAGAGATACAATGACAGGCAGTACAGACACAATGAACTGACAACAAGAAATAGGGAGGTAAAGAATCTAGCCCCTAAAATTCCACAGGACTATAATAATTAACAAAAATTGATTCTACATCTTTTCAGGTCCTATTTTAAAGATTGTACTGACAAAATCAACAACTTTGCCACCTAGTTCCTGACACAGTTTACTCAAAGATTGCCAGTCATCATAATCACCTTCCCAAACTGATTTCCTACACTGTGCAACTCTCACATTTGTTGACAGCAGACATCACAGGAACTCTGACTGGCAGCCTGCATGGCTTTTTCCTTACACAATTTGTTTCTCTCTACACACACTTTGACATTTAAAAACACGTGTTTGAACAACGTGCAGTATTCTCAGTGGAATTTTACCCAAAGCCTATATACAGCTCATATATTTTAAAGATATGATAATCCTTCTTTCTTAAAAACTTGTTCATTCTTCTTTAACTCCTACTGGAATCTTTTTTCCCCTCATTGGCTTGCACCTAACAATACCCCATCAAAATGTTTCTTGAGCTGTGATCTCAGACTGCAGAGACAGTTTCTCTTTTTATGAATATTTGTCTACAAAGAGTGGAACACTGCTGTATTATCACACTGAAAGGAAGAAGTTTTTTTGAAATATCTTCCCACTGTCATTACCTGTGAGGATTTTAACCATGTTGCAGATTTATTGAGTCTGAGACTCTGAATCCAGCCAGGTTTGTTTTTTTGGTTTTTTGTTTGTTTTTTTTTTTTAACTCAGGACATAAAACAAAGCAAAAAAGTGGCAAAGAGAAATCAATGCCTAAAACCAGAGAAGGTGCATGGACCCTTTTGTGCAGAGGAAAGTGCCTGATTAGGTAATGAAAAGGGCCCAGCTTCAGCATTGATACAGTGAGCCAAGGAGCACTCCAGGTTAAGAGAGGGAGGGTTTGAGAATGGGAGAGCCTGTACCACCCTGCAGAAAGGCAGAGGCCTTTCTATTCAGCAGCAGCATACTAAGCACAGCGGCAACATGAAAAAAATTATTCCATTATAAGATTTGTCTTATAGCAGCAGGAAAAAAACCAACAAAAACCAAAAAACAACCAAACTCTAAATTAGATGTCTTAAAATCAAATCGAGCTGTCAGCCCTGACATTTCAGAGCAGGAGAAAGATATTTACCAATTAGCATACAAAAATATAAATACAAATCAGTTAATAATATTTTAAAAAATCCCAATCCCTGTCAATGAGTACTTACTATAAGAGAAGTTACTCAGAGGAGCGAGACACAGAAAGCAGACAAAAGAGCTGAGACTTGAGTGACACACACACTACCATAATCACTACAGATGATTAAATGTAATCAAAGCTTCCAATTTAGAGTAAGC
The DNA here is from genome assembly GCA_024865655.1 of Emberiza elegans. NCBI lineage: Eukaryota > Metazoa > Chordata > Aves > Passeriformes > Fringillidae > Emberiza > Emberiza elegans. The sequence continues at coordinate 56,935,018 of JALJVW010000206.1, forward strand.
AGCAGAGTGCTGCTGGGAGTTGCTAACAGCATTCAAGTTCTATCCTGAAGCACCATCATTTCTGGAGATAACACTTTACATGGTATCTTTAAAGAGCATGGGAGAATGCAGGTAAAAGGTCAGGAGAACAAAGGGAAGAAAAGGCAGAAGTTAAACTTGAGGAGAACAGAAAAAAGCATAAATTTTATATGGATCTGCTTGCTCAGAAATGATGGTACTTAGTTTAGCTGAGTATGTTTAAAGAGCCTGCAGGGTGATAGGTCAGGCCTGGCTACTGGGCCCAGTTCCCTGCATGCTGACCCAGAGACTGCAGGAGAGTCTGTGGTCTCTGCTGGCACCCACTCAGAGGCAGCTAAAAAGGGAGTTCTGGGATTCTGCACCAGATATGAAGGGTTCACCAGTGATGCTGTACAGCAGTTACACTATGGAAAGTCTCTTTCACAGAAAGAGAGAACCATGAAAAATGTATTCCTCCCTGATGATTGTTTTTCTCCTGGTACTGCAAATAACTGTGCTTTAAACTTAACATTCAGCTCAATCAGTAAGATCAACAGGTGTATTTAAATCAGTCTGTGAGTGTTACCCCACGTTTTGGCAAAGTATTTCAACTACTTCACTGGTATTCAACAAAATACTTTAAATACTACTTAAGACACAGCTTTATAGTTCCATTTAGTACCATCTATGTTGCAACTGCAGCCAGCTCTACCACTCATGATGGGAGTAGGCTGAACCACTCTACAAGTGGAAAATCCCAGATAACAGAGGGTACACTCAGAGGCATGTTGGGGTATTCCCAAACACCAAATCAACACCATGGTGTCCATTAGATATCTCTATAGAGCCAGTCCTCACACATGAGTTTTAGGAGACTCCCCATCAGCTTTGCCTTGTTACCTGAACATGTGCCCATCCTGCATTGCATCTGAACCAGGAGAGCAGTAGTGGAGGCCCACACCCAGCTACCTTTTGCCCTTTCCTGTCCCTGGCATTACTCTTGACTCCAACACTGCCACAAACACCAGGTACAGAATGGGGCAGCACAGGCTAAGGAAGCTTTGCTAGACACCCAGACTGTGGGAATGCAGCATTGAGTCTCCTGATGTGACTCTGCACGGGAGGAGCTGAGGCCCCGTAAAGCTTATCAGCTAAACTTCCACGACACTGAGCCGCAATTCTTCTGTTTCAGGAGCTGCAACTCAGCTAATTATCTCTGCCATAAATAACCCACAGCCTAAATGATCTATCCAGGGATCTGCCTGCATAGTGAATAGAGTTACACAAAACAAGCAAGAAGAAATAAAGCAGAATTACATGTGGTCTCCCAAAAAGTTGACAAAAATCCTTAGAAGAGGATGAGAAGCCATATATTAAGGAACAAGAAAGACTCTGAGCAAGTAGATCAGTCTAAAACACTCTGAAAAGTCATATGAAAGGGCACACAGGTTCTGAACTCTGATAAGCATTACATTAATTAGGGAGCAGCATTAATGAGGTCAGCAGTTCTGGGTTAGCAACACTAGGATAAGAACGTGAAGGAGCAAAGTAGGTGAGGATCAATACTGCAAACAGAACTTGGGTTTGAATAGAGCATTAAGTTCAAAATTATTTTAAAAGTTTATCACACTGATTCTTCAGTGTAGTTTCCCCCCTTTTGACCATCACCACTTTTCACACCATGGTGTCCATTAGATATCTCTATAGAGCCAGTCCTCACACATGAGTTTTAGGAGACTCCCATCAGCTTTGCCTTTGTTACCTGAACATGTGCCCATCCTGCATTGCATCTGAACCAGGAGAGCAGTAGTGGAGGCCCACACCCAGCTACCTTTTGCCCTTTCCTGTCCCTGGCATTACTCTTGACTCCAACACTGCCACAAACACCAGGTACAGAATGGGCAGCACAGGCTAAGGAAGCTTTGCTAGACACCCAGACTGTGGGAATGCAGCATTGAGTCTCCTGATGTGACTCTGCACGGGAGGAGCTGAGGCTCCGTAAAGCTTATCAGCTAAACTTCCACGACACTGAGCCGCAATTCTTCTGTTTCAGGAGCTGCAACTCAGCTAATTATCTCTGCCATAAATAACCCACAGCCTAAATGATCTACCCAGGGATCTGCCTGCATAGTGAATAGAGTTACACAAAACAAGCAAGAAGAAATAAAGCAGAATTACATGTGGTCTCCCAAGAAGTTGACAAAAATCCTTAGAAGAGAATGAGAAGCCATATATTAAGGAACAAGAAAGACTCTGAGCAAGTAGATCAGTCTAAAACACCCTGAAAAGTCATATGAAAGGGCACACAGGTTCTGAACTCTGATAAGCATTACATTAATTAGGGAGCAGCATTAATGAGGTCAGCAGTTCTGGGTTAGCAACACTAGGATAAGAACGTGAAGGAGCAAAGTAGGTGAGGATCAATACTGCAAACAGAACTTGGGTTTGAATAGAGCATTAAGTTCAAAATTATTTTAAAAGTTTATCACACTGATTCTTCAGTGTAGTTTCCCCACTTTGACCATCACCACTAATATTTTATGTCAGAGCAACCCTCAGCTCTCAATTTTCAATGTAATAAGGAGTCCGCTGTCTCCTTTTTGCCTAAACAGCCATTCTACTAAAAAAAAAAATGCCTAAGACATGTTGTTTGATGAGTAATTCCATAACAGCCTAATTTATTTTCATCCACTACACCCGCAAACTGAGACACGAAACTGAAAGGGTATGCTACAAGAGAAGCAGCAGCTAAGGCAAGTATCCCATTTCAAATAATTTTCAATTAACAGTATTTTAAGAGAAAAATACTACAAAAATAACCCAAACCAACCAATCAAAAATGCCATAGGAGACCAACACAAAGCAGCCTTTGCTCCTTCTGTTAAGAGGAAAAGTTCTGCAGGAAATTTATAACTTCTATTTTGGAAGCAAAGTAGAATGATAATCACAAAAGTATTTAAAATATTAAATATTTCCACCATTATTTGGGAAAAAATGTCCAAGTTTCCTAGTCAAATCAAACACTTTGAGCTCACTGAACTCTGACATTGCTTGTTACAGCCACTAGTCAACAGGTTGTCAGACTCTTATCACTTCCAAATGTTTCTTGAAATTAATGAAATTAGCTAGATTTAGTTTTTTCATTTCCTACACAACAACTGCTGATTGTCAGTATTTCTATTTTCTTTCCTTGGTACACACAGCTTATGAAAAATTCCTCACTCAAAATTCAGTTCTGCAATTCCATTTTATAATACCCCATTTCAGAGTCCACAAAGACCCAGCATTTACTTTCCCTTTTCCATCTGAGCAAAGGCAAGCTCATCTGCCTCTCTTTTTTGAACCATGATGAAGATGCCACTACCTTGAGAAAAACATTTGAACCATGAGATCCTTCAGAAGTCATCCTACAACAACCTCCTAGACAAAGGATGACAGATTAAGATCAATTTGATTTAGAGGGGTTTTAATAAAACTAGTTCCACACCTTGGTCATGTGAGTACAAGAGTGTTTTCAAAGTCTATTTGATCTATCTTGCACATGAGCCATGGATTTCTTCCTCATTCAGGTAAGAAATTCTGAAATAGCCACCAATAGTACAGGTCAAAAGAACCATAACTCAGAAAATACACGTGTTGCAAAACACTAACGGCATTGAGCCCACTCAACACTGCCAATCTGCATTTCTGGGTTTCAGCTAGCCCAAAGTTGCAAGAGGACATCCTGAAATTCCAAACAGAGGTACACCACATTTCTCAGAGCACACACAAAACTATCATCTGTAAGTGTAGATGGCAGCAAGGACAGCATCAGCATTTCTGACAAAATGTGTGTCACTGTCACATTCACATCTGCAAAGCTGAAACTTCAAGAACAACTTGAGAGGATGCAGGCTGCCGCAAGGAGCAAACAAGGAAGGAGAGATTAGACTGACATCTATCCTGGTTCAGTACTCATCCACCACACCCTGCTGAGAACTTGAAAATAGAACTGTCAAGAGCTAACTTCTAACTTTCACCATGTGGAAGTCAGACATCTCCCTCCTTCAGCACCCAGCAAATCTGTAAAGAGGAATCCAACCAGGAAACTGCAATGCTAAAAGAGACAGGACATCTACTAAATTTATTAAAAGATTCAAGTTACTGCTCCATTGAAAAGACCTGGGAGAGCACTTAAATGCTCATTTTCAAACATACTTCATCATCCTTTCAATGGACACACAAGTTGTCTCCTGTTAGATTACTTCACAATCAATTTTAAAAGGTTCTCATTCATGACATTTAATGTAATAAACAGTAAAAATTCAGTGTTAAAATATGGATTATAACCATGCACTAAAACATGCCATGGACTTAGCTACAATGTTAGAAACACCTCAAACAATAAACATTCTAAGGACTTGGAAGCTCTTGACAAGGAAGCGACATAGCAAGCTACCCAGTGTTCAATGGTCTGTTTACAATAACTGATTTTCCTTTTTGTTTTCAACTTGGATCTCAACCAGAACACCCGTGAAGACTAGTACCACCCCAGAGAATGCCAGCTTTTCAGGAGGATGAAAAGAAGCTTTTTTTTTTTTTTTTTTTTTTGCAAGGGGGGAGGCAGGAGAGGTTGTTGGTTGGTTTGATTTTCTCCAACAAGTATTTTAAGAAGTTTCATCATGTTGTTGGACAAGCATTCCTTCAGCTCTCCTTTGCTTTCCATTGTCCTGGTTCCCAAGGATCCTTTCCCTATATATTCTACTACATCAGCAGCAAATCCATTAACAAGGCATCTCTTGGGTTACCTTATGTGTCAGTTTCTCTGCAGACACTGAAGCAGCAATTCTCAAGGGCACTCCTATCAAAAATGCAGGTATAAGCATTAGTTTTACACTGGAAAAATTAGAACTATTCAAAAATTCCTTCTTTTTAAATGTCATGGGCACTATGAAAAGTACTTGTCTTCCAGAGAGTTTGTTTCAGAATAGCATATCTGCTGTGGACCCAGAAAGAAGCTCCAAAACAGCAAAACACAAGTGTTGGGATGATGGCCCATTACACACTTAAAATAAAACTTCCAGAACCATAGGTATATCTCAATGTAATAAAACAGCAAAGTGCAGGAGGTCTGCAAATACATTTTGCTCTTACTCCCTTACATAACTGCACAGGCCTCTTTAAAGAAAGTATATTCAAACTCAATTACTTGTTGCTGAGCATTCAGAGAATACATAAATAAGGCATTAATGTCTTCAGCTACATACAGTGAATAAATGAACATTTTTCTGTTTTAGCAAATAGCCAGTTTCTCTATCAGTCTGATTTTGCTATATAAAATTATCTGAAAATGTATTTGAAGTCCAAAAGCAATCAAGAAGTATCTCAAAATAAAGAATGACAACACAGTATGACAGGAAGGAAAAAACACCAAAACTCATCAAAATGTTTAAGACTTGCATCATTCAGGGAGGTGGCACTACTGAGCCAAAACAAGTCTGGAGCACTGTAGACTCACTGTGTATCTAAAAACTCACATTGATAGATGCTGACAAAGAAACTTTCCAAAGCAGAACAGGACTCTGCTCATTCAGGGCCACAAGGCAGCTTTGCCAGCAGAGAACTTCCACCAGCTCTGTGTCTCCACTGGAATGTTCTGTTGATTTATCTTTTGCAAAAGCTTATCAACTGTAAAACAAGCCTGTGCTTTTGAACCACAAAGTAAAACTGAATTTAAAGTAAATATTCAACAAGAATAAGAACTCAAGTTTTAAAAATTACATTGCAGGCAGTGCCAGTAAGCATACAAGTCAATTTATTTGGCAGATAAATTGCCCCTTCAACCTCACATGTTCCTTTTTGCTTCAGCTCTGAAAGAATCAAGTTTATGAAAGACCACCTCAGCTACATTGGACATGATTTCAATAATGAAGTCAGACAGAAAGTGGAAGTGACATGAGATGTATCAAATTCTCCAGTTTCTTATCTAAGATCTGCTGTTCCTTGTCATCATGTAAGAATTATTAAGCAAAACAGACTGTTCCACATACTAGTATTTAACACTAGAAAAATTATTGCAGTATTTCAAGAGACAGATTCAGAATTTTGAAGCCTTACACTAGAAGAAAATTTAATCTTGGCGAGAGGCTTTTGTACACTATTTAACTGGGTTGACATTTGTGTTTGAAAAGAGACTGGTATAAACTGAAATATAAGTTCAATAAATAAAATACTATGTGTATTTTTTTCATTGTATTTGCAAGTCTAAAATATTCTCTAATACAAAGAAATTTCAGGAAAAAATATTCAAGTGTTGACATTTTCAGCAATGTGTTTTTAAAACAAAGCATCAAGTTACTTTATAGAAAGTTTACAGTTCACAATGCACCCCGGCACTTTTTGAAACATATGGAGCAGTGTCTCCCTAAGTACATGCAGAGATAAGCATGCCATTCCAGCCACAGCAGCTGCTTTGATTCATGTTTATGAAATGCTTAAAATTCTTGGAATATACATACACACTACAAAAAGAAGATGCAGTGACACCATGAATCTCCAGTCACTACTAGCCCACTGTCTATGCTGTTACTGAGCATGAAGAGGCAGCAGCACAGGCTTGGTGGAGACCAGTTTTTAAGAAACAGCTGAGTATAGAACCTGCTGCTAGTGCACAACGAGCCTCTCAGCACCCATCTGCAGCAGCATCATTAACCATGCTAGGTACCATGCACTAACACAAGCACCCAGAAATGTTTCAAGCACACCTTTCCACTGCTCTGCTGACTGATGCACCTCAAAATAAGCCCTGTCCCATTAGTAAGCACAAAAATATATTCATGGCTTAACTCGTCAAAACAGTAGTTGTGGTATAAATTTCTGTCCTGAGTTATAACACTTCAATAACAAATAAGTCACTATAGGATGATAAGCTGCCAGGGACTTCATGAGGGGATGTGACTACAGATTTCCCTATAGTGATCCAAGTGAAATGAGACAAAACACTCAAATTACCTCCTACTGAAAAAGCTCCACCTTACAAGCCATTAGCTTCACATTATCCAAAGATGATTAGGAATATTTCTACAGGATGTCTCTATTTAGGATGCAACAAAATGCCAAACTTAGGGTGCATCTGGTAACTACAAAATATACTAGTTAAGGATATGATTATGAATTTATAGATGTTTTGATGGCTGAGGGTTGGGTTTTTAAACTATTAATTTTATATTAGAAGGCAACTATCATAGAAAAAAAGGCAGAATTACAGATGATAGCACTAACGAAGCACAACATTATAAGAAAGCCACTTACTCACTTTTCACCCAAAATGAGAAATTACATAAAGGGACACTCTCCTCTGGCATTGAAAACAGTTTGTGTAACTCCTGCTCTTCATCAACATGGATATCTTGAGCTGAAGTCATTGATTTTCAACTGTCAGCAATGCATTTTTCTGGTTGACCTTCATTTCTAAGATAACTTATTGAGCTCCTCTATCAGCCCCCAGCAAACACCAGTCTCAAGCTTCACACAGAAGAACCACAAGGCACACAGGACCACCCCAAGCTCCATCAAACCTCAAACTCTAATGACCAATTTCATATCAACATACAAAGTCAGGTAGACAAACTTATGGCCCTTGTACTGCCTCTTGCAACACACAGAGCAAAATTACTTCCAGGCAAGGACACAACTGTTTTAGTTAACTTGGTGCTTTGGGTCACAAGTTAATTCAAGAGTTGAGTCCTGTGGTGCACATCATTGCACAGCAGGGACCTTTTTGTTGTGGGCTGCACTCACTGTCTCCAGCCAACACTTTACATTTCCTTAAAGAGCCTTCTTCAGTCTGCCATCAGTAACAGAAATTCTCCCAAAATATCAAACACCCAGAGAAATTACTCAGTTAAGCAACAGCATCTGCACAAGCAGTTGGCATCTTGTTAGAGCAGGCAGTAATTGTTTCCATTAATAGTTTCAAACCATGCCCAGGGCAGGCCAAATAAGCAAAGGCACTGCAGTACTTTCTCATCATTAAGGACAGTGTGTCTATGCAGGAGACACTGGCACTGCAGCCAGAGGCAGCCACCACTACTCAGTCTGCACCAGAGGAATGCAGGAGTTTAAATCTGGTAAAGTCTCAAACACAATAGCAACAAGTGCATTTGTCAATTTAAAGATTTAGCTCTAATCTTACTACCAGAAGTAGCACCATGCTGAATGCCTGAACAGCAGCTGCCTGCCTGCGCATGCTGCCCTGCAGGCCTGATCAGACTGAGTAGGGATTCGCTTTGTCCCTGACACTTTGTGCCAAGATTCACACCCCAGCTCTGCTGGCACACAGAGCTGCACGGAAGGGCAGCTGGTGTGCACTGCTGCTCCCTGAGCTCAGGTTCTGCAGCACCAGCACTTCTTAAGCACTTCCTGAAGTATCTTGAATCTAACCCACATCTGGGTTACACCATGTTTACAAGCATCATTTAACTCTAATTTTTTAACTACCAAAGTACAGTGAATTAGAAGTCTGGAGTCTTACCACGTGCACATTTAATAAACCTACTAGACACACAACAGAACAGAGAATCTTGTTTTCAAAACAGACAACTGTCTCTGTTTACACTAAGGGGGTAAGGAGGCGAAAATAAAACTTTTCCTTTAGTCCTGACATCTCCCCAGAATGGACAAAAATCCCCCTCCATTTTAAGAGAGCTGCAGTTTTTTAAAATTCATCTTTCATTTCAATAGCCAACATAGTCAAGGTGTAGTGACTAGTAATCCAGAGCTCAAAAACACCCCTGGCTGCTGAAATAAACATATACATGCATAGCTGTACCTTCTAAACACAGAAGCTAAGCACGTCTATAGGCCTACTTATTTTTTTACACATATTTTCCTGTCCCACGACATAGTTACTTCTGACACAGCAAAAGAGAAAAATTGGGCAGGTTTGAAGCTGCACCTCCTTCAACTGTGTTCTACTCAGAAATATTTGAACATAACACTCCGTAGTCCAAAAGCACAGAACGGCTACAAAGCAACAACTGCCTAAACATGGTCATTCTAAGACCAGTTTTCCTTCTCCTCAAATGCGCTATTTTTATTCTGATATTTTGCCAGCTACATACTACAGGCTGCTTACCCACGATTTCAAAAGCTTTCAGCAGTAGCTTCCTCTAGGAATCACACTTAAAGAGCAAATCACAAGGTCCTATCAGCAGTCTGGACTTTATAAACAGAATTTTATATTTTTTAAATATTAAAAAAATAATGGATGTTGCATTTACTCACAGTTCAGGTCACCTCATGAAGAGCCAAGAGTGGTACCACACACTATTTTGGACTACAAGTTTGTGTCTCATTGTGTTCCAAATCACATGGAATTTTAGAACAGCAGTTCAAAGGAACTGCATCTAGTGTTGCATCTGAGGCATGAATGGATTAAAGCAATGCAAAAGTAGTTCCTAAAATGACATTTTCCAACCACACATAATTCAAATCAACCCCCTCTGCCAAGGTTCAAAGCTAACAGTTCACATCCTGAACACTGATGTCTAACAGGAAAGTTACACAGGTCAAAGTCAGATTACTTTTACAATTTCCTGCAAAGATAAAAGTTGCTGCCTTCTACTATTTTATGATCCACCTCTGACAGGTGATAATTTGAAATGCACACATCAAAGGCGTGATCTGGTCAGTCGTTCCTTCAGATACAAAACTAATTAGCAGCTGTCCTTTTTCAGCTTCCAGAAGTTTGAAAAAGTTACCATTATCATGAAGGCCTCCAACAGCGCTCTTCGCTCTTCTCTCACCTCTGGTGCTACTGAAAGCAAGATATCAAAAACCATGAAGTACTGCAACCACCAAGGGAAGGACTGTGTACTACAGACCATCCAAAATCATGTTTTCTCCAAAGCAGAAGGTGCAACAGCTGTTTTCTGGAAACAAGAGTTTTAGGACAAGCTGCCTAGGGATGAAATCTGTGCTTCAGATATTAATCTTTGAAAGTATTATGACCTACAAAAACTAGATAGACTCACATACACATCTGTTCCCAGCTATTTATTTTATTAGAGCTTAAAACTATGAAAAAAACAAGAAAGCCCCCATGTATACTGGAATCTTCAGTCATTTAGCACTATAGGAAGAGGGGTTTTTTAAAGTAGAATTTGGTGCTACTTGTCTCATCAAAATGAGGATGGAAGAGGGCAGAACAAACAAGTCACAGCATGGCGAGTTTTTTTAAGAGTTAAGACAGGCAAGAAAGATACTTTCAGAAAAAAGTGAGATTTTGAGTTCAGCTCTACAATCTGAGGACAGCTTTCTTATTTTCTGCTCAGATTTTTATTAAGGCAAAGTTTGCAACAGGCTACTGTGCTCTAATGGAATGAATTGCCCAATAAATGAATTTGTGTCTCAGTTAAAACAACAGATGAAATAGCATTTCAGTTCTACTGTTTCCATGGTTCCTTGTTTATTTCTGTCAAGACAAATATTTTGCTTACTAAAGGAAAAATCATGTCATGAAGAACTGTTATCAGAGAGCTAAAATAAAACTTTTCAGATCCTATGTGTTAGAACGTGTAGCTGAAAGGAAAGGAAGGAAAGAAGGAAAACATATTTTAACAATCAGAAACAGAGGAGAAACCAACCTAGCAAGACCTCATTTGTCCTACTGAAAAATAACATCTGTAATGTAAAGTCAGATCTTTAGTACATATAGAGATGTGAAATCTCTAATGTAAAAAATTACTCAATCATTTTGCAGGATTGTTTGTGACTCTGTAATTATCTCATAGTTACATTTTAATACGGCACCTTGTTGCCCACAACCAAATACAAACATTTATAGCAGGACAACAGGATGTATTCAATTGCTTTAATGTCACGGTTTGAAGCTGGCGCAATGCCAGTGCCCCCATGACAATATATGCTCCCTGGTGTCTGCCATGAGATGTGACCAGGAATAGAGCAAAGCAAGCTCCAACTTAGGAATAAAGAAGAAAAACTTTATTAATCTACAACTATATACAAAAAGAAACACAAACAGAATGAAAATAATACCCATTTCTAAAAGACTATAAATTAGAATAGGTTTTTTTTCTGTAAAGAGAGTACTTTGAGAAAAGAAATTCAGGTTGCTAGGTAAAGACAGGAGAAAAATCAGAGTTCCCAGAAACTTTCTTCTTGGGAAGAAATGGCAATCTATATTGGTTTGGGAAGGAAATGCCTGAGAGACAAATACCTGAGAGGTAACTAAAAGAACACACAAGCACACTTCAGCACATATAAAGGAAACTACTGCTACCAGTAAAAGCAAAACATGGGTTAAAGGTATGAAGTCCAACAACAAACTTCCAAATACTTTGCCAGCACCAGAGATTATACCTGATAACAGTTAATGAAAACCATTCCTTTTTGAACTTTGTCTCCTATTATTTCAGTTGATAAAAATTTTCCTGTGCCTTTCAGACTCGGACTATTCAGTTTTACTATGTTCTGGTTTTCGTCCTTCATTAGTTTAGAACACGGGAAGTCATGTGCCTGTGGGCAACAGCAGGCCTGCTGCTTATAAAAAGACAGAACACTTGCATTCAATAACAATTAACAATTACTATTTTGTAGCTGTATTTGTTACCCTGTGAGTGCTGTGTGGTCTAGCAGTCAGAAGACGGCAGTCAGAATCCTGTTCTAATTTATGGTTACAACTTTACCTCTAATACAAAATGAAAGTTGGACAAATGACAGCACTGTCTGGGATTTTAGGCCTTTTACATCACCTGTAAAACTAGCATTACTTGCCCATCTAAAATCCTTCAGAACTATTCTTAATAATGCCTACAGACTAATTAAAATAATGCAACTGAATTTAGATTTAATTCAAAAACTCCATAGAGCATAGACAAAGCTAGTAAAATCTGATTTTCCTAACCTTGGATGTTCTTCCAAGAGCAAATTTTATAATTTTATAGCTATTAAAGAGTTACCTAATTTAACTTTAGAAAATTCTGTCAATACCTTTTAAATTATATCTGAGAGAACAAAGCAAATAAAGAGCATGGTCCTGAATTCTACTCCCTACACCCTATAGTCTCTTGGCTTCAGCTGAATTAAAAAAAGCAGCCCTGGAAACCAAATTTGCTTTAGAAGGCTACTTATTCTTATTCCAAAATGCAACACAAACTTGTACTTCCATCCAGCTAGAAAAGGGAAATTTCCATATAAAAAGATAAAATGCAAAAAGGGAAAGGTAAGACTAAACAGAATATTAAAATAATATAGAATAGAGAAAGACCAATTAATCACCCTAACAAACTAAATCATTTTTGCAAAAACATGGTTGCTCTGAAAGAAAAATCCAGTTAAGCTATATAAAAACAAGCTACACAAAGAAAACCAAAAATCTGTTTGACATCTCTAACCCTGCCAAGGCATCAATCCAAGTACAAGCAGCAACTACTCAGCAATTCAGAGCCAGTTTATACAGACACTCTATGGTGGGGACACACAGAAGAACAGAATCCATTCCTCACCATGAGAAATTCAACTATTTATATTGAGTAAAAAATACAAACCAGCAGTTTAGCACTGAAGGAAAGGTAAGGATGGTCACGAGGTTCTAGAAAGCCCATTAGGCATCTTGACAGGTTACACACAATGTCTGCCATTAAGCAGGCACCCAAACTGTGTGTTTGCACTAATGAGAGTTACTTCTGATCAGTATTCCTGACTGTTCTTTCCAATAACACATCTGGCAGTTGTTTCAAACACACAAGTTAGCAGCCAGCCAAATTCCAGCCCCACACTGTGCTGCAGGCAGGACAGCTATCCCTTGCCAGCACAGCTGCCGACGGTGAGGTCGCACACAAGCGTCACAGCTCACCCAGAAGGCTCCTGACATAGAAACAGAAGCCGGTTCCCACCCAGAGAATTTATATATTGTATAGATATTAAAGCCTGATAAACACAAGACACAAGCTCTCAAAAGACAGTCACTGCACATTCTCACTGAAGACCTGCAGGCCAATGTGCACAACAAGCAAAACTCCCCCATTATGAGATCTTCATTAAACTACCTGGCTCTTAGTCTCTCGAATCTATTGAAATAGTGATTTTTAAATCTTATTTTTGTTTTTGCTTTATAAACTCTACGTATATTTTATGTTTCATACTTGTCAATTCCACTCAATTTGAATTTTTTATTCTTATTACACCAGTGTTGTGATAGAAGCTATATAGTTTCAATAAACTCCTGTTTATTGAAAAAAACCCAAACCCATTCATTCTAAAGCAAAATAGTTCTTTAAAAACTCCCAAGATTTCCATTTCACAGAGCTGCTAAGACCCAGAGAGGCAGCACAACTTATAGAAGATCACACAAAGATCTTTGAAAGAAGCAGGAAACAAGCACAGATCTTTCAAGATGCAGGCCAGCATTTTAGCCACAACAATGGTTCTGAAGACAATGCAAGCTGGATATAAAATAAACTGGTATGATTACTGCTATATTCTAGTACAAGGTTTAATGTGAGAAGAACCTTCACACCTTGGACACATAAGAAAACGTCTTGGCCTTTTCTGCTGGAAAGCTACAAAGGCATAACACTCTGCCTTTGCAAAAAAAAATATTCTCACACTACATTTTCTTCATAATTATTATGAACAGAGTCAAAAATATTTTTTAAAAGGCTTAAATAGTAGGAAGGTGCTAGTTATAGAGGAAAATCTCTATATCCATTCAAATGATTTCTCACTCCTTAGCATGAAATGCATTTAACAAGTCAATTGAACTCGAGCAGTCAACAGGTAAATGAGCAGATAAGAATACAAGGTAACTGAACACACGAGTATACAACATAACTATTCCCCTCGCACCTCCCTGTCTTTCCCCACACTCCCTCAAAGGAAAGAAATCTTTTCCTGTTCTGATCTATTTTTACAGTCTAGTGCATTGGTATTTTGGATTTTTTCCAAGGGTATTCTTTACTGGGGCATCACAACTAAATGCCAGATTTCAAAATTATTTTAGCATATTCTCATAGGCTACTTCACAGAACAACACTGAATTAATAAAGGATCTAGCAATTACAGCCTTTTCAAATGCAAATAGGTTAAAACCCAGTAAACAAAGCTACATACTAAAAAAAAAAAATCAGTAGTATAAAAATCAGATTCTGCTTTTTGTTCCCCCACAGGTTACACCAAGTTGTCAACAGCCTACACGCAAGGGAAATTTCTGAAAACAGCACATACAGTCTAAGTCCTTACCTACTCAACAGTTTATTTTTTGAGCAGTCAATCAAGAATCAACTTCTAAACCCGGGAGACTAACAGGGATCTTCTGTCTCCACACTGGGTACCTCCGACTCCCCCAGGAAGCCAGATAAAGAAACTACCCTTACATCCCACCGATGCAATCCCAACGCAGCAGCCCCGGTCAGCGCTCTGCAGCTGTCCTTCCCACTGCAGCCCCGAAAAGCACCGAGCGACACCCTGGGGACCCCGCCACTGCCCTGACAAAGCCAAGCGCGGCGTCTGCGAGGGCGAGGCGGAGGAGCCGGGACTGGACTTCCACTCGGGGCACGGCGACTCGGGGTTTTACCTTTCTCCTTGCTTGGCGTTGGAAGGCGGCGGGTGAAGCACAGTCTGGTTCCCTTCCATCTCCACGATGCACTTGGTATTCAGGTCCAGCTCTGCAAGGCGACACGGCGGGGGGCTGTAGCCAGGGCGAGCGAGCGCACCCCCCTTCTCCCTGCACGTCGGTGCATTTCGGCCCCCGCCGGCTCCCCGGGAGCGAGGGGCTGGGGCGGCGGGCGAGGGGGCTCGTCCCCCCGCCAGCCCGGCCAGAACGTGGGGGTACGCCGCGCTCCGGTGCCGCCCCCGCCCCGAGATGCCCCCAGACCCCGGTTACCTCTCTTGTTCATGGGCCGGACCCTGACGGCAACTTTCACCTTGGTGTCCGACATCTTCCCCGCTCCCGGGAGTGGCGGGCGGGCGGCCCCGCTCAGCGCCGGCGGCGGCAGCGACACGGCAGAGCGCCAGCGTCCATGCCGGGCCGGGCGCGAGGGCGGAGGGCCGGGGCAGGCGGGGAAGGCGACAGAGGGAGGGAGCGAGGGAGGGAAGGAGCGGAGAGGAGGAGGAGGGTCCGGCGCCGGGGAGGGCGGTGGTGGCGCAGCCCCAGCCGCCTCGCCGCTCAGCCGCGGGCCGCGCCGGCGCTGGCTGCCGACGGGCTCGCTTGCAGAACCGCTGCCGCCGCCGCCTCCTGACAATCCCCACCGCCATCTTCCGCCTCCTCCTCCTCCTCCTCCCGCCGCGCCGAGAGTGCGAGCGCCTAGACAGGCGGCGAGAGGGCGGGGAAACGCGATGGCGCCGGAGAGGGACGGAAACGCCCGAGCGCCTTCGGAGCGGGGGCGTGGGGAGACTCCCTCTCCCCCCGCCCCATCCTCGGCCAGCCGCTGCTTCCCAGGGAGCACGCGCGGAGGGATGCGCGTTGCGCGGGAAGGCGGCGCCGGCGAGGAGCGGGATCCGCACGCGGGCCCTGCCCGATAGCCACCGTCCTGCCTTGGGCAGGTGTACGCCGCCACCACGGAGACACCGGCCTGCCCGACTGCACATCAAGTTTCCTTGGAGCAAGGAAAGGAACAGCCACAATCTGCCACGGAAAAAAGTTGTAGCGTCAGGGGATGTTCTTTTGACAAAATGTGCACAAGCCAGGATGACCTGGGTGAAACGTAGGCCTGGAAGCGGTGCAGCACCTCGAGGTGATGGAGAAGGAGCCCTGTCAGGGCTCCAGCCTCACCTCCTTGGCTATGAAGGGCTACCTGCAAAGCGCCGGGGCCACTCGCACTGTCCTGTTCCAGGCAGCAACAGGCCACCTCTGACCAGTGCCAGCCCAAACACTGCAGGACAGGGTAGTGGCCAGTTCAGTATTGGGGGAAAGTGTTACAAACAATGGTGTTTTATCCAGCAACTGAGAGCTCTGAGGATGGCTGATCTTCCAGTGGGCAAGCCAAGAAAGATTTTTAGTTAAAAATGCAATAGGGCTCTTTTCAAAGTTTCTTGTTAAAAAAACCTTTACTCCCCAAAAGTGTTGTTTCCTTAGCTTCAGTAAAATGTCTTCCAAAGAATCAATCCTTATTATCGATGCAGCTAACTGGCAGGAATCCCAGTGCAAAACGGCGATGTCTGTAACATTTTCTTTGACGGAAGACAGGCTCAAACCCAAATGGGATTACTCTGTCTACTCTGGGGCTAAACCACTGTTAGGAGAATGGGCTAAACAACCAGTGATGAATAGATAGCTGCACTGAGAAAGAGCAGACCTTTCAAACAGAGGTGGAAACAATAGAGGGAGGCTTAGAAGATCAACCCCTTCCCAGCTGCCAGCACACCAACCAGAAGGGCCCTGCAAAGTGATGGAGAGGACTGTTTCTGGAGGAGGCCTGGCTGTCCCAAATGGTCACAACTTGCAGGAATGCTGAAAGGAAACAAGATGTGCACTTAGCACAGCAGAAGAGAAAGGTTACCAAATAGAGCCAGGCATCTGGAGAATGTTAGCAGGAGTAGTTGGTGCACATGGGCTTCTTGCCTGTAGAAGCAGGCTTAAGGAATGAAGTTCATTATGAAATGCATCATAAGCATGTGGCCCAACAAGTAAAGGAGTGATGTTGACATGAGACATCCTATTTACTGCTGTAGACTGTAAGAACCCAGATCAAAGTAAGCGCTGGCTCAAGACAAGGCATGAGGTCTGAAATGGCTGTGCAAAAAGGGAGTTGTTCTGTGAAATTTGGACACTGCTGGGAAAGAGAAGACAGCCAACAGATGGAAGGGAAAATACTCCCTTCCGTCTCAATTTTCCACCTCTTAGTGGAAAAACTGCATCATTGCAAGATTACATAAAAACAATTACATTAGCTGAAGAGAAACTAAAGGGAGCCTTTATGAGATTGACTATGATTTTGGCTGTGGGAAGAGTCTTGGGAAGAAATTTTTATGAATGTCTGGTATAGGCTTGTGAATTATATTCCACCATTTGCAGGTATAGAAAGCCAGCCGTGCAAACCTCTTTGAAAAGGCAGATGCAACCTAGTTTGTTCTAATGCAGACTGTAACTGTTCACTTCTTGTGAAAGTCTGATTTATTCAAGTGTTAGGTAGTTGAGAAAGGGGACTTTTAATCTTTCATTCACATCAGTGTACCCTGAGAAACAGCTGCCAAAAATGTTGTCTTGGGTTCTGCCAGGTGTTTCTCCCCTCTCAAGAAAGGGCTTTTGGCAACATTTGTGCCATGACCTGACCACACCTACTGTGCAGCATGCTAATAGTAGAATGTATTTCTGGTCTCCCCTAACCCTTTGCCATTAGGGCAGAATAGGAAGAGGGTCATGTTATAGAGGCCCCATGAGATTATTAGGTAGATCAAAGAACAATCTGTGAATTCAGGCCGATGAGATGTTTCTCTTCTGGCATTGTATCTCCCCATTGAATACCATATGGAACCCTTTACATCTCTGTCTTTGCTACTGGTAGCATCTGAGGATGAATGTCTCTCACCTGTCAGAATTTGTTAACTTGATCAGTTTACATGCCCCGTGGGAACTGGCAACGGATACTGATGGGTCGCTAACCCATCGGAATTAGCTGCCAGCTATCCCAGACATGCTGATGGATGGATGGGCGATACCGGATGAGAAATGACAGCTTACCGCTTCAGCAATAAAAAAAGATGAGAGCTAGAGAAAGTGGAGACTGATGGTGGGTGGGGGGAACTCAGATGGAAACATGGGGATAAAATCATCTGGAGCCATCTTTCCCTGATTTCCCTTTCCTCTCCCTGTTTTCCTCCACCCTCTGCTTTTTTCTGGCTTTCTACTACTGCAGTCAACAGGAATTTTGGAGCTTAACTAGGGCCAGGATTTAATCTTTTTCTGTTTCTTGTTTTCCATCTGTTTCATTCTTCTTTTTTGCCTTAGAGCATTTCTGTACATTTGCCCATTGATCCACAGTTCAGCAAAGAGCATAAAGAAAATATTGCTCCTTCCTTTGGTTTGGGAAGTTTCAATTGCTCCTCATCTTCCCAAGGCATAACACAGGTAATGGATTCGATGTGATTTGCCCATGTCTTCCCATATATTCTGAGCAGTAGGATCAATTGCTCTGCTTCATGACATGGAAATGGGGGAGTGATGCTGTGCATCCAGGTTGATGCCTGAAGCCCTGATGGTGTTCCAGTGACCTCCTTTCTTCAGCAAAGGGCAAGGAGAAATGTCACGGAGCCTGCCAAGAATATACATCCTGTCAGCAGCATCCCCAGCACATACCTTACTGTGCCTGACTGATGCATGCTGTCACTGGCACATCCAACATCATCTTGTGTCACAGGAGCCAGAGGGGAGGAGGAGCTGGCAGCAGTGGGAGCATGGAAAGCAGAGCTATTCTTTTGGTGTTGAAAGTGATAAAAGAAAGACAAAGTGTTTAATTTTACAGCACCTAAAATCCAAGAGATGCTTATAATGAAGGTTTTTACTACTAAATTTAACCCAAGGAGTGTATTTTATAAGACTGGCCCAAATAAGAGTTTTGTGTTTCCAAAATTTTATGAAATATTTTTTAGAATTTGAATTAGCAGAGAAAAAACCTCTGTTTTGAACCCAAACACATTATAGCATCATCCAGTCAGAAAGATGTAAAATGAACAAATATATTTGTAATAAAAATATAAACATATAAATAATATATAATTATTGTAAAATCAAGAGATATTTTAAGGTTAATACATTACACTTAAGTTAGGAAAAAAACAGGAAGAAACCATAGCTTTAACAAAAATAATTGATAAATCATTCACTTTTCCTGTTGTTGAAAAAGAAGAATGGTTCATAATTCATGCAATTTTTTAAAATAACATTTAGCACATAGGAAGGAGGCATGGTCATTATGGAAGGGAGAAATGCTTCATACTGGAGGGGTGGGATAAAATATGACTATATTTGTGACAGGACACAAATGACTGTCCTGTTATGCAGGCAGACTTGAATTTTTCATTTAATAAGATGCATTTAGAGAGCACCTGGGAAAGCAAACATCTGCCCGTAATTGCACACCAGGAAACAAATTTCTGTCACACATCATTAGGTTTTGCAAGTAACCCTGCTGGACAGATTCACTGAATTTACCAGAGTGTGAGGGAAGGTATTTATCCAATGACCTGTCTGAGGACACTTTTGCAGACTGCTTTTCCACTTCCTTCTCACTCCAAACTCAAGCTGGACGTTCAGGCTGGATGGTTGCCACCTCTGTCTTATCAAAGATCTGTTTTGACTGTCTCTAAAGCTGTGCAGGAGGCATGAAAATTGTCCTCTATGTCCAGCATATTTATGGCAACACTCTGGGCCCAGAAAGGGGCTGCAGTGACAAATGCTCTTCTGACACTCAGAAAAAAATGAAGCAGTTTGAACTGCCAGCATTAACGACAAATGCAGAATATATGCACTTAAACATTACCCTGCCTGACAGGTGCTGCTCAAAGCTACACAAGGTAAATAGCTTTGAACAGGCACTGCAGTTTAAACCTACCTCAGCTCTGAGCAGGATTGACTTTCTGTGATGAACAGACTAAATCTGTGCTTTCAGGCTTATTTACAAATGTTTTGTATTACCTGATTGGTTTCACCTCGCTGGGATGATGCCCTCTGCTAGACCCTAGCTCTGCCTCCATGCCCACCTTGGCTGCTCCACAGTAGATCCTTCACTGGGATCAGAAGTGAACAATTGCAAGAAATGAATGTTCCCAAGACAGCCATAGTCACATCTCCACTAAGCTGAAACATTCCTTGCTGTGGGGGGAAAAATATCACATGCAATTTCACTGAAAAAATCTGATATTTTCTCCCTGCCTCTGATACAATATTGCAATAGGCTTTTATAAATTTCATCCCAAGATCAGTGCAGTAAATGAAACTAACCCACCTGTAAGTGGAGATGCTCAATTTTAGCTACATTTAACTCCATGACCGTTTTGCAGAGGACAATCTCTTTGCTCCACTCACTGAAGAAGAGGGGGCAGGGAGCTCTGTTCCCCATCTCCTATCACTTAGAACAGAACAACAGTTTCAAATTACTGTGGGAACTTTAATGGTCATTACTACTTACAAATGAGAAGTCCTGTTAATAGAAATAAATTAGCTTAGTCTCAGAGTAATGCAGCTATAGCAAAGAAAGTGATGGTAAGTAAAAAAGGGGGAAAGGTAGCAAGGAAACTGATGGGAAGTAAAGAATTTTTTTTTATATTGCTCAGATACATTTCCCTATACTACAAAAGTTTGACTAAAGCTTTTACTGAATCCAAACTGAACCTTACTGTCATCTTGGGAGGGATTTGGTTATGGCAGGAAATTTAACATCCCTGCAATTATAACCTCAGATATAAGCAACAGTTGTGTCTTCCTCTGACAGCTAGTCGTGTTCTATGTAGCTCACATTCCTTAGCTGTCCAGGAAAGAAATGGTGGCTTTATTTACACTTTTGTTGCTATTGATGTTAATTATCTGCATGCCATCCCTTTTTTACTTCAGGGAACACTCCACCCCCAACTCAACTACCTTCCTAAATTTGTTTATAGCAGGGAGAGCAGGGCTGTGGGTCTTCATCCTGGACTCAACCAAGTAATACCTGAATGAAAATCTATATAGTTCAGTAATCACTTCAGTTATTTCCTACAGTGAAAGAAGAGGTACAGATGACATGATAAAAAGCATAGCTGAGATTCCACCTGGAAAACTCAGTACAGCATTTAGGAAGAGGAGTTCAAAACAGAACAGACACATTAAAGGGTTACTGGGAGAACTGTGGAATGGTGAACATTATCAAAGAAGAGCAGACTTAAAAAGTTCAGTTTGTTTAGTCTAGCAAAATAAAGACTGAGAAGGGATATGGCTGTTTATGCTTTCTTTCAGGCCAGTCAAAAGCATGGTGCTACTGAAGTTCCAGGAAAAACACTAGGACTAGAACAAATGGGAGCAAACTCTCTTTTATAGTCCTTTTATTCTGTGCTGCACTAGGAGGAGCACTGCCAGCAGGTCAAGGGAGGTGATCCTACCCCAGCACTGGTGATGCCACACCTGAAATGCTGTGTCCAGTTCAGGGCTCTCCAGTACAAGAGGGACATGGACATAATGGAGACAGTCCAGTGAAGGGCCACAAAGATGGTTCAGGCTCTGGAGCATCTCCTAAGAAGAAGGGCTGAGACAGCTGGGGATATTTAGCATGGAGAAGACTCAAAGGGAGGAATCTTATCAATGTATAGATACATCTGAAGAGGGGTGCAAAGAAGAGGCAGCCAGGCTCTCTTCAGTGGTGCCCAGTGACAGGCCAGGAGGCAATGGGCACACACTGAAACACAGGAGGTTCCCTCTGAACACTGGGAAACACTTTTTCACTGTGAAGGTGACTGACTAGTGACTGCTGACACAGGTTGCCCACAGAGGTTGTAGAGGCTTCATCCTCTCAAAAGCCATCTGGACACGGTCCTGTGCAACCAGGTGGCTCTGCTTGGGAAGGAAAGTTGGATCAGATGGGCTCCAAAGGTCCCTGCCAACCTCTATCCTCCTGTCTCAGGCTGGAAATGAATTGACTTCTACCCCCAGAGGAATGGCTTCTTACACAGAAGACCAGAGGACTAAATTAAGCTAATTTTAAGAGTGAGCTTGATTGGGTTAGGCGACATGATAGCAGGGAACCTTTCCTGCTGACCCTACCAGACATGTGCCACTATACAGTCTTTAAACATCATGGTGATGATAATATTTTATGGTAGTGGAAAGGGAAAGGAAAGGAAACAGTTCTGTACTATTAAAAAGTAAGATCACAAGGTCTCAAAAGAGCTGACATCACCTATCTGTGGTTAATATAACTGTTAAGTTATGAAAAGGGATTGAGGTTATTTAATAGAGATTTTCCCTTTTTTTTCTTTCCGTTTTCTCCTATGTATTAGTGGAAATCAGATGCTTTGCCTAAGTGAAAACAAAGTGCCACAGCTGGTTTGTAAAGTTATTTACAATTTAAATCAGTAGGCAGGCCCCAGTGAACTGAAGGAAAGGACAACCCTGCCATTATTCCCCCTACCCAGAAAGCTCTCACCCCTCTTCATCTTTATGATTAGGAATGTCTGGTATGCAAGCATCACTCCAGCACATCCATGCAGTTCTCTTGTGACTGCAAGGCCCAAATTGAGATTAAGGGCACTTGTGAGCAGGGAGCTGGCTCACAAACATTGTCCAGAGCATCACTAATTATTATGCATTTACTAAGTGCAGGTGTGTGCCTTAGTTCTACAGATAGGAAAAGTGAGTCTGCAGCCTTTAAGTGTCTTCAGTTAGCAAAAAGATACTACATGCAGTCTGTCAAATACACAGCAGTGTTCAGACTCTGTCTTCAGAGGTGAGCCTTATGCTCAGTAGGGGTGAGTGGGAAAGCTGTAAATATAAACAGCCTGATTAGTGGCAGCAGCCCCTTGGAGCAAAAGAGCAGCTTTCCTGTTAACCCTTCTGCACTTAGTCACAGTCCCCTTGTTGGTTTACTTTCTGCTTTGAGAGAGAAGCTGAACTTTGCTGGCTACCATGGGAGAGACTCGGAACTGGGGCCCTGCCCTGGGAGGAGGAGGAGGGTGGGGAGGGAGGAGTACATCCACTAGGCTTGCTTACTAAGAAAGCTGAGCTGTTACCCATGCTGGCCAAGCCAAAATTTCTCCTTACGCAATTACTTTGTAGCGTTGCCGGCAAATAAGCACTCTAGCCAAACGTGTTATCTTCATAAAGTATGGAGAAGGAAAGAAGCTCTTGCTTGAAAGAGATTAGAAAGGAAACAGTACACACGGACACATCAGCAAAGTAAGGAGCTGAGTGAGGCAAAGCCTTGAGAGAGAAGGTGGGATTGTGTTTGTTAAAACAGATGGAAGTCAGCTCAGCACAGATCTTGGATCTGTGTGCTGTCTATTGAAGTCATCAGGAAGACTCACATTAAGTTGAGCAGGTTTCATCAGTTCCTGTAGAAGGTAGAAACAAGTGCTGAAGGTGCTAATTAAGGTGCATAATAAGACTTACGATCTTTTATTTAGAAAACAAAACACCCCACCATTTCTCCTCCCAGTTATCTCCAGTCTGAAGAAAACATATCAAAACCAATAATCTTATAACTATCACCACCATCAAAGTTAAAAACATACAAAAATAATAATCTCATAACTACCACCACCCTCAAAATTATCAGCAACAGATCATACTCTCACTTGTCGATTGAAGACTGTCAAAGAGTGCAACCACTGGGGATCCTTTGTTGTCATGTCACTTCAAATTTTATCTTCTTTAACACATGACAAAAGGCTTGCTCTTTGCAGGTTAAAAATATAAATTGAAGAACTGATGGCCTATGGAAGCTTCCAAGCTTCTTGTAGGTTGGATATGAAATTGATTTGATATGAAAACTCGGACCAGTTATAGCAATCACCCACAAAATTCAATACAGTGTCATGGTCACTGGGACCAGCCTGCTGCTATTGTAGAGGACTGAAAAAAAACCCAACAAACCAGTGACTTGCAAGTTAGTGACTTCTGATTTAATTTTTCCCACAGTCACTATTACAAATGGAGCTGCACAGGAGGAACTGGGCTAGAAGGATTCCTAAAACTGTTAGTCCACACACAGTTTTAATTGTACAGTCCCTCTTCTCTCCTGTAATAAAGCTTGTATTGCCTGTCTCCCAAAGGCATTCCCTGAATGACTTAGGTCCTTTCTCACAATTCATATTGTGATCTGAGGTTTCCTCCCTTTAATCTGACAGCAAAGATGAAAGGCTGTTTTAGAAAAGTAACACAGCACAACCAAAACATGGACAGAACCTCTGGGGGAATTAACCTTTCTTCTGAAATCAAAGTGGTGAGGACACACATATACACCACAGTTTGACTGAACAACAGCTAATGAGAAATACAGTTTGGAAATGGACTAAACCAGCTGGGAATAATGGCTAAAGCTTGTGCAGAAGTCACAAATAGGAACAATGTGATTGAAATTCAGAAATCAAAACTTTAGCCTTGTCATTAAGAACACTGACTTAAGGTTAAAGTCAAGTCAAACAAAAGGGTGAAAGTCCATGGCTTGATATAGATGTCTGATAATAATTCACTTGCATGGCTTTTATTTATCCAGTGAGAGAGATACAAGAAAGACAAGATTTACTTCTGCCTTCAAGGTACAATTTTCTAAATGGTTTGGGTTTTTTTTTTTTTTAATCTCAGTAACACTGACACAGTGGAAATACGTGAAATATAGTTTCAGCTGCATTTTAATGATAATATAATCCAAGTACTGAACAGCTTTATGAACATCACAAAATAAATTACAAAAAGCTCTAATTCTGGGTCTGGGGTAACTTCAATTTCACTTTGCCATACTAGGGAAGAAATGGTGCACTTTTCACTTGGTCTTTAAAAGGCAGCAATCCTTCTTGCAAAATAAAACTAAAAGTGGCTAACTACTCTGCAGCCTTAGAAATCTTTTCACACAGTCTTCTTGGGACTAGAACCTACAGTGTAATCTCTACTACAGTGTAAAAACCACACCTTTTCTAAACTGTTGGCTAAGACTACAAACTCCTCTGTAGGATCTGCAAGACATGTTCAGGTATAAGGTCTGCACTGAAGCTGGTCCAAAGTGGGTCTTGCCCCAGCTTGTTGGTTACTGAGCAACTGTACATGCCAAAAGGGAAGTGTGGTATTGCTCCACTCAGTCTAAAGGACTGTTAGGAAGCAAGAAAGGGTTCAGTATAATATGAAAGAATAAATAAGGAAAGCTAAACTATTACAATAAATGTCTTTCACAAAGGATTTCTGGTGCTGAAAGTTATAATTGCTTATAATATATTCTAAACATGCATAGGACTTTCAGCACATAAAACCCCAAAGCACAATTCCCAGAAATTGTCCTCATAAAGTCTGCTGCAAAGACTTCTCCAGGGCAAACCTCTGCACTAGCCTGAATCTCCCTGACTCCCTGACTTCAAGCCCAGTCCTGCAGCCTTTATTTATGTGGACAATTCCATTTGCAGTACTCATGACTGCACAGATAAACTGCTCATGACAGAGCAAGCCTCAACTCAAACAAGTCAGTTCAAGTAATATTAGGAATAGAAAAAGACTAATACACGTACTTTAAATACTTCTGGCTCCATAATGTCATGCTGTAAGTCAAGGGGAAGTTGGCAGAGAACTCACTGAGGAGCCCTATTTCCTACCTAATTAAGGACAATGACAGATAAGGGAGCCAGGCACATCCTTTTCATATTAAAGTGATTATATATTTTAATACTTAATCTGTCTGACTCTTTTTGCTAGATTTCTTATAAAGCATATTTTAATGACATAATATTTCTTCTCATGGCATTGCCTTAGTCTATGATAGTAAAAGACACAATTGTTCTTTGTTTCTTACCAGTAGTACAGATAAGTAGTTACTAAATACTGGTTAATACTGGTTAAATTCCATAGTCCATATTATTCAGGAAATCATGCTAAGTGAGTATCAAATGGGTTTTATCTTTCATCTATTTATATTTGGAAAAAGTTCCCAGTAAGAGTTACCTCCTGTGATTATGTGGGGGTATAGTTCTTTCAAGAGCATTTTTTTTGTACTAAAAGTTTTAAAAGCAAGATTTGATAAAAAACATTTTATGGTTTTTTGGTTGGTTGGTTTTCTTCGTATCTTCAGAATTTTCTCAAAGTAAATTCTTTTTCTCAGTTATAATTTTAGATCTCTAATCCTATGTCTTGCTTAAAATTGCCTACCCTTTATTCATTTCAAGGCATATAATGATATTTAAAGTATTTTAAATGTCTGACGGAATCTCATTACAAGAAATAGTTTCCTGATTTAAAAAATATATTCCATGAAAGCAGGATTTGTTCTCTCATCTCAATTCTCTGCCCATATAGTGCTCGCCTGTGAGCAAAGAATAAAAATTGCCTACATCAAGAGGGATCTTTAGGAAAATGCTACATATGTATTAATTCAATTACAGGGAGCATACTTCCCTAAAATGTCTAGTTTGCTCCAAATCTTTATTTCCCCCCCTACAGATTTTTGCTACAAACTAACAGATAATAAAAGCTACAAGTAACTGATAGCTCTCCTAAGAATTGGCATCTGAAAAGTGTCTGATTGTAGCTGGAAGATCTGTTCAAATGCAGGTTATTCCTTTGCCAGAGGTAAGCACTAATCAAAAGGCAACAGCCCTTATCATCTTGTCCATTTTCCAGGCTGAAATGCTTCACCTCTCAAGAATGCATTCCTTTTACTGGAATGATGGGTGTGCTCTGTGCTCTGACTTGGTGGAGTTCACCCTCTGCTTAAGCCACAGACACCTTCCATTAATTTTTTTCCTTTTCAGAGTTGATCTCCTCCTTTCTATCCTTAATGTGAAATTTGAGCATTTCAAAATCACACACTTTTGTGGAGCACACTGGAAGCAATTATCTAGGAATACATTGTGGTTTGAAAAAGTATTAATTTCCATGATTTGTAGAAAACACCAAAGGAATAAGTAACAAGATCATCAGTATAGTGTCAAAACATCTTCCAAAATCAGGAAGGAATCTCCCAGAAAAGAGAGTGATTAAACACAAACTCTCCCTGTTTTATTAAGGTAACGTTTTGATGGGAACTCTAAGATCTAGCCTGAAGTCTGCCAAAGGCTTCCCTCGATTCTCAGCTCCTGTCTGCAGCTGCAGGGCCAAGACATTTGTACTGCATTTGCCTCACAGAGAGGCTGGAGTGCCAAGTTCAGGAATATCTCTAAATCTCTTGGAAAGCAGTAGTGAGAAAAAGGTGTAAGTGCAATGCATCATCTGCTCCCTGAGAACCTCTCCAGTATTAGAGAGCTTTGAAGCTGTCCAGGAGAATCAGACATGTTACACAAAGGAGGAACTTTAGAGAAAGCCTGGATGTTTATGTAACACTATCAAAGAAGCGCTTGCACCTCTCCTAACGATCTGTCAGTTCTCCTGAGATGCCTGAGTGAAAAGCAAGGTTTAGAACTCACTTGAAAAATATCTGTATTTTTGCTTTGTTCCTGTGGACAGAAGCTGTGACTCACAGGTGACAGGTAAAGTGTAAGATGAGCCTCTGAGAAGAGTCAGGGAAAAAAATGAGGAGAGGAGAGGAGAGGAGAGGAGAGGAGAGGAGAGGAGAGGAGAGGAGAGGAGAGGAGAGGAGAGGAGAGGAGAGGAGAGGAGGAGGAGAGGAGAGGAGAGGAGAGGAGAGGAGAGGAGAGGAGGAGAGGAGAGGAGAGGAGAGAGAGGAGAGGAGAGGAGGAGGAGAGGAGAGGAGAGGAGAGGAGAGGAGAGGAGAGGAGAGGGAAAAGAAAAGAAAAGAAAAGAAAAGAAAAGAAAAGAAAAGAAAAGAAAAGAAAAGAAAAGAAAAGAAAAGAAAAGAAAAGAAAAGAAAAGAAAAGAAAAGAAAAGAAAAGAAAAGAAAAGAAAAGAAAAGAAAAGAAAAGAAAAGAGAAGAGAAGAGAAGAGAAGAGAAGAGAAGAGAAAAGAAAAGAAAAGAAAAGAAAAGAAAAGAAAAGAAAAGAAAAGAAAAGAAAAGAAAAGAAAAGAAAAGAAAAGAAAAGAAAAGAAAAGAAAAGAAAAGAAAAATTCTTCCTGTGTGGGGTGCAACTGTGACCCATGGTCCCAGGGAAGAAAGCTGCTTTTTGACCTCCATCAATCCTTCCAGAACTGAAAGGTCTCCTATATTATAAGCTATCATCTTGATGGACCTGCTCTATAACATTCTTAGTGGTTTGGGGGCTGGATATTGCAGGAGATCCCCTCTTCCCCTGAAATCAGTCCATATTAAAAAATGCTGCAGTGATGTTACATGCATGTTTTGGGAAAATATAAAGATCAAACTGATGTGCACAGCAATGTGACTGGAGGGAATGGGCAGGTGCTCAAATGGACAATGGCCAAAATGAAATAAACTTTATTTTTTTTTCACCCTTTCTCCCTTATTCATCAATCTGAAACAAATATATTCTTTATCCAAAATTATTTTCTTCACAAGCAAAACAAAAAATATGTATGTCACAGAACATCATCTCAATATGCATTGTTGAAACTTGTCTGACTCCTTAATTCCTTAACACTGTCAACATACCCTGATATGTTTATATGCAACGTGAGATCAGTGCTTAAAAATAAACCAAATAGGAATTGCAGTGCATGTGTGTGTGTACAACAGAACAATCTCTACCAGGGGCTGAAGACATTACACTAAAGGAAGACTCTCCATTATATATATTTGGTTTTAATCATGAGGTGCAGAAAATTATGCAAAGGTGATGGATTTTTAAAAAATAAACTCAACACTAATTGTCACTGAAGCATCTAGACACAGTCTTATGCTCCTTTCTAAATAGAATGGCCACCACTCTTTTCCAAAGGTAAGCACACATCTAGCTATCCCCATTCCAAGCATGGCCAGTCCGACCCCAAACCTAAGGAATCAGTTCAACCATGGGCCCTTCAATATTTTCCATCCCTGTCTCAGAACACAAGATTTTGTGTCAAAAAAAAGATTTCAGCTTTACTGCTGCATTTTCCCTTAAGCACCAAAGAACTCAAAATTTTTAATATTTGGGTTTATACAGTTCATTATGGCTTATCAATTTAGGCACCTGCATCAAATTAAGGCAGAATGTAATGGTTGTACAACACTAAGCACCAAGCTGTAGAGTAAAAAGAAAACAGTTGCATTGTTCACAGAAGTTTGCTTTCAGTAGGTAAGTAAAGCAGAGACTACAGGAGATGGCACAAAGAAAAAAAAATCTATTAGGTAGAATAAAGTCCCAAAGTTTATTTTGCTTACAAACCCCAAAATCAAGGGATTTCTAGTTACCAAAGGAATCAGGAACAGAATGGGCAACAATGGGAGTTTTTGTAGATTTTAAAACAGTATGAGTCAAATGTTTAAAAATCAGCATTTCAGCTGCTGTAAAGTTGCCTACATGGCAGTAGGTCCTAGGAAATTTCCCATCCATTAATTTAGTAGCAAAACCAAGCTCCTGGTGCACACAAAGGTTTGAGTAGATGAAAGCTCACAGCCCATGGTTCAGAGGATGTGTTACTGTGACAAAGTATTAATTATGTATGAATACAGCATTGATGGCATTGCATGCATTCTGACACACAGCAGTCCCCCAAAGGAAGTGTTATCTAATTGGTTCTATCAAAGGCAGGAGTCTCCTTGGCATCTAGAAAGGAATATATAATCCAGGGGTCTCCTTCTCTGAGCAAATTTCCTTCCTGACCTCCCAGCTGGGCTCCTGCTCAGGGCCATACAGCTCACACTGCAGAACAGCCAAGGAGGATTTCTGGTTCTTCCAAAGGCACTTGCTGTCTGGCCAGGCAGTAGAGAAGGCTGAAAAATACCAACTGTGCACATCCATATAATTTTTAATAGCAAAAAAATGGCCCTACAGCAATTTCTGCAGGATATCACCAAACAAGAAAAAAACATCTACAGGGCAACTACAATACAGAAATGGCGTTGTAACAAGGAAACGTGATGAAAAAAACATGAGGAATTATCACTAAATTATTAAAATACAGAAGTAAGCAAATCACACTTTATTGGCAGGTCACTGTTCAATTAACCTTTACAAATAGCTGCAATTAATAGATTTGTTTTGTTTATATAAATGTTGACATGAGACAGATTAACACATTGGCTGAATTAGAGGGCTAAACTGTTCCAATTTAATGCTAGTATTTGGTAAATCATTGGTGCTGTAACACATGCAGTTATTAAATGCCCTTAAGTCAGACCAAAAGCCAGATAAAAAATTTACTGATAGGTTGCCTGTGAATTTCAAATTACATTAGTTAATATTAATGATTTCAATTACTAAAAAAAAGAAATTACCCCAAAAGTTTTATGCCATTTTAACCTACTCATCTCTACTTCAGATAGCATTCACATTTATATCTAACTTCATTTTAATGCTGAACCATGTAAGTAATCATTTTAGCAGCACATAAATGCCTAAAAACGCAGTAGTGACTTCTAGTGGGGGTATTAAATCCTTCTCGAAATAAGTCATTTATACGCTAATTTCCACTATGTAATAAGGCAAAAAGACTTGTGTCCACAGTAAAACTGTGAGAATATATAAACTGATCTAAATCTCCTGTGTGTTCACAATCAACAAAATCTCATTTGGAAGCTACAAAAAAAAAAATGAGGCTTACCTCTCACTAACATTTCAATTTGCAGTTGAATCCTGGGGTTTGGGAGTGCAAAAGCATCATATTAATGGCAAAACAGGGGCAGGTAGTGCTGGAAACTTCCTACATGTAGCAGCAGAGCCAACTCAAACTTACTTGTGCAGGAGTACTTGTGGTCTAAACGTGAATATTTCATGAGGCTTTTAGGCAAGGTGGCCCACACTGTGTAACCACACACCAGATTATGTCCAGGTAAAGACACAGACTTGGGCATTTTAGAGGAAGACAAAGTGCTCCAGTACAACCTTAATAAAGGTGGGAATAAAGTAGCAGAGAAAAGAGTGCCCCCAGAAATGCATTTTCCTGGAAAAAATAGACTTTGGACATGATTTTGCTTCTCATAACTCACTCATCAGTGGTAGCTCCTCCATCATAATGATTTTAGCTGGATTTATGCAACCTTGAATGGAGGCTTCCATTTCTCCTATCATGCTGTCAAAGCAATCTCCTTCCTTGTGCACAATTTCTGGAAACAGTTCTGTCAGGAGTGTATCTATACTTAATTAAGCATAGTGGTAACTATGTGCTGGGAAATGTAAATAAATGATGCATTACTTTCACACGTGCTGGTCTTTGATTACGTGTCAAAGAGAACCAAAACCATTTGGTTGTCAAGGCATGGAATAATTTTAAAATGCTAAGTGACTTGTTTGGTTGATTGGTTGTTGGCTACAGGCAGCAACAGCTAGGTCCCCTCCCACAGGTAGGCAAGAGACTTGATACAAGTTTTGCAGGAAGCACAGCCTGTTGGTCAGAGGGTGATTTCACTCAAAGCCCCACAACCGCCTCCTCCCTCCATTCCTACAAACTCCAGAACTCCGCATGCTTTATGGCCAGAAGCAGCTTGAGCCTGCAGCAGGAAGCATCTAAGCCCACTCAGGCAGAGCCATATACTTTCACTGAATGATCACCGCTGTCTAAAACGACGAGGGAATTGTTTGCCGTGTAAGTCAGTCCGACAGGATAAGAAAGCCCGTGGCTAATTAGAGGATTAAAGCTGGGAAATTCCTCAGGTTTCCCTAAGCATATGACAGCCTGGCTACAAACATCCGTTACTATAACACGACCTTCTCTGTCAAAGGTCACAGCCGTAGCATATATTCTGGAGGGGAAAACGAGGTTCAGACCGAAGCTGTCCATCTGGCCGATGAGATCCATCTCCGCACTGAATATCGTCACTCGGGTGCTGCCCTTGCTCGGACCTCGAGCTTTCAGGTGCTCTACTACCACGACAGCACCCGAGCTCTGGCAGACAGCAACCGCTCTGGGGCTGACAAGCCGGGACCGGATCATCTGACACTTCTTTAATTCCCCCCTTTGGAAGTCGGCCGCCAAGCGGTACAGCGCGCCAGCCTCCGAGTCGGTCAGGATCACTTCGCTCTTGGCGGTGGCATCCAAGCCCCAGGGCAAACAGAAGCCTTCCCGGACGGCCAGGACCCCCCTTCCCTCCGAATCGAAGGCCTTCACGGAGCAGTCCCCGCCGTCGGTGACCACCACGTGTCCGTCCGACGTGACCGTCACATCGAGCGCATACTTGATGTCGTTGTTCGCGTCCCCCCGCTCCCCGAACCGCCGCAGGCAGAACCCGCTCGGCCCGAAGACGTGGATCCTCTTCTTGCCGTCGTGTGCCACTGCCAGGCGGCCCGAGCCGGGGCAGGCCGCCACCCCGGTGGGGTTCACCAGCGACCCCCAGCCCCCCAGGCACAGCCGCAGCCCGAGCCCCGCGGGGGCCGCCGCCGCCGCCCCGCCGCCGCTCCTGCACAGGGCCGAGGCGAGGCCGCCGCCGGCGGGGCCCAGGAGCTCCAGCAGCTGCAGCAGCGGGCGGCACTCGCTGGTCTCGGCGGGCCCGCAGAGCCGCCGGCAGAAGGGACACTCCAGCCTCTGGCGCTCGGCGCCGGCCAGGGCCCCCACGCAGCCCCGGCAGAGGACGTGCCCGCAGGGCAGGTTGAGCGGCCGCCGCTGCCCGTCGGGGCCGTACGGCTCGAAGCACACCCGGCACTC
Source organism: Emberiza elegans (assembly GCA_024865655.1). Taxonomy (NCBI): domain Eukaryota; kingdom Metazoa; phylum Chordata; class Aves; order Passeriformes; family Fringillidae; genus Emberiza; species Emberiza elegans. The sequence goes on from JALJVW010000206.1 coordinate 56,967,311, forward strand.
CAGCAGGCTCAGCTCCGCCTCGTCCTCCGCCGCCATCCCCACCTGAGGAGAGAGACCGGAGTCCCCGCGGCGGCCCCGGATCCCCGGGCCCAGCGGGGCGGGCGCTGAGCGCGGCCGAGGCGGGCGCGCGCCCCCTGCGGGCCTGCAGGGGCGGAGCAGGGCCCGGGCCGCCCTTCCCGCCGTGCCCCTGTACCCGCCGCTGCACCCGCACACCCGCCCGTGCTCATATGAACCAGAATATATGCCACCAGGACATCCGAATATCCACCAGGATATTCAACTACCCGCCAGAATATTCACATACCCACCAGATTCTTACAGACATCCAGTTATCGAGTTACCGTACCACTACTAGCTCTCTTTATGCCCCTACCAGAGTAAGGAATTAAGCCACAATTTTACAGAGTAATGGAATCATTGGATGGTTTTGATTAGAAGGGATCTTGATGATTATCTAGTTCCAATCCCCCTCCCATGGGCAGGGATGACGAGGATAGATCAGTTTGCTCAAAGCCCCATCCAACCCTTGAACACTTCCAGAGATGGGGCATCCACAGCTTCTCTGGGCAATGTGTTCCAGTCTCATCACCCTTGCATAAGGAATTTCTTCTTAATATATAACCTGAACATACTCTCTGTCAGATTTCCCCTTGTCCTGTCACTACATGCCCTTGTAAAAAGTCTCTCTCCAGTTCTGCAGGCCCTTCAGGTACTGGAAGGCTGCTCTAAAGTCTCCTCAGAGCAGCCAGGGTGAACAATCCCAACTCTCTCAACCTGTCTTCATAGGAGATGTACTCTATCCCTGTGAACACCTTGGTTTCATTGCATTTTCCTGCTGTTCTGGCAAAATTTAGAAAATATTTACATTCAGCACTAGTAGACACATTTCTCAGACAGGCATGTACACACATTTCTGTAAGGTGCATGGACAGCATGTGCTCCTTCTGCTAGGTGTATTTACAGGGAATTCTCAGAGTAGTTACAGGGTACACACAGATCTTACACATCCCAAAATGGCAGGTTTGGCATGTGGCATAGCTCTTGCCAGGCTGTCGCATGCCTGGGAGTCCTGTGCAGGACACCACAGGGCATGTGGCAGCCTCATGCCAAGCGCCTGGCCTTTTGCAGCTATCACATATCTCAGTGTCTGAGATAAACTTTGGGAGCTCTCATGTTGCATCCGGAAAAAACTTGAAAGGAAGGAGATGCTTTAACCTGGTAGCTGCAGTACACTGGCCAGGAGTGAAAACAAACAAAACCAGCAGCTCCCAGCTCGCACTGGCCCACTGGCTACATCCCTTCTTCTCTCTGTCAACCCAACCTTGAAACACGAGTATCTATGAGCATTACTGAGTGTTCCAATGAGCTGTGGGCGTGGGGACTGCTGTGCTAAAACCAGCAGACCCATTTGCAGCTCTAGGACTCTAAAAAGCCCCATGGCTTTTACTTGCCTTCTATTCTTGATGAATTATGATACATTACATTGCAATCATACCTTTCCTTTCAAAATAAGCTGCAAAGGGGAGAAGTCACTGTGCTCTGTCAGCCTCAAAGTAGAGAAGATTTTCTCATATTCAGATGGAATTTTCTGTGTTTCCGTTTGTGCCTTTTTCCCTTTTTCCTGTCCCTGGGCACCACTGAAAAGTCTTGTCCCATCCTCTTGTCAACTGCCCTTAAAGATATTTGTAAGCATTGATGGTCCTTCTCAGTTGCCTCCTCTCCAGGATAAACAATGGCTCGCTCAGCCTTTCCTCATAAGCAAGATGCTCCAGTCACCCAGCCATCTTTATGGTCCTCTGCTGGACCTGCTCCATGTTGAGGTCTCTTTTGTACTGAGGAGCCCAGAACTGTACACAGCACTCCAGATGTGGCCTCACCAGGGCTGAGTAGAAGGGCAGGATCACCTCCCTCAACCTGTTGACCACACTCTTACTAATGCACCCCAGGATACCACTGGCCTTTTTGGCCACAAGGGCACACTGCTGGCTAACTTGCTGACCACCAGGACTCCCAGGTCCTTCTCTGCAGAGCTGCTTTCCAGCAGGTCAGCCCCCAGCCTGGGCTGGGGCCCCGGGATTTTCTTCCCCAGGTGCAGGACCCTGCAGTTGCCTTCTCTGAACTTCACTAGGTTCCTCTCTGCCCAGCTCCTGGGCCTGCCCAGGTGTTGCAGCATTGCCACAGAGCACTGCGGTGTGTCAGGCACTCCCCCTAGTTTTGCATCGTGATCAAACTTACTGCAGGTACACTCTGTCTCTTCATTCAGGTCACTGATTAATAAGGTGAACAAGACTAGACCCAGTACTGACCCTTGAGAACACTGCTTGCTAAAACCCTCCAACTAGTGTGATCACAACACTGAGCTCCACCACGCAGACAGTTCTCAGTATACCTCACTGTCCACTAACCCAGCCCATTTCCCTTGGTGAATCATACTGACTACTCCTGATAACCTTCTTTTCCTCCACTTGCTTAGAGATGACATCCAGGATGGGTTGTTCCAAGGATAAAGGTGAGATCGACTGGCCTATAGTTTTCTAGGTCCTCCTTCTCGCACTTTTTCAAGACTGGAGCGACACTGGTTTTCCTCCAAAAAAGGAAAAGGGGAGGTCCTCAGGCACCCCTCCCATACTCCATAACCTTTCAGATATGATGGAAAATGGTTTAGCAATAACATTGGCTGTTCTCCCAGCACTCTTTGAGCCATCTTACCCAAGTTGTGTTAGTTTGCTTGCCCATAGCTGCACTTTTAGATGAGGGAGCAGCACACTTGTGAGCGACTGCCAGGACATTTTCCACCCATTCCTTCCCGTCATCCATCTACTTCCCTCCAGCCTTGCTTGCTGGATGGTAATTTCCTCTTGGCAGCTGCTGCCTTGCCTTGCCCGCTCACTGCCAGCTCTTCACTTGACATATATTCACAGGGATGGAGAGAACCAACTCGCAGCAGCTTCCCACATCTCTGCCCAGCCTGGTGCATGGCCAGTGCCCCATCAAACAGTGTTAGAACTGCAGCTGCCACACTGCCAGGGCTGCCGGCTGGTGAGGCCGAGTTGCCTCGCCAGAATGCAAAATGCAGAATGCCAGGCAGACAGCATCGACTTGCAATGGCTGAAAAGGAACAGGAACATTTCTTTCTCACAGCTCTCATGATTTGAACCGATATGGAAGAAAAAGGTATGCTTTGGTAATGACTGTTCGTGTTTAAGAAAAGCTGTTCACTTCTCAAGGTAGTAAAGGCAGCTCTGTAGGAGAGCTGACTCGGTAAGCAAAATGGACAAAAACCCTGCTTTAAGAATGCCCTATTTTAAAATGTGAGATATAAGAAAAAGCAAGGTGGGAGGCAAGTTATTCTAATAAATTTTAATCAAGCTACAAACTTTAGTAGATATAGCACCTCTAGAAAATAATCAAGTCCCCATTGTCTGTGCCTCTCGGAGAAGTCATCAACTTTTTCAAGACACCTAATTTCACAGCAGTTGCCTGAAAAAGGGATAAGGATAACAAATTAGTGAATGATTAACCAATGAAAAATGTGAATTGTCCAGAAAAAAAATCTTATCCACAGATTTCCCTACAGTGCCTAACACAGTGCACTGGGGGGAATTTAATTGCTCTTTTTTGCACTGGGATGCAATTGTCTATACCAATGACTCACTGCACACAAACACTGCCAGCGTCTCAGAAAGTTGTAAATTTAAAACTGAGATATTACAGCACACCAGGAGGAACTCCTAAAATTAAAATTCTGACATAGCTCCAAATTTCATTATTTTGATGGATTTGAGTGGTACATTTTTAGTATTTTCTTTGAGCGCTGTGTTACTTCCCTTCTTTGTCACAAAAGTACAGTAGAAACTGTAGCATGTGTAGGGCTGTATTAAAACTAGGGCAACTGGTTGATGAGGTGCAGGCAAAGACAAAATGGTCAAACAGGACACTAAGACTGCAGCTACAGGATTACTGAGTGCAGTATGAATCCTGGGAGAATAAAAAAGGTACCAAAGGGAGACAAGAAACTGCTTGCCTCTTGGGTTTTCTTCATATCTTTCGAAGAACTGAGAATTTTCCATGCCAGCAAAATCCCTGTGGCTAAATGGTATTTATCTTCCCCAGTATTTTTCCATTACTCTAGACTTTAGATAAGAAGCAAATTACTGTATCACTCACCACAGGGCAAGGTAAAGGCATTTAAACATCTTTATGTGTTTTTGAAAAAATTCCTAAGGGTTTTTTAAGTGAAATTTTACTCACCAAACAAACTTTTAATTTCGGATTCAGGAACATAAAATGGTGGGCCTGAAAGAAAAGGGTGAAGCTAATCAGAGAGGAGACATGGGCAGAAGACAAAATTTACACTGCAGTAGGAAAGCCAACTCCTTCACTCACAGCACCTGGCCTGTAATGGGGCCCCAGGGTGTAGCACCACCAGCAGGAAACAGAAAACATGTCCAGGAACTTGTGGCACCTTGGCAGGCCAGACAGCTTCAGGTGTTGCTGCTGCTTCATCTGCAGCTGGAGCAGGGAATCATGAATGTGATGTGGATATGACCACTCTCAGTGTGCTGTGTGAATCCAGTCTACAATCTCTTTATATACAGTGGCATCACTAAGGCTCAGACCTGAACATTGCCAGAGGGAAAGCAATGAATTAAATTGTTCTTGCTTGTGATAGCAAGACCTGGTTTTTTTTTTTGGGGGGGGGGGGGGAAGGGAATTATGCTGAAGGGCCCAAAAGCAAAAAAAAAGATCTCTTTCTTTTGTGAATTAATATCAACTAAAAAATCTCCCACTTCAGCACATAATACAAAAACTATAAAAGGAAAAATACCTTATGATTTGACAGAATTTCATCTCTTCCAAGTACATTCAGAGTGTGGTAGGGGCTGAGAGAGAGGCACAAGATGGGCAACACATTGGGTTGCTAATACTGGATAAACAGCATGAAGCTGATGTTCTTGGGAGTGTTTCAAGCTCCCGAGGCCAGACAGATGTTAATAAATGCTCTGACTTCCAGCTTCATTGTAGCAGCCACACTTAGAGTTTCATTGCATTGTTAATATACCATGACTGTCCTCAGCTTACCTTTAGCATGTCTGAATGCTAGAGAAAACACAAATTTAGTCCCAAGCTTGGTCAATATCTAAACTTTTTAACACACAGTTATACACAGTCATACTGGGGTCACCAGCTAACAAAGCTATGCAGATAAAAATCTAACCAGCTAACAAAGCTATGCAGATAAAAATCTTGTGGAAGATATTAATGCATTTACAATTTAATACATCTACATCTAATACATCTTTATACAATTTGTATTAGAGCAAAATCACAACATGAGCGGTACAAAGTGCTCACCTTTGTGTTTGTTTGGATCATATGAAACTGTAACAAGGAGATAAGAAGAATTTTTCTCCACTAGGCTGATCATCAAACTGGCATAGCTAAAAGGAAAAAATTATACTTTATTATTTTTGTAAAGCATTCAAGCATAGCATTCAAAATATTCAACAAAATACATTTCTATGCAGACAGAATTTGAACTGAACTGCACAGAGACTAACCAAAACTTAGTTTAAATTTCAGGGGCATAAAATTCATGCTACACATGAAAAACATAAAAGTTGTATTTATTTCCCATAAACAAGAATTTATCTTTTTTTGAACATTCAACTCAAGATTAATAGACAAAGTATTCATCTGCCACAGTCTAGAATACAGTACACAATACAGTCCTTATCTTTTAAAATTATTGTGAATTGAAGATTCTGTATCTAATTAAAAAATCCTGAGAGCAGGTTCAAACTAAGTTTGGGCTGGCTACAGGAAAGAACAAAAATTTGTAATCAAGGACAGTGAGGAGGAAAAGAACAAAGACAGAAGAAGTAGATGTAGTGAAAAGGAAATAATAGAATTCAGATGAGCCTTGCAGCCCTGCTTCTGCTGGGTTGGAACAAACCACATATTTTCCCACCAAGAGGCATGGTGGCTTCCTGAAGGAAGAATACAGCACTCTGCAGATGCTTGTGGTAGAGAAGAGCCTGTGTAGGTTTATGCTTTAAATGAAAAACTCCTCATTAACAAGTCACAGATCAGGAACTTGTCACTGATACATCAGAGAAAAGGCAGTAACAATGAAGTTTACTCACCGTTGTCTGTCACATGGATTCACGGCTACAAGAGCTCCTCTGTCCCAAACTCCATCAAACTTGCCAAGTATTGAGCTATGAGGAGATAAGAAAAAGGCTTAAAAATAATAAAAAGGGACCTTCCTCTTCTTTCAGACAGTTTTGTGAGGTCACAAGCATCCTGCAGCTAGTGATTCCCCACCACCTTTCTGTTACAGTGAAGCATTTTTATAATCCAAACCAACAGGATCTGGAACTCAAGAAACCCTCCTGGTTCTTTGTCCTGCTGCAATAGCAAAGAGGTATGGGAATTGTTCAGTGCTTCCCCATCCTTAGGGACTGATGAGACATGGCAGGGAGGAAGGAGTGTACTTTTAACACATCTGGGTTACAAGTCTGTCTGGGTGTCCAGTAACCACATCCTTCTGTCTAACATGCATTCAGCACATCAACAGTTCCTGACCATGCATGATTTCATATGCAGGCTAAGGAAGCTGCCATGTTGCTTTACTATCATTGACTCAGCACATTCAGTAACTTTAGACACCTAAATCCTCAGCTACATGCCCAGGACAGCTTCAGCTTGCAATTTGTTCAATGCTAGAAAAGCTAAGTTACACTGCTGCTTGCCTTAGTGCAACTCTGCTGCAGACACTAGTTTTGCTCCTGGATATGCTGACAGATGGCTTCAGTGGCCACCCAAAGCCTGCAAGTGAGCAAGACTATCAAGAAATGCCTTTATTAATGGATGGTAAGAGCAGCCAGAGCAACACAAAAGAATATCTGGGGATAAGAAAGAGCCTTGTTTTTGGTAATTATTAAAATAGGAGGTTAGACAGTAAGGTAGTAATTAAGTAACTTGCGTAATTTTGAAGAAAGTTTGAATAAGTTTATTTAGAAAAATGTGGCATGGAATTGTGCAATATCCTTCTGCCTACTGGGCAGGTGTCAGAGTCCAATTGCATCACCTCTGTCTTCATTTCTGTACAGGTTTTGGCTAGGGTAGATTTACCTTTCTCCACAGTGGCTTGCATGGGGCTGTGTTGGTGGACTTGGGCTTGAAATCATGTTGATAACACACTGATGAGTTAGTTACTGCAGAGCAGCACTTACACAGCACCAACACCTTTTTTGCTCCTCACACCCTGAAACCAGTGAGTAGGCTGGAGATACAAGACTGAATAAGACACTGGGTGGGGACACAGCTGACCCCAACTGAGCAAAGGAATATTCCAGACCATCTGGTTCCATTCTCAGCAATAAAACTGGGTGGGAGGTTGGTGGATGGGGGCACTGCTTGGCTGCTGACTAGGCATCAGTTGCTTGGTTGGTGGTGGGCAACTGCTTTCATTTGCACCACTTGTTTTTCCTGGGTTTTATTTTCCTCTCTCTTTGGTTGTTCTTTGTTGTGTATTTTTTTTCCTTACAACTTTTTGAAATTTATTTTTAATTATTAAACTGTTTTCATCTCCACACACATTTCTTTCTTACTTTTTCCCTTTTGATTGTCCCTCATCATCTCATGATGGGGGAGTGGGCAAGCAGCTGTGTGGGGCTTAGTTCCACCACCTTAGCCAGAGTTAAACCATAAGAACTCTCTCACCACTATTTTCATTGCAATGGTATTGCTAAGTCTCTGGCATTCAACCTACAAGCTGATCTTGTATTTCCCACTCTACTGTGATGAGACATGATAACACTTTCAAGTGCTGACTTCTTTTAAAGTTTGCCAAGTCTAAGCATCTAATTTAAATAACCAGCCTTGTAACTGAAAGGAGATTTTTAAAGAGACAGTTAAACAAGCAATGGACGTTCAGGGCACAAAGGAGAGTTTCGTGGGGCAGGTGACAAACTTCATCTTCTGATGTTTGGAGGCCATTCTCCTTTCTGTGTAGCTGAGTTTGCTGGGTGACCTCAGGCAAGCCACTGAGGTTTTCTGCACTTGGTTTTAATTTTCAACATTATTCTGGTCTAACTGGAATGGCAGCAGTGGCTCCAAACATGCATTTCATGTACTTTACTTCCAAGCTATTACATCAAGGCCTACAGACATCCCAGGCTGCAGGCAGGCTCATGCTGTAGCCTTGTCCCAGTCCTGGTCTCCTGGCTCCCCAGATCTCAGGACCTGCTGAGTGTCTGGGTGCTCCTTGTCCCTCTGCACATCCAAGTTCCTTCACAACACAATGAAGCCATGAGGAAAAGGTCAGAAAAGGCACACAGCTGTCTTTCATACTGATGCAGATTCAGGATAAAGCTAAGGTATGAGGAAGTACTTTCACTGTAACACACTGCTATGTGTTTATACGGCGTTCAGCATGGGTTAGGGACTACTACATCTAACAAATTTAACATGGAAATCAGAAATTAACATATCTGCAGAAAACCCAGTGGGTTTAAGAGGAAACTTGTGAATTTCTATCTCTGCATATGTTTAGTAGTTTCAGTTAATGTAATTTTTTATTTTCTTTTGAAGTCTTGCAGCCATAATTGTATTAGGAGGTACAGTGATTGTGTAATATAACTGTTTTACATATGTCCCAGAATTCCCAGAAAGAGCAGTAATTCCTGTTACTCTTTAACTAGCAAGAGTCTTTGAAACGTCCCATTCCGACAAAGGTCAGGAGCACATCTGAGTTTTCTTCTAATGAATGCTAGGCTAATGGAGATGAAAGGGACCTGTTAGTAGGCCAGCCTCAGCAAGAGAGAATTAAGTTTAATTTCCATAATTACTGGGTAATTAATCAAATTGTCTGTACACAGAAACTAGAAGTGCATGTGCATTTTTCTAGTCACAGGTATCTGCTGACTGAAGTTGGGAATACAGTTCATTCTGCATCCAGAACGTCTATGTGCCAATTTATTTTGTGTCGACAAACTATGTACTGGATCCAGTGATATGCACTTAAATTGTCACTAATTACCTACTTTAGTTCATTTCAAAGTGTTATTACACCATGTTGTGATAGAAGTTACAAGTTTCACCACATTATTTGCTATAGAACTTATGACTGAATTTTTCAAAAATTTCTGAGAAGCTTAAGCAATCCTTGGGCAACTTGTCAACTCACAGCAAGAAAGATTTAAAGGGATCTACAGTGTAGCAAGTAACTACACTAGAGGGACAAGGCAGGTAAGAAACCAGGCAGTATCTACAAAGTCACATTCATGCACACCCTGTCTGTTCAACACTTTGCAAGACTAGTTACATATGTACACCAGTCAAACCAACTGGAGTCAGCTGCAGCAGCAGCAGTCTCCATCATGGATCTACTATCTGAAAGACTCTGGACTCTAGTAATGAATAGTCTTTTTTCCAGTGTTTTGGCAGATTGTAAAAAAAAGAGATCATATAGTAAACACTGTGTTCTGGTGTCCTGAACTACCTATTGTGCCTGTATGTACTAGTTCTGGAAAGCCCATTGAAGTAACTGTTAAGACTTTACCTCCTTCCTACTGAAGGGACATGGTACAAATTCTTGTGCCTGACAGTTGTTTGTAAGAAGAGCAAACACAAAAAACTTTGCCAAAACCTTATAATCTAGGGAAAAATTACATCTGAGCAAGAACTGCAAGAAGAGGGAACTATTGTGCTAAGACACTTCTGGATATATTCTCTTTACTAAGTTACTCTGAGTAAGGGATTGTGCTAAAGTTTTGTTTCATAGAATTCATCAGTAATGTTAAAGATAATTTGGTTTTACTGTAAAAGCAAAAATGTTTTTTTGATAAGTTTCACAGAATGGCTTAGAATAAGAAGCCCATTTAAAGATAATTAGTTGTCATCCTTAATTACTAACAACAGAATTAGACTTTTGTTGGAGATCGGCCATTCAAGTTTCTCATACAAATTAATGTGAGTTTGCTAAAGAGGACCTGACAAATCTTTGCCTGATTCAAATAAAATAATAGTATAGGAGAGTATTAATACATATTTGATTATGGAGAATTGTAAAACACTATGAGTATTCCTACCTGGACAAATCATAAATACTGCAGCAGTAGAGGGAAATGTTGCCAGAGGTACTCTACAAGAAAAGCAAAGGAAACAATCCTTATCAGCTAACTATCTTTAAATACACACTTGTAAGTATATATTTCTACTTCACATCTTAAAATATATCCATACGCTATAAAAATGAAATTTTAAAAATACATTTATGTGCAATGGGGAAAAACACAGAAATATTTTCAGCTTTAGTTTACTGAGGTAACTCTTCTGATCCCCTCCAGAGAAGTTCTAATCTACCAAGGCATGCAACTTTTATCAATCTATCATGCCTCCAGTTTTAAAATACATTCCTTCTACATTCAGGTGCTTCACTGTTACAAGAAGGCCAAAGTAGTAAGTTTAGAAGTATAACTTCTCAGTCCAAAATACAACTCAGATCTTCCTTTTAGACCTCTTCAGGAGAGGTGAATGATTACCAGTAAAACAGATGCATAAAAGCAGAATGACTTGTTTACTCAGTTATGCCAGCATTGCACGATTAACCGCACCAGATTATTTTACATACCTGGAACATTTTTGCTCCTGAAATCTCAGGGACTGGCTCCTCACAATAAGGCAGACTGTGTTCTGAAAAAAAATCCTTCACTGCTTGCTCACTGATTTCCACACCAACAATGCTGTGCCCCATGTCCGCCAGCCTGCACACAAGAGAGAGAAGGGTCAGGTTTTCATTGGGCCCACAGGCTGGGCAAAATGTGTATCTCCCATACATCATTTATTCTTTAGGGAAAGCCTAGTTTTAGGGTCCCCTGATATGTCTAATTCTGACTTTCTGAAGTGTTCACATTATATTGAACACTTCCCTTCCACGATCTGAGCTTAAATTAGTACCACCCAGCATACAGTTGATGAGGACTTACATGCTTTATTTAGATTTAATGAATTATTAATTTATTCCTACTAACTCAATGAAAACAGAGGTGATCACAATGAGAAACTGTCCATTTCAGAAAGGCGCTGTGCTCTGAACTGAGGTGGCTGAGGCACAGTATCCACCCAGCTGCCTCTGTGGCTTGGCAGGAATGGGCAGCAAAGGAGGTGCGGTAACCCCCGCACTGCTGCAGCTCAGCAAAACATCACCGTGTGTCAGAGCCCACAGTCAGCTTAGGGAGTAGGTACTGTGACAAAGCCTGATAGCTGGATTACTTGAAGATGTAGCACAGGTTTTGGTTTGTGCTTCCTCCCTCCAAGAAAAAGTATTGGCTTATATAAGCCCCAATTTTAAATACAACACTCCCTCCCCACACCCCCCCCCCAAAATAAAGGTAAAAGTAAAACAAAGTAAAACATGAAGTATTAAAACAAGGAGGAAGTTACATTTAGCCCAAACCACTCAAATTTCCAGAGTGTCATGCCACATGGTCTCTTGAAAATGTTGTCTGGCTTCACTGACCTCATTGTGGGTAATTTAAGCTGGCATTGCTACGGAAAGCAGTGCTGGTAAGGGCATAGATTCAGTCACTCTGTCCATCTGAATTCAGCATTCCCCAAACTGAACTTGGGCCAATCAGTAGGACTTTCAGATCAGACCTTATCCATTCAACTTATGCTACTATACAAAACACGAGTTTCCTCCTCCCTTCAGCTTCCAGTGACACTGCTTTCCTAGCAGTGGAAATGTGGCACATTTCCACTGGCCAATATAAGGTTGGGAATTCCCCATCTCCCCCCGCCCCATCAAGTAAGATTTTTGCTCTTATTATCTGTGTTTTACCATTTCATCTCTACTGCTTTACCACAAAGTGGGAAAAATATCCTCAGTCCACTCCTGCCATTTAAAAGAACATCCAGATACTTTCGGAGGAGCCTGCAGAAGAACAGACATGTTTTACTTTGTGAGTATTTCTGCTGGCTCATGAAAAGCCAAGTGCTACACACTATGCCAGGTAGCATGAAAACTCCACCATGCCACATATGTTATTAGCTCAACCTGCTTCATACCATTAGAAATAAAAACATAAAATAAAAGCATTCACCTTCCACTTACACAGCAAGAAAGTAAATTTCACGTAATTCAGAAATCAACACATTTCTGTTTGTTCTATTTTCTGTTTGTCTTTGCAACTAAAGCGAGTCCAACCAACCCACTTCTAAGAGGGTCATAACAGAGATTTTAAACAGAAAAATTATGAAACTTCTGTATCAAGCAAATACTTCTACAGGTCTTGAAAGACTATATAATTAGGTTTGTTCTCTTACGTCCTTTACTGCATGGTAGTTGCTCTGATGTCCTCTGCACACAGTTTCAAGGCCCAGTTTCACATGAACAATAGTGCAAAGCATCTCCATCAGAAAATTTAAGATTTTCTAGCCAAACTGTCCAAGCTCTAAGGTTTAAAACCTGATTCAAGAGTAAAAAGCTCTAAATTAATTTCAATACTTTCTTTTCTCTATCCTTTGACAAATGTAGGTCACAAAAATATCTATATTAATTTTTGTTTCAAAACCAAAAATTAATATGCCCATGTAAGATAATTTGCTTTTTGCAAATGTTCCATTTTCAATTAAGAGTTTCTCAAATGAGCCAAGCCAGTCATCTCATGGCATTACTTAAAACAGCTTTGGCAGAAAAGTGAAGTCACGTACGGATGCCCTTCTTCCTTGTGAAACCCGATGTTGCCCATTTCCCATTTTTCTAGCCATTCCTCCTCTGTCACCACTCTGTCTTTCTGAGACCCAACATCAGAGGCTTCCAGGGGCCCGGATGCATCCGCTGAGTAGTCCATGTTTCCAGGGAGTGCTCTTAGCTGTGAAAAAAAGAGAGAAGAATTACCCCCACCCAATGCATAGTTTGGAACTGGCTCTTACTTCCTCGAAACAAACAAAAATTTAGTAGATCTCAAGAGATCACCGTTTGGTGACAGTCGCAATGTACCGAAAACGACACAGCCATCAGCACACGCTTGGCTCCCGATAGACGCGGCCAGGCCCCGTTTCCCGGGGCGGATGAACGGGCCTGCCCAGCACTGCGGGTCCGCCGGTGGCCACCCTTTTCGCACCCATCGAGCAGCCCCCCTACCCCGGTAACGAAGGAGGGAGATACCGACACTTCTCTCCCGTGAAACCCGCGGGCAGAAGGCGGGGGCGGGCGGCTGCTGGGGCCGGGGGACCCGCGGGGTGACCCGTGGTGGCTCAGCGCCGCCGCCCCGCTCGGCCCCCCCCGCCCGGGCCGCGGCAGCCGCGGTACCTGCACGGCCGCGGGTCCCGTGAGGGCGGCGGGGCCGGGGCGGTGCCTCCCCGCCTCCCTCTCGCTACGCACCGCGGAGAGCGGAAGCAGCGGCAGGAGGAGGCGGGCTGAGGGTGCACGGCACCGGGGAGGAGGAGGATGGCGGTGGGGATGGCGGCGGCGGCGGTGGTGGTGAGTGACTCCCTCCCTCAGCTGCAGTGCCCACCGCGGGGCCGCTTGTTCCTCCCCGGGCTGGCGGGGCAGGTGCAAGCGCTGCCCCCGTCCTCACCTCCCCGCTTCACTCTTCCTTCCCCCGTCTCTTTCTCACTCCCTCCCTTCCTTCCCCCTTCTCCACCCTTTTTTCCCGTTGCAGCTCTAGCAGGAGGTGGCGCGGACACGCGTGAATGTGGTCTCCGGCCCCGGAGTGACCCGGCCCCGAGGTGAGTGTCAGGCGCCTGCCCCGCCGCCGCCGCCGGCACCGCCCCCGCCCGGCTTCGGGGCAGCCCAGCCGCGGGGGCTCCCCTGCCCGGGCTGCCCCTCGGGACCCCCGCCCGGCTTCGGGGCAGCCCAGCCGCGGGGGCTCCCCTACCCGGGCTGCCCCTCGGGACCCCCGCCCGGCTTCGGGGCAGCCCAGCCGCGGGGGCTCCCCTGCCCGCCCTCCCGCCACCAGCTGTCACAGCCGCGGCCGGGGTGGGCGCTGTCAGCCGCGGCCGGTGGGGCTGGGCGCCGCCGCTGGACTCGGGCTGAGTTTTAGGGGTGTGCGCACTCGCCGTGTTAATCAGGCTGCTCTCGCTTCCTCCCCGTCTCCGACAGTGTGTGTCTTGTGTGGTTTCTTTTCTTAATTTTTTTTCTCTTCCCCAAAGACAAACTTGCTGCCAACTGTGCGGGTAAACCCCACAAAGCTTTCCGATATAGGCCACGCATTACAGACGGATGAAACGTTATTGAATGTGACATTCACGCATTATGCATCCTCTCCTTTTAAAGGGCTTATTTTCTCAGCCAGTAAGATATCTACAGGACAGGATGCAAAGTCATGTAAAGCTTCGTAGAGTAAGCCATGTTTGTTTTTTCTGTAAAAATTTGTGGTTTTTTGGGAGGGTGTTTTTTGGTTTGTCAGGGGAAGTGGGCACAAAGTATCATACACCTGATCTTTTTCTCCCTTTCTCCCCACCTCCCTCTTACCCCTATTGAAGGGGTAAGAGCAAAAATATGTCTGCAATTCTGTACAATTGACCTCTGCCTTTCAAAATGGGCGGCCTCTCTGAATCTGAAATATTTTTACCAAACTTCCTAGCGATTGACACTTTTTCTGCCTCTCACATACCTGATGCAAAATTCACATCTTCTTTTACCTTCTTGGATAAAAGGGCCCTGCAGCAGCAGCAGCAGCAGACTGTGATCACCTGATGGTCACCAAAATGAGTCACCTGGTGCCTTGCTCGGCACTCCTTGCTCAGTTGGAAGCTTCTGAATGTAAAGACCATGGCATGTCAGAATGATTATTTACCATCAGAAGATTAGGTGACACAGAGAGATACTGTTGTGCCACTGATACATAAAGAAAGCTCTAGGGGGAAAAGCCACCATTTTCTGGGACGTTATGCAGCAGTTTAGGGAAATCTCATGTAAATGAAACTGATTGGTTTTCTTTACTCTCCAACCTCATCCACCCCCATACAGTGGTAAGTTACAGTGAAGTGATGATAATTTTTTTTCCAGATACCAATAGTGATTGACTTAATAACTTTTTTCCTACCTCTGGCTAGTTGTAATTGGAGGCAATACATACAAGAAACAAAGTTTAATTTCATATTGGGTTGTTTGAACTAATTTTTCTCATGTGTGGATACCCTCATGTGATTTGTCTTCCTCTCACAAATAATTTCTCCTACCTTGAGAGGAGAATGAAACACCGGTTTACTTGACTTGAATCGGCTTAATATAAAATTTTGTAAAAATTCCCACTCTCCTCCTGTTACCTTGACTTTTAACAGCATTTCTGAACAAAGATATTGCTGCCTTGTCCATCACTGACAGGTTGAATAAGGAAGTTGCATCCTGAAACAGGGAGAATTGAGAAGCCTCATATTTATTTATTTATTTATTTATTTATTTATTTATTTAAAAACCCTCCCAAAAACATAATTACGAACTGATCCCTATTACAACAAAATAACATTCATGATGCAGTGCTGTAGTACAAGGGGTTAATTTCCGCTTCTTTTCTGTATGTTGTAGAGCACTCTTTAGATTTACTTCTTCCTCTAGGCTGTCTTTGTGCTTTACTCCCTGTGAAAAGAATGCCTTTGATTTTAAATATGCTTTCATATTTCTGCATCATACTTTCTCACACTCTGTGGTTTCCAGTTTGCATGGTTAACTGTAGTCCGTTCTGTGCTCCTACCAATGCAGTCAAGACAGCTACAGAGCACTTTCATGCTGTAAATATTTTATTTTGTCCTGTAGAATACTTAATGACAAACTTTGTAATATTCCAATCACAGATGCAATATAATGGCAGTCCAGATTTCAAATTCTGATCTCATTTAATAGGAGGCTGGAACTGGTTGCTCATCTGGTATTAAACGTCTCTTCAGTACTCTGTTTGGAAAAGTGCTTTACAGTGCAAATCTCTAGCTGCCAATAAATCAGTAGTTACCAGCATGAGTGTTACTCCGAGTGGTATTTGAATGCTTGCATCAGCATTGAGCTGCTGTCTGTTCATTTTGCCAACCCAAATTCCAGTCCAGGTCTTCACATAATGCAAATCAGATTATTGAAATCCAGGATATGCTGATCTGGAACAGCCTGTCAAGAGGTACTCAGGGTTCTAATCTTAATGACGAATTTAGTTTAAAATAGTAGTATTGTTCCTTTCCTTTAATGCTTCATTCCCATTTTCCTCTTGAGTTAACAGTCAAGCTGAACAGATTCTTAGCTAGGTAACTCTGTGAAACGTAGTATTGTGAGTGGCTGTGATTAGCTCCGCAAAATCAAGCAATTTAAGTTAATTAACTATTGCCTACCTTTTTTCAGATCCAACAATACAATGTCAACGGGAAGGGTACGAACGAAGAAAAAGGCATGTTCTTCAGATCAGTCTCCAGACAACCTTCCTGTGAGGAGTTCTGGAAGACAGGTATTTGTAATAATTTAAAAACACGTGAGTTTGTACTTTGCTATTTTTTATTTTCTGTTGACATTTGTAAAGAAAGTGGGCTTCCTTGTGGGTAAGTTAGGTCTTGGACTACTTATCCACAGAGAAGGACAATGAGTTAGTTCTGTGAATAAGCAGGGCATTTTGCAAATATTCAGAAAAGATAAATACTCTATATAACCTGTAAGTACCTTAATGTGTTAAAAATACAATCACAGATTTCTGTACAGACAAAGCTGTCTGCTCATCCAGACAGAGACCTAAAACAACATGATACACGGTACCTTTGAGGCCCAGAAGAGACATTTGGTATACAGTTTTGTATCCAAAAAAATGCCTGTATCCAAAAAAGCCTACCCTAATATTTTATTTGAGGCACAGATAGGATTGCCACTTGTAATTAATACCAATAAGTATTTTAAAAGAAGAGATTTTCTGAAGGAGAAATAAAATGAATGCATGAGGCTTGACTCATTAACACATGATGGAGCTTAAAATACTATTTAAACTGGAAGCTTTGCTTACTATTTCTTCAGTGCCATCAATTAGACCAAGGCAAGAAATTTTTAGATATAAATGATATTTCGAGTCTTACTGTGGGCTTTGAGGTTTTTTTTGGTGGGTTTTTGTTTGGTTTTTTTTATGGAAAAATCTGACCTAATTTGGCCGCTGTTTCATGCTGCAGCTAGTTCACTATGACTGCAAAGATTTTCATTAGGATTGTTTTAACTACGGGATGTCACTCACAAGCTGCAAAACTATCTGAATGCTGTTTTGTAGAAGATGCATTTGTGTCATTTATGGTCAGATTCAGCTATTCTTTATTAGGTGAGGAAGAAAGCAGCTGAAGCAGCAGATGATGATGATGAAGCATCAGAGAAGAAATATAGAAAGTGTGAAAAAGCTGGATGCACCGCAACATGTCCTGTTTGCTTTGCCAGTGCAGCAGAAAGGTTTGTTACTTTTTATTTGCATTTTTCATAGACTTTCTAAACCTGCAGCTGAAGTTTAGGATTTTAACTATATTCTGATAAATTCTTTCATACCTAAATGTAGAGGGAGAGTTGAAAGGTAGTGCTAATAGGAGTCTTAAGGTGCCAGGAAAATGTCACAAGTTATTCCTGTTGCCCATAACTTTCTCCTGTGCAAGTTGCTAATTCAGATACAGACTATCTTTGGGATATGCTTATTTATGTTATTAATGGTGTCCTCTGGAACATGCTTTGCTTCTGTGAAAGTGAGAGCATATTAGTGTAATCTGAGAAAGCTGAACTTGCTTTCAAGATGGAAAATGAAACCATAATTTACTGTAGAAAGTCTTTACCACTCCTTCACTGGAATGCTTTGCAGTTTGATGTGAGATTCTAACCTTGAAATTTTAGGTCATAGAAGAGATAGTCATATTTACCTGAACTCTTTGTTCTTGTACATATCCTCTGCACTTTCACAAGTGCTTTTGCATTCTGACTTGGTGGTTTTGAATGCATAATACTGGCAAGGTATACCTATAATAGGCAACATGTTAGACCTCATTATGAAGCACTGTAGCTATGTAGCACTCCTCCCGCCCTGATAATTGAGACAAACTTTCCTTCTTTATAGCACTGAAAAATAAATAAAACTAACTAGGTGTTTCATTTAGTTATATCCAAGGATTGTTCTTTGGTAGCAGGAAGTCAGTGTATTCTGGATGTTGTCATAGAGAAGCCAAGTGTTTTGGCAGTTCTCTGAGAGACTTGTCTGGGAAGTGAGCACCTGTGAGATCAGCATTGGTGATATTACAGTTTTTATTTAGGAAACAATACATACTGCTTACTCCTCTTCTTGAATTGTTATTTTAATATTTTGATTTTCATCTTTCCCACCCCTCCCCCCAAGTACATACTTTCAGCTTTATCTATTTGAGATGAGCTCATTTCATGGCTACTTGAGTTAGTAGCTTAGGTCACTGCTTTTTACTTTGTGCATTTATCTTGAATAGTTTCAGTGAGTTTAATGAGAGTATTCCAAGTGAAGAACAATTGCTTTATCTGATGAATGTAATCTTTGTAATGGATATTTCTTTTTGAGACTGGTAAAGAACAAGTGCTGAGAATGCATAACTGCTTCCTTAGGGTTTTGTCTCACTGGGTTAAAATCACAAGTTGTACATGACAAAAAAATATGGAACATCTGGTTTTTGTTCAGATTTGCCTTTATAGTTTTGTCAGTTGTTCTGGGGACAGAACATTATAATGACTTACGAATCAATTGATTACATGTACAAGAAAAATGCTAGTTTAAATGATCCCTCCCAACTCTGCACTAATATTGGAAGAAAATACAACAAAGTAAAGGAACTCTAAGTTCTTGTGGAGAGAAGCTTTGTCATCTTTCACATTTCCAAAACGCTTAGTGTGTCACAGCACATATTCACTGTTTCATGTTCAGGAAATGACTGCTTATAGGGTACTAAAGACAGGCTCAGTTGACCATTGTTAGAGGGAGGCTGCTGAAAGCCAGACCAACTATAAAGCTGCACACTGTGTACTCTTTGCCTCCCTTGCATCTGGTGTTGCTTAGTTTGGAAACTGGAAATGTTTGAGACAATTGGAATGACCTTATTGTTATTTGTATGGCTGTAGTGCCATGTGTAACTCAGCCTTCATGAATGTAACATAAAGCCCTGGTTTGTTCTGAATATTGTGTTCCTCTTCTAGAATGTGCTACTGTCAATAGAAAGATTTTTTTTTCCTAAATGTACTGTAAAACTATTTCTGTGTCTCCTGCATTACAGATGTGCAAAAAATGGGTACACGTCTAGATGGTATCATCTGTCCTGTGGGGAACACTTCTGCAATGAATGTTTTGACCACTATTACCGAAGGTAGACTTACCAGTTAAGGTTGTGTCCTTTCAGAGCTTATTAAAGTTTGGCAGCTGCTTTGGTCAGAGTGAGGCTTAGACATTGATAATAAAACTGCAGGTGTTGTATGGACTAATCAGCTTCAACAAGGCAGCGTGAACAAAACTGGTTAGTTTAGGCAGGCTGGTTTGTGTATTTGCAATTATTCTGAAGCTTTTGTCTTTTTTAAAAACAATGTCAGAGGATTTTAAATTATGAGAACAATTATGACTAAATGTGTTTTCCTTTAAAAGTTCACTTGACAATGTGTTTTCGGGGGACCTTGCCTCTCTAAAGCAGTACAATAAAAAGCAATTAGAAATCAGTTTAACTATTGCAGTTCAGTGACCATGAAGACTCTTGTTGGGCTGACAGAGTGCTTTCAGCTCCAAGCTCCTTCCCATTTGAGTGGGACTTACATCCAGCTCTGCCCAGGTTTTTGTGTGCTTATGTGCTCAGCAATACCCATCACTCAGTCCAGGCCTTAGATAGCAGGAATTGCACTCATAAGCAACTGGAAATAATGGTCAGGATGAAATTTGTTGCTGTCGTAAGTACTATGATTGTCTCCTTTCAACAGCAGAAATAGAGAGCTCTCTACAGACTTATTTCTCTGTCCTTATAAAATGTTTAATTTTAGAGTAACTGCTATTGCTTGAAGAGAACTAGATATTCAATTTTCTGACTGCTTGCTGTTTTCTCTTTCTTCTTAGCCACAAAGATGGTTATGAGAAATACACTGCCTGGAAAAGGATTTGGACAAGCAATGGTAAAAGTGAGCCCAGTCCAAAAGCCTTTATGGCTGATCAACAGCTTCCTTACTGGGTAAGGTGAAAGGTGATTTATTTAATGGGAATGTGGTGTTCTGGTGTGTTTCTGATATTTTGCTGTTCAAGCAGCAGGTCAGCTGAGTTTTTGTGGGTTTTTCCCCCTAGTATTAGAGGATTGTGAAAAAGCTCAAGATAAAAAAATCTCATCAGCTCCTCCACTGTTGGAGACTTCCTCCACACACCACAAAGACCAATCTGTTACTTTTCAGTAAAGCAGCAGCTGTGATTTTCAGGTAGAATAAGATTGGCAGGAAAAGTATGAGTGTGAAAGACATTGAAATCAGATTTTGTATTTCCCTGGTTAAAAGAGTGGAAGAAAGATGGGAATGGAAGGAAGTTTGGTGGTAGTAGTATTTTGTTTGAAGTTTTTTTTGTTTTTTCTTTAAGTGATGAAGAATATATTTTTTAAGTAATGCTTGCAAAGTCTACTGAAGACTATAGTAATTTGGAATTGAATTAATTTTGGCCTTAGGTTCTGTGCAGAAATTCAGTTTTGCAGAAATGGGTACAAGATTTCTGTAGATCAAACACTACTTATGACCTGATGATTACACAAGAACGTATCTAACAATTATATTTTACAACTTTCCCATGTCTGGCTTCTTTCTAATTGGTTATTTAAGTTGCATTAATCTTATCTCTAATCACAAGCAACAAGTAAAAACATGCTTGTTTTTTGACTTGTAGGTGCAGTGCACAAAACCAGAATGTGGTAAATGGCGTCAGCTGACAAAGGAAATCCAGCTGACACCACAAATAGCAAAAACCTACAGATGTGGTATGAAACTGAACAATTCCACCAAGGTACTACACAACAGTTTTGCTCATATTGAAACTTAACAAGCTGGGATTTCTTGTTTGCAGAAATTAATTTCTTCTTGCTTGCTGCTCAGTGTCTCTAATGTCAGAATGAAAGTCTGGTGGCCTGGAGAGTTGCACAGTGACAGGCTTACATGCTGCTTGGAATTTTTGTTTTCTGTCAAGAAACATCAAGAAAGAAGTATTTAAAATATCTTTGTCTGCACAGTCAATTGTAAAATCCTTCAGCTAGGGGATTATTATCACCATGTACAAAATAGAAATACACCAAATTTCTCATTTCAGTTTTGTGTGGCCTTTTTTCATGATTGAGAAAAGTATTTGAAAAGTTCAATGTGCTTTTCCTAATTGCCATCAAGTCTGTCGTAAAGCTTTACATAAGAAGTTTCAGCTTTGGCATGAAGATAACTCCTGAAATTTGAAAGAGTCCTTAAAGTGCCATAGAATCTGTATGGCACTTATGACATGAAAAAACATAACATGAAAATAGTGACCATATAAAAACATGAAGGGTCAGCATTTAATTTTGAAACTCTTTGATAAAGATACTCTTAAAATAAATAAGAAACTCTCTTTTATAGTCTAGACTAGAAGAGTTGCCCTGGAAAAATGTGGGCTATTTCCAGAATTTTTCTATAAAATTCTGCTGTTTTTTTCTGAATTTGTTTCAGTGTTCTATCCTATTTTATGGGATAGGATGTATATTTTAATGTCTGATCAGTAGAAACTTACTTAACAAATGAGAAACAATTTTTAGAGTGCTTTTGCTTTATGGTGTGCTGTGTTTTTAACCTACACATTTCTCTACCTCTTTTTTTTTTAACATTCATGTATACTACAGAAGGTTAACACCAAGCACTTTTAAATGTTTGTTTTTTTTTTTTTTTAATTTAGAGAATTATGCCATAGAAAATTATTTTGCTTTATACTTAATTTTTTCCATACAGCTTAAGAATAACTCTCATACCATTCCCTTTTCTTTCAGACTGAGGGCCCAGACCAATGTTCCATGCCTGAGGACTTGGTGAGTAGTGGCTGTCCCTCCTCATTTGTCCTACAATATGAAAGCAATTCTTAAGCCTGGCATATTTATTTCCTTTTTTATTTTGCTTCTTTGACCAATTATGTCAGTATTTATGCATTTTGCTCAGGAAATTGAGAAACACTATTTGCAACAGAGCCTAGGGCCTTTTGTTTTCTCATATTTTTCCTCTTTTCCCTTACCATACTAAGTAGCTTTCAAGTGGTTTGTGGTGTCCTTTAGTCATGGCCTGTGACTCAAAGTTTGCTCCTAATTCTCATTTTTGATCAGGCAAAATAGTATTCAGTTGCCAGCTTTCAAGTAAAATTTCCCATCCTAAAATTTCCTCATCTTTCAGGTGGTTTCTATCTTTAGTCAAGCTAGTCTCACTTTTTTGAAGACTGCAAGAGAGCACCTAAGCATGTTTTCTCTCCTCTCCCTTGTAATACAAAATGTACATACAAGATGTATGTTGGTGTTTCAAGGGGTTTGTGATCCTATCCTCTGCATTTCTGATTTCACATAAACTTATGTTCAATAAGCCATGTTCACAAGTGTACCTGAGGTACTTCTATGTGTTCTACAGGGTACTTCTACAGGGAACACATTCAAGCTTATTGTTGACTCTTGTAGAAGCTTTGTGGCTTTGTTTCCCTAGAGCACGTCTGACTTCTAAATTAAGGGTGAATCATTAGCACTTCTTAGGGTTCTAGGAGATCTTTGATGGGGATACCAGAATCTAAATTAAATTAATCAGTTAGTGTGGACTTACAAATAAGTTCAGATTTCTGGATTCATAAGAGACTGTAAATGTTTTATAAAGGGCCTGATAAGGCATAGACATGTTGTTATGGCATGTCTCATTTGTTTGCTTTCCACATGGTGTGGAGTTTGTGAAGTTTCAGCTCCATTTCTGAGAAGTGATGAATATTACAGGTTTTCTGCGTCAGGCTGAGGAAGGGGAAAGAGGGAGAGTAAATGTCTTTATGACTTGCAATTCTGACATTGGTGCTTCTAGTGCTTTTTGGTCTCATTTTTGGAGGGAGAGGGGAAATTGGTTCATTTTCCAACATTTTTGAAGTACTGACATGTTCTCTTCTCCCCTCTTTCCTTCACTTCTCCGCTTGGCCAGAGAGTGGCTGAAGTTTCAGACCATTGGTGGTACTCCATGCTCATACTCCCTCCTTTGCTGAAAGACAGTGTGGCAGCTCCCTTTCTAGCTGCATATTATCCAGACTGCGTGGGCATGAGTCCATCCTGTACCAGCACTAATCGGTCACCTGGTGAATCCAACCTTCTGAAGTTAGAGCACCTAAAGAGCGTGCCTAATGTGACTGGTAAGGGCCATCTGCAGGGCTCTGGTGCTTAAATAGGTGGGATACATTTTGTCCTATAACTGAGTTTATTTGGCACATTAATTCCCCTGATTCAGCACACTGGTTTTGTTCTCAGCACTAATACACAGCCTCTGTCATTTGATGCCATTTGCTTCTTTGTAAGATAAAGGTAATACATTTCTTACAGCTTTTCTTTAGGGAGCAAGCGCAGACTGCAGAGGCTTTCTGTGTGCCACTGTCATTTGTGTGCAGAAACAAGAAATTACCATGTGGGTACTTAAAGACTGTTTGCATTCTTAAGGAAATGAAGATCAAAACCCCCTAGGATTCTGCTAGTTTTTATATCATGGATCTTTGGGGCTTTGAAGAGAAGAAATTGATTTCTTAAGGCATTCAGATTCAGTTTAGGTTTCTTTTTTTTTTGCTAGTGACAGCCTGGGAGTGCAGATTGGCAGAAGAGGTCAGGTATAGAGAAAGGTAATTCATCTCAGAGAGAGTGTTTTGAGGAAATTTCAGCTTATGTGTTGTCTTAGCAGGCTTTGTTCTCCTTAGGTGCTGAAAATAAATCTGTTAATATATTCAACAGATGTTATATCTGCTTAACAGAAAACTTCATTACATAGAGCTACCAATACCAAACGTGGAAGATGAATAATTATTACCCCCTCTGGGCAGTATTGGGTGTTGAAGAAGAAAGGAGTTCAGAGTACTGCCTGAGTCTGTACAGTGATGCTAGTCCTCAGACTTGAATTTAGATCCTACTCCTTGTTGGACTCCTCATGGCATTGGAGTGCCATGAAAAGTGACTGTTTCTTTGACAAAACTTCAGCTCTGATAGGTCCAAGGCATACCCATGAAGCAGCAGGACAATAATTAATGCACAGCCTAGAGGGCAGGAGGGAGGAGAGCCATGAAGTCATGATGGAGGCTCCTAGAGGCTGGAAAGCTTCCTTACTTGTTATCTGTGTGAGGTCAGTGGATTGTTTTAAAGGGAGAAGGACATGATGAAGATATGATGGAGTATGACTAATTCCTGGTGTGTTCTCTATGCAGTTGCAGGCATGAACAAGTATTTCCAGCCTTTTTACCAGCCCAATGAATGTGGGAAAGCACTTTGTGTGAGGCCAGATGTCATGGAACTAGATGAGCTCTATGAGTTCCCAGAATATTCACGAGACCCTACCATGTACCTGGCATTGAGAAACTTGATTTTGGCTTTGTGGTACACAAACTGCAAGGTAAGAGATGCTGATAATTAATTTGTTTGTTTCAAAATAATAGCAGCTTTTCTGGTATGGGGACTCCTTGGGTGTCTCCTTATGCACCCATATTTGGGGTGAATTTTCATGGGAGAAAAATTGCTCCCATGTTTTTGAAAGTCCGTTCTAAGATTGGCTGAGTTTTGGGGATTTGTTTGGGTTGAGTTTTTCTTCCCCCTTTTCCCCCTTTCCCTATCCCTTCCCTGCATGGGAGCTTCTTCTGCAGTAAAAATCAAAAGCTTTAAAATTATTATCATTTTACAGTGCTTGTCCAGCTGTTAACTTTTTGAAAGGATGCTTGAACACATCTAAACAGTGTTTTGTGGTCTTTTATTATATGATTTTTTTAACCTGATTGTTGGACGGGGAAGTGATTGTCTTTTTGTTTATGCTAAGCCTATGGCACTGCCTTCAATAGAACTCCTGAAATTTCACATACCAATGCTTTCTGATATGGATGTCTGCATTTATGTGAAAGGTTTTGGATATTAATCTCCTTTTCCTTCAGAAAATCCATTTTGGAATGGATTTTACTGGAACTCCATTATGAACATTGCCACCATCTAGATTCATTTTGTAAATCAGAATCCATTTCAATACCATTCCTGTACTAATGGAACACACCATGAAGTTATCAAAAGTCTCTTGTAGATTAATTTGGTTTTATTCCATGCTAATCTTACTTGATAAATTGTTACCTTACTGTGTAAAGCTCGCTAACAAGAAATTTCCACAAAAATTCTTTAAAAATGCTCTCAGAAGCCTGAGGTATGACTTTTTACCATTTGGTTTACATTTTAAATATGATGTAAGTGTATGAATAAATGGAATATTCAAAAATCAACAATTTCTATTCTTTCTCCTTTGCAGGAGGCTCTCACCCCTCAAAAATGTATCCATCATATAATTGTTCGGGGGCTTGTGCGGATCCGCTGTGTACAGGAAATGGAGAGGATCCTGTATTTTATGACAAGAAAAGGGTTAATTAATACAGGGATTTTGTCAGTCAGTTCTGACCAGTACCTTCTTCCTAAGGAATACCACAGTGTAAGTTGCTGTAATAATCCCTACATTATTAGTGCTATAAAACTAATGCAGTAGGTGCATGCAGTAATGTTTTTGGTTCTGGATTTTTAGCTCATTTACATAAAGGGATGGAATAATAAGTAAAATTGTATCTAAAACCTAATATATGGAAAGTTTTTAACATTGTTCTCTTGTGCCTTCAATGGGTATGGAAACTACATCAATTAGACTCCTCCCAAAAAAGATATTTCCCATTAAAATCTATGGAATTCATTTTCATGGATTTGTGCTTCCAATGCGCTGTTCAAATGGATGGGAACTGTGTGAAAAATATACAGGTTCTGTGGCTCCTATAATACACCTCTGTTTCCATAGGTGAGGAAACTGCTATTCCAGGTTGGTTTGCAAGAACTGTGATTAAGAGGGAACATGTTTATGACTAGAAAGTTGTTAGATAGCACCCAAAGCTTATTAAATTATTGTGTTCTGCAACAGGATATCTCCTAGAAATTGTAAATCATGTTTGAAAAGTGTATTTGTAGATGTTTTTCATTTATAAAATAGTTTTTACTGGTCAACCCAATTTGTGATTGAAATCTTTACAAGTTAAGTATGTTTCTTGTCTGATCATGCAATTAGGTTCCTACTTTTGTTACTTTTTGTTACTTCAGCTCTTTCTGTTAAAAAAACCTGAGGCATCTTCTTTTGAAGTCCTTAAAAACTTTAACTATTTTCAAAGCTGCTGCTGATCTTTTTCTATATTAAATGTACTGCCATGTTTAAAAGTTATCACAGATTACTTTAGATGACAAAAGAGCCTAGACTTCTACAAACGTTTTTACCTTTAGCAAATGAGAGTGAAATTACAATTCCTATTTTATTTCTAACTACTTTTATTTAAATACTTTAATATTTTTTAGAAATCTGTCATTATTGTTGGGGCTGGTGCAGCAGGATTAGCAGCAGCTCGACAACTGCACAACTTTGGAATTAAGGTAAGAAGCTTTAGAGTACATTACTTAAAGAAATCAGACTTGCTCTCTTTGAAAAGTGTTGCTCATCAAAAAGGAAAAGCCTGCATTCTTGTTACAAACATGTATGTACAGGGCACCCTAATTAATCTGGGGTTTTACTGAGTAAACCTGCTGTTTTAAACCAGCATTTATTTGTATCTAAAATTAAACAGCATGTAGCATATATTTTGTACAGACACTGCACCCAGATCATTGTGTTTAATATAGCCTGTAGCATGCCTTAAACTCCAATTTTGGGGTTTCCAGAATAAATCTCCAGCTTTTTTAAAAAGAAAGCTTATTTTTGTTTGGCTTATTTCTAAAGTAAGAGTTATATTTAAATGTGTGTATATCGCAAAGTGTAACCTTTCTAAGATTATTTAAATGCATAAATTAACTACAAATAATCCAGAAATGAAAACAAAAGTGTTAAGATTGCTAACATTGCTGGATTGGCTGGGTTTTTTTTTTTGTGTTTTGCTTTCTCCTTTGCTCTAGAGTTGACAGATATATTTAATAGAATTAAATCTTGCAATTTACTAAGCTGCACTTTGCCACAGGTCATTGTTTTAGAAGCCAAAGACAGAATTGGTGGCCGAGTGTGGGATGACAAGACATTCACAGGAGTCACTGTTGGAAGAGGCGCACAAATCGTCAATGGATGTGTCAACAACCCAATGGCACTAATGTGTGAGCAAGTGGGTTCCTGCTGTGGTCATGATTATCACTAGTGAAAAACTTGTTAAAGCCAGGCTCAGATGGCTGGGTAAGGGTGGGAGTCCTTTTCTTGTGACATGATTAAAATCCTGTTCTGCATTGTAAGTAAACTCCACATTGCCAATATATTTTTGATAACAGTTGGGAACAAACAAGGGCTCTAGAATGGTTTCAGGCACATTATGTAAAAAAAGCAAGGTGGCTCCAGCTTCAGAACCAGAAGAAACCACCAAACCACCTTTTTCCTCTTTTCTACAGGTAGCAACATGAAAGATCCTCAGCAGCTTTCCTTAGGGCTGGGAAACGCTTTACTGGGGGAGAATACTGCTTTTGTGATGGATTTGCCTTTGCTGCCTCTCGATATTTTTAGTCAAATTCTGCTCTAGTTAAGAATAACGTGTCTAACAACTAAATTGCTACTGATGCAAACATGCTGTAGTTCAATTTCTTTAAAAATTCTTATTACTTGCTGGTTTGGTTTTAGTTTTTTGGAGGTAGGAATCTGAATTTCTTCATGTGGAATCTGAGTATGGGTAATTCCGCAGAGACACGTGCAAATCCAGCCCATGCCATTTTAATTCTTTAGTGCCCTATAGTGCCATGAAGAAATTCCGTTTTTTATAAAAAATCATGTTTTATTTATGAAATGGGGAACAATGACTTCTGGATACACTTCAGATACTCATCCCTTTGTGGTCATTTAATGTAATTTTTCACTGAAAGTACAGCTGTATCTTAAGATCTGCAGTGGTGACTAACAGCCTAGAGAGATGTAAGGATATGTGAAAAACACTGGAGCATGTCCTAAGTAAAAAGCCCCTAGGAAAAAATTAGCACTGTATTTGTGCTATTTTTTCTGGATTGACTCTGTAGACTTCAAAACCATCTTTATTTGAATTTAGCTCTGTTGTGTTTTCAATGCAGGTTGGACAAACAAAGCAAGGTTTAATTCTAAATAATTTATTTCTTTGCTTGGTTGTTAATAACATTGGTGGTTAACTGGCAAGCAATATCCTGTCAATTCCTGAATTCAGGGAATTGTTTGGGCCTCAGACACCAGAAAGTTGTAGAAAGTAACTGATTTTAATTGTGACTTAGAAAATAAATTGAGGTAGAAATAAAGGAGACTGGTTCATCATGTTTGATTACCACACTAAATTTCTTGCCTGACCCCTTGCCTGACAGAAAAGTTCCAGAGGAAGTTTCTGTGAATTCCCAATAAAGGAAAGGATGGAAAAGTGGAAAAAAACCCAATTTGTGGACAATTAACAGATAGAAGGATTGTTGATATTCCAGTTTGAAGAGAGCAAGAGTTATTCTGACTAATGTTGTTGATGTTTTTTAAATGGTATCACTTAAATGTGAGGCACTCACCTTAGGTTAAGTAACTTTGAGCGAGCTGGGTGCTGTAGTTTTCCATACTTAAAAAAGCAATAAAATGTCTTTTTCTTAAGCTTGGCATTAAAATGCACAAACTAGGGGAGAAATGTGACTTGATCCAGGAAGGTGGAAGGATAACAGATCCCACTATTGATAAACGTATGGACTTTCATTTCAATGCCATCCTAGATGTCGTCTCTGAGTGGAGAAAAGATAAAACTCAACATCAAGATGTTCCTCTTGGTGGTAAGTGAGACATGTATTGCAAAGTGAAGAGGTTGGCTGTGTTCTTAAAGTTCTATATTAAATTGGCTCTTACATCATATGTTTTTAGAAGTCTGTGGCTGTCCATCTGACCTTAAATCCAATAGAGATTTCTGATATTGTATCTTGTTTTCATGAGGTAGCTTTTTCAGCATAACTAGTGTCACTAGCAGTTCAAAAGACTTGCTTCTGGCTGAAGCAGGCTGTAGCTAGACTTAGCTCTTACACTTTTTGATTAATCTGCCTAAAAAAGAGCCTGATCAAAGTCTTCTGCTGTCAAGAATAGTGCTATCTCCATTGGTAACGCCTCCTACCACACTCACAGCTTGCAAACTCAACAGCAAAAAATAAACTTGCTCAGAAATGTCTGCCTCCCAAATCTCTTCAGCATGGATTCTGTAAGACAGAATTAGTAACTCCTAATGTTCTTCAGTGAGCCCTAGATCAAATTTCTCAGTCCTTTGATTTTGTAAAAATTAATCAGGATTTATTTGCAAGGATCCTCCATTATCTTAAAGTGTATTTTACCTGAAATCTTCAACTCTACATTGATGATAGCTAAACAATTAATTTCTCTCCTGTCTCACTCAGAAACCTGTGAGTAAAGAACAAAGTTATACTCTATCAGTGAAAAGATCTTGTGGTTTTGTTTTTCTTTTTTTTCTATGAGAAGAAAAACATCTTGGTACAAATTAGCAAAAGCATGAAAATCTTGTGATCCAGGGAACAGCATGTTGAAATGCAGTAGCACTTCTGACAAATTGTCACATATTCTTATTTTAAATGTGTTCTTTCACAGAAAAAATACAAGAGATCTATAAAGCCTTTATTCAGGAGTCTGGTATCCAGTTCAGTGAGCTGGAAGAAAAAGTACTGCAGTTCCATCTCAGTAATTTGGAATATGCCTGCGGCAGCAATCTCTCTCAGGTGGGTTTTGACAACTGTGTTCTGAAGTGACTGAGCTTCACAGAAGACAGAGTCAGAAGTAACACTGAGAAATCACCTGATCCATGGCCCTAGAGGAAGAATGAGTTATCCTGACTGTTCCTACACCTTAACCTGTTGTTTGAAAGCACTGAGACACTGACTCCAGCACTGCCTTATTTCATCTGATAGGAGCTCCTGATGTGCTTCCAGTGAAATGCTCTTTAAGTAGAAGTTGAGAGTAGATGGTTAGAAGGGAGCCAGGCATTTTGCTGAGATGCTGGGTGATGTGATTCACAGGAGAGTTACTCCTCCTCAGATGCTGGGTGTGACTTCTGCTTCTTAGGTCTGTTTAGAAATTGAGATATTTCTCTACCCTGCTATGTATCTTGAGAATAAAGGCATTTGGCTCCTGAAGCGTTCCAACCTGCTGGTGGTGAGCCCCAGTTCACCACTCCTAGGTACTCTCTTGGCTACCTGATACTTAGCTGCCCTCCTGACTTCCGTTTCAGCCAAGCAGCTCCAGGAAATACAAAAGTATCATGTTGTTGGCAGTGCATTGTTTACTTGGTCCTGTTGCTACATTTAAAGATATTTAGTGTCAATTGTACTACAGCAGCGGGACAGCTGACTGATATGTGCAGATGCACAAATCTGAACTGAGAACCACACAAGAACCTCACAAAAATCTGTAAGAGAATGCTATACCAGAGCAGTCACTGAAAAATATTTTGATAGGTCAAATTTTCATATTCCATGAGTGCCCAGGGGAATGAAAAAAGATGCAAAAATCTACCTTACCTTCAATATTGAAATCAAAACATGATTGATTTTAGGCATCTGCAATGATAGGAATTGGCATCTGAATAGTAGTTTGAGAATTGTTTCAGATTTTTCACTGCTAAGTGGCAATTGCTTAGTGCAAATACTGCTGTTTTATTAACTTTATAGTTGCAGGGGCTGGAGGACAAGGTCAATGAAAGGTATCATGGAACAACCTCCAAAGTGACAGAAAAATTCCATTGAGTTGGATTTTTGGTGTCTTATTTTCCTCTTCATGTTGTGAAATAAACTATTTCCATTTTATATGAAGTCCTAAGGCTGTAAAATCTGATTACTTTGCTAGATACAGTCATCTGAAATAAATACACTGCAAATTCACCTGGATTTTTGTAGTATTTTCCTTGTTTTCTCTACTAAGCAGAACCATTCCCTGCTAGTTACTAACCCATATTATGACTTTTCTTAATCCAGCAACTCTATATTACAGCATTAGGTAAATAAGCATTTTAATTTTGTCAGCATTGCCATAAATTCTGGTGATACACTTCTTTTTTCCTAGTTGCAAAGGGATTAGGGTGGCTCCTTCTAAAGTGTGGAACTTTTCATAGTACCCATATCCCCTCACCAGTAGAAACAGCCAGTTATGTTCTGTCCACAGGTATCTGCACGCTCATGGGACCACAATGAATTTTTTGCCCAGTTTGCTGGAGATCACACTCTTCTAACTGTGGGATATTCAACTGTGATCGATAAGTTGGCAGAAGGGCTGGACATCCGTCTGAATTTCCCAGTGAGTCTGGAAAACATTGATGCAGTGCCTGTCTTGGATTGCTTTGAAACACCCAGTCATGTATTTGTATTCTCTGGGACCAGGCAAATCTGTGCCTGTGACTGTTTCAACTTGTCTTTAAAAATGACCAAGAGGACAATTTCAAAATTTCTGAAATTCTCTCTGAGGACTATCAGTACTTAAATATTATTATATGATCTTTCATGTTAGAATCATGACGATTTTTCTTTTTCAGCTTCATGAAGGCTATTTTTTTCTTTCAGAATTTCTCCTTCTGTTAATTTCTCTCCATTAAATTTGTGTTATTCACTTTCTAGATTGCTGAAAAGTGCTATTTTAGCTATTTTTGCTGGAATTTGCATTGCATATGTACATTTTGTAGTACACTCTCATTGTGTCTTTCAATAGGTTCAGAGTATTGACTATTCTGGTGAAGAAGTGCAGATCACTACTGCAGATGGAACAGTGTGGACAACACAAAAGGTACCAAGTATACTTCAAGAATTTTAGAGAACTATTGG
The DNA here is from genome assembly GCA_024865655.1 of Emberiza elegans. Lineage (NCBI taxonomy): Eukaryota > Metazoa > Chordata > Aves > Passeriformes > Fringillidae > Emberiza > Emberiza elegans. The sequence goes on from JALJVW010000206.1 coordinate 56,999,339, forward strand.
AATATGATTCCAGTATTACTGGATGGAATGTGCCTGGGCTCGTCTGGCCCTTGCTGCTTGGCCAGAGGCGGCAGCTGTGGTATTTCACCACAGAGATACCTCTGGCTGGCTGGATGTTGCAGCTAGGCACTTGGAACAAGTCCAGGCTAAGAACTCAGGTTTACCTCTGGTGAAAGTCCTTAGGCTAGGTGAAGAGGAAAAGGAGACGGATTCTGCGGAGGGTTTAATCCAGAGTTTATTCCAGGGTCACAGATCTCTGAATCTTGGTAACAGCTCCACAGAATCATGGCCGCATGGCCTCAATGTCCTTTTAAGCCCCCGGGGAGGGGGGAGGGAAAGGATAGGTGAGCCACCAATCCAGGTGGGAGGGGGAGAGGCTCTGGGGACAAATGACACTTGGCTAAGCCAATGACCCCAGGGCTGAGGGGCATCTTTTGAACTTCTGCCAATCACACGATACCCTTGCTGGAATGTTAAGCTTGACGGACAGCACCTAGCAAGGGGGCAAGGGGGAGGGGAAAGGAGAGGCTGGCATACCTGGGGGACTGGGAAGTCTAAAACAGGAAATTGCAACACACTGCAACAGAGAACACACAGTACATGTCCGTTTTTTTCTTTTCTTTCTCTCAGAATACTCTTTAGTCCATTTTCTCTCCATTCAAAGATGAATACTCATGTATTTTACTGTCCTTTATTTAGGTGTCCTAACCTAATCTTTGGTGAGCATGCTTGAGATTTGAGTATGAGTTGATTTAAAAAACTAAGGACTATAAAGGGTAGTACTAAAAATGTGAAGCAAATAGATTTTTATCTGGTCTTTGAAGGGACATTTAAGTTATCTAGTTCCATTCCCTGCTTAGCTTTACCCCCCCTTAGCATGTGTATCATGTTAAAATTTCCAGGATTTGACACCCCCTATTTCTCAGTCTCTCTTATTCCTTGTATCCCCACCTTCTTTATGCTGAGTAATTTAGCTTTCAGTAATTTTTAAAATATAGGTAAACTTGATAAAGATTGGATTGACATCAACAGTGTTACTGTATTTTAAAGAGAAGGAATCTCTGAAGGAATTCTAACCAAATCAAATCACTGACTTTCTATTTCTCATTTTGAACAGACAGTTTAGTTAATCTGAGAGCCATTGACTATCATTTACTGAAGTATTGGTAGCATGGTTAGCCACTGTGTTACATGCAGTTAATCAGACTATGACTTAAAATCAGTGAACTGTGGGATCTGTTCTCACCTGAATGTAAGGCATGTGTTTCCCATTAATGGGAACTAAAACCAGACACTAATCTAGAAATGTCTGGTGTGTTGTTATGCTGCATCCTGCTAGCATAATCCAAGTCTTACTAGCATAATTCATAGCTAGGAGGATGCTGTGAGGCTTAAGTGCTATATTCAGGTCTTGATACTGTTGTGATTGTAGCTATTTCTTTCAGGTATTAGTGACTGTACCCCTGGCCCTTCTTCAGAAAAATGCCATTCAGTTTAATCCTCCACTGTCAGAAAAAAAAATTAAAGCCATTAATAGTTTGGGAGCAGGAGTCATTGAGAAAGTAAGTGATTTTGTATTATCTTTAATTTTCTTTTCGTAGAAACATTGGCTGTTTTGTCCCTGTTGCTTTTAAAGTGTATTTATTGGGGTTTATGATGCATAAACATACAGTTATGTTTTCCTTGTATACAGTAGCCCAGGAGAGCAAAATATTATCGAGGATCACGTGTATTTCTGTTTCTTAGATTTTACAACCTAATGGCATTTTTAAAGAAACTGTTCACAGAAGAATTTCATGGCTTAAATATTTTGTTATTAATTTAGATTCATGGTGGTCTTGGATCTTTCAGAATTCCAATAATGTATTTATTTCAGGTCATTTTAACCTAGTAAATTCATAAAGTATTTGTGAAGAATACTGAAAGTTGTGTGTTGGACCAGTGTAAAATCTCCTATCCCTTCCCAATACAAAAACACAGCCTCTCCTGAAAAGCTCCCCAGTAAGATGGAAGTTTAGAACAAAACAATAACAAAGCAATGCCAGAAACAGGATTATGACAATGTTGAAATTTAAAGACAAGATTAAGAAACTCCAAATACAGGATGCCACTCATTTAAGTTATACATTAGGTTTTTTAAAAAATCTGCTGAATTACTTGAGCATTTCACACAATTACTTCCATTGTGGATTTGATATTCTGTGCATTTGCAATTTATGACATCAGTATTTTTTTTCTTTACCTGTCCCCTTTGGAGGACAGGTTCATGTATTCTCTGTTGAGACCCACTCATAGGAAGAGCTGTATCTACATGACTGGAGACAGAAAAATGCATTAGAAGAACATATACCATATCCTGTTATGAGTTTTGTGGTATGAAATGCTAAAATTCCATTTGTCTGTATCTTTCTAGATCGCCTTGCAGTTTCCATATAGATTTTGGGACAGTAAAATTCAAGGTGCTGATTTTTTTGGTCATGTTCCACCCAATTCCAGCCTACGTGGGCTCTTTAGTGTCTTCTATGATATGGATCCAGAGGTATGATATATGCCAACTGTGTTCTCTCTTGGCCCTTCATAATTCAGTTTGAAATCTAGGTGCAATAATTACTAAACAACAATTTTTTTTTCTTCCCACTCCCCCCTCCATCTGCAGCTATTAAAATTAGTGGAAGCAGTCTTATTAATCTAAAGCTCATCAATATTTTGTTGTAATAAATGGGAATGTTTTCCATTGTTCAGATCTCTACTGAAGACAAGTCTGTAATACTTTACTATAAATCTGCTAATGTGGGAAAAAGCCTACTAGACACTTCCAGTTTAGGACTCTGTTCCCTTATTAAATCAGCTAAAAATCCAGTTAAAAAGATCATGCTGACTTACTAATGCTTACTGGCTTGCAGTATTCTGAATAACTATTTGGAATAGCAGAAGAAAAGACAAACACCAAGTTGTGTATGAAACTGAGATCTGTAGGGTCAGTTTCATACTCATGAATTTCAAAGCAAATTGAAACCACTGGATTGACATCACGTTTCTCTTCCCTGTCAGTTCCAAGCAGATACATTACACATTTATGTTGTATCTCTTCATACTTTTACAACAGCTGCTGCTTACTACTTGGCAGCAATTAAAAGGCCATTTTGTAACCTGATGTCTCACTCCAAAGGGAGACCATCCTGTGATGTTTGTGCTCTGTTACTGCGTGATTTGTGCCTGTATACAACTTTGCTTAAATGAGTTCTCTCCAGTACTCTTAAGATCATGCTACAAGAGGTTCAGTGTGCTGTTGCTGTCCATATAATGCTTTATTTTCTTGATAGCTATTCTTTACTAGTTATCAAAGTCAGTAACAGGAGAATTATTGCCTCACATAAACAAGAGAAGCAGAGTGCTTTGAAGGCACTCAGAACCTGTGTGCTCTTCCCTGCTCACCACTTCACCTCTAAAACTTCTGCATGGTAGCAGATGTCCTGAAGTGGAAGGAAATACCAATAGACATGATCTTTCATTTCTTGGTCCAAAATCTGCTGGTAAGAACCTAGTATTGGTCTAATCAAAAACATATCTAACTAGTATTTAAATAGACTCTCTCTGTCACCACATTTTTGGAAATGGAGTACACCTCAGGTGAAAGTTTGGCACAAAACTGAAGCTTAAGAGGGTGCACAAAGAATAACAATATCAATGTAATTTTTTGGGGGTACAGCCTTTAAGTAGGTACACAGGAAGTTTTCAGTGAATTCAGCAAGTAGTAAAAGGAGCTGACTGTAACAGATCTGTGACCAAGACATCAGAAGATGTAGTAATTTGAGCATAATTACTGCAGAATATGCACCCTTTGTTCCAAGGAATCAAACCCACTTTTCTCTAGAACAACAGTTGGTTTGCAGATGGAAGTATCTTTGCAATACCAATTAAAAGAGACTGTTTATGAAATGCTTAATAAGGTCTTGTTTTTAGGGCAAAGAAAGCATTTTAATGTCAGTGGTCACTGGAGATGCTGTGACAACCATTAAGAATTTAGATGATCAACAAGTACTGCAACAGTGTATGACTGTACTCCGAGAGCTGTTTAAGGAGCAGGTAAGAGAAGCAAGCCTCTTTTATTAAGACATGAATTAACTTGTCACCAGAATAAAGCTTTCAAGTGTAGTACTTCATGATGTATAGTCAGACCTTTGACATTCAAAACTATTTTTCTTTTCTTGTCCGTTTCAGGGCATTGGTTTTCTTTGAGACATACTAAAAATCACAATTTTTGGTCTTTAGTGTGAAAAATGGACATTGAAATACCTTAGATCTCTCTGAAGAACAGTAGTATATAATTGAAAAACAGAAATGAACTACCATTCTTTAAAATGCTTTTAAAAAACAAAATTAATTAAAAGCAGTACTTCAGGCAGGTAACACAAAACATACTTTTTTTCTTGTCATCACCATTTCTAATATATGGTAAGATCTTTAAGCTAGATGAATTTCATTTCTGCCTTCTGCCATGCCAAGGCACCTGAAATTACAACACCCCCAATCCAATCCAATCCAATCCAATCCAATCCAATCCAATCCAATCCAATCCAATCCAATCCAATCCAATCCAATCCAATCCAATCCATTTCTCTTCTACTAACTAACAACCCTTTCTCAGCTGTCTTGGGATGGAGGTATGGGCAAAATGATCTAGCAAGGGTCCTACATCCTGAATATAAAAAAAACCCTATATAAAAATTTCTACCTTTTTTCCTTCTCCCAGTTCATCATTAGGATAAAAACTAATCGGAAAATCAGGGAAATCTAGGGCAAACAAAACACTATCACTTAGCAATATTATTTGCATTCCACTCTAGAGACAATAATGGCTCAATTAATTTACTTCAAAAAGTAGTTAGATCCCCAGGAATGACTGTGTTCAGGAGTGATCTCTCAAATTTTACTGATGGTTCAAATGTTAGGATTAATGAACTTGGAAGAACTTCAGTATCTGAAAGCTCAACTATTTCTAGAAACATAGGATAGGTAATGGCTTTATTGTTATTAGACCCACATGCAGTGGAAGTTCACATACCTGTATCTTGATCTCATGAAAATGTAGCAAATAGGTCTTTGATTTCAGTGCCACTCTGGTCCAGAAGAGTGATTTTCATGGCTGTCTCCATGGTTTATAGCAGTTGTGAATTTCAGTCACCTGAGGATGATGCAGTGGGATTTTCAAAGACAAAATAGCTTCAGGGGTATACCAGAGCTACTTCTGGGACATCCATACAACTTGTCATATTTGGCTGCTTCTTGTTTTGATTGCTTGAGCTTGAGCTTCTCATGTGCTGCCTGAATGGAATTTATCTGTCGATAGCAGACCTTGTGCAAGAGGCAAGCAGAACTGCTTCTGTTTACTTGTCATGAACTCCTCCAGAGTAAGACACAGCTGTAGTTGACTAAGCCTTCATACAGGTGTTACTCAGGCTCTTTTTGGTAGAAATCTGTGGAATTTGCATGCTGGAATGTGACAAAGAATAGACAGTATTACTTGTTGTGGCTCAGCCAGACCCTGACGTCCTGGTTTTTGTTTTCTCTCTGAACCTAGTTTTCAAGACAGCTCATTTTCTGATCTTAGATGAATAATCTTATTGATCCATTGGAATAAAATAATCTCCAAAATGAAAATTGAATTTTGAGATTTAACAAGCTGGATGTAACAAGCATTATGCCTAACCAAGACAAAAATTGCTTACATTATACATACGTACATGTTGAACAACATCAGTATTATATTTATTTACAAGAGTATGTGTATATGTATTTTAAGGGGATTTTTTTTCTTGCATAGTTCTAGGTGTATTACAATATGCAGATCTGTTGCATTCAGAATAGTGCAGCTGTGATGTTTCAGGCATCAGGCAAGTCTAGCAAACAAAATTATTTTTGTGGTTAGTACAGTAATAAAAAAAGGCATTTAATTCTGGAATAAGATCTAATTTGTATCTTAATAATACTGAATACTCCAAAGATGACTAGAAACTGAGAAAAAGCTGTGCAATTCTGAACTTTTCTTTGCAGTGTTTAACTTCTGTTTTGGTTACGCAGGAGGTTCCTGAGCCAGTGAAGTTTTTTGTTACTCGATGGAGCAATGACCCTTGGCTGCAGATGGCGTACAGCTTTGTGAAAACTGGGGGCAGCGGTGAAGCTTACGACATGATAGCTGAAGACATACAAGGAAAAGTTTTTTTTGCTGGTGAGGTAAGTATCTTTGTTACCATTGATTAGGGCTACTAGGAGCAGTTTCTTATGGAAGATCATCTCTTGTTACCCAACATCATTAATGTAGAGGTAGTATATAAATATTGTAATATAAATGTGCTAATAATTCTTGACACAGTACCCTCTCTATTCGTATCATTACTGAGCATGGGAAGTCTCCCAAATATTTCAGGTCAGGAGTAAAATGAATTTTTAGTCAAATTGTCTGTTACTCCACTTGTGGGTAACATAACAAATGCACCATGGTGGTGTAGGGTGCATTCTGTACTGGGGCAGAACTTAACCTGTCTCACTAAAGTGCAGATAGCAGAAGAGACTGCTGCTTTTGTAGCTGACTTGCTTGCAAGTTTTGAAGTTGCTAAAAATCTTGAGTGTTTCCTTTAATGTTCTTTCCAAGGAGTTTCCCATGGTTTTTAAAAATGTAGGTATATGCTTAAGGAAAACAAAACTGATACTTATACTATCAGTTTTAGAAACAATTGACTTTTTTTTTGTTTTTTTTTTTTTTATACAGGCCACAAATAGGCACTTTCCTCAGACCGTTACAGGAGCTTACTTGAGTGGGGTTCGAGAAGCCAGCAAAATAGCAGCATTTTAAGTACTGAAATTTTATGTTTATAGATATATTTTTAATTGATTTCTGTGGGTAAAACTATCTTCAAGTTTCCTATTGCTGCCTTTTTCCTACGTGGTACTTGAATAGTATATGGTACCTGAAGATAGTGTTCATTTTCCTTTTCCTCTTTCTCCCCCACCCCATTTTTAGGCCCTGATGATACATATTGCTGGGAGCTTTCTTCCAGCTAAGGTATTACTAGCAGGAGTGACATTGGAATTGTCAGCCACAGCTTAACTTAGAGAACTTCTGTCAAGAGTCCTCTTCTGTATGGCTCGAGTCATGCTATTGTGAACCTTCATTTCAGAAGGTCTGATTAAAACAAGACTAAGTTAACATACAGCATTAAAAATGCTGGCAGTTAGTAATGATATGGGAATTCTCCACTAACTGTGCTTCTCAGGTTGATTATGCTCATAGGAGTTCAAACTGGCTTCCAAGAGCCTGAATAGCCTAGAAAAAATCTAGGATTAATGTAGGAAGGAACTCACCTATCAACTTTTCCCACTTGCAATCAGTAACCTTTTCTATAATATTATTTCATATTCTTAGCATCCACTAAGAGGGCTTTGGGATATGAAGTTTGTTCCTTTAAATAAGAAAGCTGGAACAGTTTACAGTGCAATCATAGAAAGGTTATTGTAGCTGATCAAAACTTGAAAAATTAACTTCTAGCTTACTTTAAAAAACTTTGAATAAGTAGCAGAGATATTTCAGAGAAATTCTTGTTACAATAATAGGCTAAGAGATTAGATTTGCTCATTGCTTTTGTAGAAACAGGACAGCTTAAAAATACCATATTGCTATGATTATTTTGAAAAGATACTTCCAGATTCATTTGGGCTGAATAGAGGAAGTATCTTCTGATTTGACTGTACAGTGAGGGGTGCAGGACTGTAAGTTCCTAATAGCTCATTGAAGTTTTATATTAAAAAATAAGTGAAGATGAATGAGGAAAAATATTAACATTCTTATGAAGGGCTGAAACAAGGTGGCTTGCACTTTGACTTGAAGTTTATTTTTTTTTCTTTTATTATGAAAGTATTATTAAAAACAACTTGAGTAATTCAATAACAGCTTGACATCTATCTAGTAGCTTTTTCATGGGACAGAGAGGAAAATATTTTTCAACAGAAATACAAGAGATGTAACTGGGATACGATCCCTATTGTAATACTGTTCCACTATATTGGTTTTAAAGAAAAACAATTAATATCCACTTTTAGATCTCTTCCCCCACACCTTCTCTGTAACTTGGCTGCATAGATGTCATCATTTCTGAAATGAACCTAAGCGCTTACTCTATCCTGCCCCATTCTCATGCATTTCCTCATTTATTCATCCCTTCATCTAAGAATGATACAGTGCTTATTTCCTTAAAGCTGCATGCTTGGAAATAAAGAACAGGCAAGCTTAAGAAAAATCATATGATGGATGGGGTTTGGAATGGACCTTAGCAATCATCTAGTCCCATTGCCCCCTGCCATGGGCAGGGACACCTCACACTAGACCAGGTTGCTCAAGGCCTTGTTCAACCTGGCTTTGAACACCAGCAGGGTCCTACTGAATAAATGCAATTCTGCTTTTCAGATATGTAGTATTTTGTTTTTAGAGTAGGTATGACATTGTTAAAACCCTTTATTTAATCTCTAATTTACAAGGTGAAGATGTTTATATAACTAGATGTTTTTCAGATATATATTCTGTTCTGCTTCTTAAAGCTGAGTTATATGGACTAATAGGAAGAGTGTAACTGTTCATAATTTTCCTGTACATAAATACTGGTATGTACAGTTTTAAAGTATTTCCAATTATTAAATTGCAATTTGAAGGCTGCAAGAAGCAAGACAAAGCCTTCTGATGAAAACCAATCAGGATATCAAATTTTGCTTTTGGCAGTCATTTGCACTTTGTTAATTTCATATATTACAGGCCAAATTATGGCATAACTAGCAAAGATTGAGAGCTATGTATATTTGTTTGAGTTCCAAGTTTCTTTCCCACTTTATCATGTATGACAAATTATTATGAGAGGAGCTTCTGGTGGTGGGAAAAAAAGCTAATTACTACAAGCCTAAAACCTTATATTCAATGGCTGCTTTAGCTAACTATGCTTAAAAACTTCAGTCAGCTTAGTAACAGATACAAACATGTCACATTTCAGGTAGGAATGGTCTGGAAAGTTTAGCTCAGCATCCATTTCTGCAGTCCAAAGTTTGTATGAACATGCTTGATGTCATTCTGTTAATTTGTACTTGGGGTTTTCAATTTGGCTACATCTTTGCAGCTAAATAAACGCTGTATTCGAGAGAAGAGAGATAGACATGAAGAAATACTATCACATTTGGCTTTAGATGATGCACACTTACAGCATTAGAAAAACTGATAACAAATGGTAAATTTACCAGTGACCTAGTCTACTAATTATTTGTATATTGTTTTGGTGCCAGGGCACCTAAAACTGTTTTGTGCTGCATTGAAGTTTGAAGAGTAAATAAGTATGTTCCATTTTAATTTACGTTCATTTGAAATATGTAAGAACATCAGGCTGGTTCTGAGACTTCATTAATGTTGCCCAAAATTTTTTTAATATCTATGTTAAAATTTATTTCAAGCATGTATGTATTTTTTCTTTTGTGTTTAATTTATTCCCTCAAATAAAGAACTGGGGAATGTTTTCTTTGAGTAGGTTTGTTTAAATGTTATTAAAAAGATTTGAATGCAGAGCATGACCTGTTACACTTCAGTTCTTCTGTGTGACTATGTTATGGCAGCAGAATAAAACTGGAAAGTATCCATAGGATGCCCCTGTTGTGGTGGTTGGTTTTTTTTTCCCTTTAAAATTAACTAGTAGCTAAGCCTACATTTTTATTAAGATTTCATTTTGGTATATTCTTACAGCTAGACAATTCCTCAGAAGTGCTGCTTTACAGCCTTCTCTGAGCTTTAAGTCCTAACTGCTATTCTTCGGACAATACTATAGTCACTATCTTTTGCCTCCAAGTTTTACAAAGCAACTCATAAGCTTGTGTTAGATTATTTTCCTTAGGTCAGAGGAAATTTAAGCTAGTAATAATTGTTGAGAAGCATGGCCCATAATTTTCAAATATTACCAAATAACCATTTAATGCTCTTCATGGAGTAAGTGTAGTGTGAACACTGTAGGATCATGGTCCTGAAAGGTTCCTTCTAGCATGGACCACGATAAGCATGTGCAAGTCTGACTACATACTCAAAATGTTTCAAATACAAACCAAGACAAATTCTAGTAACACTTACCTACATTGTTCATCCTGAAAGGGATGTCAGATGTTCATTTAGTCTAACACTGACTGAAGCTGCCTTAAGAGAAAAGCATCTTACTGCAGTGAAAGCATTACTGGGGGCAAGATTCACTGCTTTCCCCTAACCATGTCATACTTGGTTAGCAGTTCAAAGTTTCCACCCAGAAGATTGTTCTCCAAATGCCAACTCATTGCTGCTTTTGAAAAAAGATAGCTTCAATCTTAAAAAAAACCAAGCTAAATAGAAATGAAATGCTGTTTTTTAATATAATGTACAAATCAGCAGATTACATCATACTCCCTATAAAAATTACAATCCTTAAAAAAAAAAATCAGAGGGTATGTTTTTCCTTTTGGCCCAGTTGTCTAACACTTAGGTCAGAAATAAGTGAAATAGTGCAGTCCAGTGAATGAGGTCAGGTGAAAGGGCAGGGCAAGTTACATCATATTGCCATCCTCTTAAACCCAGAACCTTGGGAAATCATCTGGTACCAAAGCTGCTCCTTGGAACAGGGCCGGCCTGGAGCTGATTACTTAGGCCCCTGCCAGGACGATGTCCAAACATCTCCATCAGTGGGGATTCCACTGCTCCTCCAGGCCCCATTTCTGTGACCACCCGCATGGTGAAGTTTCTCCCCTAACAAATAACTGCAGTGTCCCTGGTGGCAGCTTGGGCCTGTTGCCTCCCATCCTCTCCCTGTGCACCTCCAAGCAGAGCCTGGCCCTGCCTTCCCCATACTCTCCCAATTTGGGATTGCAGGCTGCAGGATGATCCCCCCCCTTCATCAATCTCTTCTGCAGGCTGAACAGGCCCAGCTCTCTCTGCCTTCCCTCCTCCACCCTGTGCTCCAGCCCCCTCACCATTTTGGTTCCCTCCACTGGACTCACTCCACCATGTCCACGCCTGCCATGCTGCAGGGAGCCCACAGCAGGACCCTGCTGCCAAGGCCAGCTCACAGGTGCAGAACAGGGTGCCAGTCACTTCCCTGAGCCACCGGCCCCACACTTGCTGCAAGAGCCCTAAGTGCTGTCAGTGCTCCTTATCAGGAGTGCCCATTGCTGAATGGCCACCATGAGCTGTCGGCAAGAACCATCTGCCCCTGCCCAGGCCCTTTTTGGCAGACATGCTTGGCAAGACAACCCTGTCCCAAGCCCCCCATTCAATGGAGATACTCTGTCCCAGAAAGAAGGATGCTGCTTCTGCTTTTGTTAACCTGTATGAGATGCCTGTCAGCCCTTTTCTTCTGCAAGCCAAGAATAAACCTGTAATTTAGACCTGTAATTTCCAGCATCTTGCTTTAATAAATACTTTTGAATCCAAAGGCAGGAGAAATATTTCTTTGCAGAAGGAAAACAACACAGTATTAATTTTACTGAATTTCTTATTGCAAGGTTTTAGACAGTATTCTGGTATCTTACAGATTTTTCCATTCTTCTCCCTAAATAGAAACCACCAGAAGTAATTTCAGGGATGTTTTCATCTAGTCCAGTTTAAGGTACTCTATTATAGTCAACTTTCTGATTTGGAAACAAGGAAGATTAGATCTGCCCAAGTGGTCATAAGCCACCCTCTCTCTGAAACAGAAGAGCTAATAATAAACTTTATTTGAATCAGTATGCTGACATCCAGGGGCTTTACTTCTCCAGATTAAGTACTGGCCTCCAAAATTATTATTTTCAAGTCCAGTTTAGCAGTGGCTAATATAAACTCAGACAATTCTTAGATCTTGGTTTGTCATGTGCCTTGTAACAGGGTAACATAGAAAGACCAGGCCCTATAAACAGCCTGCTCAGGTCCAAGAAGGCTGTTAGTCTGGAGCTTTTGGAAAAAAGTGGGATTGAATTTACAGCTGTGTCTTTGTAATTTCATCTTGGTTAGACATGCCTGACCACTATACCATGGGTTACCACATAACTCCAAAGGCATGTAACCTCTTTTCGCTCCAAATTACTGATCTCCTTCCCACCCAGCCCTCTCCATCTTCCTTCTCCTACAGGCCCCATACACTGTTGCCACAAGTGCTCATAAACAGTTGTTTACACCTGCAAATCATTCAGATTAACTCGTGGTTTTGCTAGTCACCAACCAAAATACTGAATATCAAAAACCTAACCAAAAAGAGGAACCAACACACTGGATAGCAGGAATTATGCTGCAAGTAATCAAATCAAAATCGTTAGGACTACTTTTCTCTGGAGTACAATGGTCAAAGCATTACCTTAAGCATCTGGAAGGCACATGCCTGAAGAATTTATTCAGTTATCTTTTATCCAGTTAACCAATTTCTATGTTTATGAGAGTCTATGAACAGGATTTAGATCCTTGATCAGATGTGCATCTAATCCAACAGCATCAGGATAAGCAGGATATTTTATTTACCTTTTAGCACTATCTTGCAGCCATTCTCCCAGCTGCAGAAAGAACTGGAATCCTGTATCAGTTGCAGCCAGACTGGGATGGATTAGCAAGGAAATAGGCAGTTCTCTTCTCCATTGAGGACTAACACTGAGTTGTTAAGAGATTTAAACAAAGCATTTGAAGAATGTCAAGTTCATTTCCATTCCATCTGCGCAATTCCAAAATGGCAACTATTGCATATATACAATAAATAGAAGTATGCTATCCTTTTCTAATCTTTTCATTAGAATTTAAACTATTAAAAAATATTTATACTTTGGAGTTGTGAATCGTAAAAACACTTCCTGACCCATATAATTAAAACTGGCCGGTACATTTACATAAAAATCAAAAGGCAGTTCAAGTATTTGTAAAACACCAACACTTAATACAAGTAAATTTCTGCTCTTAAGGCTGACTTGGAAATTTTTGATATTTTAAATTGCAAATTAAAGTGTTCTTTTTGCTGAGACAGAGACAAAAACCAACAAAAAAATCAAAAACCACAAACCACAGAATCACAGAAGATATAAAATTCTGGTGCAAGGACACACATTTCAGCAATAGTGTCTTCTAAAGTAGAAAAGCCAGGATCTTCTAGCAGATGAGATAAAGACAACGAACTATGTTCCTGTATAGTCTTTTTTTACTATACATGTAAGCAAATGTTAGATTAAAACTGACTTACATTTTTGTGAAAGACATTTATTGAATACAAAAAATCCCCATTACATTCAGCCTTATTATAAATGATTACACGCAAAGAAATTCATAAATGTGTGTAAGATCAACAGTCTAACTGGCTGAACATTTTTGGAATTTAGATAATTTATGAACCCTTATTTCTCAACTGTACAATAATAAAATCCAAAAAAATACTCTTTGTCTTTCCAGCAATACTAGTCAGAGGGATTCTGTGCTCATAGTGTGAATGGCAGCCCACACTTTGGCAGCTCTTAGTTTCATGATTTCAGGTGTAGGACTTCCCATATTAGAAACAAGGTGTATGGAGAAAACTTAAAACAAAAATGTATGCACAGAGTTCACTTTGATCCTAAAAGCTGCCAGCCACAGTTAAAGACTGCAGGCTTACAAGTACCATTGTTCATGCTGAGGCAGTGAAGCTCAGGTTCAGAAACGCCTTCCCACACAGACGAGAGCTTAAACACATGTTCACATCAGTGCTATCCGATTTGGAAGCCCTACTGTGGATTTTCAAAACTATCAAGCCTCCAGCTGTATATCTTGGATACCCACTTGTGAGATGCTAGAAATGTTCTTACTGCCTTTGGAGGGATTTTATTTACTACATCCAAGACATCGAAACAATGTCTGTAGTCTCTGTATAAAGTTAAACTACAGGTATCAACCTACAGTTTAGTTTTTGTACAAGTTAGGATGAGACAAACATCATGAAACCTCAGCTCATTTTCATGAAACTTCTGCACATCACCTGTTATCACTGCCTCACTGCTGAACACTGACATTTCATGTCATAAATTCAAAGATACCAAGATTAAAGAACTGATCTGCACAAAAGAAATTTGAAATAACTTTATATACACAACAAAAAGCCTTTTGAAAGTACAAAAATAACATCTATGTTATTTAGTTACCATGCCGTGAGAGTTCTTTCAGTGCCTACACATGCAAGACTGTAATCTAGGTTCAGAATAATTCTGTATCTGTAGAATGTATCAGAATATAAAAGAGATTAATACATGACTAACTCTTCTTATTTTCAGAATTAATATGTATTCAAAATATCTTTGTAACCAATATTGCAATATTCCAGTCTCTGCATGTATATGTGTAGATAAGCAGCTTTCATCTTAGTCAATTTTAAAATCTCCTGTACGCTGGTAATCCACGCTAAAAAGCTACGATGGCTCTAATGAATCTAGTTATACAATGCAATTCAAAATGTACAAAACTATAAAAAGGGAACATTTATTGCCATGCATGAAACTTAAGTATGTTCAACTAAAAATTGCATCAAATGCAGTTCTGTTTAACAACAAAAAAACCCACACAAAGCAATTTACATTAACACACTTAACATTAGATCAGCAGAATTAGATCTGACTAAAAATACAAGGGTAAGACACATTCCTTTTGCTGGTGCCTATCAGATCTTCCAATTCATGGAAACAAAAACCCAGGGATCTTCATTTCTCACAGTCACATCAGATCATGAAATCAACTGAAAAGAGAAATGCATTAGTTTTTTCCCTTTTTTCAATACAATCATATATAATGTCTCCTTTTGTATCAAATTATAATGAAAATACAGTCTCCTCTTACTATCATAAAAAACCCAAAAACATCCCTAGAGCAGACAAATTGCTCTCTCATGCCTTTGCTGATAGTGATACAGGACACTATCCTGCTTGTCTATGCACAGGACATAGACACAGCAATTCTAGATAGCCATGTATCAACATCTCTGAGTGAAGCTGCAAGAAAATGAAGTGAACTAAGTGAACCTCACTTCTATCGTTCCATTTTTAGTTTCAGGGCAAGCAAAAGTAATGAAATCTGATTTTTTTTTTACAAATTACAAAGCTCAGATTGGACAATAAACCCTCTATCATAAGTACAGTAGGTAAGGCGTGATCTTCAGCACAGCAAACTCAAAGGCAACATCATCATAACTGTACCACCAGTTACCAGAACTGTACCACCAGGACAGAGAAAAGCTATCTGTCCTTATTCTCTTTTGCCTTATCTGACATGTCTGCTGAGCTTGTACAACCTCATGTGTTGTTATCTATGGATGGATGTGGCCAGAGCCTGAATTAGAGTGCATCTTGTAGCCAAGGTTGTAATTTAAAGCAAATTCTGAGCTTTCAGAGTACAAGTCATTAAAAACTACGATAGCCTTAATTCTAGTTATGCTTACCAAAGTAGTAGTGACATGCTAAGAAAATCTGAAGCAATTATTTTTTTAAAGAAGGGAAAAAAAAAAAACCTGACCAAACATCAAAGGTTTAGGTGAGCACTAAACTTTCAATATTATACAAAAAGCTATTAAAACTGGTGTAAGAGGATGCCATGCCAAGCAGAAGGAAAAAACCCCACCCCAACCCAGAGTATTTTCTAAAGGATAAAATCTTTACCTCTTTGACTGTTTTTTTAATGAAGTCTTTTCTGTCAGATAAGTCGTAACTAGGATATTTTTCATATACCTGAAGTAAAAACAAAACAAAAACATAAACCTCAACATACTTTCATTCAATAGATGGTATGAGTAGAAGAAGCTTAAATGAAATTAGGGCAAAAAAACCATGTTGGTGCCTCTAGTACTACGACTGCCAAAATGCCCTCTGTTAATTACGGGAAGACACAAGCTTATTTCCCTGTCCTTATTTTGGCTACACAAATATTTAAATGCATGCACTATGTTTGGTCACTGACTGAACTGGTATGATAATTTTGCACATGAACAAACTGAAATGCCTAGCTTGCCATGTCACACAAGTAAGAATTCTCCAATTTTTATTTTAAATGCTCACTTAAGCAGTCGGATAGCCCCACATTAGTGTAGGAAGCCAAACAATTGATGAAAAACAAATAAGCCTTGGTATTTGATAATAAGTAAAACTGTGATCTTTCCAAGAGACTAACAGAAGAGTCAAAATATTTGAGTGCTATTGTACAACTACTCTTTGGTTAACAGGGTGGGAGAGGACCAAACAAACAAAAACCAGATGCCAACACTCACAACCAATTCAGAGTATTTTATTTCAGCATACCAAATTTCAGACTCCTAGAATGACTATAAATATGAAGTTACATACAGTTTTCTCATAGCTTCTGGTTTAGTTTTCTCAAGACAACATGTTGAAATTACCAGGAAAACCAAACATGTGAGTTGACCAGAAAATAGAAAGGTAACTGTATTGTTTGTGTTTTGCTCACTTTTCCTCATCTTTCCCTTTTCTGGCCACATGGTTCCCAGCTGTTCTGACAATTAATGGATTTCTTGCTGAATTTATTCAACTCACTCAGCTGAGAATTATTCTGATAGGAGACAGCTGAATGGACTTAGAACATATGAAGAATGAGTGTGCAAGCTGAGTAGCAGAACTGTACAGAGCACAGGGGACAGCCCTCCCCTATGGACAGGAGCAAAGCTGCTGCACTGTCTAAATATGTCAGATACTTGCACTGTCACACATGACACTTGGTTTGGAGGTAATACTGCTACATCCCAGGTAGCTAATTTTAAATGCTGACATCAGTGTTGCATATCTAAAGACTAAAGCTCTCATTGTTTTAGCTATCAGCAAGTAAATAAACCAATGCAAAACGATTTAGTTTTGCGACAGAGCAGAGTACAAGCCTCCATTTCTGAAACAATGATCAAAGTCAGTTCACAAACAATCCACTACCTATAAACACACTGCAAAATCGTACTTACTTCCTTGCAGATCTGTTTCATTGTAACCTCCTCCAAATTTGCATTGGCCAACAAATTCTTGACAGTTTCCTTCAGTTCTTCATCTGTGGGTGGTTTCTTAAGTTTTTTAATTAAAGGTTCATCATCTGAACTATCCTCAGACTCGCTTTCTAAATACGAAGAACAAATTGGATTGTAATACATTTTCAGTTTGTCTGTTTTCTTCCTTAAAAATAGAAAGCATCAGAACTTTCCATAAACATCCAATTTAGATGTTTTCCTTTAAAATGGACATCTTGCTAGACTATCAATTTAAAAACAAAGCTTGCCATCAGTACTACATTTATTTACGAATTTGAGTAATTATTGATAAACCATCACTTTACAAATCAACAAGAACTCTAAAAAGAATGGGACTAATTACATCTATCAAACTAATGAAAAAGACTTATTACAACAATTCTCTTTCACGTATTATGGCCCTAAGAAAATAAAAAGTAATTATTTCCTTTAAAAAAGAAGTTCATATTTCTTTTTTTCCCCTAGCAGTGTCGCACACTAGGCTCTTGTAATTTTGCAATGTAATTTTGCCATCTTACTACCAGAAAACACCGTGAGAAGAGAACAAATAGGGAGTACTTTGAAAATGAAATTAAGTGAAGGGGCACAGGACACTAATACAATCTTTTCCAGCAGAAAATGAATTAGACTAAATGACTCCAACATCCACAAGACAAAATTCAGAGCAGATGCCAAACAAACAAGATAATGACCTTACAGAATGACCTACTTAAACTGGAAACAGAAATGCAGGTGGAGTAAATAAGAAATTACAAATATACTACATAACGTACAGGATAAACACACACACATATATATATATGTATGTGCAAATGTTATATATGTGCTGATGACAAAATAAGGTATACACACAACACAGCCACATTTAGAAGTCAAACTGAAAATACACTGAGTTCAGCACAGGCCAGTAACTCTGCTGAGAAGTAAGGCTATGAAATTTAGCTTAATGTTCAAGAGCTCACCTGCACCTTTCAGCAAAGCACTGACAAGAAGGGTATGTATGTATATGCCAGTGCCAGCATTAAAGGAAGTACTTCCGCAGTATGGATATAAACTGCATCAGTAACTCAGACCACAGCTGTGACAGACCTGGCTGCTATCGCAGAGTGTCAGAGAATTTAGGGTAGAAAAGAACCTCGGGAGATCATCTGGTACCAAAGCTGCTCCTTGGAACAGGGCCGGCATGGAGCTGGTTACTTAGGCCCCTGCCAGGCCGATGTCCAAACATCTCCACCAATGGGGATTCCACTGCTCCTCCAGGCCCCATTTCTGTGACCACCCGCATGGTGAAGTTTCTCCCCTAACAAATCACTGCAGTGTCCCTGGTGGCAGCTTGGGCCTGTTGCCTCCCATCCTCTCCCTGTGCACCTCCAAGCAGAGCCTGGCCCTGCCTTCCCCATACTCTCCCAATTTGGGATTGCAGGCTGCAGGATGATCCCCCCCCCTTCATCCATCTCTTCTGCAGGCTGAACAGGCCCAGCTCTCTCTGCCTTCCCTCCTCCACCCTGTGCTCCAGCCCCCTCACCATTTTGCTTCCCTCCACTGGACTCACTCCACCATGTCCACGCCTGCCATGCTGCAGGGAGCCCACAGCAGGACCCTGCTGCCAAGGCCAGCTCACAGGTGCAGAACAGGGTGCCAGTCACTTCCCTGAGCCACCGGCCCCACACTTGCTGCAAGAGCCCTAAGTGCTGTCAGTGCTCCTTATCAGGAGTGCCCATTGCTGAATGGCCTCCATGAGCTGTCGGCAAGAACCATCTGCCCCTGCCCAGGCCCTTTTTGGCAGATATGCTTGGCAAGACAACCCTGTCCCCACCCTCACTACTGCAATCTTTATAGAGCTATTAAGAAACTCAGTGTCTGTATGCCCTTTATGCACACCCTGAGATATGAGAAAATCAACTGCAACAGGATAGATGAGGAAAACAATTTCTATGTTAACAAAAAACTTGCATCAAGCTGCTGAACCAAAGACACACAGATGGGATAAACACCACTGGATCAATTACAAGACTCACATAAAGACAATGCAGAGGCCCAAACAGAACTTTACCAATGGTTCTTCCAGCAAAATGGAGAACTTGGCTGATACTTTCAGTTTATATGCAAATAAAAACTACACAGCAGGAAATACAAGAAGTATATCCAAACCAACAGCTTTTTAAATTACTGTTTCAAGGAAAGAAACATCAAGTAGAAAACCAACAATTTATCAAATTTCATTTTCTTTCACACCAAGGTGTAAAAGCTTGCTTTCTAATAAGCATGCCAGTTAAGCTACAGGGCAATGTGTGATGAAAGATTTAAAGCATTTACCTTTTCTAGAACTGTTCTGGTTTTTCTTAGTAGTGCTGCTGTCTGCCTTCTTGACATTTGCACCCTTCACAGCTTTCTTGGTTTTAGAAGTTGTCTTTTTAGATCTTTCTCTTTTAGATGCTTTTCTTGGGGGCTACAAAAAGAAAACCAGAAAATTAAAGTAATGTGTATAACTTCAACAACCCATACCTGTTTTCCAGAAAGGAAAATTTTCCACTCTTAGGACAATTTACTCCAGCCACTTCATGCCTAAGTTTCCAACAGAGCTGGTGCAGCAAAACAGATACACTGCCTACATCCTTCTACCTCTAGTATATCAAAAGCTGTCATAAGCCTAGCTCTTTTTAAAAATTCTGCAATCTCAAAGCTGTACAAATAGATATCTTCCATTTCATCAAGTCCTATTTTCAAACTAATTTGACAAAGCAGTGCTTTTGTAATAATTATGCTTTTATTCCATGCACCTAAACTTCACTTTCTGAAGACTTCAGTCCACTCAGCCACTGCCGAAATACCTAATTCCTACCTTTTGAAAGAAGGCAAAGATGACCCCATTAGACCAATAAAGTTTACTGTTAGACCTTTTTGTTTGTTAGAATTTTGTTTGTTTGGAGGGTTTTAGATTTTTGGGTTTTTAAAAAAATAACAGAGTTCTTGGAAATATGACAACAATTGCTTGTGAAACAGATATTCTTCTCCTCACAGTAGAAACCCTGTTTTCCTGAAGAAATTAATACATATGCCACTTTTAATATTTCAGTCCTCTTTTAATTTGCTGTTTATAAGTAAAGAAAAAAGGCACAGTAAGAATTCAGGTTGTTCCATGGAGGCACAGGAATTTGCTTGAACCATCAAAATGACCCCAACAAAAACTGTTAAGTTACATTAATTGTCTTTCAACAAAAGATTGCTACTACTTCCTGTAGCTCAGGCTATTAACCTAACAGCTTGTCACACTTCCATTTCAACACACAGAATGTAACCCAAGTGAACAGCGGCCTTATATGACACCCAAGGGTTCCACAGCTTCCATAAAGAACTTTCTTGGACACCAGCAGTTTGACTAATTGCACTTTGTTGCAGGTGTCTGATAAGGCATAATGGTTTTAAACTGAAGGAGGGTTCATTTAGAGGAGAAATAAGGAAGAATTTCTTTTACAATGAGGTGGTGAAACACTGAAAGAGGTGGCCCAGAGAGGCTGTGAATGCCCATCCTTGGAAACATTCCAGGCCAGGCTGAATGAGGCAACCTGATCCAGCTGATATCTCTGCTCATTGCAGGAGGATTGGACTAGATGAACTTTAAAAAGTTTCTTCCAACCCAAACTATTCCATGATTTGATGCTTCTTGCCTAGTATGCAAAAAGTTTTAAAGAAAACACAAAATACAATGAGATCAAGACACTTCAGAGATTGCAGGGGTCTTTCTAAGGCTGCCTACTATGTTGCTTACTTTAAGACACAAAACCTGAAGAGAGAGTTTAGGATACAAAATCCAGGAGGAATATGGAAACAAGATCCCAAAATAATGTAGTCAGGTAGTTCAGTGACTCCTACTGAATTCAAAGTTAATTCCTAGATATCAAATCAAACACTGCATTATGAAATTACAATAAAATCATCACAAGATGATATAAGAAATACAATCAATTAATTAGCAATCCTGGCTGCCCCAAAATGACACATAGGAAATGGTTTTATAAGGTGCAGACATACACCCAAGAACAAGAACTTTTGCCTTTTATCTAAATGATTCTCTAAATTCAACCCACTCAGAATTTAAGAAAACCTCTTCTAAATTGCAGATCTGTTCCCTTTTCTTTCAGTTTAACATCACTTGCTCTCCAACTCTGTGTTCCAAGAGTTACCAATTCATAGGAATGACATAATGTTGAAAAACAAACAAAACAACTCATTACCTCATCTTCACTTTCTTTTTCTTCTGAAGACTCATCCTTTTCCTTTTTTTCATCTTCCTCACTACTAGATTCATCTGACAAGATCTCTGGGTACTTGGTGCGTTTCGCTTTTCTTGTTGTTCCAGAGCTAGTGCGCTCTTTTTTGCCACCTTTGCTTTGTGGTTTCTTGGACTTTGGCAATGGCTGAGAGACAAGAGATGCGTGTAATCCAAGTAGGAATATGAAAGTGAATTTAAAAAAGATAAATTCTTTCCAATCACATCAAAGAATAGTAAACAAATATGGAGGTGTCTTAACACAACCCAGGACTATTTTATGTACAATTTAAGTCAAAATATTTTGCAGCAAGCAAATATTCACTATTGAGACAGAGTTGAGCAAAATGAAATTCCAGTTCTAAGCTAAGTGCACCCCTTTCCTAAGCAAACAAATCTTGAAAGACTGGGTGTTAGAGAAGGGAAGCAAGAAAAGTTACTTCTAGATTGTTCTTTTACCTACCAATCCATAAAACAAGCCTTTTCTTTTGGTAACAAGTCAGCTGACAACTCAGAAGACTTAAAGGCAAGAATTTTGTCACATCTTATGCAAACCTGCATTTTGCTGCAACTCTGTCTCTAAAGCAGCATGCTGACCCCTTATTCACATCACCTCCCAGTGTTTGCTGGGAATAGATTTAGTTTCCTGAGCAACAGTGCAACTATTTTAGTATTACTTTTAAGATTAAAAACTGAAAGTCCAAGAAGATTAACATCAGAATTTAGCAGTGGCACTCTGAATGTAGCGCATTGGTTTTGTACCCTGCAACAAACTCCATCTGGTCATGTCCAAATGTGATAACATACATGTGCTAAATACAGCAAACACAGGTAACATCTAAAGCTTGATTTTCCTGTCTTTTCATGGATCTATTCTCCTCCACCCACAAAGCAGAGGCTAATTGGTATTTGGGAATGGATATCCTAATTAGCTCCATATCCTAATTAACTCACACTTCTGTGCACTATCAGTGTGTAATGAGTACACCCATATGTAAACAATTTCTACTTAAGCCCTAACCCCATCATGGATGCCTGCAGTAGTAGAACTACCCTCTTTCAAGAAGTCATTCCTCCTTAGTTAGAACAGAAATTGTATTATCACTGGAAACAAGCGAACGATGAGCAATAGAGAACAGGTGCATTTTCTATCAGAACAAAGCTATATAAGCAAGCCTAACAACCTGTATCTCACCTTGCCTGAAGATTTTGGATGCATAAGGAAGTTTAATATTCTGGTTACGAGCTCACTATTGACTCCTGATCTTTCCAAGTCAAGAACTTCACAGATACTTTTCAACATTGCATTTCTAAATCTGTAGGGGAAAAAAAAAAAAAAATATTCGGTATCACATACTAAACAATCAATATCTGACTGCTAGAAGCTGCTGTCTGGTTTGTGCCTGCCACCTGACAATATATATATACACAGTCAACTACATCTCCAGTCTTATCTATGATCAAGCAAAGAATCACCACTATATTACATAAAGCAAAATAAAACAGAATTCCCAAATCTGTAGGTCTATATAACAGGATATTTTAAAAAATTAAGGCATCACAATAAAAACGTATTACATTCTTTATGATCTTTAGCCTGGATAGTAAGGTTTTGTAAAATAGATATTGACCCTTGTTGATCTTGTTCAATGCTGTTAAAATATAACATGCAAGTGTAAAAACTGGGCAGAAATCAACCACAGAGGCAAAACAAATTAAGAAACTGATCAACAGTTTGTGTTCCACACAGCTACAAACAGCAGCAGAAGCTACCACAGCAAGGCAAGCACATGGGGCTCTGCACTTTCACATGCAACCCAATGCAACCAGGTTTCAGAATATCTGCTGCTAGCAGCTGTTTCATATGGAAAATATGAAAAAAATTGTGCAAAATTACTTTATTTTGCAGCCTTTTTTGATAAGGGGAATTAGCCAATTAAACCTTTGGGAAATGGTGAAAACTCCCATCAGGAGATAGAGTTTGTATTGTAGATTCCCACATATTTGACAAACCATAATCCTGGAGAACTGCATATCTAAAGAAGAAAAATTTGGAAATTCCAAATTCTGGAAGCCTTTCCACTGTCAGCAAACGGGCACTAAAAAACTCCCAACTTTTAGAATATATGTAGATGTTACTAGTTCTTTCATTTGTTACAGCGAGCTACACAAATATGCAAAGCCATTTTAAACCCTTTCAGGGCAGCCTAAACTAAGTTGCAGCAGCTTCTCCTGTTGATGGAAAAGCAACTTATGAAGGAAGCCAGTAAAAAAAAATGTTTCTGAGACTAATTGCTATGGCAATTCCACTATGTTTAATACATAATAAGCAGAAATGGCTTTGATTCTGAAGGAGGAAGGTTTTGAGGCACAGAAGGATGCAGGTTTGCACCATGAATAAAGTACAATGTGTTCACAACACTATGCTTGCCCCGGGGAAATGCCCTCCTCTCACTTGGCAGAAGAATCTAATAGTATGCAATAGGTAAAGTCAGGAATGTAGGAATTGTGAATAAAATGTCTATAATATAACTCTTAATACATTTTAAGCTGTCTTAAGAGACTAGTTTGTGTGATTAAAATGAACTCAGAAAAAAAATTGTAGTGCTCTACTAAACAGCAACCTGGCTTATAGCTCAACTTTAAATCTCAAGTAAAATTGTGGAAGAAAAAAAAATAGAGTGCATAGCATGAGTCAAGCTATGTTAAATATCAAGAGATCATTACTTTTTTAACATTTCTTCCTTCTTTTTATATTGGTCACTTCCTTTTTCAAATGGAAACCCACTGAACTGACCCACATTCTTCTTTAGGGATGCAACCTAGAAGAGAGCACACAGATTACTTTTCACTGCAAGTAGTTTAAAAGATTTCATCAAATTACATTTGTTAACTTTTCGTACAAGAAAAATCTCTTCTAGCATTTTGTTTTCTGTTGACATAGCTACATCTTTTAAGTCATAACCTACATGGATTATGCCTTTACTTATCTCACAAGAGACAAACTACAATGATTAAGTTCAACTTCTTGTTACTGTACTACTTTTAATAACTTACTAGACAAAGTCACTTGCCATTTCAAGCTCATTTAGAATGTACCGCATGATGATTTACAGGTTTGTAAAACTACAACATTATGAAGCTTGTTGCATGCTTTATATCATGTAATTTGTTACAAAATAGGGATTTTTAGTTTTTATTCTACAATCTGCTGAAGTAGATTTGTTTTTTACTAGCTATTATGAAGCCTTTCATAGGACCATGACTATATTTTTGAACCTCCTATTAGTAGGACCAATTTTTGCATTTATGTACCACCCAATCTACAACTTCTACCATTACACCTGATGTGTGATCTGGGTTGAATTTCCATTGCAACAGCCCTTATAATGGAAAAATTGCTCCCATCAAGATCAAAAGTATTTTTAATTTTGTTTTCACTTTATCTCCTTTTGCAAAAAAAAAAAAAAAAATTGTTAAAAGCAACCCCAGATCTCTATCTTCTGAGACCTTTATAACGCTATCAAGAATAATTTCAACTAGCTTTCAATACTTCTACAAATTTTGTTTCTGCTGTTTCTCCACTAGTTTATAATTTTACCAAAGCTGAACTCCTTTTCCAAAGAGCTTTGTCCAGCACCTTCAGAAAATTTGCAGGTGATACTGGTATGTTTTAATAAAAGTGTTTATTACAATTAAAAGCACATACAAATATGTGCATATGAAACAAGATCTGACCTTCACTATATTAAACAGCATTCTGAGTTCCCAAAAACTCAGAGCAAATATAGTTTTGACTGAAACCATACTGATATATTCTTTTTTTGAATACTTGTGGCAACAGATCATTCTTTGTCATTTAAACAAACATTGCATTGGAAGCAGTGGTCTGAGAATTAGAGCTAGCACACATCTGTATTAATAATATTCAACTTCTGGTTTCTGTGCTAGCTGTTCAAGTCTCCAAAACACACAAAGATATTTTAAAATAAGTTCCAATAATTATAGTAAATATATAGAAATAGTACAAGTAAATCTGCCTCAATCTTGCATTTTACCTCCATTAGTAAGGAAAACAGGTCATATCTACTCTGAAATTTTAGGCACAATCAGTGATACATAAATCACTCGAAGAAAGGTTTGCCATTATATTTTAAGTGTCATCCTTAAATACAAAATGAACGATATAATATTTTAATTATCTTAGGAAAATTGTAATATATAAAATCTTAACAGTGATTTTTATCACCTTTATCTTTCTACTGCTTAGTACAAACAAAGAAAGAAAAATAGTAGATAAGCAGCAATGTATTAATACATAGAGTATTTTGAGTGTTATCTGCATGTCAGCAGCTTTTAGCATGTGAACCATAAATTATTTCCAACTCATCCTTGTAAGGTAATCCATTATTCCCCCATTAAAAAAAAAATCAAATCTACATTCAAGAGACTTTTGATTTAGTACACCCTGCCACAGGATTTTTACAGGAAGAGATTTTATAGGAATTAAAAGGAGGAGACTTAGTTAACTGGTCCTGCAAATACACATTTTCTAAGTAGCTTGTAGTAAGTAACACTTAAGAAATAGATCAATATGTGCAAGTGTAAAAAACCGCACTACAAACATTTTCGCTATACATGAGAACTACTGGATATAGAAGATTAAAATTCTTACAGTGCCTGGCCTGTTGTAGAGGAGTTTGTGCAGGTTCCTAAGTTCATCTGTCTTCTTTTTACTCAGAAAGAACTGTATCCTCTCAATTTCACAGAGTTTTTGTCCTTTTCCTGAAACAAATAAAATAATTTATGCTATTTCATCACATTCATATTTACCTATACGCTTATAACTTAATTTTCTACTGCTTTTTTGGGTTTTTAAAGCAAAGTTACTTAAAAACAGCATTAAACATTATAATAGGTCAAACATTAAGCAGGCCTTTTCCTACCAGTTAGGCATCCTGACAGGCTCTTTACCTGCCTTACTTGATATTACTTAGATCAGGGTAAAAGGATTTGGCATTTCTTGCTATTCTATTCTGGCTGTTCTTGCCTTTGTTAGTAGTGGTGAGGTACCACAGATACTATTCCAAGTAAGCTCAAATATTATATAACTTTTACAGTTTAAACTGATGCTACAGAATAAAAGAGGGTTTTCATATAATAGCCTTATTGTTTTAAAAAGGATCATGATTCATAAACTAGGTCTCACCTATAGCAAATTAGTAATTTCATCTTTTTAGAGTTTTCATAATCATTCCTAACATTCACAATTCATATGTGAGAAGTCAGTGTCAATTACCTGGTGTAATTGTAAAAGGTTCCTTCTGCAGTGAGGACACTTGCATGGTCAGTCGGTCAACCTTCTTCTTCTCCCTTTTTCCTTCAACAATGAGACTCTTCTCTGCAAAAGAAAGCTGCCTTAAACACAATATTCTTCATTGCAGATCTGACTGAAGGGACAGGCAACACAACACTGACTCTTTGAAATAGCAAATCAAAGCCAGATGATGATATAACCAGGTACTATGACACTTTCAGACCTTTGGCTAATAAACCAATTTGATTCTATGGAGCTGCATGTACATAACTAGAAGCCTCTCTAGTTCTTCAGCACAATCTTGTACCCAAGGTAACCTTGAAGACAAGACTAAAGGTAACTTTACATTACCTTTAGACATTCCCTAAAGGTAACTTTAGGAAGTTACCACCATGATGGAGACTGCAGGACTACATGTTTTCAGAAACCCATCCTTCTCTCCTTTCACTGCCTTTTCAGGTATGAAACTGACCCTGTTTACACACTCTCCTTGGATGCTGCAATCTGTAGGCACACAGCTCCACACAAAGCACTCTGAAGAAGAATATTACCACCAGATGAGTAAAAGCTGGGTCAAGGATGCCTGCATACAGATTTGTTTCCCACTACCGGACTGGAGAAACCACACATTTCAGCAGGAGAGGCAGAAGCACAAGTGCAGTGGGACTGTGTACCATCCCAGGGTACACAGAGAAGCACTCTGCAGGGCACAATAACGAGTGTCACGAACCCAACATGAGTATTATTCCCAGTAATTCAGGTGGTGCTTACTAATGAATACATTTAGATTGTTTTACATACACCCTACACATCACTAATTTAATACCAGTCTGAAGAAAAAGCTAAATCTTCATCTAAACATTTCATACTAAAATTACTTGACCTCAAGTAACACTATCCTTAGAGCTAAACAGATGGGCTGTCCTGGCTTTAACATCTAAAAGTAGCTTCAAAACCTGTATGAACATAATCAAAACCAGAGCAAAAAGATTTTTTTTCTGAAAATCTGATGCTAATTACTCCGCTGTTTTCCAAAGAGCATAATCTGTCTTCTTTCTACTACCTTTCCTAAAGACAAACTGCATCTCTTTTAAGGATCCAAGAGCATCAGTGACTTGGTTTTCATTGTGCCACATTACAGCTCTATTTCCATGAATGCTTTCCTTTTGAAAACAGATGCCTGGAGAGTTCACAATAGAAAATAACATTCTTGCATAGTAGCTCCTTCATCTTGTTTTGTTCTCCTTGACTACCTTCAATTAAATGCCACAACAAAAAACTTGCCTTGCTTGCTCATCCTTTCATATTGCCACAATTTTTTATTACCAAAATTAGACTAAAGGAATTTCCACTGACCCAATATAATTACATTTGGATACCCAGAAAATTAATTCACTGTAGTTAAGCAAAGACATCCGTATTGTTTCCAAAACTACTGCACACTTTGAAGTTTCTTTTTGCAAACACAGATCTCTTCAGAGAGTTACTGGCAAAAAAAAAATTTGATAAGGGACACTACCTACTATCATCATTGAAAAATTTATACATCAAAAAAAATCCCTAGTACAGAAGTCCAGGATGCTAGCAATACCTTAAATCTTTTCTGAGACATATCAGCACCACTGTTTTTAGCACTGCCTGTTACAGACTACTGGGAAGCTATTATGACCCATGAGACAGATGCACCATAGAATCTCCTCAATGATTGTACAATTAGCCAGAATCACAGGAGACTGCATTCAATAGTTTGGCATTCATTAAAGAACAACTTATTAAGTGGAAAAAAAGTTACCCTTTTCTTCTTCCTCTTCCTCCTCTTCCTCTTCTTCATCTTCATCACTTTCCTCAGTTTTGTTTTCAGTTTCAGGTTGTTTCTCATCAGTTTTTTCTGACGACATTGTATCTTCTTTTGATGAATCAACAGAAGACATGGTATATGCTTCTGTAGAAAGAGTCAGGGAAACCACCATCAATAGAGTAACATCCATAGGAAACACAGGAATTTTGCTTTCAAAAACGATCTCCTTGTGCAGCACAAGCAGTGTGCTGGTACTGTGATTGTTCACATTCTCTAATCACTAAGAAGTTTGGCATACACAATACACACAACTTTTCAGAACAAGATGCCATCCATTCTGCAATTAGTCTGGTTAAGAACACTCTAAAAGGTTATAAATTCTATTCACACACAGGTCTTCAAGCTGCTTTAGTGAAGCATTCGGAAACACCCACTCAAAGCAGCTGATACTGTTATCTATTAAAAACTGCAATGTTTTAAGATATCACCATTTTACTGCATCCTCCTATAAACTTATTCTTCATCATGTGTAACTATGCATACAAGTTTCCTAGTAACTTAAACCAGTTTCTTATTTAGACAGGAAATGGGAACAGGAACATTTAAAAAATAACTTGCAAGCAATTAACACTGCTTTCATAACTCTGCTGCTGCATCGTTAGGCATAAAAATACTTTCTGATTTTAATTTACAGATCTACAGCAAAAAAGAATAAATGCTTCATACTTCGCATATTTAAGAGTCCTTTCTTAACATCTGAAGTGGCCTATATGCAAATTTTTAAATATCTTAGTTATACATGTACCATTTCCCTAAAAACAGAAAACAACTATTCAATAGAGCAAGATAACCATAAGTTTCATTTTTTAAAATTCTAGCTTTCAAAAATTTGCACCGCTTAGATCTGGAACAGAATTTCACACAATTAACCATTTTCTTTTTGCAGTACTAGAGCCAGTATTATCTGCAAGAGATCAGGTGCAATAAGTAACATTTTAATCTGCTGCTTATGTGCAGCATTAGTAGGTACCAGAGATCAGTCATGTTCCAAATGACAGAAACCATGAGTTAATACTTATTAGCAATAGTACAGGGAAAAGTTTCCTGGCTAAACCGTCAGGGAAAAATACATCCTTCAGGGTATTACTACCAGTATTTCATTTGTAGCAAATAACCTGGCATTTCAGCAATTTGGCATTTTCATTTTACTTGAAGGCATGAGTAAAAGCAAGAAAAGCACTACAAGCTGTCTTTCCTTCCCCTTTCCATGGGAACAGAAGAGGGAAAGTTAAGAGACTTCTTAGTTTTCCACCACCTGGGTTCGGGACGACGTTTTCCTTAGAGAAAAAGGGTTCTGGGATCCACCTTTACCGGGAGAGGGTCTCCCGCCCTCGGCTGGGGCTTTTCACACGGGGACTTTCCACTTATCCCCCTTCCCGATTTGCAAACTGGGTGCCGGGGCAAACGGACGGCGATGCTCAGCGCCCAGCGGCGCCGGCGGCCAAAGCGCCGCCGCCTCCCCGCTGCAGGCGGGCTCAGGAGCGCTCGGCCCGCTCCCGCCGCAGGACACGGCGGGACCCAGCAAACACCCCGGGCAAGGGCCGGGGGGAGGCAGCTCCGGTGACAAGCGCCCCGCACAAGGCGCGTCCCCGGGGCGGGGCGGGACGGGAGCCCGGCGGCGCGGCGGCAGCGTTTCGTTTCTCCTCGTCACAGTCCGTCCCCGCTCGGCCCTGGTGCGGCGAGGCGGGACCGCTCTCGGGCGCCGTTACGGCCATGGCGGCAGGACCCACCTCAGCACGAGCCCCGGCTCCCTCCTCAGGCGCGGCGGCAGCAGCTGAAGGCGGCAGTTACTGCTGGACGAGGCGGGTCCGGGCGCAGCGACACACACACAGCCCGCCGCGGCGCAGCCCTACAGCCAGCAGTCACTCTTACTCTTACCCTTTCCCTCTCCTTCTCCCGCTTCCCTCCCTCCCGGAATCAACAAGGTTTTCAAAATGGCGGGTTCTCGGGCGGCGAGGAGGAAGCGGGAAGGCGGCGGCCAATCAGCGCCCGCGTTCCCGCCGGCGCGGGAAGGGCAGGGGAGGGTGCGCGTCACGCCCGCCCGCCCGCGGTGACGTCAGGCCGCGCGCGGCGGCGGGCGCGCGCTCCCGCTGAAGGGCGGGGGTGTGAGCGGCGCGGCGTTGCGTTTTCCCTTTTAAAGCGGCACCGTCTGTAGTTGTAACGTTTTTTTTTTTTTTTTAAGCTTTAAAATAAGGAATCCGTACCTCTTATCCTGCCTAAATTGGGCGGTGATTAATATGTGCTTCCGCAGACTTTCCTTTTATACACAGTAGTGTTTCTCAATACCTCTAGCACAGGTTGTCCAGAGAAGCTCTGGGTGCCCCATCCCTGGAAGCGTTGAAGGCCAGGTTGGATGGGACTCACAGCAACCTGGGCTAGTGGAAGATGTCCCTGCTTGCATCAGGTTGGGACTAGATGATCTCTAAGGTCCCTTCCAACCCGATCCGTTCTAGGTTCTTAATTATTTGGTAGTATTTGTATTACACATATATCCTCCTTTTACTACCAGTCCTACGTGAGTATGTTTCCCGCGCGCCTACGATGAACAATTCCCAGGAGTGTGGCATTCTTCCCGCTTCCTCCGCATTACTCCAGCGCGGCTCCTCCCCGCGGGGGCTGGTGCAAAGCTCCCGCTCCGCGCCGCGACTCCGCGCGGGGCATCCCTTCCCTGCGCGCGTCCCCGCGGCGGCGGCGCTGGGCGGGCCCGCGCCGTGCAACGGCCGCGCCTCGCTCGGGCCGCGGCGGGCCCGGGGGTTGCGGCCAACGGAAGGGAACGGCTGAGGAGCCAAGTCGCTTCTTTGCTCCTGCAAAATGTAGGGTCACCGGCGGCCCCCGAAAGAGCCGAGGGGCCAGTCCCACTCACCGAGGACTGCGAGTGCGCTGTGGCTCGAGTTCAGTTCTAAAGTTTAAGATTTAATCTTGGAGCCTGAGAGGAGGCCAGACTAGTCTCCGCGTTGCCTTCAACAGGAGTCGGGAGTACACAAGCGGTATGTTCCAGGAAAGCAGCCCGAACTAGCCAGTGCAGGTGTCTTGTTTGAAAGCCGTGTTATCCCAAGAGCAGTTTCTTGGCTGCTGTGAGGAGCTGTAGGCACATGGGTCTTTGGGAGGTAAAGGGACAGTAAAAGAGAGGAAATGAGAAGAGCATCACACTTCTGTGAATTGTTCATCTTAGATGCATGTAGAACATAGTCCCGTAGAATTGGTAGTAAACCCAGGAAATATATATAACACAAATACTACAAAATATTTAGAATCAAAGAACAGATTGGGAAGGGACCTTGAAGGTCACCAGGTGCCAATCCCCCTGCTGTGGGCAGAGACACCTTCAACTAGAAAAGGTTGCTCAGAGCCCCATGCAACCTGGCCTTGAACACTGCCAGGGATGAGGCATCCACAGCTGCTCTGGGCAATCTGCAGGATAAAGATATTAGGAAATACAACAATTTATATGCTGTGTACAAAAGGAGAGTCTGGGGAGCGTATATTAATCACTGCCCAATTTAGGCAAGAGAGATGAATATTCTTTATTTTAAAGCTTTTTTAAAAAGCTGGTGCAATTACAGATGGTGGTCATTTTAAAAGGGAAAATGTAAATTATTTACCAACAATATGTAGACAAGTTTATTGTTAACACACAATAATGAGACAAAAATATAATTGAGCCATGGGCTACACAAATGGCATGAAACAGATGTTTGAAGACAACAAACTACTTCCTGTAAGATGAATAGGTTTGGATTAATTCAGAATTGTGACAGAAAACATCCAAAGGCTGTGCTTCAGGTTGGGGTGATAATTAGATCATCATTTTGTAAAGAGGGATGTATTTATCCAATGGAGATGATTTGCCTAACTGAATTACGTTTATTGATATTCTACACATACCACATTAGATGCACCTTCATCTTGAGGAGAAATAGAAGGTTTTATTGGTCCTTTTAGTGAAGTCATACCACTTTAGTAGCTAACAGACCCTTAAACATAAACCAAATCCACTATTTTAGGAATTTATATACTTGGCGCAGGTAAATTTCATTTTGTCACAGGTACCTTTGGCAGAACTTCAACAGCTATGATAACTTCTCTTGATTGTGTTTTTTGAAACCTTCTCTGCCCTTCATAGTATCTTTTTGATTTACAGCTTTATGGAGTAGTTTCAGTATGCTGTCAACAGTTTAATAATTGGCTGTTGCATCTCTCCAATAAGACTGAGACAATACGGGTTAAGAAGACTTCAGAAAAAAATCTTCAAAGCTATAATTTGGGAGAAGGAGGGGACCTATTTGAAAAAAAAATCAGATATATTTTAAAGGGAAATTTCTCAATTCAAGAAAATAGTTTGAAACTGGTTTGTCTGCTCATTTTGTCTATGAGTAAGAATGCTGATTCTCAATATACTGCTTTGGGGTGATATGCTGTATCAACACTTCTATATTGCTGTCTTCTCCCAATCTGAGGAAGTTCACCTAATTACATTATTTCAGTTGGGATTTGAAAGACCTGGATGAGATAATGGCATTGGTATAAAATATTAGCATTATCTAAGGAGTTTAGACAGTGTAATGAAAAGTTCTAAATGCAACCTAAAAGCCTTGGTCCTGGAAGACAGACAAATTAGAAGGGGATAAGTAATTTTAAGTGGTTCTTAAGAGTTGCCTCCTATAACCTGCTTTTCTAATTCCTTTACAGAGAGCGTGCTTCTCTACTGTCAGAGTCCAAATGTTAAGGACACATTGAGTTTTGACAGCTAGCTCCATCTGCAGATGCCAGTTCTATGAAACACAGTTGTCCTGGAAGTACCCGGGGCTCACTTGTAGATATCAAAGGGTATGTTTCTTAGACATCAAAGCTCAGTAGCATTAAATGGTGAAAACTGCTTTGAGGGGACTGTAAAAAGGGGCACCTTCATGTTTCAGCATACATTACAAGCTTGTATTTTATGCTGAAGAGCACCAGGCAGTGCAGTTTTAAACATGGTCACCAGCTGCTGTTAATTAATAAAACCAGCTCTTTTCAGTTAGTTGAGAAAACAGCTTGTATTAGGAAGCAATGTTTATTGGTTTTCAGTGTAGAGCATAAAACCATGTATGAAAAGCTTTTGGGAGCAGAAATGTAGGCTTTCCTTTACAAAGTCCCCCAGAGTTGCCTTTATTTTGTTTCCAAAGTGACCTGTTTACTGCAGTGTCCTGCCATCATCTCAGAAACTGGCAAGTCTGCTGTGGGCAAAACTACAGAAAACTACAGGGACTGGAAAATGCCCTGCATCAAAGTAGACACTAAGTACCTCTCATTTGGAATTTTATCTCATTTGGAATTTTATCCACAGAGTAAAGTACCACAGCAACAAATGTTGGAATGCTACTTTCCTAATAATGTAGGTACGGTTGCTTTGTGTTCCTTTATGAGTCATTAAAAAATCTGTATGTGTGTGTCCACACTTCAGGGTTTTTCTAACAGTCATGTGACAAGATTTCCTAGAAATGTCAAAATGCCTGGCCTGTGAAATTATGAGAAAATTCTGTGCAAATGCCAAGTACATCTTTATTACCATTAGGAGCAGTGTGTGGCTTTTGAATCTAAGGGTTATTTAATTGCTGCTGAAAGCAGGAATCTAAATATGAACCAATAAAAGACAAGAACTTGAAAACTATTTGGGTAGTATGCAGTTAAGTTGTGATCAATAACATAAGCTGAGACTCTTCAGGTTTGCACATTTGTGCAAGGTATTTTACATTTATTGACTGATAAGAACACTCAATTTGCACAGTGCTTCCTAAGGGGATCCTGCATCCTACATTCATTTCCTTTTTTATACCCCATCTAAGTGTTTCAGGATTAGCAGGATCATCAGGCTTGTCATGCCTGATTCTTAAGAAGCTTAAAGAGCTGTCCCTGTAAATACAAATACTCGCAAACGTGAAATGTGTAATCAATCTGAAGTCAATCCAAACTATTTCACTATACTTTAGAAATCTCTTTTTGTGCCATGATTCAGGGTATGTGCAAGATTCAACAAAATTGTAAAGTACAAAGAAACATCAGAGATAGACAATGAATCAAAGGAGGATATGAAGGCACGTTTTTCATCTGTGTCTGAATGACAACATTGATTTTTTGTCAGACTGAATTCTGTGTGGGGATTTCTGTTTACCTTTCACTTACCACAAAGTCTAATCTTACTTTGCAGGGTTTGAAAATCACCACTTTGTATGTGTTTGGGAAGACCTACAACTCTGTGTTCAGTAAAAGCATGCATGTCTTTTATGTGTTCTATGCAGTACTCAGATCTACTGCTAGATGCAGTATTTAGAAGGAAGAGCCTGGGAACTGTGCACAGACGACCCATACCTCCCATAGGCGACAGCCCTAAAGAACTCTGCTGTTGACAGCAAGGAGAGGGTGTAAAAGGGCCCTTGCCTTAGTGTCCCACCCACTTCTCACTGTAGAGCTGTGCTCACAGGATGGTTTCCAGAGCAAAGCATGACAAGGACAGAATCTGACCTGCAGTGAATACTTACTCAGTTACCGGCCTCCTGCTACCTTGGGAGAGCATTGCAATGAATAGTGTGTGGACGTGCCAGCAAGCTATGCAAATGTTATGTAACCCACACTTTGAAAAAAGAAACACTGTCCATTCATTTATGCCTTAAAGGTTTGAGTCTGCAAATTTCTACTTGGCAAGTCCATAGGTACTTGTACAATTCATTCACAATTACACGTTTTTGAACTTACTGTAAATGGAAAACATTGCTGGGGCTAATACTACTTTGCACTAGAAGGAGTTTACATTTAGACCATCAAGTTGTATGACAAAGTGAAACTGGTGGTTTTCCAAACGCATTGTATGTAGGTATTGGCAACCTCTATTTAAAAAAACCACCAAAACCCCAAAGATGAGAGAAAGGAAAACACAGTGGCTTTCTAATAATTTAAGGCGATCTTGGTAATAACTTGTCTTCCTGACGTGATATAATTCGACGCTGTCCAGAAGACAAGAGGCTTTTCTTTCCCGAGCGAGGTCCTCCCCCCGCAGCCTCCCGGTAGCGGTGGGACCCACCCGGCACGGAGCCTTTCCGCCGCCGCGCTCGGGACGTGGAAAATGAATTTGTCCATTGTGGGAGGCGGCGGCGGCAGCACCGCCTGCAGCTGCGCGCCCAGGGCCGCCACCGGCAGCGGCCTCGGCGGCCGGAGCACCCCCGGTCCCTGCGCTCGCCGCCAGCCCCCGGGCCGGGAGGCAGATGCGCGACGCGGGAGAGGAGCTGCGAGGGCGGCAGGAGCCGAGCGCTGCCCCGGGGGCTCGCAGCAGCTCCCCAGGCACCTTCCCGCGGGATACCCCCCGGAGTGCCGCCCGCCCCGCACCCAGGAGAAACCCGCGGCCCGGCAGAGGCAGGGAGCGGCAGCCGGGACTCGGTGGCCCCGCAGCGCCCCGGCAGCGGGAGGCGCTGCGCTCCCAGCGCCAGCATCGCGCTATTCCCCGAGGGACCCGGGTAGGCGCCGACCGGCACCTGCGAGCGCGGGGAAGGGAGCTGAGCCCCTCCCCGCCTTCTCCCGAAGCTTCTCCACCCCCGCCTTTCAGGTGAAGAGGAGGTGATTGCTGGCTTGGGGCATGTGTGTTAATTGGGTTATCTTATGCAAAAGAGGTGAAGTTTTAAAGTTTAACTGAAGTTTGCTTTGGGATTTGCGTGGGGTTCCTCTCGACTGGAAGCTTCGGAATGCAAGTATGCTCCGGGGCTAACATAATGAGATAATGGCATTTAGCGGGGGTTTCATTTTTCATTCTTACAAGTAATATTCTGAAGCCTAATCGAGGTTTCATTTTTATTTTAAATAACATTCATTTAAGCCTGTACTCTGTAATTTTTG
The DNA here is from genome assembly GCA_024865655.1 of Emberiza elegans. Classification (NCBI taxonomy): domain Eukaryota; kingdom Metazoa; phylum Chordata; class Aves; order Passeriformes; family Fringillidae; genus Emberiza; species Emberiza elegans. The sequence goes on from JALJVW010000206.1 coordinate 57,035,683, forward strand.
CAGTTGTTGTTTTTCACATATCTTTTCTTTAGGTGTGCTTTGCTACATGTAAGGTGCAAGTGCAAGTCTACAAAAGCTTCTTAGCCTTGAAGAGACTACTGCTCTGATTAATCTTCACATTTTCCAGGTTCAGGATATTGGTGTTTACTATGAAATACATAAACTAGATGCAGAAACAAGTATTAAAGTATCCAGGTCTTCCTAGTGGGAAGATGCTAGTTGGATACTTTCAACTAGTCCACAGTTGAAACAATTACATTTATTATATGGAAAAAGAAATCTCAACTGAAGTTGTTTAAGGGTTTATACATCTGGTTGTAATAGTCAATCTACTTTAAAATTCCATGCAAATTCTGTATGAATCATACCTTATTTTTAAACTAATGTAATTTTACACTGAAAATATTCATAGCATATTAAAGCAATATCCATGGCCTGGCTTAGAGTAACAAAAGCCATAAATTTAGTTCAGTATGGAAGCAAAGCATTTATCCTCATTTCACCTCTGTATCCTGGGTTTCTAGGCATTTCTTCTTACAAACTATGTAGTTACTCATTGTTTGACCCTTGCAGGGCTTTAGGTTTAGTGAAGTAAGTAAATGCCAGGTGGCCAAGTTCATTTCCCAGCTACTTTAGACTTCACACCATGGTAACTTTATTTGTTTCAGAGCTGTCACCACAGATTTACCTGACTGTAAGTGGAGCCTGAATTTTTTCAATAGCTTCTGTCATATTTTTTTACTTTGCCAGCTCAAGTTGAAGTTTTTAATAACAGGATTTGTATGTAAATTGGATAATGCACAGTTTAATTGATTCCCCTCTTTACTAGGATTGCGGAATTGCAAATATGCTTTTAGTAGAGACAAGAAACTGCAATGCTGTTTTGTATGGCTAAAAGCTATAAGCTTTCAGTCCTGGTGACTTCTTAGTGAAAATTCTGATATGCCAGAACTAAAGGCTTTAGGGAAACTATTTTATGTGTATGCACATAAATAAACTTGCAAAGTTGAGATGAGAAAGGCTTTTAAAGTGTTAAAAGAATTCCAGCAATGACATTCAGAAAGAGAGGCAGTTTAAATATAGGAAGCTCATATTTTCCTTTCTGGTAGCTGGACTTCAGAGACTTCACTGGTTTCTGCATCTGGCTTCCTCTTAGTGTGAGGTGGGCTCCACCATGGCCTAGGACACCAAGGAAAGTTGCTGGAAGCCTGTAGAGAGCTGCAGGGGTTTAATATAGGACAGAAGATATGCTGTTTTGTAAATCAGGTCTTGGTTTGTTCTTGTTCTGTGTTAATGCATATTTAAGGGGGCATTAGATAAATTTCAGTATAAGAACCTAGAAAGACATATTTTAAATTACTAAAGTATGTAAAGGGAAAATGCCTCATTTATTATACAGAAATCTGATACTCAAATATGCATGAATGGAAATGGATTGTCAAAGTCTTACTTAAATGTTGTCACAGTACTTTTAAGTGGAAATAAATTTTATAACACTTACCTGAAGTATCACTTTTGATAACAGTATCATTTTATTATTTGATAGCAGTATCATCATATTATTTTGGAGAAAACATGGTTGCATATCTAATTTTGTATGCAAAACTCAACTGCCTGTTACATGAAGGGGAAAATTAAACTTTCTGAAGTTTTTGCGGAGCTGCAGCCTAATATAAACATTCTAGAAAGATTGGAAGTTTGTAATTGTAGTTTCTGTCACTATATTTCTCCACCCTGTTGCTTTTTCATTTATAATTTTTTCAAGTAAACTTTAATTGGTATGTTTTGAGTTTGGAGCATTATAGATTTGAACTGACATGCATACATTATGCAATTCCAAGAGGTATCCATATGCAGTAATGATTATGAAGAAACATAAAAAGGGAAAGGTTTTAGTCCTCATTTAGGCTGAGAGGACTGAATCAATCACCATTCTTTCTAGTGGATGTACTGGCTGAAGAAGCTCATTATTCTGAAATGTGCCATTGTATAGTGCATTCAAATGATGTGGCAAGGTCTGAAAGCTGTGAAAATAATAATTCCTGACTAGCAGCTGTGGACATGGTGATAAAAATTTCTTTCTTACCAGAGCTTAAAATAAAGACTGCACCTTGGTAATTACCAGATAAAGCAATCTGGCTTGCAGGAATTATAATAGGTAAGAGAAAATTCCCCATGTTAAAATGTGAGGTGGATAATTTTGCTTGTAACAAGCAAGAGTGAAACTCAAGGACACCCATTACTTTTGGTATGGTATAAAGAAATGAAGATGCTCGAGTAGGAGTGATTTGAGATGCTGCTATGCAAAAGCTGGAGCCAGTTCTGCAGAATTTCACTTCTCTCAAATTTTACCCCTAGGACATCAGCCAGTTTTTGTGGAGGAAGAGACTTAAATTCACTGATCTTGAATGGCTGCTCAGCTTTTTTTTTTCTGTACAGAAGAGAAGCATGTAGTTGTAAATTTTATTGTTCCTTTAAACAGACTTTTTGGTATTTCAGTCGTTTTTGCATGACGATAACAGATGCATTCTGAAGTCTTCCTAGTATAAAGTAGTGTATTTACATGTGTTGATGGATTTTAGAAAACATTTGCTCAAAATTTAAATATGTTTTAGCAAATATTGCTTAATTCCTAATTTTTGAAAAAGTGGAAAGGCTTTTTCAGTATGGAACTAGAAGACAAGTTGCAAGTCTTATGTGTATGAATCTGATAGTCACCTCCTCTGTCATCAAAGACAAATTATGAAGGTTTCTGTACCTGGGCTTTGTAGGTATAATATGGAGTAAAAAAATTACAGATTCACAGAATATTTTGAGTTGGAAGGGACCCACAATGATCCTCAAGTCCAATTTTTAAGTGAATGGCCCATATGGGGATTGAGCCCACAACCTTGGTGCTGTTAGCACCATGCTCTAACAGGATATTCTGAAGCTCACTCAAAAAATGAAACATGTGTGATGCCCAGTGAATAGAAGCTGTGTAAATTCTTAAAATGGACAATGGAATTGTAGCTTGTATTTTAAGTCATGCCTGTAAAGTTGGGCTAAGCCTTTCTGATCAAAATACCCAAACACAAAGAGTATCAATTTACATGGAAATCAGTACTTTAGTATCCTATTTATTTTGCAGATGATATCAATATACTATTTTACTTGATGAAATTCTAAAAATTGGATTGCTCTGTAAAATACTTTGGTTACAGGCAATCCCTGTGCAAGTCAAAATTACTGCAAGGCTGTCACAGAAGGCAGAATTTGAGTCCTGAATTGCCTGAAGATGCCACTTCTGAAATGTGGACACTACAAATACACTTTCCAGGAATAACATCACATTGCTACCCACAGGCATCCATGGGTAGTTGGTTAACCTTTTCCAGAAAATGCACAGACTAGCTTGGAAAATTCTTAAACTAGTTGGAGTTTGCCAGTTAGTGTCTCTAAGTGAAACTGCCTCCAAGACACCAAATTTGGGCTAGCTGCTCAGGTAAAGTCAGTGGTTTCTTCCTTGTTTTTTTTTGTTAGTTGGGGTTTTTTCTTTTTATGTCTTAGTAAAATGAGGATTAACATAGAATGAGTATTATTTAATAGCAGAACTGGAAATAGGCTCGAAGTCTGCTGATTTCCATCCATACTGTGTGGGCAGTGGAAAAAGAAAATGGAAATTTACAACATCTTTCCTGAAAGTCAGTAGAACATTAAGCTGATCAAACTGTACAGTCCCAGAAGACCTTTAATTGCTAACAGGAGTGGTTTATCTGGAAATGTTTCTGATGCCCATTCTGTCTCCTTTGGTGATTTTGCTGCCTATGAAGCAGCAGCCTCACTGTGCTCTACAGCTTGGTGTTTTAGGATGAAGTACTGGGAAAGGCAGGTGGGATTTGGGACAGAAACCCAAACATATACTGGATATAAGCTGATGACTTTTCCAAGTATTATTTTCTGTGTTTGTGAAGGTGTATGTGTTTTATGATGCGTGCTTTGCTGGCATGAAAACTGTAACATGATTATTTTCTTCAGTTTTTGAGGGTGACTTTAGAACTTTGTCTGTTTGTGCTTTCCAGGATTCCAGCTCAAAGCAGCCAAACATCTGTTACTGTAGGTGCCCTATTTTTGTGCAAAGAGGTGTTAGTGACACTAAAGTATGCAAGGTCTGATGTCTCCTGTATTCTCACTACCACATTTTTATGTACATTGTGAGCAGGTTTTAAGGTAGATACTGAAATGCAAAATTAACTTCAAAACTGGGATTTTTTGATGTTGGTTAGGATGGTACATTATTTAGAACATTATGTAGAACAAGTATTTCACTTAAATCTTATTAATGATCCAATATCCACAGACAGGTGCATTGCAAAAATTTTAAAAGATTTGAGAATTGGTAAAATAGACCTTGGGTTTGTTAATTTTCTGCAAAATTTTCTGGAGTGTTTCAAATTTTACCCTATAGTTTTTAATATAAATAATTTTACAAGACACTTCAGACTTTCTTCTTCAAAACCTTTGTTATTGCAGATATATTTATTATTTCTGCTATTTAGAGGAAGGTGATAGATATTTCAAAATAAATATCTCAGCTTTTCCAAGTAATTACTTTATAAATAAGCTAAAATTCTTTAATACTGGAAAAATGAAAACCATCAAACTTATCAAAATCCTGTGATTCTATGGAATTCTCTACTGCTTTTTGGAACAAAGCATGCATAGTTATGTGGACAAAAGTAGCTTTGTGGAGTAGAATATATTCTCATGCTTTTTGATCATTTGCTCCTGATGCTGAAGATTAATGTACAGAACTCAGACAGAAGTAGAGAGCACACAATATAATGCCTGCGCCTTGAATTCAGTTGAGTCTATTGACACAAATTATTATGTTATGTTCTTGTTGTAGTCTGTAGTAGCTGCTAAGTGCAAAGTTACGTAAGGATTTTCTCCATCATTTTATGTTTGAATGTTGTCTTTGCGTATTCACAATTTAATGAAATATTCTCCTTTCCTGGTGAAAGTTTTATGTTTGGTTTTAGTCCAGAGGTTGACTTTCCTGGAAAGCTTATGGGAAAATACTTTGGCTGGTTTTGATTTTAAAAAAATTGTATGCTTTTCCTATTCGAAATGTAGTTGGAGAAAGAGACTGGTGTTATATAAACACAACTCTATAATCTGACAGTTTTAGCCTGGCCATTTCTCACTGAGGGTTAAATTACTTTGGAAATAAAAAATTGAAAAAGTATTTTAAAATTTTGATGTCTGTTTCTAGTTTACTCTTAGCTGCTTTATGCTGTTTTGAAAGACTTGCGTGCTGGTTGCTACGTTTTGGTGAAGCTTGTACTGCTGTGCCCTTAAACTGCTGTAAATTAGTACAAATTAATAAATGCCTACCTCACTTGCTACCTTTGGTGGGATGAGACTTCCTTGGATGCTTAGTTAGGCATTAAGGGAAATACTTAACACCCACTATATAAAGCAGCTTTTATTACTCATGAGAATTAGACTTTTTGGTGGTGGATTGCAGCATTGATTACAAGATCCTTGGTCACACGTGAGCTTTGTAACCCGAACACTCTGATGTGTTGGAAGAAGTCTGCCTCTCAGAAACAGGTCCTGAAAACCCAGTGCTTTAAATATGAGAGTGGTTTCCTGATTTGCTCACCATATAAAGATGGATTATTCACATACTCAAGGTTTCTACAGTTGTGTGCAGGACTGTAGACCTTAATGTAACATAGCTGACATCTCTGTAACAAATTTTAAAGCTTTATGTAAGATAGTGCTATCTAATATTATTAGGTCTGGTTGTTCTATAACACTTCCCATTTTGGGCTTTAAAAGTGAACATGTCCGAAACACTAGCAATTTGCTTCATTTTCCTTAAAATTTGCTCTAAGATCTGTCAGGTCCTAAAGCCTCATAAAATCTTTCCAATGTTTTAACAAAGTCCTGGATGTAGCAACTGTGAGAAAAATCTTTTTGTCCATGGTAAATTGCAATCTGATGTATCCTGTTACTGAAGCCAGCTGGGAGTATACCCAGACTGATTCAGTTGCAGAGTTTCTGTGTGTCACTTCTGACTTGTAAATGTCAGTTCAATTTGTAAGTTTAAGCCTCCATCTAATCTGCAGCAGGTTTTGCTGTGAGGGAATGCAGATGCTGAACAGTGAAGCAGGATCTAGCATTAACTACAGAACTTAAGGCTTATTAAAAACAAATGCCATGGCTCTCATCAGAGTAAGAGCCTTGTTGTGTTGTGGCTATTTCTTATTTAAAATGTGCATATATGTGTCATTTTCTGGGTTTGTTTTTTCTGGTATGTTTAAGAGGTGACTTAGCAAGGTAGAATTTGGCCTGCAGTATGCATCAGAATGGTCAATAATACAGGGGTGGTATCATACATGTATTTTCTTAGAAGTCTGAGTGTTGTTAGATTACATCTCTTTTGTGTGTTTCATTAACTAAGCAATTATCCTTTAGAAAGTGCATTCACCTTTAGTTTTCCAAAAAAGTTTTGCTTGTCTTTTCAGAGTATTTTTTACTTTTAGACTATATTGAAAAAAAAACCCAAAACCCAGATATGTGACCTTACTTGGCATAGAAGGTCACATATCTGAGCTTACCATCTGGTTAAGTAATTCAGCTGGAAAATGAGCTAGGCAATTTTTGTCATTTTTGCAAGTGCCTTACAAAAATACTTACTTGAAATGCTTTCACTTCACACTTCTTCATAGCTACCTTCCTGCCCAGTTCTAAACACAGCCCTCTGTCTTTACTGCATTTTCTGTCTCAGAAAAAATGAATAGCAGTCTCTCAGCTTGCATACATAGGAACATTCAGGAAAAATATTCTAAATTGCTACATGAACATTCTTTATTTTTAATTTGAGCTAACTTCAAAAGTTTATCAATTAAATCACATTCAAATCTGTTATGGGTTCTTCTTTTATTTGGAAGTGACTTTTGTTTTGAATTCTGAAGTAAATTAAGTTAAATTTACTTCTTAAGTAAATTAAACAAGAGCATTTAAATTTTAGTTATAGTTTAACTAATACATTTTAAAAGGTTTTTCAAATTAATCTTCCTGAAAGTTCTGGCTAATAAACCCTTCTAAGTTGTGGTATGGTGATTGCAGAAGTTCCTATGTCTAGTTCTCTGTTCTGCTCCTCTCCTCAGTCTGCTGGACAAAGAGCAGCAGAGCAACGTGGATACTTGTTGAGCAGCCAGGATGGTTCACAGATGGTGCACAGCACAAACTTACATTCAGGGAAAGCAAATACAGGGAACTGTGAATACTGGGGTGGCATGAGGCACAGACAGATTGCTTATTGTGCTGCAGCAAGGGCCATCTTCTGCAGAAAGTGGGCCACGCAGCAAAAAGGGGTAACATCTTCAGTGTTCCCTGACACCTTCAGGTTTTGGCAGGACTTGCGTCAGTAGCAAGAGCATCTCTGTAAATGATCTGTCTACAAACAGTGACATAGGAATGTGCTCTCTCCTGCAAATCTCTGTTAAGTTAAACTGTACAGTGAGGTGGTTTTGGTGATTTGTTTGTTTGTTGTTTTGTTTTTGCTTTTTGTTTTGCTTAAGTTTGTATTTTACTGATACTGAAAATGCTTCTTCCAACGGAATTTCTGGGGAAAAAGGCAGAATGTACAAAATATGCGTTGCTCCACGCATATTTTTGGGTATTACTGAATATTTTTGTTCAATGTAAATGATACTGAATTATAATGCTCATTATACTGGAGTGTTCAGCTCATTGCACGTGGAAGTAGTTGTTGAGTGTTTGAATTTGTACTATATATTCATACTCTCAATTAATACTGAGTAATTTCTTTGTGCAGATAAGCTGTAAGAGTCCTTTATTCATGCAATTCTTGAATGTATTCTTGATATCTTTCCACACTTTTCAAGCAGTACAAAAGTCTGCTTCACATGTGGGCATTCCTGATTCCAAAGGTCCTCACACAGTGAAACTCTGGAACAGAACTGGAGAAACTGTACAAGAGGAAATTTTGGATGCAGTTAGTGGTGACATAAGGCAAGCTTCCTTCTCTGGAATTACAGTTATATTCTATACAGATAGATTCCACATGTTCATCCAAATCATTCTCATTTATATGGTTCTGGCTGGGAACATTGACTGCTTTTCAAACTTAGTGCGTAGTTATGCAGTTTGAGCTTCTTTATAACCTATAAGTTGTTACACATCACTTCTCCTGTAATCTAGACCAAATAATCTGAAACTTTACTGGTAGTAACCTGAAAAAAACTCCAAAATATGCCCCCTTAAACATTCCTGAAGCTTCCCAAACCAAATACTCCCTTTTGACTAGTGAAATAGATCATGTTCTTTGGCATGGACTCTGCTCCTGACCTCAGAGAAGCAGTCATGAAAATGAATTGAAACAGTTCAGAGCAGTTGGAAGCAGCTTCTTTGGAATTACTGCTAGGTGTTGGTTTCTGCATTCTTCTGAGGATACCTGGTTTTGTGCTTGGGGTTCTTCTGTAAAGGGTTAATAAGTAATCTTCATAGATTTGCAGCTATTTCTGTTCTGTGTTTTGCTCATGTAAATTAAATGTTTCTTCCTTACAGCATTTTGGGACTTTAAAAACTCGTTTTTTGGAATGCAGATTTTTTTTGCTTGCTTGCATTTTGTCGTCATTGCAGAGCTGAGTACTGGCCCATTTTGCTTTCTGTGTTGCATTTCATTCTGGCAAATACAGTATAATATGGAAATTTGTCTATATTTTTTGTGCCAGTTGACATTTTCAGGTACATATGAAAAAGAACTCAAGTGTTTCAGGATATTTTAAAAGCAAATCTGTAGGTAATTGAAAAAATGAATTGATCTATGTTTATAGCTGATGAGGAGAGGCACGAAGGGAAGAATGTTGCATGTAGAGTTATTGCTCATTTGTTTGGCAGTAGATTTCCAGTTCCTTTCAGTGTACAATGAGATGAAGATGGGAGGAAAAAAAAACAGCTTAAGTGAAATTATTTGGTTTATTTATTTTTTAAAATAGTAATGGACTAGGAAGAGAACTCTATTTATTGCAAGAGTGGTGCTGCTTCAGCAGGATCACTCTGTCATTCATTAAACTGTCAGAGGAAAATGCACAAACAATACTGGGGAGTTGAAGGATGTGAAAACTGTAGAACCCACTCAAACACAAGAAAGTTTCTCATGTGCCTGACAATTCATTCATCACAAGGGATTGTGCAAGGATTACAGAGAATGAATGTGCTGGTTGGTGTCTGTTGGCCTCACGAGGTGGAGCTGCTCTCCTTCCTTACCTTACTCTGGGCCCTTGGAAGAATTGCCCTTGTCCTCAACATTGCATAGAAATACCTTCAGTCTGTACTTCTGTCTCTGTCCTCCTCCTGGCCTCTCACCAAGTGTTGCCGCCCTCTTTTATGCTACTTCTAGCATTTATTAGCCACAAGATTGAGTGGATAATAGACATGGACCAGTTGGAAAGGGATCAGGTTTTTTTTTAAGGCTCTGCTGAGTGCCCAGACCTTGCAGATCACGTGCCTGCACCAGTGCTATTCTGGCACAAATAGAAGTCAGAACCCTCTTTCTTTTTGGGGAGTAAGATGAAATTAGATCAATTTTGGCTTAAACCTATGCCCTGAGCTTGTGGCTGGATATGATGCTGTCTAGTACAACTGCCATTCCCATAGGAAGAAGGGATTTCTGTTACATTTCTGTGCCAGTTTGTATACTACTTCTGTTCCTGAGGCAAGTCCGGTAAATTGGTCTGATTAAAATGGTTTTTCTTTTTTGGAGATTGGCAGAAGACTGACTAAATCTTCTGCCAGATCAGTCAGCAGGACTGTCTTTGTGGTTGCACTGTTACCAGGTCTGATGGAGAGGAAGCTAAGGAAGAGAGAAGTGTGGGAGAAAAAGGCAAGTAGAAGCTCTTCTTTCAGGGGAAGCCCACAGTTGCACCAGATTGGAAAGTGTTGGATTCATATTACTTCTAAATATTTAAAATAACAAAGTACAAATTTGAGTAGAATTTTACTTGAGGATATGTTGCTTTCTGTCCTCACAGTTCTAATGACTGACTTGCTTTTGAATAAAAAAGTTGGTCTTTTGTCATAAATGGAAAATTTAATAAGAATTAGAGCTACTTTGTCATTAACAAAACAAACCACTGTTTTAATTATTTTGAATGCTTCTGAGGTTTTTTAGCTATTATGAAATAGTGTGTGTTAATAAAGTCAGTGTTAATCATCAGATTTTGCAGTATCCACAGAGATTAGCTGATTTGGGTCTTAAAACCAAATGTAAAGTGATATGAATACTAGTTCATTTAATAATTTTATTTACTGAATAAAATATTAGATCTATTACATAGTATACATGGACATATTTTTATGAGCAAAACAAAATAAATTACAGTTCTATTATCTCCTAAACCCTGAAACTTACACTTGCTTGTTTTTAACATTTGAATACATTGATTTTTTGTTACAGATGACTCAAATTCCCACCAGCCTGCTAAGTGTGTTAATTTACAAAAGCTGTAAAAGGCAGGCATTAAAAAAAAGTCATAGAGTCTGCAGAGTGCCCTCCAGCACTGATTACATGCTCATTACCTCTGACTCCCATTGTGCGCTTACGCACGTGCTACTTTGTCCTGAGCTGCTGCCTGGGAATTAAGGGAGCTGTGATGGTCTGTTGTCCATCAGCTCAGGAGATCCAAGTAGTGATGAAAGGGTGCAGGAATGAATTAAAGCACAGGCAGAAGCACTGGCACAATGTCTAGAGGGATCGAGAGCGTGAATATGGTGATACCCTTGGGGTGGCAGGAGGGAATTGAAGGCCCCTGAGGACCTCACTCATCCAGAATATTGGTGTGTGTGGATTTACTGAGCTCCCGCCTCTCTGCATCCATCTTCTGGATGAGTACCACCAAGCACTCATTTGTCATTTGCCTGTTCATGATCCATTCTCTTCCTTTGGCCCTCTGACAGAAGAGTTTGGGATATAAAGCTGTTAGTTCAAGCTCAACTCAGATAACCTGATGACATAAACAAGGGAAAGGGGGGATGAGTTCTGAGAAAACAGTGGGTTGTTTGGTCACTGACATTATTTTAGGTTTAGGACTACTGCTTGTACTTGAGTAGTACAAGCAAGACCAACTCAGCAAGTTTGTTGATGACACCAAGCTGTGTGGTGAGGTCGACAGGCTGGAGGGAGGGGATGCCATCCAGAGGGACATGGACAGGCCTGAGAGGTGGGAGTGTGCAAACCTCATGAAGTTCATCAAGGCCAAGTGCAAGGTCCTGCACCTGGGCTGGGGCAATCCCAAACATGGATACTGGCTGGGCAATGAGTGGATTGAGAGCAGCCCTGTGGAGAGGGTCTAGGGGGAATTGGTGGATGAAAAACTAAATATGAATGCCTGTTACATTCTGGGCTGTATCAAAAGAAGCGTGATGCATGTTGAGGCAGGGGATTCTGCCCTTCTGCTCTGCTGTGGTGAGACCCCACCTGGAGTGCTGTGTCTAGCTTTGGGGCCTCCAGCATAGAAAGATGTGGATCTGTTGGAGCAAGTCCAGTGGAAGGCCATAAGGACTATCAGAGGCCTGGAGCACCTTCCATATGAGGCCAGGCTGAGAGAGTTGGAGTAGTTCAACCTGAAAAAGGCTCTAGGAAGAACTTAGAGCAGTCTCCCAGTACTGGGAGGGCTCAGCTATGCCATGTGAGCCACAGATACTAAAATACACAGCGAAGCTTTGTGGAGCTTGACAACTTTCCAGAACAGTTGGTTTTCCCCCACTACTTCTTCATTAAATAAATGTATATGAAGACTTCTACAAAGAACACTTTTAAAAACTCCCAAATCCTGGTGCCTTCCCAATTAGGTTTATTTTAGAAGAGAAAGTTTGCTGGTTCCAATGTATGGAGCTGAGTTCTAATACATTATTTTCTTTATTATGTCAATGTTGGTACATTTGAGCTTTGAAGGCACCTTAAAAGTTTGAGTGTATTTCTGTAGGAAGGACGATTACAGGACGTAATAAATGCTTAAAATCAGGTTTCATAATGTTATTTAAATAGTGGAGATTTATGTGTCAAATATTGCTTACCATGTGATATGTTACCATGAGGCACAATGCTGTAAATGCAGGGAATCAAAACTGTGCTTGTGCAGCTGCAGGCAGCCCCTTAGCACTGCAGAGCTGTGCTCAGAACTGCCCTGCTGGACTGGAGAGCCGCCACTGCTGAGAGGTGAGCATACCAGCTGCCTCTGGAAGGTCCAAGAGTTTGGCTGCTTTTCTGGTTGTTTACCATTATGATTTGCTCTGAAGTGCTGAATTTTAATGTCACACCATTCTTAATTCTGTATAATTCAACCAATTTCCAATGTGAGGCCTTTGAAGGACTGGTGGCTGCTCTCTTTAAAGCTTTCATAGCTAGAAGTGAGCATTTGAGTACAGGGCTACAAACTGGTTTTTCCAGGTAGGATGGTGGCCGTAGCATGTACTGCCGTTGTGCAGCAGCTCCCTGCTTTGTTCTGGGTTCCACAGAATTTGAAGGAGCTTCAGTTTCAACTAGGAGCTCAGTTCATACTTGACTTTACATGAAACAGTTGTAAAACTTTTAATGTCTGACTTTTATTTCACTTGAAATGGGTTGAAAGCATCTCAGGCAAACATATAAATCTCCTCATCTTTCACATGTAATGTTAGCAGGCATTTGAAGAGATCAATGTAAAGTCTTATGAGATCCATAAACCTTTTTGATTGCAGAAGGAAAACGCGTTCGTTTCTGAAATCTCTCTGGGAAGTGGAAAAGAAAAATAGGTCATTAATCCAACGTGGAACAGAAAGTGTGAAGCTACAGCTTGCAAATTATTTTTGTTCAATGTACTATTAAAAGATGAAGACAGAAGCACTTGTAACCTTTGTAACTACAGAATTACAGTTCTTTTTAAAGCATTTGCAGAAGATGCTATGGTTTTCAGTTTTTATGCTATGGTTTTCAGTTTTCAGGTGAAGAAAATATGCTTGCTTACTTGAGTTGACCTTTGCAGAGTCATCTCTGAACAGGGATCTGTGGTGCATGTTTTTTTCCTTACCCTGACCTTTTTTCAAGGAGAAGAAGAAAAAATGTTGAATGAATTTGGTATATTATGTCTTTCTCAGGGGATAGATTAGTTGATAGTTTGGCTATGTCAGGGTGAAAATGAAACTGTGTTTGTGACAGTTGACCTGAGAGCAGCCGTCAAACATGTTTTTGAGTCATGAAAGTATTTGAAAATGTTCCTGTCAAATAATGGCATACAAAGTTCTTCCCTGACCTTGGAAATCATTGCTTGTTTTAACAAAACAATCTTGTGGCATCTCTAGTTTCTGTGAATTAGGACCAGTAGGGTTCTTCAAAATTAATCTGTATTATCATTAATAAAATAAAACAATCCCATCTCCCATGTCAAAGCATCAGAATTAATTTGTTCTAGTGTTAGTCCGCTTTCTTTCATGCTGCATTTCATTTTCTAATGGAGGTTACAGGAAGAGAGAAATCATAACAGGACACTGAGAATTGAACTCTAATTTATATGGGAAAATATAATTATAGTAAAGTAGCAGTAAATGTCCTTTGGGAAAACAAGGTTTTCTTTGGTATTGTTGTTCTTGGTGAAGTTGCATGTGCTTTGACCTTGTCATCAATGACCTCAATAGAATGATTCCATAGACTTAAATTCAGTACAGGATTTAATGTATTTTCCTTTTTCTTATATTCCCTAGATAATTTTACTGATTTCGGAGGAAACATAAATTTCATTTACTTTTAGATAACCAGCTTCTGCTAATGCCAGGATGTTATGAACATTTCTAAAGCTTTTGCACAAATGTTCTGTAACTGAGTTAAGTAAATTAACATTTTCATTCCATATTTAAAATAATTTACACTTCTTGTTCTTACAGTGACTGCAACACAGAAGTATCCTTTCAAGTCCCTGAAGAAAGGATTGTGTAAGTAAACATATGGGAGTTAAGACTGTGTTACATATTCTATATTCTTCCTAATTGAAGAGTGAACAAGAAGTTGCTATGTGGCTTTTCATATGTCCAGCTTGCCTAACAGAGCAAGCTGAAATTACTAAAGGTGGACTTTGAAATGACATCTCGAGGATGAATATCAGTTTAGTCAGAGGGCATGTGTTTGCCACCAAACTTTATTCTCAAAACTTTTGTACAGTCTTTCTAAAAATGAAGAAATTATAGAAATATAATATTTTTTGTAAGAGTATTTCCTATATTAGCTTTTATCTCACTGCAGCATTACATTTCTAGCCCTTTTTCAATTGCAGTCATGCTGTGGATATAAAAATCTACTACAAATCATGAAAGAAACAGGAATAAAACATCATAATACTTTGACATCTATTGCATTATCTCCCTAAAGAAAATGCTTTGGTGTAGATGAAGGATTGCCTGTCTTGCTGACAACAAGGATCCTTCAGGTTGAGAAACTTTTTAAAATTCACTTTCAAGAGCTGTATCAACGCTAGTTAAAGTGCTGTAGAAGTACCAGTGTAACCATTTAGTCTATACAAGTAATAACTTTTAAGAACACTGCAGTTTTATCTTTGCCATCTCATTATCCTCTAGACACATATATTCCCTACTCCTGGCTCAGGTAATAGAAGTACTTTGTCCTGGACAATTTTGGGTGCATACTGGGGTCTAGGAGAATTGTGAGAGCTGAAGAAATCTCGTAATCTCCTGTGCAAGTTTCATGTCTCTAAGGTGGCAGTCTTACATCCAACACTTGCTGTTGCTAAGACCAAAGGCTCTGTCTGTCCCTCAGTAAATACAAGATATATAGGTCCTCAGCTAAACTAGAGGGGAGGTTTCATGCTTTGGGGAGCTTCACAGGTTTTTTGGGTTGGGTTTTTTTTTTTGAAAGCTTCCTGCAGAGTCTGGGCATGGAATTTAATATGAAACTGGCATGTGTTTGTACGTATACATAAGTGTAAGTAGTTTCTTAAATTCAAAGTGCAGAGAATGTAAATTTCTTTCACATCTGGATTCTGACTGCAGTTGACAAAGCAGTGTTTCTAAGGTATAAGTGACAGTAAATTTCTGATATTAGGATAAGAAAAGGAAATTAGTTACAATTTTGCATTAACTTCATTCTATTATTACAGCTGCTTGGATTAGAATCAGTTTCCCCTTAAAAATGGGAATAGTATTAATTCTAGGATAGCTGGCAACCACCCTTCACTGGTAAATCCATTATGTGATTGTTACTAGTGGGGGTTGGAAGATTTAATAACAAGTACTGTGCTGCTAAATGAAACTTTTTTAGGAACAGGAACTCAGGATATTGGACATTACAGAGTGAATCAAATTAGTCTATCAGAAGACTTCCTCCAGACAAAATGTAAGAAAATTTTGTGCAATTTTATGGAGTGCCATATCTCTGTCTTGCAGCTCTTTTCAGTGGAGAAATAGGTTAAAATCCTTTCTCAGATGGTGGATAGGGAACTTGAAGCCATATTCTCTATATGTTTTTTCCATAGCCTGTGGTAGCACTGAGGAATGTTGTGGTTTGGTTCACAGCTTATCTCCACAGACAGTTTTGTTGACCCAAATGAGGCGGTGGAACATGTGAATGAATAAGAAATCTTAAGCTAATAGCACCTTTTCTCCACAACATGATCTGGAGGTTTTTGTTTAAAGTGAATTAATTGTTTAAAGTGGACTGGGGAGGTCCTTCATGAACTTACCTGAATAGAACCTCTGTGGAAAAAAATACCTCTCTGGAGATGATTGCAGCGTGGCTCATTAGTCACTGACTTTCATCAGTGGTGACTGAGAGAGCTGAATCATTTTGAAAACCGAAGGTTCTTTTTCTATATATAAATAAACTTGTATCAATGAATATTATTAGTGGATGACTGAAATGTTGTTTAAACCTATGAGTCCTTTGAAATTATAAGAAAGCAATGTAAACATATTTTCCAAATAACAAACGATGAAATTTAAGTTACTTGCTTCATGCAGATGTACCATCCAGTGCCTCAGATTCATTTTTTTCCCTTAGCTGGAGGTGTTTGGTAGAGCTAATAGGCAGAGATTTGCAAGGAAGTTCCTTACTTATTTGAAATGATATATTATGGTTGCTGTTAGTGAGCACTAGAGGGCTCCTTAGACTAAAGCAAAAGAATACAATGTTACGTTTGTCATCAAGGCTATGTCTGAGGCATTTGGTATCTTGAATTAAATAATCAAAACCACTGTTTTCATTACAATAGTTTAAGGCTTCCCTTTCAAGAAAAAAATAAATGAATATATTTGAAATGAGAGGAATATAGCCTGTTGTTACATAGCAGGTGTTTGAATTTTTGAGAAGTGTTGCCTTTATATGTAGGCATCCTACTGGCTTAAATTTTCATACATTTTTTTGATTAGCAGTAAAGATTTTTTTCATGTTCCCTTTCCAAGTGGTTTATTTTAAGATATCTTGAGTGCATGGTTTGTATTTCTTTCTGCTTATCTGTCCACCTTTAAATGTCTTTCCTTACATGGTGGTTAGTTTATAATTGCCCCTGCATTATGAAGCCCAAGTCTGCCTTACAATCTAATAAATGTGATTGCTGTATGCAGAGATGAATGTAAAATGTAGCTATGCGTCTTTGGAAGTGTTTTTCAATCACTTTGGACTTGCTTTTCAAAACAGGGCCGAACATTATATATTTCATGAATGTCAAAAATTATTCTTAGCTGGACTGAATTTCTAGTGTAGCCTGAAGAGGCTTTGCCCTCTTACACTGGCTGATATGTGGACTGAGTGTGTTTATTCCAGTGTTAGGTGATGCCTAGTTAGTTGATTTGGGGGGAGGAGGACCTATAGAACCTACTCTATGCTGATGGGAAAAAAAAAAAATAAAAAAGGACCATTCTATATGCTGTAGGGGAACAGTGGTCTTGTTGTCTTTATTTACAGAGTCTTTGTAGTCATGTATTTTTTTTCATACATCCTCTTGATTTTTCCTTGTATAATGGTTCTTGTGCAGAATTTTTTTGAGTATTTTTCAAGGACACCATGGTATTGCAGTAGGTAATTGATATTAGAGAAAAGGAGAGACATTATGAATTGAATTAGTTATTATGGTACCCAATTTACATCACTCTAGGTAGCATAATTTTTTATTGTCAGAGGGAAGCCTAAAATTATGAGCCAAAATTAGTTCAACTGTGCTTTCAATACGTAAGTCTTTTACATAGACAGAAATGTACATTTGTTTCAAGTGTAGACTTTGTAGAGAACAATGAGTAGGCTGCTTATTTAGAAAATGAAGGGCATTTTTTTTCCCAATAGCAAGTCAACCATCAAAGTAGCAAATGAGACTTTGAATAAAGGCTGAGAGATAGTTTATTTATGGGACCAACATCGTAGAAACCAGTGGAGATTTTTCTGTCTTAAATAATGTTGGCAGCAGCAGGGTAATTTTACTTAAAACACTTTCTTTGTCTGTCATAAATTCCCCACTTTCTTGTATTTTCCTGGCCCTGATGTACTGTTTCCAGTCACAGGTATATGCAACTTATTTTTAGCCCTTGGTGGTGGTGTTCTGTACAAAACATTTGCCTCCAAGTGGAATTTTTGGAAGTAAAGAAATTTAATGATGTAGTGGGCCCAAGAGCAGGAGATCTAGTTGAACTGTTTCAAGATCAGAGTGATCTATTCCCATCTGACTTTTCTTTCAGGTTCCTGAGACTTGGTGGCTCAAAATATCCATTGTTCAAAGGGGGGCTATGAATTTACAAGAAGGAATCTTTTCTAGTCAGAAAATATTCTTACTGATGTTGAGTGAAGTGTTAACTGACCAGAACAGCATGCAAAGAGAGCAAGGAAAGAACATTTTGATCCATTTTATAATTTTCTCTCCCTCAAGTCCCGTCAAGTTTGCTTAATTGTTCTTACATGCTAGAAGCTCTTGGGGGGAGTGGGAGAAAGAGAATATTTGGAGAATGGGATCTAAGAGTGATGGAGGTGGAATTGGGGTGCTTTTCCTGCCAGGGAAAAAGACAGGGAAAGAAGATACAGTATTGAAAAGCAATAGGCTGAGGTCAGACTGTGAGGAGGAGTGAGGAAGGTTAGGGGGAAAGGAGGCAAAGAAAACCTGCTACAAGCAGGTTTGTGTAGCAAAGTGTTCCTTACTGTTCCTAAACCTTCCACCCCTCTCAGAACTTTCTAATTCCTTGCTGGTACCAACTCCCTAGGGACATTTGGGAATCCCTCCAGACCTCTTTCACATCCTAACCCTTTCTCCACTGAAGTCCAACAACTTTCCCACCTACCATAACCCCACTCCTATCACCTCAGCCCTACCTGCTGCTGCTGTTTACAAATATTGCTGGTACAGTAATGAGGACAGAAGTACTTAGATTCTTCTCATCCTCAGGACAGTAGCATTTAGTTTTATCCATCTTGCTGAGGTGTCTTGAAGTGATTCCATGCAGGATAGCATAGCTCTATTCTCCCAAACACTGCTAATGTTAGACGTAACAATTACCAGAATCAAAGTAATTTCAGTTTTCTTTGAGGATGAAGGCACTGTCTGTGTAGTTCAGTTTGCTGCACACAAAGTGAATTTGAGCTGTGGATGTTAGACTTCATTAAAATGTCTTCTGGACGCTCTATGGCCAAAGACGTGTCCAGATGCTATATTTCTATTTTTCATCACTGATGAAGCATGATGTGTGTGGTGACTTAGATTAGAAGATGACAGGCTTGGATCTGTCTCAGCTGCTGCTTCTAACTATCATAGAACCAAAATAGCATAAGCTACAACACAGTTCATAGAGCTTGCAAAACACACTTGCCTAGGGAAAATGCCAGCCAGGTATCAAACACTTTGGCAACGAGAAGGTTCCTTTGATATAATCAGCAGTTTATCCCATGAGTGCAGTCTAGGATTTAAGAAGAGCCTGTGTTGGCACTAGGCTGAACAGACTGAATGCTCAGTGAAAAGAACATAATGCATTTAAAAAATATTTCAGTCTTCTGTGTCATGATTAGCTCTATTTGACTAGGCTTTGTTTGAATAAAAAATAGAATGTGAAATACTGTGGTTCTGGGAAGCCTGAGCTCATTTCCTAGCTCTACTAAGTTTTTGCTAATGTGACTTAATATATACATGTATGTAATTCCTACTTGAAATAATGTATTGTAATATTTTTAGCTTTTTCAATTCTAGGTTTTAGGGCAAGATTCAAATAATTGCCAAGAATTGCAGCATATCAGGAGGAAACTAAGTTGTGACAAATAGAGTCAGGAAAGATTAATGTATTTCACATTATTAGAAGATAAAGGCTTATGTTTAAAAGAATCAAGTAATTCTAAAATGCTAACTTGTTTGACGACAGGGTTCTTTGAAGGAGAATAATTTTGTTCTATATTACATAAATTCTGAAACAAAAACTTGCTGCAGACATTTGACTATACTGCTGGTAGAAACATTTTGAAAAATTAATGAAATTTATAAATTTGACATTTCGTAAATAAGCAATTATGCCAAACCTAATCATCAACAAAAAAAATCAAGAATTAAAAGCACATTTAGAACTCTGTCTTTCTGATGAAAGAAATTCTGTTTGGAATTTTAATAAATGTAGGGATTGGGAATTTTAACAAATGGGGGAATCCTCTTCATATATAGTACTATTTGCCTCAATGCCTCTTTCAGCTTATAACAAGTCATATTAATATGGTTCTTCAGAGGCATGGCTCTTCCTAGAGGAAAAAGTAATGTCTACCTGGATTTTAGAGAGGCAGTGAAAGAAAAGGAAGGGAAGAAAGTGAAATGTTAATGTTAGACCTTGACTTCTGCCGATAGAAAATGGTGGTGATGGGGCCAAACTAATTCCCATTACTTTGTATACCAGTAGGTGTGGGAATGCTGAAGAGGTCTATGGTTTTGATGAAGTTTATAAAACCCACAGATATTTAGTAACCCATATAAGCAATATAATTAATGTTAATAGCTTTTCATATAAATGCAGCTTATTCTTAATCTCAGAAGGTGGGTGTTGGCAACTAATATCACAGCTAAATACTTTTCTGTGATAGGTATGCAGATATATTTTTTCTACCCATTATCTAAAATTGATGTTTCCCAGTTTTCAGCTGAGACGTTAGCTGGAAGTGTATGTGGGTGGTGGTAAAAAATAATCCTTTTTCCAATGCAAAGCATACAAACACTCTCAGTATACCCATGACTGTGTTCCTATCTTTCCATTCTTGCTTTTTATTTAGTTTTCATGGGACAACCTGTCCAAAGATTCACAAAGATGGGCTGGATCCTGTGGACTTGCCCCAACTATCTATGTTTCTTTGGCCAAGAGTTCATACTTTTTCCAATTGCACATTTCCTCCATAGAGCAAATTTTGCTTTAGGCTCCATGACACAGTTTAAAAATACCAACAAAAAAACTGTCTGACTGCTATTGAGACCTCTCTTACAACACAGCAGCCAAAACCTTGTTAAATCTCTTGCTGATACAGCTCTGATATCTCACAGCTGAGTTGAGAAACTGAACAGCTTGCCACAAGTCCATCTTTTTTGAGGAATTGCATAGTGCATCCTCTTCTGTCATGCCAAGGCCTTTCTGTAGGTGGGAAATAGGGCTGAGAACCTCAGTCTGAGGTAGCAGCACTGATCTTCATAGATAGCTTCTTATTGGCTTCAATAAAATGCATGAAACTTAATAACACACTTAGAGGCTGTTTTCTCTCTTTTGAGTTAGCTGTGCGAATAAACTCCCAGGAGCAGAAGTTGTGCAATGAAAATAATTATCTCAGGACATTTTGAAGGGTAAATTTTCTGGTAAGTCTGTCATGCTTAATGTGTTTCCTGAAAAGAAGCAAAAAGAAGCATCTCGGCAGCCTTCTCAAGAGATTAGATTTTCTGCTTTCAAAGAAAACACAGTGTGTGCAACCACCCTATGTATCTCTTTGTCTGTCTATCTTCCCTCTCATGGTCTTGGACTCACTGCCCAGGTTGTAGTGGTTCCTGCCAGGTTGGAGGAGACGGAGTTCAGGTCTAGTTCATTATGTTCAGCTGCTGCTGGTCACCCCTCAGTGCAGATGTAGCACTAGGCTGGCAGGAGCTGGGAAGGAGGGAGGACGAGTGTGGTGACTCTGGGAAGGGCATGGAGAGGAGGCAGTGGAGAAAGCTGTGGGAGGACACTCAGGCTGTGTGTGTTGGAGCAGGTCAGGTATTGTGCAAGATTGCTGTGAGGGAACATAGGCAATACAGCTACATTGCACTGGAGGGCTCAGGCACTGCATTACACTGTGGGTGCTAAATGTAGGACATGATTCTGTAGGAAACCAGGCTTCATTAGTCCTGCTGTTCCCAGGGTGACTTACAGAACAGTAGGCATGCTTTGACATATGGCTGTATACCAGCAAAACTTTGTGTGAATGGCTTGAAGACTGAGTGCTTTCTTTTGTTCCAAAGACACATTTTCATTTCTATAGAAAATGGAATTATTGAGGGCCTGCTGAGGATAGAAAGCCTGTAATTTATCAGGGAACTGCACTGGTAGGCATATCTAATCTGCCTAATCCATTGCCATTAGCATTGAACAGACAAAATGTTGAAAGTATACCTAAGCCTGCTGGTGATACAAAAGTGCCTAAAGCTAAATAGATTTTTTTGTTTCTTGAGATTTATAGCTCACATATGTTTGCTATACAAAAAACCCAAATCCAACTGAATAATATTACTGTAACTTAGTTAAAGCTTTCTATTGACAGTATAAATCATGAGAACAAAGCTAGATTCCCTTTTATGTGCCTTTAGAATATTGATATAAAAATAGATCTTTTTGTGTTCATATTTCTTCACAATAGTTTAAAAGAATGCAGAGGCAGTAGCTCTACTGAAATGTATCCTTAAAATTGAGACTGGCATATAGTTGCATCAAAAGGGAAATTCAAGTTCTTTTGACGAGCCACAATTTTGGAGGGGATGGAATCATCTTTGGTCCTTTTATGCAACTCCTCTGCTGATTCCCACTGAATTATATCAAAAGGATACTTTTTTCTAACATTCACATTAACAAATGTGATTGTTTAACAACATTATCCCACACATTGTAATGCAGAGCAAAATAAAAAGGCAGAAAGAGGAGTGAATAAAGCTTAGTGAGCAAGCTATGGTCAGTGTGGAAAAACAAACAAACAAAAAAAGGTAAAGTGTAGTTTGGTACACTGTTTGGTGCTCTCGATCTCAAAGGCATTTATCGTGCAAGTGAGCCACTAGAAACACCAATAACTTCCTCCTCCAGCAGCATCTATCTCATTTCAGTTAGCAAACATCCTCATGAACCTGTTTGGTGTAGTCTGATGAGATAATGTGTTAAATCCTGTGATAGCTGCTCCTAATTGCACTTCTCTTCAGACATTATTCATCTTTTACACAGTAGTGTGTTTTTCTTCAGCCTGCTAATGCCAGACACTATACAGTTATCACAGGTCTTAATTTGCATTCTCTCTTTAATGTTTTCTGTGTTTTTTTACTGCAGTAGCTTTGACTAAATAGTTTTTTATTTTATTGACTTTTCCCCTTTTAAGCTAGGGTAAATAATAACTATGACCTGTGTTTTGAAGTGTTCAGTATTTATTTTGTTCTTGAAGAACCACTGAATAACTGGTCAGAGCTGGTTTTCAGATGACCTTGTAACATGTTCATTTAGCACTTTGCTCTGCAGCTCTTTGACAGAGATGGGGTACAGAAGCAGAGGGGTTTTATCACCTTTTTTTTGCCTCTTGGAAACCTTATTGGAAATTCACACACAGTGCTAGGATACATTAGTGATTTTGCCTTTTGCAGATCTTGAAAAGCTCATTAGATACCATCAGGTTTGTTTTGTGCATGATAATAAGACAAATAATGCAATTGTATGATCAAAATACATGACTAAAGGTTGTCCAACACTCCAGATGTTGGTAACATGCTGTGTGAACCTTTTGACTTTCAGGCCAGACCCCTCTGTCAGTGGTTTCTTGTTTTACTGTGGTTTTACCCAACACAGAGCAGTTGTCCCAAGAGGAAGTCTACAAATGTAGCACGGCCCAGAAGAGGCTGAATAACTGCAGGGAGGACAAATGGGCCAATACTGTTTTCTTGTCAATATGGGGGGAAGGGACTGAAATATATATATATAAATATACAAGAGGATAGCTTGTTCAGTAGGGTCAGGCTAGCAAAAGAGATGAATTGTTCTCACTTGGAAGTGGAAGTGGAAATGGAGAAGGAGCTTTGGGGCCCATGATGTTTCTCAAAGGCCAAAATCTTTCCCAGTGTCTAAAATCATGGCAAGGCAATGCTCGAGAGTTATCTGAGCTTCAGGGTAGCAGAATACTGCTCTGCACACACTTGATGGGTTTCAATTACTCTGCCAGACAGTATTGAGTAGTATTGAATCTGCCACTTGACTGGAGGCAGGCTTGATAAAGACAGCATTCATGATAATTAAATGGCTCAAACGGACTTTGAAAAGAGAACCATGTCTAGCTAAGGACTGGGACAGTTGATCCCTTGCTGATTTTGTCAGCAGGGCTTGGGACTTTGTATCCGAGAAAAGGCAAAGCTTTGTGTGCCACTGCAAGGGGACTGAGTCAGGGGATCACTACCCTGTCTGCCTGGCTACTGCCAAACCCAGTGACAGACAGACAGACAAACAGAAGCTTTCTAGAGACTGGTCTCTGCATTCTTCTATGTCTGTTTTTCAGGAAGTTGATCCACACAGAACTGCTCTTCCAGAGTGGTGTGTGGAGTGCTCCTTGATTTCATGGCATTTAAATACTCTGCTTTGTTTCTATCTCCTAACTAAGAGCTAATCCCTCCTAGAATATTTTCCTTGTATCATTTTTCAGGACAATCAGTAACTGAGGCTCCAATTACAAATGCCAGGGAAAGTTTCTCTCAGTTGTGCATGTCAGCAAAATGTCTTCCTTTATTAAGGTGACTCCCATTGTGGAGGAAGGCTACATGGCAAAACACAGACTCTGCCAGAAACACCTCCGCATCTGAGGTGTTGGCAATATTTGTGTCATGATGAAGTAATTGGAGCACCCTACTGATTACTAAAACAGGTTCTTCCCAGACCTGTCTGAAACAGTGAAGATTTTTGAGGGGGAGGGGGCAGGTGGTGGTGTGGGGGTTTGTGGATGAACCAGGAAAAGCTGAAAAGGGAGGAAATCTCCCAGGAATTGTTCATTTAATGCCATGCAGGGACTGTCAGCTTTGTGATAAAATGTTTGACATCAGCTGATGCAGGAGTGCTTCATGGGATGGGGCTCTTGAGTCTGGAAAAGTGTTCTGGCCAATGGATAAAATCTGCTTGAGAAAGTTTGTTGTTGTTTTGGGGATTTTGTTGAGGTTTTTTGAAGTGACAAAATGACTGATTCTGGAAACAAGTGAAAGGAAATGTGTGGTTATGTTGTGAGTGTTTTTCAAGCATTAGGTGTTACCATCAAACATCCTGTGGTGCTGCTGTGGCTGTTCAGCTGTTTGAACAGTCCCTACACTGGCCTGTAGCTCGTGCTGAGAACCCTCTCTCCCACAACCTTTCAGCAGGGAGGATTGCTGCTTTTCCTCTCTACTTTTCTGATCTTCCACAACTCACTGCTACTCCCTTGTCTTCTGCCATCAATGTCATCCTTGCTTGTGTTGTTATGTTTTATGTGGGCCCATCTATTAAAAAAAAAACTTGCCTTATTATTCATAAGGGAAACATCTCTTCTTTCAGCTTCTTTGCTTCCTCTATGACTTGTACCAGTGGCTAGCCAACTGTGATGACTAGTTAATGCTGGTCAAGAATTGCAGCTATTTATTTTCTTGATGAGGAGGAAAGGAGGCTGAAGAAGAAATGTCAAATATTCAGACTGGTTTAATTGTGAACAAAGGTATCTTGTATCTTCTTCCTGTCATATTCTTCCTGCCTTGCTTTTTGTGTTATTTCACAACTCTCCTCTGGTTTCCTCTGACTGCAACCAACTCAGACTGTGAAGTCTTTCTGGCAGTGTGTTTGGGTGATGCCTTTCAGGGGACCGCAGTCTGAAGTAGGGTACAGAAAATCTGTAACATAGAAAGTATTGATACCAGGCTACTGCATAGTCTCACAAAGTACAGCCTCTTATCATTACTTTTAGAAGTAGAAATGTTAGCAGTTAGGAATTGTCAAATAGGTGTTACCTGAAGGAGCTGCCTTCTGATAATCCTATGCACACATTAATGACAAACATTAAAATGTCATGGTCAGACACATTACATTTGCAGTAGCACAGGAACCCAGCTGTAAATATTAGAAGAAAAAATTGTTTGTTCAACACATTTCACAAGAAGGCCTTTAAGGCAAAAATAAGATCAAGCACACTGGAGCATGTTTTATATTTCTACAGATACAAAAATTCATGAGCTAGTGCTATATTCACAGAGGGATATTTGGGATTTTTACTGATGGAAGAAACTATTCTGAAGAAAAGGTGAAAAGATTTTAGACTTTTAGAGTAGATTCAGACAGGCTTCAGACAGGTAGTGCAGGAAGTTTTAGGAACTGTCTGCCAAACATTTTGTGTGGCTGAGATAACAAGATAGAAAGGGCATGATTCAAAGGGAAGATGGTGGCAAGGTGGGAGGAAGAATACTGGAAGAGATTCAGAAATGAGAGCTATCAGTGGCCCCTTGGCTCCTCTGCAAGTATTTTGTATTTATTTTGTATTAGCATCTAGTATTTAGGCAGGTAGATTGGGGATGGCATTTATCTATTCTACCTCAGTTTGGCAGGATTGATGGAAACACATGTAGATACTTTGTATAGTTTGAATGATTATTTGTATTATCTTCCAAACAAATATACTTCATCAGATCAGTGATGTTACTAGAAAACTTATTTTTATAGGGACTAACTTCTTATCTTTTAATTCACTCCAGATTTCCCTTTGAAAATTTGTGTTTCACTGCTTTGCCCTTGAATGCAAGACACTTTACAGTCTGTAGCAAAGCATACAGGACAGCTGAGGCATGTGTTGTATACTTTGTGTACAAGTAAGTAAGTGGTGTTACAGATGATAAAATTGCTGTGCTTTTCCAAGGTCAGAGGGTGTTTGTGGCAAAGCATAGAAAAGAAGAGGAAAAAATCTTAACCTTTTATTTGTGCTCCAGGTGTTGTTTGTTAAAGAGCTGGAAAGCTTATTGCAAAACACCTGAAGTTGACTTCCAATGGTCAAAACCAGCATGTCAAATGAAAGCGTTTCCTCTTTACTTCCTACTGTGTATAATGAAACTGAAAGGCTGTACATAGCCACATGTTTGGAAGGTACCCAGTAAAGTGCCCTGACCTCTGCTATGATATTTGTGAAAT
This sequence comes from Emberiza elegans, assembly GCA_024865655.1. Taxonomy (NCBI): domain Eukaryota; kingdom Metazoa; phylum Chordata; class Aves; order Passeriformes; family Fringillidae; genus Emberiza; species Emberiza elegans. The sequence goes on from JALJVW010000206.1 coordinate 57,062,080, forward strand.
GATCAGTCTAATCCTTAAAGGTTTGAGCTGATTTAAGTCTCCTGCTTAACTGAATTTCTTAGGGAAATAGAGCTCATGTGGATTACACTATTTGTCTGCTGATACGCTTGACAACTTTCTGAGCCATAGATATAAAAAGGCAGGCAAGACTCCAGTGTTGTACATTTTCTGGTACATCCAGTCAAAAAACCAGCATCACATATAAGGCTCACTAATCAGTGTGGCTGTGGGGCAGTGCAGTTTATGACTGCTCCAGGGGCACTTTGGAAGCAATACCAGGGAACTAGGGTTATTGTTTTAGTAGTCTTAAGGCACATAAATCCTTAGAAACCAGGCTTTGTCAGTTTTGCTGCTCAACCATTTCTTCACATACAAGTTTAGAGCATAAAATTCGCCAAATTAATAAACCTCCATTCCTGAGGAAAACTATGGTTTGCAATGCCTTCTGAGTGAGGAAAATAACTTACTGACTGTTTTTCAGCCACATACTGGAAACACTTGTATAACTGTTCATTATTTTAAATTCATAAGCTTTTGGGAATCTTTTCACAGTAGAAAAAATAAAGTTGTTTGGCAATGGATGGTATAGAGAGCAGAGATCTTGATCGGCAGTGTAGAGATGCTTTAATTTGAGAGAATCTTAAACCTTCATACAGTGCCAATAACAGAGTTTGTGTGGTCTAGACAGAGTGATGGATGGGCCTTGTGGCCCATAATAGTATTGAAACTCAAAACATCTTGGTATGTGGAGTGTTGCACATTTGGGTTATCACTAAGAGATAAAAAATTTATTGCACACTTGTTGCCATTTGAAGGAGGCTGAGGCAACTTCTCTGTTTCCTGGAAAGAGAATCAAAGAATGAAAGCACATTATTGGAATTTTTCCTTCACCGTCACTATCTCCATTCCTGTCATACTCTGCTGTGTTTAGTGGAAATTAACTGCAGCAGAACATCCAGAGAACATCTGATTTCCTGTAAAGCAGTAATTTTATTTATTCTTCCTACGTGTTTTCCAGTTTTCTCCTCTCCTTCCTAGTCCTATTGACAACAAAAGAAATCACACAAAAGATCAGCTGTTGGCTTTATGTAAAATATTGCATCAAAATAATGATTCATTAGAAAAAGATTTCACACAGTAAACACACTCACAAATACCCACTCAGGCCACAAAAACAAAAATGTTATCAATAAGGACAAAGGAAGTTGTAATTTTAGTTTTTGAACAGTCTTGATTCATGTTTCCTGTCATTTTCCTTGGGGAAAGAGAAACAATTATCCTTAAATAAACAATTTAACAGAACTGCCAGAAATTCTTCAAATCCTTAAACCAGTATTATCTGGAATAAATCCATAGTTGAAATAAGCTATCTTCTCCTGCTGTCCAAATTTGGTTTCCACATACAAGTTTGAATGCTACATCTCACATCATGATCTGATACTGTTTTAACCCAAAGGTAAGAAGCCTCACCTTTGTTGTTGTAAACCCTGTTCCTGTGGCATAGTGTGATGATCACCCTATTTCAAGAGGATTTCAGGTGGAGTTTCTTGGTTCTTACCAAGTTGTGCTGTATAATTACTCTGAGGTTTGCTCAGTAGGAAGCAGCCTATTTGTTCCAGTTTTGTCAGCCCAGAGAGTGCTTTGTGCTGCTTTCCCAGCTGAAGCCTGTGGCAGCTTGCTCCCTGGGACACCCAGAGACTGGTGGGATGTTTGTGATCAGCAAGAAGGGTGCTGGGGATGCTACATGTCTCGATTTTGACACTGAGTTTGTTCTCTGCAAGGCTATTGGGAAGTTCTGTTTGTCATCTTTTTGTTTATGTTGTTCAAAAAGCCAGGAAGATATACAAAGCTAAAAGTCTTTCTTAGTGTTTTTTCATGCAATGTTCAAAATATTCTGTGTGTATGATTCTTCTTCCCTTTTACTTGCTTTTTTTTCAGTATAGCAAATGTATTCTATTCATAAACCAAAACCAGAAAGACTGGAGAGTGTTATGCTCAGTCTCTTAATGTTGCTAATTTCATATTCAGGAGAGTCAAATGCTTTCCCTGCCTTTGACCTCTGTTAGAATTATGGAGCATTTTGGCTTGAAGGGACCCGTCTACTACAACTCCCCTGCAATGGGCAGAGACATCTTCAACAGGCTGAGGTCTCTCAGAGCCACATCCAATCTGACCTAGAACAGGAATGGGGCATCACCAGCTTGCTAGGCAATGTGTTCCAGGGTTTTACCACCCTCAATTCCTAACATCTAATTTAAACTGACCCTCAGTTTAAAGCCATTCCCCTTTGACCTGTCAATAGCCTTTGTAAAAAGTTTCT